>JAPZDV010000022.1:10984759-11088790 GCA_029814665.1 Acanthurus lineatus
AAATACTAAAAAAATGTCAAGAAGATCATTATTGGCACTTATTACTAAATAAACTATATTTTATCATTTTTACTGATATAATCATTCTTACTGAAGGGAAAATACAGTTAAAGGAAGTTTTTTGGATCTGGGTTTATATGTTAACAAAACACTTCATGTACATACAGCACAACAAATGAAGTTGATCCAGGTTGTTTAAATTAAGTATTTCAGGCTGGAATAAAGAGTGAGGGCAAGATTTAACTGGATGTTTTTTTATGTTCTTACTATTTTGCCACCATTGCATGAACTTAAAATTCAACAAAATTGTGCTTTGAGCTTAATGCTGTCTGTATTCTTACATGCTTACAATGACAAAGGGAATACAGCTTGCCATAACTTTCTTTTTATCTGCAGTGATGGTTGTTTAACAATGAAATAGACAAATCTTATGATCCCACACTAGTTCATAACATCAGTGTCTTTTCTTTTTATTGTTTTGATAGAGAACTCTGGTGGCAGAAAATACATATTGTGCATCTGATTTCAGCATAACTGTAAATGCATTGTAATTGACATTAAATTCACTGTGCTGCACATGGAAGAGTTAGAAAAAAAACATATAATGTCAGGTAGATTGTTGGTGCTGTGTGTGCAGCTGTGTTTGTCTTGCTGTGATATGCTGCATGGTTCCCTTGAGAATCAAACTCTTTCAGTCACATATTCTATTTTCTGTGTTTTCATGAGTCTTTTCACGACAGTCTGCTTATCTCTCGGAAGTGTTGTTGTTTATGTGACATGTTTACCCCGTCTGAAAACTGTGAGTCATCAGTGTCTCACTGTTCAATTAAACAGGAACCTAATTAGTGCCTGAAATCCAATTTGCCATAGACTGATTCATGACCCACTGACCTACGCACCGATTTTAAAGACACACACTCGTTTTGTTTTCCTTAGCAGCACACCCTGAATGTAATTCTAAACTTTCACTCACCAAACAATCATTTTGTTCAGACAACATTATCAACTCTATGTTACAAATTATTTTTGTTCCTTTATTATAAACATGATTTGACACCTTTATTTGCTCCTGAAAAGAAAATAGAAAGGAAGAAAAAATTAAATTACTTTTACGATAATGAATCCTCCTGAAACCTTTGCTTCATTTCCACAGTGACTTTGCATCCACATTTTATACACTGGTGTCCAATGAAACATCTGTGTCCTTTGTACTGAGATTTTTCTTCTCAGTTATTTTTAGTTGTTGTTAATTGACTCAATCAGGACGATCTCCCTCAGGTGATCTTGAAGTCACAGTTACCAACCAGAGACAACGTCTTTTATTGCCACTTGTTAAAGGTTTGGTTTTCGTCTCAATGTCCTGTAGCTGGCAGACTGGCAGGTTATTTTATAGATGTTTAACCCTTTTACCAAGCAAGAACGCTGATATTGGATATTTGATCTCAGAATTCTGGCATTGAGGGTTAGGAATAGTTCTCACTGAATGCCCTTCAATGCTTTTAAAATTCTTGCTTTGAACGCTATCTGCACATTGCAACTACACAGTGGTTATGGAGGCATGTACAAAGGCATGTAAGATATGGCGACCACCTTCATCTTAACATTTTAAAAATGAACTGACAGAATGTGAAAACGTGATAGTACTAAAGTTATGTCCAAGATGTTTGTGTATTGTGTTGCAGAGATATACTGACGAAGCACTCAGTACCTCAAGAGGTGATATTCCAATAGCACCCTGTGGTTTCAGCTGTGCTCTAAAATTAAATGAAATTAAAAATGTCGAGAGAAAATATTCTTACAACTATTTGCCTAGTTAAACAGAAAAATACAACCGTTCAGCCTTTGAGCTCGACTTTCTTTCCTTTACCACACTGATGGCTGGGCTGCTCTGGCCATGTGAGCGGTGCACATGCAGGGAGGTATTGCTTTTCAGTTTGGCAGCCATGTTAACACATTTGAGCAGCCACACAGCCTGTGTGAGAGGCACGGGCCCACGCATGGCTGTGGCTGAGCATCATCCAGAGATTCTAGGTCTTGTCTATTTATTCTGTGTGACGTACACAGCTCTCAGAACAAAAAAAAAAAAGAAAAAAACAGTGAAAGTTTCAACGTCTCTATCTCTGGAATATGTCACATAACCTGCCACGGCCATATGTGACACCACAGGCGCACGGGCCTCAGCAGTTCAGCAAACAACACGCACATGCACTGCCAGAGAGTCCCGGCCATGAGACAAATTTAACTGTTGTAAAGTCATCATAACACAATTTGTTACCATGCAAATTCATGTTGACTACCTTGGGATGCTGAGCTGAGTCATGTAGATAATTTTTCTTTTGGTGGGGGTGGAGGGTCCCTGGGGTTTGACACGGAGGTTGCAGCATCCAAAGCAATGCAGTGAAGGTAAATTTTAGAAAAAAACTACATCCTCAGTATTGTGGAAAATTCAGAAAAACAACGATTTAAAGGATCAGTTCACTGGTTAAAAGCTTTCATCAAAATCATTTATCTTAACTGACCCTTAAATATGCTCATGGTTGTCTGGACAATTTGTTTTGTGACATGGATGCACACACATTAAAAATCAAAGCGACTGAGTTAACCTGAACAGCCATTGACTGAAAGGTAGGACTATCCTGAAAAGCCCAAGAGAGTGTGTGTTGTGTATGTGTTGCCGTACCTCAGGGCATAGAGCAGCACTGACAGCTGTGCCGTACAGTACATCCGTGATGACTGCCAGGTGCTGCGGGGTCGTTGTTGAAAACAACAATCAATACTGTAACCGTTACATGTCACTGGTGGGACGCATGCACACACACACACACACACACACGTATGAAAGCACATGATTTTTCCCACCATGTGTCTAATACTAGTCAGTATCTCCCTCCTCCTACTGTTTCTTTCTCCCTTCCTGTCTCTCCTTCCACTTATTCTCTCACTACACGTTATTTCCCCTCACATGACCATCCTGCTCTGAGCCCTCATTACTAGCTTATTGATCGGCGCCAGTGCTTTTTCTTCCTCGTTCTCCTTTACCTGCTCTGTCTCAGTGGTGTCTGTATACAACAGCGCCTGTCAATACCATCACTTTTCATTTAGTAACAGAAATGATGTGCAGGTGCAGCTATCTCCTTATGGATCAAAAAAAAAAAAAGCATAATATGACTACAGCAGAAAGGGAATAAAGGCAGGACGTGGTGTCTATGGATGTGTGTGTTGGTGGACGGGATGCGTCGAGGAAACAGTTGGCGTCGCTGCAGATAAGCAGGTGAAATACAAACAGAAACAATATTCATCCATCAAAACACAGAGATGCTGTCAAGTCTCGTTGCACTTCACTCTGTGCGTGTTGCTTGTTTGCTCACGACGAAACCTAAAATCCTTATAACTCCACCGCCGTATCCCCACATCAACTGAAACTCAGGTGTGTATCCAGATGACTTACCTCTGCCACAAGAATATGAGCATTACAGAGGGGGATAAAGGGAGAAACAGGGATCAAAACCCAGTCCCCCTCTCCCCTCCCAGTGAATTCCAACCACCCGCAGCTGAAGTGGGAGGCGGTGTCGTCACAAAATATGACAGGGATAGTGATCCACAAAGGACCTAAGCCTCTCATTCCATCCATGACAGAGAGAGCTGGAGAGGTGGGCGTTAGAGAGAGGGGGCTTTGTGAATACCTTATGAGTTCAACCAAGGAGGTTCAAAAAGGCCTGGGAGAGGAGAAGGAGAGGAGGCACTAGTGGGGGGACAATATTGTGTCATCCTGAAAGGTTTTCTTTCCCCCTACCGCTCCTGTTTTTCTCTCTAAACATCTCTTTTTCTCAATCTGCCCTTCTTTTTCTCTCATTTGCCTATCTTTCTCTGTCTTTACAACCTCCCGCTCCTTTAACTCGGCTTCCCTCTGTCGCTCCATCACTCTGTCTCCTCATCCCCTGCTTGCCGCAGTCCCGAGAGGACCACTTTAGCTAAACAAGGGATTTGGAGATCAGAGGCCAATCTGCTGTGAGAGGTAAACACAGGAGACTTCTTCTGTCCTTCGAAAAAATGCAACGACTTAGGAATGAAGGTATCAACTTGGCATATTCAGTCAATTGCATGTTAAAGGGGATTACAGCTGACATTAGTCATTAAGAGCTCTTAATTGAAAACCAGCATGAGGGAAAATGACAGAGCAATGGCAGCATGTGAATTCATAGTTCTGTGCATTCACTGAATGTTTTAGTACTTTATTCATTCAAGTCATGAAACTAAAAAAAAAAAATAATTGAAGTTCAATATAAAAGAAGAGGATGAAACCGGAAGGCTGTCAAGCCTCAAGAATGAAACTACACACTTTTGCACAGACACAAATTATGATTTCTTAACTTATACTGTTGGTTCCAAAACAATTAGGGGATCATTGGAGAAGATTTAGATAAAAATGATAACTTAATCTTTAACTTAAAGGTTTACTCTTGACCTTGGTAATAGTATTTAACAAAGCCTTGAACCAATCACAAAGTCATTATCATAACAGCTTATTTTACTCTGTCAGACCCCATTTACACTTTGTTACCACATGCTTTTTACCTTATTGAATATCTGTGGGATATTAAAAAAAGCTAAATGTAAATGAATATGACATGTATTAAAAATTCAACTGCATTCCAGCCAAATGTTGAAAAGGTAATGCACCCATCATTCAAAGACATGCGTTTTAATCCTCTAAATGGAAATAGTCCTTGGCTAGCAGAGGGTTTGCCCTCTGGGGTCACAGCAGCTAAAAATTACAGTGAAATTTTATTTGGATTAGCTGATGTTTTTTTCAGTTTGATTTTAGTGACAGGAAAAAGCAGCACCAGCTAATTCAACACATATGAAAATGTAACATGCTGTTAAAACAATTAGCTGAGTCAAGATAATTTCATCAACTGATGGCCACACTTATCTTTATGAGTTCATGAGCAGTCTCTTTGAGAGCCTGTCAATCATAGTAAAACTCTCGGCTCGCTTATAGTCCACACATGCCTTCATCAGTGAGTTCGTCTTAGCTTAGAAATTTTTGTTATGAAGCTGGCAAGTGAATTTTCCTCTTCCAGCATATCTTCCAACAGTTACTACTGGTTACTAGTTACTACTACTGTATACATATAGGGGACACAATATGTGATTATGGATCCTAACTCTGGCATGCTGATGGGTGGAGGTACCAGGCAGAAATTCTAATGATTGTATTCCTTTGAAACCAGCCCTCTGTGAATTGTACAGTCTTTCAAAACCAGCAAATTAAGTTTTTCACAAAGGGCAAAAGTACATGATCGAGGTCACTCTATTCTGTTTAAGGCCTTTTCTTTGTTAAGCAAAATACATAGCATTTTCTTTCAGTATTTTTTTGTATAGTAAATAATGTTGAGTAATTTCCTCTTTCTGATCTGAGACTTTGGGCCCTATTGTGCACTTGTCGCGGTGCGCCAGTGTAAGATAGCAAATGCGCCAGGACAGGCCTCCATTCCGCCTTCATTCTCAGACCTCCCACCCCTGGGCACACAGACCCAGCGCAAGTGGATTTGCTATCGTACACTTGTAGCAAAAATGATGTTTGCGCCGGGTGTGAGATAGCAATACACCTTTGCCACTGGCGCACGGCAGAACCAGTCTTTGAAGGGGACGAGAGCAGATTCTCTGATTGGTTCATGCATTTTTGGCCAGAGAAACACCCATGAAACACCTCTGAATTGATGAGATGATTCTACACAGCTGATTGGACCACTGGCTGTGCGCCAGTGGTGCAAAGGTTGACCTGGAAACTCCTCTAAAGCAATTTGAAACTTTCCCCGCCCAATGCACCACTGACGCAGGGCGGAAAGCGTACGATAGGGCCCTTCCTGTTTTTAATAAATTCAGTTTTATCTTATTATATAATAAACTGGCAAAGTGCCTTCAAGTATACTTAACAATAGTTTGGAGAATGTTCAACTACCTCTATTTGTTTAACTAATAGGGTGATATAAATCACAAGTATCTTGGGGCTCACAATACAAGGGAAAGCAAAGAGAGCCATACACTAAAGAATGTAGTCACAAATTTGTTGGAGGTTTCTTTACATAATTAAGAAATTCAAATAAAACTCTCATCCACACCCATACAATCCCCAAATTTCAGCTTTTTGGGGGGGCATAGAGGCAATGGAACTCTAGTCTTCTTTAGAAAGGGATGGAGGGTTAAGGTTTTTGACAGAAAGTTGTCTGTGCAGTCCAAACTAAAGGTTGACTCAGAGGTGGAGAGCATTTTCTAGTGTTTCTCATTATCTCAATGAGATCTTTGTCTCATAATGTTTCCTCCTTGAATTGTCTTTTTAATGAGACTGATTTGATTCCTGCATGCCTGCTGTGTAACCTGGGAGCATTCAGCATGGTTTATCTCTCTTTTCCAATAGTCTGTAGAAGAAGCTGGCCTCAGCTTTTGGTGACTTGTGTGCTGATTAAAAAATTAAGGCTAACATAACCACGATTTCCTCTGCTTTATTAAAAAGATCTGAATGACATCCTCAGTGATCCAAGATAACAATGGAAGGAGCACAAAGTTCTTTTGTTGCTGTTATGTAAGACTGCTCTACTGTAAAAGGTTTGTCAGTTTGTCAGTTTTAAAGGAAACACAACCACCAAAGTGCCATTGCCACTGGGCTGTAGAACAGCACATGAGAGACATGATAATGCAAAAAACACCTTATGTAGGCTCACACCTTGAAGTTGTCTTTTACCTGAGGCTCATTCATAGAGGAAAATCTTGTCTTTATGACTTATGTGACATAAAGATCTACAGCTAAGGTAAAACTCCTTTTTTTAATGTGAACTAATGAGGTGAATCCAGCCAAAACATCATCTATTATAGATTTACCTTATTGAAGAAGGAGGTTAACGTAAAGGGAAGCAGACAGTTTTGAGGAAGATGTTACATTTTTCATGAAATTTAGATTGATTCATAAGGGCTGTGGTGCATCAGGAACATACAGTATGATAAGTATATGATATACCATAGCAGTATATTATAAGCAATTATGTATGACTAAGTATGTTATTAGCTAAATTAAAAATAATAATAATAATACAAGACAATTACTGATATACCCACTCAGGAGATTCCACCCTGCACTTCTGTATTATTCCTAAACCCATGTGAACTCATGATGCTCTGCAGTGCACTTTTCCTCCCACACTTACCCCAAATCCACTGAGGTACCAGAACTCTTTATTTGAGGGTCTGCAGAAATGGGAAAGGTGTTGGCAAGTTGCAGATGTGACTCGGAGATTGAATATGCAAACTGGGGATGTGAGAGCGTGACGCAGATAAAGGCGGCGAACCATCAGAGCAGGTGTTAATTGGGTACATCTGTGTACTGCTTTTCCACCCTCCTGAGTGTTAGAGCAAGGCAGCCACTGCCGCAGGAGGAGCAGTGGCAATGTGATGGCTGTGGACCGCAGCGGGGCATTGATTATGCATCGTCTGATCCTGAGGGAGACAGCGGCTGCTGCAGGAAGAGGCTGTGTTTAAAGAAATGCTCTAAATGCAATCCCAGCCTGTTTTATGCTGGTGTGTGGTGCTGTGTTTGTGTGTTATGTGTGCACATGGCTGCGCGTGCACATTCACAGATTTCCTCTAACCCGAGGGATCAGCCTCGGGACTGGAAGCCAGTTTTGGGAAAGACTCATTATGATTGTGCCCTGTGAAGTGCTTTTTCTGCGTCTGTCTGCTACTAGACCTCCAGCAACTAATTTTTATCAGTAACCTGTCCAAATCTCCAGCCCGTCCGTTCGGTGTGTAAACACATCAGCAACCTGTAATGACATACAGTAGCAGTCATAACATCTCTCCCATAGCAACCATTATTTCAGTTTAACAGCAGCGCTGTCTTACTGGATACTTATGGCATTGTATGCTGTGCTGTGAGCAAAAATAATCACCGTCACGACGACTATAAGGATGAAATCAATACTTTTCACCTTCTAGCATGCAGGGAACAGGGATTCAGCATTCATTTTGCTCTGTTAATCAGTGTGGGTTTGTGCGTCAGACAAGGCAACAACCAAACCCCATCAGAGGCCCCAGATGCCACATGTCATTGTTCAGGCAGCAGGAAATGGATGTGCTTCATTTCGCCGCCCATAATATCTGCAGGGGTAACCACTCCACTCCCCAGAGGAATGTAGTGCTGTATTAAAACTGTCCATCGTCTTGGCGGTCATGTCTCCTGCCTTTTTGGGTTCCCAACCAACAGCCTGAGAGCCAAGGAGTTGAAGGTTCATGCTGAAGAACTGCAATACTGCTCTTCTGCACGACAACAGTGGCTTTTTGAGTCATTCGCCTGCCAGATAAAGTCACGGAAACCTCACTTTGAGTTGTTAAAATAGCAATGACGTGGAGAGGGATTGAAGTCAAAATGTGTCAGAATGAGACATGAGAATTAGTTGCTTTTCTCAACAAAAAATGAGCTTTTTTTCTCTCCCACAAGGTTTTTGAACCCTTTTAAACTTCATGTTTAAGCACATGTATTACACTGATGCAGTGCTTCTGTATTGGTGACAGTTGATTGGCTGCAAACAACCGAGTACATAAAACACTTTAAGCAGCCAAGGTCTGAGGGATGGAAAATATTAATCTGCATAAACTCACATATGCCACAACATTTCTAGTTTGCAAAGTTTAGCTTGCAAAACATCCAGTGATTACGACAGCCACCAGCAGGTCAGTCTTTAGCACTAATACGCATTAAAAGTGAAAATAGGTCTTATTTCTTCAAGTCACAAAATAATATCATGGCTGAAAGCACATCATCAGTTAACATGTTACACAGAGGCGGAAGCTGCAAAGGAGGTTATGCACCGAAGACTAGTGAGGGTGAAAGAGCATGCAGCACACAAATAAGACAGCCTGCCTTCCTCTGCATTCATTTTCAACTTTAAACAGCAGGGTGCAATGAAAATGTTTGCTTGTTCACCTCTGTTGTTTATTCATGCAAGAGAGCATTCCTCACGAATATTCAGGAGGCCATAAAAACAGCAGAGGAACAAGGGAAAGGAAACATCCCGCAGTGTCTTAACATCCAGTGGTAAATATGTATTTTTAAAAATTGTCTTTAATATTACTAGCAAATGTATTTTGATTAGAATCGCAGACATTGCAGGGCGACTTCAGTCACACCCTCACAAACAGTAATCAGCACCCTGAGAGCAAGCTGTTTGCACTCAATATTTTGCTGTGATCTCGGATTAAATCTGTCCTCTGATATTTTTTTTCCTCTCTTATTTCTACATTGTCCTTTGTTGTGTTTTTTTGTTTCATCAATTTTTCCCAAGGAGTAATGGATAACATCTGATACTCATCTATAACTCTCACAGCTGCCCTAAAAATGTCATCGGCGCACCACTATATCTCCCTGAGGGCCAGTATCCTTCCCCACGCTGCACCAGTGAGAGCCTCATCTTTGCTATCCTCCCCTCTCTCTCTTCCTTGCCTTCCCCACCCTTTTAACTTGTGCTGGGAGCTGAGGCCCTCTAACGTTTTTTTTTCTTTCTTTTTTAACCAAGAGAAAAAAAAAATTGCAGCGCACATGATCAGACCGGTTTTTAAACAAAGGCTTCAAAATGATGTAACTTAGTTCTTTGACTCTATGTCGCCTTTGTTGTTGATGCGGACGCCACAGCTCTGTGTTTCTTGTTAGTGATGTATCATACCCCGAGAGAAGGAGGGTAGAAGTTGCATGCAGGATTTCAACAGCAGCGACTTTGGGGCACACCCGCAAAGATTTACAATGACATCCAAACTGAGATTTAGCATGCAAACGCTAAAGCTACTTCTAAGCAGCAGCGGTTTTAAAAAATTTCTGCCCTCACTGCAACGTCACTGTAGTTCTAAAATACCTGATCATATCAATGGAGATCGCTAACCCTTTGCTATCAGTGACTTCCATCTTACTGTACACATCCTGCCTTTTTGTTCCTGTGCACCAGCTTCTGTTGTGAATATGGACAGCACACTGTCCTCTGCAGAGAAAAGACCCCTAGGAGTGAACCATCTAAAGTCTTCAGAGTGGCATCATGATAAATTAACAGGCGGAAGTTTACCTCGCGTCACATCAGTTCTTAGAAACATATCTACCATGTTAAATCAATGAAGTAAAAGCTCCACATTCACATTTCCCTAAGGTGATAGTGAGTATTTTTAGAAGCAACTAAGCCTAACTACTGTTCCCAGAATAGGGTTTTTGATAGACATACCCTAACGAGATACTGGCCCAGTTGTAAGGCTGTGTATTTTTTTGGAACAGTGTGTGAGCCAGTCTCCAGCATGGACCCAGTAGGGTTCCAATTTATCCAGCACAGCTTGGTGTCATTGTTCGATCAGCTCCGTGAGGAATGCGCCAAGGCTGACTGATTCTGCCCTTCATTAAGATATGCAGGAATAAAGTTGCAGCATACCCGGGGTTCTAGGTATGTCATGAATAGTGATTCTGTAAATAAACAAGCTAGTTCAGTTAATTTCAGTCACAACCACCGTAGCTGGAATATAGCACATAAGATGTCCGTGGCTAGAGGAGAAAAGGAGTGCAGCTGCAAAAATCACCTCTGTGGCCCTGATTTGTCTTGCAACCCATCTCTGTGGCTCCCTGAGGAAAAGCTTGTGCTGCAGTCTCTACCCCGGTGTTTGTTCTTGCTTTGTTCCCTTTCTCCTGATCTCTGGCTCTTTCTTTGCCTTATTTAGCATCCTTTTTTCTTCTTCCTTTAACTCTTAAAGTTCATTTCCATTTCATCTTGTGTCCTGTGTGATTTATGCTATGCTGAAAACGTGAGCATATTTGGCATTTGTGCTTACTAATCATGCATATACCATTGTCCGCAGTGACCTGTATTGCTTCTGTCTGATATTTCCCAGTGTTCAGCCTCCCAGGTCAGAACAAACAGTATGTTGTAAAAACCAGCACAAGAGAGTGAGAGCTGTTGTTTAACACAAAACATAATTGTTCAGTCATTGAAATTAAAGCTTTGTTAATTAGATTTTGAGAAACAGGTAATAGAAAATACTGATTTTCAATTACTTCCAATATAAATCATTACTTATCTAATATGCTAATATTGAATTAGATGGTAACACAATGCTATTGCCTAAAAAAATTAAAGCCTCCAGGTTTACCCTGGAACAGGGTTCACATCAGGCTATCTGGTGCTGTGTTTTACCTTCATTTGGAGCATTTCAGGGATAAATGGAGAATTTGAAGAGAGCATCCTCTGCTTTGAAAATGAAAAAGATAAATGGGATGTTCAGACGGTTATTAATTTCTTTGTTTGGTTGTTTGCTTTTCTCACCAAGGGTGCACATGGGTTGCGAGCATCATTGTGTCTTCTTGTTGGCTGTGTTCACAGCACATGACTAATCTTAACTTACCTCTTTCTGAAAAGTACAAAGAGCAGACTGAGATTATCAGCCTGACCTAGATAGATAGAGGACAAGACTTGCATAGGTAGGTCTTGTTTAATTCCAATGATTTGTGGCTGCTAAAGAAAAACGCAGACATTATAAAGAGATAGATCAGGCCCCTAAGACTTCAAGCTCCCCTGAGAATTCACAGTTAGTTTGAGGAGAATCTTGTTAAGATCCTGGCAAATTAGAGTTTCAGCTAGCCTTAAGGAAGACCCTGCTGCTTCCAAAATAAGAAATGGCTTTCTTAGCACTCATCAAGGATACATGATTCAGTGGCAGCACAGCACAATGAGTCTCAGTCCAAGAAACTGAGAAATGCTTTGACTATGATGCTAACCTGTCTTAATAGATCTCATTGCAAGGAGCCTCTTAGAGCATGCAGCTGCGATTGAATGCAGTTTAGTGCAAACTTTGCTTCGCCTAAGGGGAGTAACACCCCAGCAGTTGGGAATGCTGTGTTGTCATCTCAGTTTGCTCTTACTTGAAATGAAAAGAGCGTTCTTTGGGGAAATGGTGTTATTTTGTGACTCAGAGGCAAATAACCATTGACACAATATTAGTGAAATGATGCATGCTCAGAGTCCTCCACTCTGTAGCCAATCTCTTACTATTTGATCATTAGCCTAATGCATATTACAGACCAGCAACTGAATCTCTGACTGATCTATAACAATTATTATTATGGAAAATGTCTGAAGCTAATTTACCACATGCAGACTGTGTGTATATGCCTGCCACTGAGTGATTTTCAGTCAGCACTGTCCTCCTTCCTGAATGTTTTAGAAACCCAATTGTTGTATCTTGCATCTAAGTAATGCCCAAACCAAAATGACTGTGACTAGTTTAAAAAAATACAAACAAACCAGAGTTTTCCCCTACAGCAATATGATAATGGTCACAACCAGACCTTTTTCCAGCACAGACACAGTGTTGTGCAGACAGGGCCCACTATGCAGCGCAAGTCAAGGCAAAGTCTAGATAGAGGCTGGCTCAAACTCAAAAGTAGCATTTCGAAAAAACTCAAATTTTTTGGGTTTTTTTTGTTTATCAGTTAATTTACAAATCAAAACAGTAACAAACACAACCCTGTTATACTCCACCCAAATTCCTGGCTGGATCTTTGGCTGAATGAAACCAGGTTTCTGACATTGACCCACCCAGCTTAAAGCTCTGGTTTAGAATTAATCCTTAGAAGCTAGGCTATATACCTTACCTTGTCACCTTAACAAACAACTCAAGCTCAGTCAATAACATATTGTAAACACTAGTTTCTAGTTTTTATTTCTTTACTTGAACCATACTGAAACTTGACACCTAAGCAGAGCTGTAATAAAAACAGCCATTTAACCCTTTTATATCAGATCCCTGGTTATAGAAAAATAAGGGGAATAACCTGAAGTTCAGCCACAACAACTATGGTGGTGTATCTCTACAGTATGTGTACATTACAATGTAAGCTTTCCTATTGAGTTAACTTTTTTTCTTCTATCTCTACTTTCTTTGCAACATGAGTTTTGACAACAATGTCCAGGAAACTGGGAAGAATCAGTGCAGTAAGCGGCTGCTTCAACAGTAATGGAAAACTTCAACTTATTAAGCAAACCAGAGTAGAATAACACAAGCCTTTACTTTATAAAGAGCGCTCATGTCTGAGCGCTCGTGTCTGAGACCACTTAACATTGATTTTTTTTTTTTTTCGGCATGCCAAGAACTGAGAAGAACTACAATGAACTAAGATGTTCTCCAGAATATTAACAGAGAGGACTTTGTTCCCAATAACAAGTTAGTTCTAGCATTAGTTAGTTGGTATGTTAGTGGTTAACGTTAGCACACATGTATTACAAAATTACATTTCTTCATGTGAAATATGGCTACTGTTCAATTTTTTTGTTATTTCTCTATTCCTACTTTCTATCCTGCCTTTTGCTTAACAAATGTGTAAAATCCAAAATATTCAAAATAAAGATTGGCATCCATTTAAGATACTTTCATCAGTAACTGGAGGCTATTGTCTAACAATGTCAGTCCAACTATCCATGTTGCTGTCACAGTGAGTGAGTGTCTGCTGACAAAACACCTGCTACAAGATATCAGCATACGCAAACTGGTCACCACATTCATCTATATTGTGCACCTATTTAACGACATATGTGGACAAAAAATACAAAAGCATTATTTGAAGCATTTATTTTTTTCTTTACCCTGTTATTACTACCTTCTTACAAAGTTACCTCCTCTTCCATTGGTCAACACAATATCAAACGCTCAGGCAAAAGTGCAGTGTATATACAGAAGGACCCCCCCAGGAGAGATGACAGACTATGCGGCACAGTGCATTATACTCTCTGATTAGGTTAGACCGCTGACTACAGGAGACGGTTAGTTTTCAGCAGAGCTTCAGCATTGCCTGCCCAGCTGCATATTTATTTGAATAAGTCAACACCACTGAGAGGCACACAACGCTCACTAGCAAACACCATAGAAGAGTGATAATGAAAGTAAAACAGTGGCAGATTATTCCTGTAAATTGTGTCTGATCCAACCGGTGCCTCCTCTACCAGCACTCCCTACTCCCTCGCTCATCAAGACTAATGTAATGTACCGAGCAGGGTGGAACACAACCTGTCTCCAGATTGTTAGTGCTGTTCTCTGCAGTATGGATAAATACCTCCTGCTACTTCTCAGAGGAAGGCACAGAGATTTGAGCTGCACTGCTTTGGCAACGGCATAGATGCACAAAGAGAGGCAGCGTGTTCCACCTCTTTGTCACCAGGTGTTTAAGAGCAAAGACGTGGGTATTTAAAGCTCAATTAAGTATCCACTCTGACTATACTTGAGTGTTTGTCAATAATCACCTTTTTTAACATTTAAAGAAAAGGTGGGGTAAATGGGAGGTCTGTTAAACGGCGCCCAATGAGCTTGTTCTTTAACATAAAGAAGAGGTAATAGATTGAAGGTGCCAAAGCAGGTGATGGAGGTGTTCAGATTCACCATCCTGGTTGACTGCACAAGGGCTTATGTTGTCCATGTTCACAGACGGTCTGATTTGCAATTTTCAATCACCTGAAACAGAAACACCAGATAGTTGTTAACGTGGAACATGGTGCATAATCACTCAAACAGATGAAATGTACATGCATGTAACAAGAGCTGTTGAACTCAATTCCTTCTACCACAGGCCAAAAAATTAAAAATTAACTACTGTATAATGAATGTTGTGAATCCGGGGGGAACAAAGCTCATTTGGACAGGCATTACACACCTATATCCACTCACTCCTAATCCCCCCTTGCTGCCATCTCCGTGGACCATCTTGCCCTGCTGGTCTATGCACTAATAAATAAGAAATGGTAATATTAAAGTGGAGTGTCACTCATTTTCTGCTGAAAAAAACGTGTTTCTCTGCTTCTTTTATTATGATTCAGTTTATTAGATGGCAACTGCGTTAAAAAAAACACAATTTATGAGATGTTTTTTGCATTCTATTTCTCACTTGGCAAACTATGATATCTAACACAATTTCAGTCAATGAAGTTTGACTTTGTGCACGCAGTAAGTGAGACTTTTTTTCCAACTGTTCACTACCAATGCTGGAACACAGTGCTGAAAATTAACTCATATTGCTTCAGAATCACTAATTGCAAATTTCTGCAGTACTGGTGAAAACTTCTAATGGAAGATCTCCTCAGTAATGTTTATTTTAAAGTAGATTTCCTTAACAACATTGTGTTAACAACCTTAGACAAACGGGACAAATATGCATTATTATTTGGGTAAAAATTTTGTAAATATTTGCTGTTTTTTAAATTGACATATATTGCCAAATGCTCGAACGTACAAACAACAAAGCTTCCACATAAAGCAGCGGTGGGGAACTTGTTTCCTGTTGAGGGCCATTTCAATTTTTATGCCGTCCTTTGAGAGCCATACTAAATTATTGAACACATATATCACACTAACCTCTAATGCGATGACTGGAACTGCCTCTCTTTGGCAAGGTGCCTGATGTCAGATGGTATTGATGATGATGCTACTGGTAGCTGGTGCTCCAGATTAGGGTCAGTCAGTCTTGAGCGGGACCGATTCTTTCCAAGTCAGTTTAAAAAAAAAAAAAAGAAGTGCTCAGGTTGTCCCAAATGTGCAAATGTCAGAACATGTCTCCTCAGAATGAGACAATCCTCAGGATGTACACATAGTTTATAGAACACATGCAGAGGGAGGTTGTTGTACTGACCTTTGAACTTGTTGCTGCTTTTCAGCTCAATGATTTTTCTCTTGTTGGCTGTCAGACACATCAGTCAACAATTCTTCACCTTTTGACTTCCAAGGTAGACAGTTCCTCCCTTGTATTAAACTCAGCAGTGATCCCATGCACAAAAATGGCTGGTTGGATGGCGTTTGCACATCTTAGTAACACAAGTAAGAGGGAAAGACTGGACATCGCTTCCTGTGCTCTTTAATGTTTTTTAACACCTTATGCTTTATTGGTAATGCAAACTGTGACAGTTTCCTGAAAAAGAAAAACTCTCTATCCGTTGCTAGCAGCTTTGCAATAACAAAAAGGCACTCATTCGCCAAGTCTCCCTCTGAATGAGGTTTTAGCTTCTTAGCAATTAGCTTACTACTAACAAAGCTTGCCCACACATTGTTGTCTCTGTCAGAATTTGATCTTTTTAAAGCTGCATGTGGCACCAAACTCAACCAGAGACTGTTAACTTTATCATAGCTCATTCATTCTTGCATATTTACCTAATCAAGAATGTTTTTAGATGTAACGACACTTGGGATGTGTCCTTTTTCATCACTTCGAGGCACAATGGTTTGGCCTTGATTTTAACCAAAAAATACTAATTTGTCCTTTTTCTCAGTAGGCGTTACATCTCAGATCTGCTCATGTTTGTGTCGTTGTTACCCTGACCCTGACCAGGACAGAGACACAAGCCCAAAGGGAACTCCCAGAAGGACGTGTTCTTCTTCTATTTACTGTTATTTTCTTGAATCACAGAAAAAATAATTGTTGTCTAGAGAATTTTTGTGTATTTCTGAGTTGCTTTTTTCATATGTCTGTATTTCCTCATGGGATGGATCAAACCCTCGTGGGCTGCATACGGCCTGGAGGCCTGACATTCCCCACACCTGACATAAAGGCGGGCACTGAAACCGGGCTACCTCTGTGACTCTCTACCTTATCACTATTAGTTTTCTGCTACCTTAGAAAAGTCATGTTGCCAGTCTGACAGCAATTATCAGACACAGTGGTGTTGCTTCTGAAAGTTGCACTCACTCAGCACCCATGGGTGTCCTAGTTAGATTTTCCAGTTTTCAGGTTTTACACAGGTATTGTCACATAAAAGCAGACAAAGCATTTCAGAAAATCTGAAAGGAAACAAAGATTGTAAAGAAAATAGATGTATTCCTTATGTTTTAATACATAGAAAGCCTTATATAAATATATATTGGTTTTTTTTCACAATACACCAGTCTTGGTAATAGTCCTGGAGAGGTTGAATGTGTGCTGTGTATCTGTGGATGAATATGTGTGAGTGTGAGCGAGTGTGCAAGAGAGAGCAAAATCACAGGTGTGGATGTGAGGAATGAAAGGGATCCAGTCTGATAATGGATCAAGAATGACACCTCAACTCCCTAGAGAGCCTGTCACAATGGCTGTTTTATACTCAGAAATACACCTACACACACGCACGCTCACACACACACTTTCACTGCTACCCGCGCTCACTGCCAATATATTGAGCACTGGAAGGAAGTCATTAAAACGGCAATCAGTGTCGCTTAATTACTAGGCATTGCGGAAAGATATTTGGTCTGGGGGGCCAAGGGACAATTCTTAAACGTTCAGCTCCTTTCCAGTCAATTATGTGGGCTGAGTGTTAAAGACTCACTCTTCCATTTTCATTCTGTTCAAAAAACAGACCTAATGAAAATGCCAGCATATCCAAAAGCCAGGTCCTTGTTAGAAGTCCAAATACAATCAACAAGAGACTCTAACTTTAATTTGTGTCAGGCTTTGCTTTAATCTCCTCCCACAAAATTACCATCAACAATAGTCGAGCCCTCTAAATGAGTATAAGCACTGCTCTGCTTCATATGGTAAAGATACCTCTGCTCAATACATGCAATGAGTATAGCATTCTTGCTGAAGAAGAGAAGTCTTGACTTCACTTGCAATTCAATGAGCCAATTTGATGGAATATGGCCTGAGGGAGAGCTGCATAATTAGCAGACATGTCTTAAAAACGAGAAGTCTGCAGCATTGCCTCTGTCTCTTTTTCACTCTCTATAGCTTACTGATAAACAGAAACTCTCTTTACATGGCCATAAAGAAGCATATATATATGTGTGTGTGTGCTTTCAGGGACAGCATGCATGCAGTCAAGGACACGCTCGCATAGAAACTGTGTCCGTGTCTCTATATCACATTCTCACACTGCATCAACAGGCACAGCAGGAAGTGTGCCCATCCACACAGTAGCCGTATCCTGATTAGTGGTGGCAGTTTCTGTGAGTGCCAGAAAAGACAGCTTGGAGGGCTTGTTTGGAATAAATGCCCCTCTCCAGGAGCAGAGGTTAAAAACCCATTCAGATAGTCACGAGTATACTCACAGTGAATATTCTTCCCCGACAGAGGAGATTTACCTCAGGCATGAAGAGCGGAAGGAAAGGGTGACCCCCATTATTGTAAGTATCAACATTTTAAAAGCCAATCAAGCAAATCAAGAGGTGTTATTAGTGTGTTTATCTTTAGAATCAAAAACCCTTCTTACAGTGTTTTCTGACCTTTTTCGTTTGATGCAGCGGTGCGTTTATCAGAATAAATTTGAACTATATTTTAACACAAGTAATTATATAAAATTGGATATTCTTATGGCAATATTCAACTATCATTGTTTTTAAAGTTCTCTGAGTGGTGAAAACATTTCATCCATTAATCCAATCCAAATGTGGTGGTTGATACTGATATCATTATGGTGAGCTGCCTACGCTGCCTGTGCTAGTATTGTATGTTTAATTAGGCCATAAATGTTCTCCGGTTTAGTCAACAGACAGGAATCCAATGCAAACCCTTAAATCCAATCAATAAATCCAGTTATTTATAATCTTTGACTATTTCTTTTCCATTCCCCCATGACTTTTACCAAACTATTAAACCATTTATCAGTGGTAACCTATTGCACCTTCTATTTCAATTAAGTTTCCATCACTGACTATTTTAATCATCTATTGCTTTTAGCAATAGAAACACAACACTAAGTGATAATTGTAGACTCCTCTTTACTTGATAACTAGTTTTTAATGCTCTCTCAATCCCGACATGTAGAGTTCCAGGATTACAGCTGACTAAGTACCAGGGAATATTGTTTTTTAGGTCAAATTGTAATTCCTGTTTTGTTCAGTTAATTGGCTTGTTCCACAATCTTTCCAAATACCACCTGGCAGTTTGAGAAGATCCCCTGGAGGACAGCTGCCCCTGGTTAAAAGTGACTGCTTTACAGCACCATGGCTGTAGAATAAAGATTTGATTTATTGCCTCAAAAGTCACACTTTTTGAGAAAAACTTGAACCAAGGAGACCTCAAAACGGCTTTGAACCTCTCGGTTCAGCCTCTTGGTTTCGGCTTTGGTGCCTGTTGTGTTTTGAGTGGTGTTGTTAGAAGTAGCCTTTTCTCATCGGGCTTTTTTCTTTCAGCTTGTTTACTCTCTTTTTAGTTGCTTCGGATTAGAATGAGCACCAGCCAGCCCCTGTCTGTTCCCGGCATGAAGTCGTTTTCACAAAAACTCCAGCATCTCAGCATTCGAACTCCTCTGGAGATGAATACATGAATGTCCAAACACCCTCTTCCAAAAATGCTGGGAGTCAGCTCTGTTTTCTTGCACATTAGGCAAGGTCAAGGTGTACTCTCATGAGGGGGGATGAATCCCAAAACTTCATGAAACTCAACAAAAACGCTAATAGGGCCGAAGCTCACCCAAGAAGACTGGGGGCTTCAAAAAAAAACAAAAAAACTGATAAACGCCTATCAAGAAGTTGTTGAATTATTTATCACCTCTACTCTGCTGTCAATTTGTTCCTGCCATTTGGTTTTTTTGTAGATGAATTCTGTTTGAGCCGCAGATGAGATTCAGATGAATGGCCCAAAATATAGGAAGAGGGGGATTATGCCTTTCTTTTGTTTGAATGGGAGTTTTGTGCAACATTACCAAAGCCCCTCAGCAAATAGAACTGTCTCCCATTGAGAAATTGGCAAACAGTGTAGGCTTCACAAGATTTAATTACGCCTAATTGTATCCGTTTCAGTGTGGTCCCATCAATCAGCCTGAGCCGTTTTCAGTCTCTTATGCATATTTAAATAGAAAGAATCATGATTCTTTGATAATAATAAGAGAATGGGAGGAGAAAGAAAAGAATTGACGCTTATAGAAGATGTTGCAGCTTCTAAACTCAACATACCAAGGCAGTCTTAGCTGGTGAGTGCACTATTGATGTTGTTTTGTTTGATCACTCGCTGCCATCACGAGGATTCTGTATGATGCAACCACCGAGAAAGCAGATGACGTTCCAGCCTGTGGTTTTAAAAGAGTGGCACACCAGCAGCAACAAATGTCACGGCATCTGCCCTCCAGACTGTTATCTGCAAACCTGTCTCACAGCCCCTGCTCTCCACGCGCCTCTGTGTCCGCCTGTAAATGATGTCCCCTTAGACTGAGCCTCCCCACCGACCACAGGATTAGTTCCACCTCCTTTCACCCCCTGAAGTGTTCTTCTGAAGGGCTTGAGCTGCTTATCTCCCCTGTGTTTATTATATACCGGCATATATTTGGGATTGTTTGGGGTGTGCTAACTCATCAGCACTTGTTATTAAATCCTCCTAGAATCTTCAGCATATTGTCATTCTCAATAATGGATCAACCACCAATGGCTGTTTAAGTGGCACTTACAGATGTAAGAGCCATTAAAAATAAGACTTTTTATTCTTAATGTCTCTTACAAGCTTGACATGCTGCTTTCAACCTAAAGGAATGTTTTTATCTTCACTCAAGCTTGGTGAGATGAGTCAGTTTGCTGAACTGTGGGAAGGTCCATGGCTTGAGGGCTAAGATGAGGGTCATGCTGTTATTTAATTTCTAACCAGCATGGCAGCAAACGATTATTTATAATGTATGAAAACAACATGCATCCATCAAACTTTCCCAGAGCCCTAGGTCTGCTGTCTTTTAATTGATTGATATGTCTGAGTAACAGTTAAACAAGACTCAAGACTCTGAGATAAAATAAGATCAGATAGGATAAGATGAGCTTTATTGATTCCACACAGGAGAAACCCCCATGTTACAGCAGCACTGAAAATATAGTTTAGTTAGAAGGGGAGTGCAAGTACAGACGAGATGATATGTCATATTGTATAAAATGATGAGATTATAAAAGTTAGAATATATATATGTGGGTGTGTGTGTGTGTGAGTGTGAAGTAGACGACTAAGAATATCCACAGCCATGTTAGCAACTCTGTAAGGTTGCACTTAGCAAAAGCCATGCTTTGAGCTTAATGCTAACCTACTAATGCAATGAAGCTTGATAAGAATGTGATCATTTATATGGATTGCTTCACAAACTAAAATACTGGATAAAATAAAAAATGAAGTGATGCTGAGGTGTGGAAATGCTTCCGTAGGGGCTGAATGTCATGTTTCTATTTACTTTTGTATTGAAAAGTATCAAATCTTTTCTTACTTACTCTTGTTTGTCTGTCAGTTGAATCAAAATAAAGACAGATAAAAACATTCTTTATGGTTTGTTTGGTCCCCTGTAAGCATGCTTAAGTATATTACACCCTCTCTAAACCAACAATTACAGGCATGCAGGCAGCTCAGCTCACAATAAAACCCTATGTAACAAAACCCAACAATGAGTATGTGAATAAATGAATTGCCATTTTTTTCAGACCCATAAATGAAATTTGTTTTTCCGCAGTTCAAACTCCTGCATATTAAATTTTCTACAGTCACATCAGCCTATGTCATGAAGGTAGCGTATGAAAAATACTACTTTATATTACTACAGCTGCAGAACTTGTCAACGGACCCCCGCACAGCTCCTGCAGTGTAATGGCACTGGCGTACTTATCCTGTCATATTTCGAGTTACTGACATTACAAAAAGAGATGGCTGAGTATTTTCTAAGACGACTTATGCAGCCATTACTTTCATGTTTCATGTGTAGTGAGGAAATGATCTGCTATGGGAACCGATAGCCAGCGTGATATTTCAAAAGGTTACGCTGCATCTGGCTCAGCGATTGTTTTCTGCAGATTTATATTTGTTTAAAGCGGGGGTTGTGGTTGTCAGCAATAACAAATGCACTGACAAATAACTGGGCAGTGTGCCATTTGGAATTCATTTGGAGAGACAAGGTAGAGATAAGGCGCCACCCTGACTGTCTGTGAGCGACACTGCGTAAATCAGAGAACAGCATGGATGGATTACACTGGTGAGAAAGTCTCTCTTCTGAAGGACAACAGCAGTGTGTCTATTTACAAGCAGCTGGCCTACAGAATAGGTCAGTGCTCACTCCTCCTCTCGCTGTCCTTTTGAAAATGTTACGCCAGGCCAAGATGAGAGAGAAGCTGGAAGACAGAATACCAATTCAGAGCTGCTTAAGAGCATTGTAGAGGCAGTATTTAAGTGTCTATCTCTGTTTTAGCTGTTACTGTTCTGAGATCAGTGTGCCAGATCTCCTAAGAAGCAATAAACTAGCAGAGGGTTGCATAACACTATATCTTTTAGTGTTGAGTTATTTATTTATTTGTTCTTTCATGATTTATTATGTAAAATGGATTGCAGTAATAAGATTTAACAAATGAATTGTGGCATTGTTTTACAGTATAGATATGGATGAGTAATTA
This sequence comes from Acanthurus lineatus, assembly GCA_029814665.1. Lineage (NCBI taxonomy): Eukaryota > Metazoa > Chordata > Actinopteri > Acanthuriformes > Acanthuridae > Acanthurus > Acanthurus lineatus. Next base: position 11,007,137 of record JAPZDV010000022.1, read on the forward strand.
CATATCTCTGTCTATGGAGCTTTCCTAAATCCACCGGAGGAGGCAGTGATATTTAAACTCATTATCTATAATGGTGAATTAGTTTTTTAAAAGACAGAATGGAAAGACGGTGGAGAAAAAGTCTATTTGTGGGGGAAAATAAACAGCTTGTTGTGACATAAGCTCAATTTTTCATAAATCTCGCTGCAGCTTTGATTTACTGGTGAATATAAAATGTGTTTAAAAGCCTTTCATAAAATAATTTTCCATGAAAAATATGAGCTACTGTATGCAAATTGAAATATATCAGAGGCCAAGCAGAAGCTAATCAAGCAGAGTGCATTGCACACAGATACAATGAGAACTCATCAGCCCACTGAGTAGTTTTGATCATGATTGGAGAGAACGTCACAGGGATGAAGCGAGCTTGCTTTTTGAGTGCTTTGGCCAACTTTGTGGGAGCTAAATCATCTGCACTAAATCATGCGATTTCAACTACAAGTGGAAGTGGTGCAGGGTTTTCCCTTTATCCCCTCTGCACCGGCAGTGGCCCCTGTGGGTGTGCTTCCAATTCTGTTTGGTTAGGGGAAAGTCTTAAGAGAAGGTCAGAGCCTGTGGAGTGTGGGAACGAGGTGGAGACCATCAGGGGTAATTAGGTCACTGATATTAGTAGCAGGAAGTTAATAAAAATACAAATACACTTCATTCCTAAAATCAAACTCTCTACTAAGCTGTAAATGGTCAATTGTAGCTTCAGTCATTGGAAACAGCTGTCTGACAGCACAACAAAGTCAGAAGTCTGGATCCAGGCTCACACAAAGTGGCTTCAAGAAAATCTTAACTCATCAAAAAGCCAATCTATTAAGCATCCAGAGCACAAAATGTGTATTAAGTTTTATCAAAATCTGATTAAAGATGCAGAATAAGCATCAGTCTATCTCTGCTTTAATTCATTTTCAGTTCAGTAGTGTCTGTTTGTTGTACAGGGAGGATGATGTGTCAATCTCCATCTATGTCAATGTTCACAGAGGCTTTATTGCAAGTTATTGTAATCTTTGGCAATCTCTAACTATCCCTATGTTTTCACTTTGCAATAATATATGACACAAAATGTCTTTATACTTCCTCTTACATGACCATCATCACATAGATTTAACACAGCATATTATGTTGTAAGAAAGACAAAACAAAGAAAATTGTCTGCTCGTATTACCATGAATAAGTCACGACAGGAAAAAATTTTCTTGCTTCTTTTCTGCAGTAAGTGAAATGTAGTCAGACATGTTTACTACTGTATCATCAGCAGCTGACGTGACATTGATTGGGGCTGCTTGTTTGGAAAATATGACTTCAAACAATGACAGCTCAGATAAAATATGTGCATTGTCATTTGCAGATGTATTTAGTGCCATAGGCAGGAAGAAGATCTGTCAGCTAAAAAGCAGCCAAAAGAATGAATACAGACAAACATGAGTGATCCACATTTCTGCCTGCTGTCTCTGTATTATGCATGCAGAGTCCAGTGTTTAACCATGCCAGAAATGTGCTGAGATATGCAAAAAGCTGCAGTGCAGAGTGTAATATTTGCAGCATGATTTATTTCAATAGATATGTTTAGATGAGAGACAAGAAAAAAATGCAATTTTTATGCAAAAAAAATGACAGTATGGTAGAGATTTTCTTATCTTTTATCATTTTGCTGCTGCTTCTTCGCCTCCTCAAGTTGTTGGCGGACGGAGCATGTTGTAATGTATTATTCAAAGTCATCTTACCCTTCACTGTTTATAGAGGCTGATTCAATTTGACACCATCGCGCTATCAATAACACAACTTTGTCACTACAGCATGGTAAAGTCGGTGCCAATGATTTAGTCTCAGGAGATGTTTCCTTTTTGTGTCTTTGATAATTGCAGGCAAGTTCCCAGACATAAAGTGCTCAATTTTGCTCAGTAGAAACCACATAATTTGTGTTAGAGGGGAAAGTAAAATCTTTAATTTTATCCAATAAAAGAATCGATTGAGGTCAGCAGGCGCTTGGCATAGACTGCAAAAAAAAAAAAAATCATTTGGCAGTAAGCTCTCAAAGGAAAAGGCTGTCAGTATTATGCATTTTTCAGATTTTCTCACATTATGAAATAACATCAATGTCTCAGGCATCTCTTAGTATTTTTTACTTCTCTACTCTGTTGCATTCATTCTTACTGAAAAGGAATCATAATTACACCTTTTTTTCCTGAATATGCTGGCAAACAAGCAATATTTTCACAAGTGGATAGGGTCAGTGTGCAGTTTGGGATTAGTGGGGCTGTTTTAAGATAACTGTACTGCCTATGTTTGTCTTAATGAAGGTCACAGTGTGGCTCATTATTAGTAGGTGTTAGACAACAATGGATGTCTGTAGCTCAAAGGAATAAATTATATCACAAGAAAAAAATCTTAGTAAGATCAATTGGGTGTTGGTTTGGGTCTTTTTCTGAATTGTTGACGATAAAAAAAGGATTGAACATCATCTGATTCACCCAGAGGAAAAGCACTGAATTCAAACAAGCCATGACCTCTCATTGAGAAATCTGCTCTAAACATATAAAAACAAAGTCCTGAAACAGGAGATTTGCCAAAATGTATAACAAAAGACATGCACAATTAAATAAATGAGGCCAAACGTGACCACCTGTGAGTGTATGACAAAAACAAGATACACAGCAGAAAAAAACAAATCTTTCAGAATCAGGTCAGTCATGAAGTCAGTTTATAACAACAGACTCTTTGAAGGTTACCCTGAGTATTTCATGTAGGGCAGAGAAAGTGCCCAGCTTTATTTCCTGAGCTGAGTGGCAGATACAGTACAACGCTTCATTGCGCTCAGAGCACTTTACTCTGGGCCCAAGCATGTGGCCTTGATTTAGGTGAATGAGCACATCCCATTTATATTCAAGCAATCAGCAATCGCTCACGGAGACACATGCACACACACAATCGCACTGACTCTCGCTCTCTTTCCTTGTCTCTCTCTCTCTCTCTCTCTCTCTCTCTCTCTCCGCTGCTCTCTCTCTCTCTCCGCTGCTCTCTCAGCCAGCAGTGCTCATTACAGCAGCTGAGAAGAGTGAAAGAAAGAAAAGCAAAGACAGAGAGACTCCAGACACAGGGGAGATCTACTCCCACACCAGGCCGTTCACTCGCCGCTACCAGTCAGAGAGTCAGTGATCCTGGCACCAGCTGCATGCTGCTCACTCGCCCTGATCCTTCCCCTCTCTGCCAGGGAGGTCTGGAGTGACAGGCCCCCAGACTCCAGAACACCAGGACCCCCAGCACCCTGCAGATGCAGTGCAGACCAGGTGCAGAATGTCCCTACAGGGGACTTCAAAGGGGGGAGGATGGAGGCAGCATGAAGAAAGATGGCGTGCACAGTTAAGTAAGTGGGTAGGAATCAGAACAACAGGCCAAAACTGACAAGGGATGCTTCAGTTTGCCTCAAGGTCTTTTTCAGATCCAACTTGTGATTGTATAAGCAGAAATTCAAACACACGACATGGTACAACAGCAAATATTAAATTGTAAAACTATGGAAAAAAAAAAGTAGGGAAGAGGCATACACTCATAGATCAAAATAGAGATAGAGATAGAGATATATTGATATATAGATTTATAGATTTATATACCGGTACATATAATGAATGTCAGGCTACCCAGTAGACTAAACTCTATGGTAATGCATACAAACATCATACAGACAATAATTACTAGCAAATCTCAAATATATAAATAATAAAAGTGTAGCAGTGTTGTTTTGATCCCTCATGCATATTAATGTGCAGAAGGAGGCAGAAAAACCACGAAAGGACTTCATAAGTTCATCCATGACACTCGAACTTGGGTATAAACGCCTCTGTCTAACAGTCTCAACAAAAGCATTGCAAGCTACACAGAGGTGTTTTGCAGTGCTGCTGTATTTAATTACATTATACTTTACCAAGATGGTTTGTAGGGCCAGATGTTAGTCATGTGGTTTACATTACAGATGGTGCGAAACATGGCTGTGGTGCAGCTTTTAAACAAGTGTAAGTGCCATGCTGGTGGCATTTTAACAAGAGTAAGGAAAGTAGACACAGTGTCAGAGCTGCTCTGTTGGAAAAACCACAGGAATTAAAAGCTTCTGTGCTTCCGCAGAGTCGTTGCTGTAATTATTTTTTTGGGTAATATTTGATAGCAGCAGGATTAGAACACACTTTTTTGTTTCTTTTTCCCTTTGACAAAACTCGCTCCAATTCCTGCAGCTGTCTCTCAAGATTCACACTTCACTCACATGCACAGGATTATTGTGGGGAGCTGTCAAGGAAGATTATGGTAACAGCTTAATTAAACTATTACTTTGCTTGCAGTGTTGATAATAGCCATTATACTGTATATGTAATTGTAGCCAGTAATCAATTAAATCATCCATCATGTAGTCAAATTGAATTACACTTAATATTATGTATTTATTAAAAAATATGATTCTTCTAATAGGTGTTTTTCACTGATTCACTTGTATCACATAAGGCATAATAACAGCCACAAATGATGCACCACTTTACCCACAATCACACACATTTAAGCCAGGAGGATGGAGGTTTGGTGGACAGGTGGGGATGTGGGGATGGGCTGTGATGACAAGTCCATCACGGAGGCTTGCAAGTGAAGCTGTATTTTGCCTCGGGGTCTTATCTAACCGTAAATCTGTGCTTGTCCACACTGACATGCCAAAAAAACCCAACAGCGAGATACCTGACAACAGCACAATTAATAATAAACAACACAGTGAATAAACAATGGTGTAACGTGGGATACAATTTTCCAACACAAGCTACAAATTTAGTGTTCTGCTTGTAGTAGAAATCATGTAATTGTTCCAATAATCATACCAAAAACAATATTATGCTCCATTCAACTGGATGACATCTTGTTGCTACAGCTACAGAACGGTTCAGCCATTTAATTTGAACACTGGAGAAGCCGAGGTTATTTGCTGTTGACAAAATGGATTAAAATCAGCTGCAACAGATAGCATTCGATTTCAATAAGCGGACTTGATTGCATTAATTGGTTATTTTGACTTTTATTGCTTTCGATGGTTGTCATCGGTGAGATACTGAATGACCCTATGTGCAAGATCATGAGGGATGGAAGCAAGTTTGTAGTTTTAGTTTTAATCTGTAAAAAAGGACATCACACACATGTCACATTGAATCCACCATGCTGTGAGAAAAAAACACCAAACATGGACACAAAACATATGTCTTCAATACATTTTGGTCCCTGCAGTGTTCCCGCTGTGGCTTATACAGGCATGCCTGGACCCCCACTGAGGATAGATGGGAGCAAATGGCATTCCCTGTCAACAGCATAGCACATGTCACAGTGTCAGTAAAGGATGTCTGCAGCGATACTTCGGTCCCAGGGTATTCTGATGATTGTCAGAGAAATTGCAAAATATTGTCAAGAGTTTCCTCATTATTTTGCATGCCTTAACAACTAGCAGTGCTCCCACTTTGTACGCCCAGCTAACACTATAAAGAGTCATTTTTTTCCTCCCATGCAGGAGTCTTCTTAAATGGAAATAAGACTCATTTTGAGAATTCATGTGTGTTATTCTTTTGGCCCTGGAAAGTTCATGCTGGGTTTTGGAAAAACTTTGCTCCAATGCTTCAAAACCGGAGTGCTGAAACTCTAATCTGCATTGTCACATCGATGTACAGCCTGGAGCTGCTCCATTAACTATGATAACAGGGAGGAACAAACTCTTTTCTCTTGTTTCTGTCTATGGCAGACAGCGCTCACTGTTCACTAATACAGGCTGAATTCTCCTTGGGCGATGAAATGACATATTTCAAATCTCATTGCAGCAGTGCTCCTCTTTGTATTTCCACCACCTCAAAGGCCTCAACACTTGCACCATGGAATTTTGTTATTTTAACCACGAGGATGAAATTTCCAGGGTAAAAAAAAATTTGAGTAAATGCTAGAATTTTTTTTTTTTTCAGTGTGATTTTTTAATGAGCACAATTCAAAGTAAACTCTCCCACCCATAGAGCCTCCATGGGAGCTTCCACACTAAGATCCTCTGTTTAATGTTCATGGAAATTCTCAGTCCCAGTGGCTCCTCAGAGGGAGTGACTCAGCAATAAGACCTCTTCCTCAACTCTCTCCTAATTTCTTTTGTCTGTTGTCATTTCACAGGCACAGGGCTTTAGTCAAAGCTGTGCATAAATTTTCTGTTTTAATATTAACTGTATAGAAATGTGGTGCAATCTTGGATGAAAAAAAATGTCATTTTAAACCGTCAACAAAAATAAAGCTGGAAGACATGTGCACTTCATTAAAATGTACAAAAGCTAAGCCAATATGTTGATATGAGGTGTATTGAGGCATCTTTGTGGAATGACATTTAATTGACTGAATCTAGGCCAAAGACACACTGCCCACGTGGAAAGCAAGATGAGCAATCATTGGTAACACTTCATAATACAGCCCTCCATCCATAGTGCAATTCCGGACGTTTACCATGCAATTACTCTCACTTATGATGTAAATTTGCCATATATAAATAGAAATTATTTTTAAGGGGGGCGTCTAACTGTAATACATGAACGTTTATCACATGCTGGCCAGCATATTGCTTCCTGTTTCAAAAAAGATGAGCCAAAGCCAAGCACCCATTAGTGGGCGCATTTATTGGTTCAGTGCAGTACATTGCATTCTGGTTATTGTAGGTTTTCCAATGTTTGTGCAAAAGCCTTTTTTCTCTGAATTCTTTGTGGCTACAATTGCAATAATATTTACATCTTATTTCTGCATACACAGAAGGCCATCTTTCCAGCATTAAAATACTTCTTTAAGTAAACTACTGCATAGAGGTATCAGAACATGAACAATAAAACGCAAATTAGGCAATGGCTCGTTGGGTGCAATCAGTGCAAGTAAAAGAGAGGGAACAGAGTCACCGACTGTCTTTTAAACTTGTGCATGCAAGGCAATGTTTCTCTTTATATGTTTCTCAAGTACAACTTTACTCTCTACACAGCTCTTCTTTAGGTCCTTAGCGAGACAACAACCAATTGTAAAGTGGATTGGATGACTGTTGTTGAGAAAATCGAAGGACAGACAGTTAGTCAGACACACAGACAGACAGAGATTCCTTTCTTTATTCTTAGTGCAGCCTTGACATTTATGAGATTATATGATTTATATGTATAAAAATAATTCCCTACTTTCTTAAGCAGCATTTTTCATCAAAATCTTATGTATCTATGTGTGAAACTTGGTATTAGATTAGAAATAACGATAGATCTGAATGTATGAGAATCATATCTCCACCAAAAGCCTCTGTGTCTTCACACAGAGCAGCTAGCTTACACTTACTCTATGTTTCTGCCTTTTTCCTTTCCTTTTTCTCACTGCCTCTCCCTCCATCCCCACAGTTCCATCCCTCTGCTTTATCTCCCTTTTACCCCTAAATCTATTTCTCCCGGCTTGTTTTTCTCCTGCTCAAGCCTGCTCTCTCTTTCCCTCCATCTGTCTCTCTTTCTTCCCTTATCTTCCCTCTGTCTCCTCCCCTTTTTCTTCCTTTGCCTCTGCCTCTCCAGTGGATCTCTCCCTCGATCCCTCCCTCTTTTAGTCTTAAGTAAAAATCCTGGCTCCCATCTTATCTCGAGCCTCCATGTAGTGACGCCAACCATGACCAAAACACAGTGAGGACTTACATTTCCTTGGCTGGTTGCCGTCCTCACTGTCTCTCTCCTTTCCCACGGCATCAGCCGGGTCATGTATCTGCCTGCCAGCAAGCACGGAGTTGCAGGAGGGATAAAAAAAAACAGGCAACGGGTCTGCTTTACCTTGCCTTGAGTCGGCAGATTAGCACCTTATCTCTTCAGAAGTTTAAGCAGTCGGCTCAGCTATCACGGATACGTGTCTGTATACAGTGTGTGAAGATTTGTATAAAAAGGGACAACTCAGTTTTTCAGTGACCTGAGGACGGATTCCAAAAAGTATTTTATGTTGCCCTCAAGAGTTCTTCAAGATAAAACTTAAACTTAAAAGAAGTAGGTGTCTTTTATATTTTATAGCAATTCTGAGATTTTTCTTTACCTCAGAATAGGTTAAAGTCCTTGTTGCCCTGTATAACATTGTGCTTATAATATAAAATATGGCAGTGGAGTGCATGTATTATTTAAAAAGGAGCTACAGTCACACTCATGGCTTTTCAGACTGTACTTTAAGCTGCAAAATACTCAATATGAGGTGTGGATGATGTTTTGTTCAACCACATAGGCAAAAGTGTTAATAGTCGTCCCAATTGGCCGTGTTCAATTAATGTGAACAATGAAGAAGGAGAGGTCAGGAGAAACATATGGACACTTTAGAGCACAGTGTACTCTCAAACATCTGTAAACCCATCTGTGGCATTAGTGAATGCTCATGGCAACTAAAGCCAGCCAACATCAGAGAGAGTGAAAAAATGTCAAGTAGGGCAGAGGATGGTGGGTCACACAAAGGAGTGTCAGCTGGGAGAGAGGTTTTTATGTCTCAGTGAAAACAAATGTTAAAGATCTTTTTTAAAGACTCAACCAAGTAGCTGTGGTCCCTAAACCCAACCAAACTGTGGCTTTATCATAAAGGTAAGCATACGTCTAAAAACAGGCGCAGTTTTACATTTGTTTGAAAGGTTTTCTGGCAGGAAAACTTTGTGTGTCGCACAAAGACGGTTTCGAGATACCCAGTGTGTTAAGAAGTGACACCAATGAGGTTCTGACGAGGTTTCTATAGGTGATGAGTTGAGAAAGTGTTGGAGAAATCAAAAGCTGCTAACTTTCTCACCTCACAACTCCTTGCCAGTCACATCAAAATCCAAATTAAAAATAAGAAAACAAGAAAGTACAGCTGAGGCTGATGGGAATGTCCTGAAGTTTTAAAGTATTCAGTCAGAAACTTAAGTAATGAAAAAAAAAACTCCTAATAATGCTGCCCGATGAAGTGTAAATAAAAATTTATGAGAATTACTCAAGGATATTAAATATTTGGTACAAATTTGATGACATTTTTGGTTCTCAGTGAAATGTATCCACATTGGAGAAACAGCAGACATTATGGTCGCAAATCACCAAAATCATATTGGACCAGGGACCCCAACAACCAAACAAATAAAGAAACAAAGCCAAAGAACCAAATTAGCAAAAATGTGAAATTCTGAATGTTTCAATTTAAATGGTGTTTTAAATACCGTTTAAAACGTACCTAACATACCCCTCAAGCAGAAGTCGTGTTTGGGAGAGTTTAAGCTTCAGTCTCGCTCTCTTTGTTTGTTTCTTTTCACAGATTAGGAAACCAGATTAAGGGCACTTGAATACTTTCAGACCAAAAACTTTGGAGTCTCAACATCCGAACTGACTGATTTACTTTTTGACCAGTTAAAAGCTACTGTAAGCCCATAAGAATTTCACCTTAGAAATATGACTAAATTCCAGCAATACTAAAAGCTAACACAAAGCCTCTTAGCTCCAACTATAGCTCTGAAGGTGGAAAACTTTTAAAGAGTAAGGAGGAGGGTTTTTTTTGTGGAGCTTTAGCATTTTTTCAGCAAATGTCTTTGGGAAGCAGAGATAGGAGTGAATTACTCCAAATTCTGGACAAATCCTCTGATGTATTTGGGTTCCTCAGTCACTGTAGGAATCCTGTCTTGTTATGAATGTATGAAAGCCGCAGTTTCACCTGATGTATGAGGGCTGGAGTTAATTGACACATGGTACATCCCTGCTGTTGTGCTGTGGGGGTCACTGACGGGACACATGCATCATTGCTGGTCGGCTTTTATGCAGCCTTTTCACTATGGTTGAGTGCCATGTTCTCTACATCTCAAATATTTAGTCATTATAAATATTTTACGAAGATGGATTTTCATTTATGAACCCACAATGCAATATAGACTAAACTGTGTTATAATGGATTCATGTGAGCATTCAGGGATGACTGAAGGTGTGCTGAGATTTCTTGATTAACCTGTCACAGAGACTGAAAAGGAAGAAAATGCATCCGCACTCATAGAAACTCTCGCTCAGAGTCACTTTGACGTTGTTCTTAAGTCGCCTCCTACGCCAAGACACAGATTCAGATTTTTTTTAGCTGATGTTGTGAGCTATTTGTAAGTTTTTCTCATTGGGTTTTTGAACTTTGCCCCAAAAAAATCCTTATTATATTCATAACGGCTATAACCATTCTTCATGTTGTGTTTGGATGCATCGTAAATCACTGCATGTTAGGCTGCGGTGATCAATAACAGTATATACCATGGGTGTTGAGCGACTCATGAATTTAACATAGATTAAAAAAAACATGAATGGGGAAAGTGGAGAAAGCAAAATGCATCGTTACCATGGTGAACTGTGGGCACACGTTGGATGATATATTGACAGATATCCATTCCAGGCCAGAGACAGATATGCATTTGAAAATCATGTCTGCCAGTTATTGGTGAAATAATGCAGTCTGCAGACGTTGGCTATCAGTGCCGAGACACAAGGCAAACAAATGTGTCTGACTCGGCAGCGCTGGGTACTGCAACACACGGCCAATACCTTTTCCTGTGTGTTTGTAGCTGAACATAATTATGACACCCACGCAGTGACATTATTGCTACCCAGCTCTCTATTCTGCCCAAACATTGTGAGGCTCAGCATAATAAATAATAAACAAAACTGGGAGAAAAAGAAGATACATAGAAAAGCCAAACCATATTTGCACTGGAAATGATGAATAATTGGATCTGGGAGGCATACACACAGATGCAGACACAGACGTGCTCGCATGCACTCACATTCACATGCATATCTGCTATACGAACACACACACTCACACACACACACGCACACAGGGGGGAAAAGTCTACTGGGTCTCCAGTGCCATCTAGAGTTGTTTTTCAGAAATGTGCATAAAAAAATGCTAATATTAGGATTATGATTTTAGGAGTTTTTTTTTTTTAAACAGAGAGTTTCAAAGCAAAAAAGGAGAACTTTGAGTTTGTATGTTTTCAGTTTCTGCCTACTGTCATTTAGTGACAGTCACCCACATTATTAATAAAAGAAGATGTCCGTTATATCTGTGTCTCCCACTCATTGGGTAAGCAGACCTTCATGACCCTGAAAGATAGAGCCAGGAAGGGAAACATAATGGACACAATATCTCTTTTCTTTTCAGCTAGATGTAACTAAATGTTGACAGATCAGACTTATATGTTCCACCCACTGAAACACTGAGTGCTCAAGCTTTTTCGCTCACTCTCAGCTGTGGCAGAGCAAACAGCAGAGGGCTCGCCGTGGGCCACCATGCACCGGCTCCTGCGTCTGGCAGCTGTGTGGTCTCCCATATGCTCTCCATAATAATGAGTAGATGGGTCATTCTTCCGGCTGGTCGCTCCTGACAAAGCGAGAATCCATGCTTGAAGTTTTATCAGCTTGTCAATACCAGCAGAGTGATTATCTCTAAATGTGTCCGAGTTGTTACATGACTTGACTTTTTCTTTGTAATTTTGAAGGCGGTTAGAGTTTCCACTGCCATCAGGTGACACTGGGGTTTATTCAGACTGTGTCCCTTTAACTTCCATGTGCAAAAAATATAAATAAATATATATATATATAAAATCTCTTTAGAAGGTATTTGTAGGTAAATATTGTTAATTTAAAACCCTGGGTCCTGTTGTGGAGCCAAATACTTTTAAAGGTTCCTAGTCTCTGAGGACAGTTTCTGCAGTGGAAATGCAGCTTTTCTTATTGCTTGAGAAAAAGAATCGCAAAATTGCTTAAATGCAGACAATTCATAAAATATGATGCAAATAAACTATGTAATTAGCTTAAAGTCAAATTAAACATGGAAATTTTGCCTGCAATCAGCAGTGTTTTTATAGTAAATGTTAAATGATGTAATAATAATAATAATAAAACTTAAAGGCACTGTTATGCATAATGGCCACTTTAACTTAATACTCAACTATGTTTTGCAAATATTATGATCACTTGCAAATACATGTTTTGAATGCAGAACATTTATTTTTAATTGAGTTTTGTTTGTTTTTTACAGTAAATTGTTGTAACCTCCAACCACTTCACTTACCGTTTTTGTTGCTTTTTTTCATGTAACCAGCATAGGATAGGTAAACTCAAGCGCTAACACAAACACATTCAAAAGATTCCTAAAATTTTAGAAACACACACACAATATCTGACAACCTTTTCTCCTCCTGTGGGCCCAGTCACAGGAATATAACACAATATAAGCAGCTGTTGTTCTTTCCACTGCTATAGACGTTAATGTCCAGTTTGGCGTTGGCAGCACTTCAGATGCCATTGGCAGAACCTGTGCTCTCGACATGGCACCACTCCAGGGGCTTTTCATCCCCTGGCAGTTAGTGTCTCTGCCTGCACTCTGGGGTCAGGGTCATTAATTCCCCCCTCACAGGAGACTGACCACGCTGGGTAAGAGTAAAAACAAAAAAAAAGTACAGTGAGGCATTTTGAGTTAGTTAAAACCAAAAAAAATAAATCACTGATTCTGTGCTTTGGACGCCCTCCTCTATCTTTTGATCCTTTTTTTTTCTTGCACAGGAGAGTTGAAATTGAAAAAGAACAGCCAATACTGAGATTAAAAGAGGTGGACGGGAAACTTTTAATTGGCTACACCTAGCACAGCTGTGGTTTGTTGTTCCCTCCCAAATTTTATTTGCCAGAAGAGCAGAGCACTGTAATGGGGGAGTAGCACCTGAAACTAATACTTACTGTAAACACTGGTGACAGGATTTATTGAGGGCGAGTCACCTTCCAGAGTCATCCAACTCAGTTTTTGTGCGTACCAATTAACCATTACAATAGTAGAGCAGTTATTCAAATTGTAAAACTATCATATTTGGGAAAATGACAGGGGACATGTAAGTACTAAATTTTTGAAGGATGTTGTGTCTGACCCAAAATATCTGCACAGTGTTACATTTACTTTGATATGTTTTATTCATTCTCCTTGACTCCAGAGAGGGGAGGAGGGGAGGCGATGTTGAGAATCAGACTGTGTTTCCAGTCTGCGACAGCCTTGCCTCATTTCGCTAATCATTATTCAAATGCTTTCCCACCCCTGCACCTAGTTTCAGTGTAAAATGGTTAACATCGGAGTCATCTGCACCTCCAGGAGGGATTTGTATCATAACCCTCCCCCTTTCGCCAGTTGTATTGTTGAGTGGTTCCCAAGTTCTTGACAATGAGCATTTGAATACTGCAATAGTATTTGTTTTTTGTTGTTCTTTTTTTTATCCTTGCCCTTATTCTATTCACTGTTATGAAAAAAAATGAAATCCACTTGAAAAAGAGGCCTTTTAGATCATTTGCATGAAAAGCTCGGTCTGGTAATGGAATGAAATATGACACACCAATTTAATTACGGCTTCAGAATTGTCTCGCCTCACAGTATAAATATTGATTCAGGCATCTCTCTCCTTGGATTCCCTTCCACAATTCCTTTCACTGCATCTTCTTATGCTGCTTCCACCTTTCTAATGTAGTATTCCAATTGCTTTCCTTTCTAAAACACTCCCTCTCTCTCTGTGATACACATTCAGTGCTGCCCCCTCCTCCTCCACCTCCTCCTCCGCCTCCTCCTCAGTTTTCCCCCTCTGTCCACCCACCTCTCATCTCCCATCCCTGGCTGCCCGCTCTGCAGTCTGTCCACTCCTTATTCCCCAAGCATCAGGTGATGCATGTCATGTTGTAGGGGCAAAGACTGGCAAAGGAGCAACGAATATAAGATAGTGCCCTGGGTGCTCTCCTGCTCCAGTGTGACGATGGTAGCGCTCTATATGCACGTCTGCACTCTCACCGTTAACGGGCCCTGAAATTACACACAATTTCCATAGCAATAGGCTTTATAGAAGGCAAATGGGTCCCTGAGGGAGGCCCAGCCACGCCTTTATATTGCAGGCCATAGCTGGGAAAAGAGAAGATAGGCTTAGTGTACAAAAGCACAGAGGAGGAGTAGGAGGGGTAATTTTTCTGCAGGCGTCTCCCGTGTGGACTTCTATAAACTCTTTGGCCCCGCTGCTTCTCCCCGAGTGTGAGATGGGTCAGCCTCGTGGCAGACCTCAGCTCTTAGGAGGGATACCAGCCCAGAGATGTGGCCCTGACTGTGAATTCGTTGGCTGTGTTGTGGCCATCTTAACCCAGCCAGCCACGGCCAGGAGGCGAGAGAGAGAGAGGGAGGAGAGAGAGAGAGAGAGAAGGAGAAGATACTAGTAAAGTCAAACATAAAGGGAGGCTGTAATGAATTAAACACAAAGAAGATGCCCTTTTAAGCATTTAAATGGAGAAGATCAGAGAGCAGTGCTTTTAGCTCCTCGGACCTTTTTTTTCCCCCCCAAAGCTTTTCTGAGTCAAAAGGAAGAAAAACACGCAGCTTCTCTAAAAGCCAAGGCGTTTTGTAAACAACAGATCCTTCCTCTCAAGAACTAAGTGTTCCTCATGTTTTTACAGAGCTCTTAACAGGCTGCATGCCTAAGAGGTGTCCAAACAAGAGATGGAGAACTGAATCCCTGTCAGAAGGTTTAGCCATTAAAAGTAAAGCATCAACATGCCTTTCACAGCTCTTGTTGTCTTATTTATATTACATGGATTACACTTCATAAGTTACATCAAAACAAGATCTTTTTAATTAATTTTAATGAAGCCAAAAGACAGTTTAGAGAATGGATCTGCAAAAGTGTTTGTGTACAATATCTGCCTCACGCACATGAAGAAGAAACATGGGCTGTTAAGTCTCCTGTCTTCCAGAAAGCCTGCACTTTTAACCCACTTGCTCTCCACCTCACAGGGTCATGAAAACATCCATTTCCTAATGGTTCACTCGTGTGAATCATCGCAGAGAAACAGCGACAGCGCTGCCCCAGCTGACGCATCATTAACACAGTGTAGCCAGAGAGAAAAAGAGAAGGCAGAGACATGACCTGCCGGCAGATCAATCCACCAAACACTGAAGTTAAGGTCAGTGTCCACAGCCATGGACACAAGCGCAGTACAGCCTTAATAACGGATGCTGAGAGGCGGACAAAGTTAATGCGGCCAAACTTTCTGGCTATGTGGGAAAAAAAATGAAGGAATATAAGAGGTGTAGAAATGGAGAGAAAAACAAAGAGGGAAAAATGATGTTTTGTGTCTGAGATTGAACATCTCAGTCTGGTGGGATCTCTCCAGCAGTGATTATGCGACAAACGCAGCTTCTGATTTTTGTCTTCATGTCAGCTTACAGGCTTTCATGCTTAAATAGTGCGTTTGATCTCTCAATTAGCTTTTGCAGATCTATTTGTGTGATTTCTGCATGAAAGGAAAGGAAGGATCATTTCGGGGAGAGATTGGAATTTTAGGGAGGAAAATCTGATCAATCACAAAAGTCCATGCAGTCCAATTAGAAAAGACTTTTTATCAGTTAATGCTGGAAGTTGCAGCATTTATTAGCAGCCCTAGTTTAGCTCAACTGAAAAAAGCATGTGTGCCACACCTCAGCCAGTGACACTGGGATTTTTGGATCGACAAAAATAAGAAAAAGACTTCCAGCTCACGATAAAACATACAAACTCATTAGAGGCCCCAACTATCCCTTTAAGGGGGCTATAAGTATAGTCTTTACTGCCCCATAGCACAAAACGACCACAGTATATCTGCAGAGGCTTGATGGGGTTATGCTTTAAAAACTCATTTTCTGCTTCATACTCTGTTTTAAGGCAAAACTTTAAATTCACAAAAGTCCACTGCCATTTAAAGACTCCAGAATACTGAGATTTATTCCTGAAGGCAAAACTTTCGATGACAAAACACTATTAATGCAGTTATCATTGTGAAAATTATCCCATTTTCATGTGATGTTTTGATACGATCACTGCTTTAATTACCTAGCTCATGTTTTTATAATGGGAAAATGTGATGTAATTGTTTGTCTGTTGATAATTCTGAGATCACCTCTGCATGCAGAGATTAGTTGGGTTACAGTGAACAGTTGCAATTTTGCTACAAATAGCTCCAATAGGCCTACAAAGAGATTGATTGGACCATGTTATTGTTCTAGTATGCAAGAACTGGGGAAAAATTGATTTATTGATGGAAGTATATCACACTCCTATATAGCAGGTGGCCTTAATGCCCCAATGCAGCTGTTTGCAAACAGATTTTCTTTCTTTTGACCATTTGCTTCACACACAAAATGAGTCAGCACATAGGATTTGATCTTTTTTTTAGATATTTTTACTCCTTAAACTGAGACAGAATAAAGTTAGTCTCCTTGTACATTTAGAAATGTGTAGTTTTGGCCCTCGCACCCACCAAGATGATACCTTATCATCCATCGTCAAGTGCTAGATGCACCTTTAAGGTCTTAAGCAGCTTTTGGGGTGTGATAAAATTCGTGTTTAGGACACAGAAGGAAGCGAACCAAAGCTCTATAAACCTGCAACTGTATCAGTAGTGCTAGTTTTGCTTGTGCAAGCACAGATGGTAGGCTTTGTTACAGATGCTGCCTGCTATCAGAGATTTTAATCTGTGTATGTGAGGAAATGTTAAAGTTTAATAGCACCAGTGCGTTGTGTATCTAACCTCCAGCGACTCTACTCTTAAAAAACAATCACACGAACAGGAGGCTTGTGAATCTGCTGGCCAGCCGTTAGTCATGCCATTAGAAGTGTTTTGGTCCCTGTGCATCTACTGCACTCCATCATGTTAGTTGTTACAGAGTGTAATACTAAATGAAAGCAATTATGTGATTTAAGTGAATTTGTGTTATCTGCAATAAAAACTGAGGGTCTCAATTGCAGTTAGGGAACATTTGTAGTGAAAAAAATGCTAATTTATGTGCTTTCCATACATGTACAAGTCCATTGGGATGAAATTAATAAAGATATGTTTGATCATTTAAATTTTTAATAGAGCGTAGGTGGGGAGCTGGCGTAATTTTGTTCACAATCCCAAAAGAGCTGAAAGAGCAGAGAGCAAAAACATTTGGAGTCTATGGAGTGGAGCAAGTTTAATTTTCTTGCATTCTTACATTGAGACATAGGGCCTTTTAACCTCGATGAATATTAATTTTTTCTATTCAAACATATTGGAACATGTGGTGAACTACAACTTTCTCTTGCATGGTCCCAAAATATAGAAATCTCTAGATGTGCTATGGGTTATAAAAAGAGAAAGAGGCAATTAAGGAAGAATGATCAGCACCTTTATATGCATATTTCCACCTGGACAGTTTACAGCTGGAATGAATAACTTGCTGAGGCGTTGGTAGTAATTTTGTGTGCATAGGAAAAAATCTCGCAGTATATGGAGTGTCAGGTCATTTTATTCCTTATCATAAGACCTGCTCTGTGTATTTTACAGAGCTCAGTCTCTTGCTGCTGAAATGAATAAAGACAAACCGGCTGATCTACTTGGACAGCAAAACCTCAATCTGATAGACAGTATATGTCAAGTTGTACCCTTAACATAAAGCACACCCCTGAGACCTGCCAGCACGTATTAAATAGTTGATTAAATGTCACGGTGTTGAATTTGCAGCATACTTCTCACTTGGGTAAGATGTTGTATGTATTATTAATTTCCAGATTTTGACAAGGCATCCCAGCATCCCTAGTTTGGCACTGGAGGAAAAGTTTTCCTCCGATTTCAAGTTAACAGAGCTTTGATTTATTGGATTTCCTTGTAGGTGCTGCTAAATTGACAGCTGGTTTCCCCAAAGCTAACCCAGGTAGCCGAATGTTGCAGGTCTAGCAAGTTTTCACACCTGGGCAAACCGCCCCTCTATCTCCATCCCTTAAAATATGCGCGGGCAGTGGGCAGAAAATATACTTTGGCTAGCAAGTCAGAAAGCTTGTCTGGGACATAATGAAGCAGGCAACATCCTTAAGCCTCCCAGTTACCAGTGCAGAGCATTTCTCTCTCCTATCTGAGCAGCATGTTGTCCCACGCAGGCTAATGTCAACTCAGCTGTTACATCTGCCCAGGCTCTCCAAATCTCCTCCTTAATTCCACCAGCAGGCAGCTGGAATCAGTGGAGGGGACATGCCAGGGATGGAGAGGCTGGTGGCAGCCTCGCAGCCATTCAGAACTTTTTATATATTTTGCAAAGACACCAGTGTGAAAATAAAACCTTTTGTGTAATTCCTTTTTTTTTCATAAAGTGTTCTCTGCTAAGGGCAGTAAAATATAGCAGGTCACTATTAGAGACTTTAATAGCTATCGCGTATCCATTTAAGAATATGAGAATGATATGCTTGCTAGAGCTCTTGCATTTGCTCTGCCAGGGGACTAACCAGTGTTAAAAAGTACATCAGTGAGTGGAACATTTAAGAGATTTCTGGGAGGGCTGTGAAGATAAGTGTAATGGCTGTAATAGTATACTAATCCAATTACAGCTATTCCATTACATTAAATTAAAAAATTTCACTTTAATAAGGTATTACCATGGGAGGGGTCACAGTGCGGCTAGGTTTCCATGGCTACAGCCAGAAACCCACAGTTAAATGAAATATAGAGTGGAATATAACACCCACGCGCACTACACGGCTTCAAGACTTCAAAATATTTCCCCTGTCAACTGGCAAGTATTTGTCAGGGAGAGAAAACAGATGGAGTCACACTAGTCAAACCCACAGTGTGAGATGATATAATAGATGAATAGATGGTAGAGGATGATAAACAGGCAAGCAGTAAATAAACTGGTAAGTAAAAGACATGGTGCAGCAAGGGAGGAGCTGCACAAAGAAAACGAAAAAAAAGGAGACTCACACTAGATTTTGAATTTCAAATGTTTCTGCTATATTTGATACAATACAGAGCTGCAGGGACAGTGTGAAATGTGCAAAAGTGCAAATGTGTCAGTCCATGTTGGAGTTTCTTTGATGCAAAATGAAGCGTGCGTGATGAGTCACTCTATATTGTGAGCGGCTCTATGGGTGCACAGAGTCTTCCTCAGTGTAACAACTAAGGTTTCGAGGTAAATAATCTGAAAGTCAGTGTGTGGAAGTTTTAAACAATGATCCATACTGAGATGGGAAACTCTAATCAGCCAGGTCAGACCATCTGATGGGAAAATAGCTCCATGAACTACACTGTCAAAACTACTGCTATAGGACCCAGTGGGAACATGCTGACAAACAAGTCAGATATAGCTGACTACATTATTTTTAACGATCAGCTTTATTTTCCTTCTTTTTTTTGCAACATGATTTCCTTCAACAGTATGTGGGTGTCCATTTTCAAACCAACCCTATCACATTTCTCTTTGAGACCAATTATATAAGACAGTTTGCAAACATTGAGGTTATTACATTATTAATTCTGACAAGTGGCCTAAAGAGGATTTGTTTTTTTTTTATTATCACTATATTTTTATGTATGTATATTTTGGAAGGAAATTGTGAATCAGGCAGACTTGTTAGCCAAGAACTTAAATTCAAGACAGCAATTAAATATAGTAATGACGGCAATTTTTCATCTTGACATATTGCTGAATAAAAATAATAACACTGGTTATTCTCAAATTAAGATTCCAGTGTTTCTCACTAATAGATTCAATTGTGTGAAAGATAACAGTCATTAATTTCCATTTTGCTTGGTGAATAGGTGTTCTGTGGAAATCTGTTGGAAAGATGATACCCAAGCAAGACTATAGTCTGGGTTGTCAAATGAAAAAGAATAAGATATCCTAGGTGTGTTGTTTATCTCACAGGCGAGCCTCCCGAGAGGCCTTGAAGTCAAACATCAAGTTTGTCCAAAAACCCCAAATCAAGGGGAGGAGGCAATATGTGGGACGGCGCCTGCTGAATGAGCTTTTTCTGCTGCAGGTCTGACAAAATATTAAGTCTTCTCCTCCGGGCTGAAAGTATTCGGATGCATGAACTTTGTTAGCTTGAGATGTGTCAACAGATTTGCTTAAGCAGCATGACTGAAGCTTATGTGAGGACGCGGTGAGCTAGGCGCAGGTAAACAATCCTCAGTGATGCTCCGTAACTAACCTGAAATCAGCTGCAACTTCCTGGCAACACCGTGGATACAGCGAACAAAACTCACTCAATGCTGACAACACACCGAAGAGGATGGGACCGCACTCAAACACTGCTTCATACATATACCATCACATTTAGCAGTGCGACATTATCTGTTTTGTCTTTTCTTACGTGAGCCTAATTACTGTAAAGAGTGAGGGCCACAGAATTACAGCTTACAAGCTTCATCAATCTGTCACTGTCTCTGAACTCCTGCTCTCTTGGCAGAGATTCAGGCAGTGAATTAATCAAAGGAACCGTTATTGCCAAATTACTGACATGGGTTCAAAGATAAATGTCTCCTAGCTGACGCCAACTGACAGCCCAGAGAGTGATTAATCTCACTCCACTCTTGTGATTGGCAAGAGACTCAAACTGAGGCTGGTGCATCATCGTCATGTTGTCGTGCATCATCACATGTTGCTTCTTTTTTTTTCCAGAAATCTGGATTAGGGCGGCAATCCTATTATTTTGCAAGCCAGGGCAGTGTGGTTAGGTGGACAACATATTCTCGGGAGTTTTATAGCAGAAGACAGCTGAGCGAAGGCTAGAGTCGATGGCACCATGCTTTTTCAAAGGCCTCTGTTTGAGCTGGTGACAGGATTGAGTTATGTGGTCACTCTCCTGTCAGATGCAATAAGGAAAGCATGGCAGAGAAAAGCCAAGTGTTTTCTTCTTTGTGACCAGAGCTTCATACAATCCACAGATCCAATGCCTGCTGTAGGCAGTGATGCAGTTGTTTTCAAAATGATGGAAGAAACAGGTCTGCATCTTTTCCCTGGAGAGAACTGAACATGCATCGAACCTCCCTGCAAATAGTCTAGTTGCACATTCAGTACAACATCTTAGGAAATCTAGTCATAATTCTGATGCGCTGAAATATTCAACTGCAGCAAATTTGTAAGTAGAGCAAAAAACATTATCACCTTTTGATCTTTGCCTGTTAGTCTAAACACTACTATCACTCTTGATACCAGTCCCGTGGAGAGAAGCAAGATCAATCACATTTTCTGGCTTTTGTGTTTATCGCGCTTTAAAGTTGCAGCAGGGGCTCGCGTTGTCATAGAAACAGCTGCAGTAGAAAAAGGTTAGATTGTTGCTGAACTTGGTAGGATGCATGGAGTAATGAGAGTCATCATTATGTGAGATATCAACAGCACAAGCAGAGAGAGGACTGTTGCTTCTTTTGTTTGCTTGAAAGGCAAGGCCTCACAAATTAATGCGCGCTGGAGACTGCACATTCTCCCCCCTCTGTACGAGAATGCAAGAGAACACGGTGAGGCTCATGGATAAAACCGAGTCAGGGCAATATACTTTTCACCGAGGCAGGGTTTTGGCTGAATTCCTCCATAGTAATAACACTCAATGATAGAAATTTGTTTTGAGAGCTCACAATTGGTTTGTGTTGGCACCACAATGCAATCATCTTGCCTTCCTTCAGAAATGAATCCTGTCTGGCCGACCCGCAGTAAAGCTGAAGCGCGGTGTGATGTCTCTTTACTTGAGGATTGCACATTAGCATTCACACCAACTCGTGAGCTCGCAGAGCGTCCCCAGTACTGCTTACAATCTCCAAGATGTTCGACTGTTTGGAACATGTGTTTGCACTTCAATTCACATTGACAGAGACGTGTCTGTGAGAGATCCGCAGTGTGAAGGTTTATTATCACACTGAGAACCAGAGTTGAGCTGAATATATGCCTGAAGCTAGTACCTGATAAAGGTGATGTACTTTTTGAGTACAACTATCATCTGAGTAGCTGTGTAGTAGCTGTGTCCACATCAATTCATGATAAACACCAAAGCACATGATTAATTAACACTGTGCTTAACTTAGTGTAGAAATTAACACACACCTCCCCAGAAAAAAAACAAAACAAAAAAAAATTAAGATAACACATTAGGTTGTGAAAAACAGTACTGTGATTTCACACTGAAAGTTCTTATTGTTTAAAATTTCAAAAGAAGAAAAAGATGCTCTTGTTTTTATTATCAAAAAATATCTCTGTAGCTTATTTCTGAGGCCTTTCTGTAAATTGTTTTTCCTATAAATAAGAAAAATTTAGAAAAACTGATTAACCCATAAGAGTTCCAGGCTTGAATTAAAAACTTTGAGGCAACCCTTCCATTCTTGAAAACAAAAATAAGAAAAGAAAAATTACAAAAAATGTTTTCATTCACAGTAGAATTTTATATGTATGGGGGCGGAACACCTGCTAAAGGTCTGCTCCCAGGAAGACTCCTGGTATGAAGCAGATGCAGCCGAGGTAGATGAAAAGTAAATATTGGTCAATTTCCTCTTGATGTGTAAACAGGCAACTGTATCTACACTCATTTGTGATACAGTATTAATAATGTATAGTTATAATATGTCAAGGGGGTATTTACAGTGTTTAACATTGTCCCCAGGGGGCCAGAAAAACATCAATTTGTCATGTAAGGTTCAAGCAGCAGAGTGGCTCCATTAAGCCAGTTAGATCATCTATTCTAATCTATTAAACATAATGGCTATGAAACTTATCTGGCTGAGTAAAAATGCAAGAAAACGTGTGAGGCGCAGTCAAGAACACACCTAACTAACAAGCAGTAATGTGACACTTACCCTAAAGTCCAATTGGACCTAAAACAAAAAGCTGCAACCTATAGGCTGCCTGCAAATAGAGGTCTGACTAAGTACTGGATGATGAATCTTTCTGTGTAAAAAGTCCTGTAATGAGAGTAGCACCATTGTGGCCACGTTCAGCATTGTACAGAATTGTCTCATGTAAACTAAGGCACACATGTACCTGTATATATGACAACAATGTTAACAGTTGGTCCTTTTTACCTTCCTCCAACTGCATGGGTGTGTGGACCGCATAGAATGAGCTAAATTTGAAATATACTTGGTTAGGCCAACATGTGGACCTGCCTCTAATGATTCAGCATCTTAGTGCTCTGTGTTATTAACCTGCCTGCCTTTCTTGCTTGCCCACCTGTCTGCCTGCCAGCCATCTTATACCCCTAAGCTAACCTCTACTGGCCCTGCTGCCCCCCTTACCATCTCTTACCCGTCATGCCCCATACTGCTGGTGTATCGGCAGTAACCAAGAGATCAGCAGTACATGATGTTGATGGCTGCACATTATTACTCAGGCGGACACGAAATAAACGAAGAAGTGCAGGGAGTTCAAATGTATTGCTTCAAACCATGTGAGAGCCTGGATGTCAGGGGGGGAATCAGAGTAGAATTCAGCATTTCAGGGCAATGCAAGATATTCAGATGAGACGAGAAACAAATAGGCCAGATCTCAACTGTGGACAATGTGATTGCTGTGAGATAGGCAGCCGAGAGTGAGAAGAGATAAGGTGAGCGGAGCATCTCACCAGAGGCGAGTGGTTTGCACTCAACTCAGCTGAAAGTGAATGGCTGATCTGTGTTTCCACATGCATACACCTTGTTTAAAACCCCAGGTCCTTCGCCTTCAAAAGCTTTTCCAAAGTCATAAACCACAAAGGAGCCTTTTGAAGCGATATCTCCTGGTGTTTCAATGGGACAGCCGAGCGGCGGAAAAATTCCTCTAAACTTGAAGATCCACCCACTGCCTGCTGCTTCACAGATGTTTAATTAAAATTGGACCCTTCTTTTTCCTGAGGGATTATACTTCTCAGAACTGTTGTAAACATTTCAGATATTTGATATTTAGTTGTTGTTTTATTTTCTTATTTTGGAGTACTTGACTCAGATGCAAATATCATATCCATTTTTTCTTTTACTGGGTTCCTTTTTTGCATAGCCATTATGATCCAGGTGAAAGACCATTAAGACTTTGCTTACTTTGAAATAAGTTTCCTGTACAAGCTCTGAATAAAAAGTTTGATGTCTTTGAACACCTTTCCTACTTAAAAAGTCTGTACAGAAAGTTGAGCTACATTAGTAACCCTACTATTAGTGATTAGTGATAGTATTTCACAGAATAATACGCCGAAACCTACAGGTTATAAGGGCTTTTGTGTTGTTATATTCACAGGTTGGATTTATGATTTAAGTTCATTTTATTTTAACAGCATTTTTTTTACCTGTTTTTTACCATTTTGTACCTGTGCCACACTATGAGAATGACTTGTTTGAATTACATAAGGAAATAAAAAAGCCTGCCATCTTCTGTAAATCTTGTAATATCCAGTTACATGAACTGGGCTATGGGGCATGATTGCTACACAATAGCAAATGTAGTGTATTTGATTGGTGCAATGTACCAGATCAAATCCAATATCATTTCCAGGAATACATGTGACGAGAGGTTCATGGGAAGGCAATTGATAAGGGGATTACTCCACAACTGCTTTTTGGTGGGCCGATTACCCATACTGAGAAGTCAACGGGATTTGGAGACGCAGCAGCTCATGATTCTGGTGTGCACGA
Source organism: Acanthurus lineatus (assembly GCA_029814665.1). NCBI lineage: Eukaryota > Metazoa > Chordata > Actinopteri > Acanthuriformes > Acanthuridae > Acanthurus > Acanthurus lineatus. The sequence goes on from JAPZDV010000022.1 coordinate 11,031,613, forward strand.
ACAAATACAACCATGTGTGCACAAACACACAAACATGCTGTGTGCAAACGCACAGGCCCTTTTGCCTCGCATTGCTGAGGAGAGAGAATTCCCTCAGAAATCTCTCAGCAGGGCCCATATCAAAAGCTTAGAGGAGTGGCTCGCCCACTGCAGTGGGGCCCACACCTCTGGGGATTATTTCCTTGAACATGTAGCCTTAGGGAAAGCCGGTTATTGTCAAAGTGTGTTTTGATTTGATTCATAATCACATTCAATGAGGAAAAAAAACAAAGCGACCTGGAGTTCTTGGGATATCAAACCCATAGTTTTATTGAACTGATTTCCCATTAAAGGTGACGCTAAGATGTTAAAAACTTGCAGAAAATAGAAAAAAAATCTTACAGAAAAGGGATAAATACTGACTAGCATATTTAAAGAGCAAATGGGAAAATATATTAGTATCTCTTTTATGCTGCCAGCTATTTTCTGAAAGACGTTCATTGTATAATGTCACATTGAGATATGAGACATTTAGACAGTGTAAATTGCAGCTGTGGTTTTAACTTTTAACAGGAGGAGGATATCTACAGAGTCAATGAAATGCATGAGTGGGTTCAAACTAAAAATCATGCAAAAAAATCATCAAAACCAAGTAAAAAGAAGGCATGAGTCAAAACAATTTAGAGAGCACATTTGAAGAGTTCACAGGTTTTTAAGCAGGCTATAGTTCAGGAGCTTTATGGGGAGGTAAAGACACGGCTGGGTAAAGAGATGAGGCAAACAACATAAAAACATGGATCAAGGGGCGGGAAGAAATCCTAAAAGTGGTAGATTATAATGGCATTACTACCTGGTGTGACACACGGCAGGCTTGAGCTGTTTATGGGATGATGGGACTGACACTCAATGGCTGAGTCACAGCTGAGGCTGAGCAGAGGGCGAGGATCATAGCTATGGTGAGTCATCTTAAACTGGTTTAGATTTGTCTATCAGACCTTTCATTGGCTACTGTTTGCATCCATAGTTGGATTGCGTTTGTAATACATCATTATAGGTCAAATAGTATATTATTTTCCCATTAGGGTTTCTGTGAAGAGTACTGCAATTATGCTGCAATAGCCCCACAACATCTAAGTGTGATTAAGAGAACATTATGATTAAGACATGGCTCACAACAACACATTAATCTCATTATGATATTTATGCTAAGGCCAATTGGATATGATGTACACTGTATTTATGACATGCATTATTACTGAGGCTTATTTAGATACCTTAATCCAGGTAAAATTGTTCTCAAGTGACTGTTCAAGTAGCAAAATTTGCCCCAGTATATCTGGAATAACTTTATTTTTCAGATTACAATTTAGATTGCTACATTTATACTACAAAGGGAGGTTTTTTTGATGGTATGTAAACTGAAACACAAAATAAGGTCATCCAATACACAAGAGATGGAGCTAATTAACTGTCTTGCAAAGAGTTAGGTAATAAGATCAATACTACTTTCATCTGAATGTGAAGCTACAGCCAGCAGCTGCTTCGCTTAACTTGGTGCATAGACTGAAAATAAGGGCATACAGCTAGCTTGGTTCTCTTTTGAGGTAACACAAGTGACTATGCAGTCACTGCGCCAAGTCCTGCTAAGTCCAAGTCCAGAAGCTAATGTTGAGCTAATTTTATTAGCTTGGAGTAGAGCCGGGTTTTCCAATTTCCAAGTTTCCCAATTTTCAATGTTTATGCTAAGCTACGCTAACCTGCTGCTGCTCATGTGAGCAGTTTAAATGTCCTCATATAACTTTCAACAATAAACCAAATGAGCTTATATTCCAACGGTGTCAAACTACTGCAGTAACAAGCATAACTAAGAGGAAATCCATTTATTGGGTCATGTAGACTTGTTCAGAATATTTGAATTAACCCAGTGAACCATGACAAGTAAATCCGAGTAAACACTCCAACAGCAGCAGTAAATTGTGTAGTGTGCCTGATGCTGACCTAACTCATTGCGGAGGCTGGATGGTGGTCCCATGTACCTAGTTCATCTTGCCAAGCTTTCCCATCCAAGTCAATTTCACAGCCCGGCTGTGGTGAGTTTTTCTCCTTTCGTCTCTTTCAAACTCAATTTCAAAGAGTTCTGGGAGACAGCAGTGGCCTCAGTGTTGGTCGATCACATTTTCTCATTAATTTAAAGGCGCTGTAGATGCCTTCCGATTACGACATGAATAATAAATAGGCCTGTTAGTCTCCTTGTGGTGGGAGAAGCCCTGTTTAATTCACTGTCTATCCATGTGTATTAAGGAAAGTGCTTCTCCATGGCAAAAAAACACAAAACAGCTTCAGACACATGACATTGTTGTTCTAGACTTAATAAACAACCAGTCAGGATGTGTTACAGTGGAATGTTCCAGCGGGCTGTGGGACACACAGCAACTGTGTCAGTGTGAAATCAGGAATGCACACAAAACCATTTAAGCTGTGATGCTGGTGTGGCTAGAAAAATAATAAGTTTCATATGATATGTGATACAATGGTTCACTTTCTGCTATTAGATTAAGTAATATCCCTTATTTTTCAATGTGATTACACCTGTATTAGATTCTCAGATCAAACACCTCCGTGTGACTGGAGCTGCAATTTGCAAAATAATTATAGATGATGAAAAATTTTCTCTGTGATGTTGAAAAAAAATTAAACAATGAAAAAAGGGAAATGGATAAATTTACATCCTGATGCAACTGTTAGTGATGCGACAAGCGTAGATATACAGTGTCAATGTACATCAGTTTATGAGCTAGAAATTACACAGATCACAGATCTTTTGGCTCATCGAGTAATCATCATTCAGCGGGGCCTTCCTGATTATCATAGCATTAATGCTACATATGAAGCCACTATAAATAATTCAATAGGCTGTCTACCTCAATAAAGGACTTCCTCTGGTCTCTTATCCAGTTTGTACAACATGTACTGCTCCTCTGCATGATGATTAAGGTGTTATGTCTCCACCTAAAGGTAACCAGAGGAACTGAATGTCAGTCCTGTGTCTGTGTTTGAGTCCCACATGACAAATGCTGAACTGATAGGCAGGATAATCATATAAACACTCGGAGCAGCATTTTAATCAGAGCCTATTATAGATCTCTGTCATATTTAATGATGCATCAGGTACAAGAGGATATGATTATACTTGTGAAATTAGTAGAATTCAGGGGGGATGCTGTATGAATCCAATTACACCCTCATATCTTTAAAGCTTTTAATCAAAAAATAGCAGATTAATTACAAATCACCATTAACTCAGTTGTGTATTACGCATTACAAGTTTTATTATTCAACTTAGGCAATAAATTTACATAATCCAAAGACAAATGTACAATAATTTGAGTGTGTCTGTACAAAACTTTTTAAAAGTAGCTATGAATATCAAACAGAGTGACACTGAATAGTGGGGAAAAAAAATTACATGAATTCACTAAGTTTTTCCTTGACTTTGTCCTCAATGTTTGCATAGTACTTCATTTGGGCAAGTAGTGCTTTTGCAGCTTGAAGCTCTCCTGATAAAAAAAACAAACAAAAAAAAAACAACACACACACATACACAAAAAACCAAAACAATACAAAACAAAACAGAGAGTACAAAAGTAAGTTCAATCAATGACTCACTGAACAACTTAAAGGAAGTGTTTCAGCATGGATCACAAAACAAACAAAGGAACGAGTGGGAGGAAGAGAAAATATTTCAATGCAACTTCTGAATATAATACCTTTAAGCAGGGCTCTGTCTATCGCCTTTGTCAAGTCTGCCAGCTTCTCTGCAATTGAGGAGGAGACAGGTTCCAGTTCAACAAACCACATTAGACAAACCAAAGAGACATGTTGTGTTTTTGTGTGATGTGTGCATCATTTAGCACAAGGATAAAAATAAATGTCAGTTTAAAAAGTGGGACAAAAATGAAACAGGCCATTTACACAGAGATAAAATGTAGGGGTGGACAATAATAGGGATGGGAATAATAGGGATGGATAATAATAATGACTGGTGCTGAAAAATGATCAGCCAACATGGCAAATTTATTTAATCTGCTGTTTATCATTATAAGTTGTAAATAGAGTCGATAATATATAAAGCTGTATTGCTTGTATTGACTTAACAACTGCAGCATCTACACATTCCAATACAGTAGGTGGCGATTTGCTATCCACAAATAAACACAGAGAAAAATTCAGAGAAGAGGAACAAGAAGCGCATGCTGTTTTCTTGCTCATTACATGCCATAAGGGGCACGTAACTATCAGTTATTAGTATCAAGGAAAAAATCCTCATCAAGCTTCCCTTAGGAAAAGTCTCCAATCTTTGTTGTGCACTGCATATCGACAGATGGAAATTATGCCCAATCTGTAAGAAGGTAGTCTCAGTCTTGAAGATTTTTTCTAAATCAAATCCCATTTTTGATTCCGTTTATAGCCATTTATTCACTTATCATTATTCACGGGTCTGCCATTCAAATTGTCTTAAAATGCAAATTGAGTTTGTTTGGTTGCACTGTAAACTGATACACCAGTTGCACCTCAGCTGTATTTCTGACAAAGTACCTGCTCAAGGATTGTTTGCTGTAGTATTCAACTGCACTTCCTGTTACCATGGTAACCACAGGTGCCGACAACATCAACCAGAACTGAATTCTCTGGGAGGCTCTGCAGGATTTACCCATAAAAACAATGTATAGACTCATTACACAAATAATCCCTCGCAATCATCGTTTTTGAGCCACTGAGAGTATGTAGTGGCGTCTGTATCTGCAGAGACTCTGCCTTCTGCCTGTCCCTTTCTTATGTTGCTATGATAGAGATGTTTTTGGGTGTTAACCTTTGGCCAGTGTGTATGAAGCCCCCAGTCAATAACAGTGAGCAGGTTGTGATGTCAGGTCTCCAGAAAGACATGGCAGCTAGGTTTTATCCCTGTCTCCATCCACTTCTTTGCTCAATGTCTGTGTCATTAATGTATAAAGACCTACAGAGGCGTGTGCCTCTTTGTCTAAGGGCAGGGCAGAGCTGACTACTCACACACTGACACACATATACACGTACACACAAAAAACAAACAGTGCAAAAAAATAAAAATACAAACAAAACCTGCATAGTTTGCCTTTAAGGATTACGCTTAAAACAATTAATACAAAAAACATGTCTTGGCCAGTGAGCAGTTCAGCAAAAAACATATGTTTCTTTCTTCCATATGTGTTTAATTTGAATGTTTTTTAGACTTGAAGAGATCAAAATACTGTAAGAGCTACATTTCTGATGCCTCAGCACCAGTTATGCGGGTACACACACTCAGTCTCCTGTGCTAATGTCTGATCAGTAATCAGCCCAAATCACTCACACAGACTTTCACTCTATAAATGGAACAGTCATATCTGTTTACCTTTTGTGTCTTGTCCAATCTTATTGGCGTCTTCTGGAGTCCGGGCTTCATCAAGGGCTTCATTGATCTCCATCAGCTCCATTAGAAACTCTGAATCAGCCCCAGAGTCGGTGCCTTCCTCTATACTCATTCCCTTCAGTTCCAGCTGAAACATAGAATGGGGAATCATTAAATTGAAATTCAAATGCATTTCATCTCTACTTTTGACTGTCAAATGGTGAAGATGTCTGTCTGGTAAAGAATGATCAGACAGAATATGATTGGCAGTTATAAAAAGTAAAGTTTTCATTTATATTTAAGCCAGGGATTTCAAACTCACCATATAAAGACCACGACTCAAAGGCTTAAGCAGAGTCTTGTATGCTTTGTTCACAAGAGCCGACTGGATTTCTGAATACTCCTGTTCTTTCTACAAAAGAGGGTTCTGTTAAGTTTGCTTCTAATTATGGAAAGCTCATTCAATATGCATGCATATAAAGAGGGAAAGAACATCTGAATTGTTTTGATTTTTTAACTGAACATCCTGTGCATCTGGAACAACAAAATATTCACATTATTCAGAGTTACACATCAAACTGTCACAAAAGGGAATAACTTCTGAGCTTTTTTTTGCACCGTGCCATCCCAATCTATACCACTGTCGCTTTTTTAAACACCAACTCCTTGGTGATACTGACAATTAGGCTTATGACATACAGCTCCTCTTTTGTTGTCAAGTAGTTTGAGACCCTTCGAGGGATGCAGATGTGTGGAAACAAGCCAGGGAGGAAAATATCTTGGAAATGGTTGGCAGATCCGAGTACATTTTGCTGCTATCAGGTCTGTCAGCTCTTGTGAAAATCAATAGTCTCAAGCTCTGGCCCATGGGCCCATCGTGTGGAGCTGTTTCTGTAATAACAACCAATGCAGTAGGTGGCTGCCTTGTAGCCTTGTATAAGTAATGAGTTTTCTATATATGATAAGCCACCCGAGGCTGGAAGATGTCTAATTAAAAAAAATGGCCAGAGGTGCTGATAAATAAAACAGAGTCTGTACAATATTTAAATACTGGACAGGCTGTGTGTGAAGAAACCATTTTGGTTGCCCCTCCTCTCTCACAATCAGCTGAATATCAGTTTAACTTTCATATCATATCATGATAACATCCTGCATTGTGCTTTTCCACCTGAATGTATAGAAATAAATTACGCGCAAGCAACGTTCCTCTGTGCTTCCTTGTGCTCATAATGCTTATTCCACTAAACTGCCATGCATTTTTTTAGTGATCCTTGAGAATGAAACTGGATAATGTGTAAATTTTGTTAACTGTTTATTGCTATGTAAAATCACACACTCTACTTTAAGTTGCTCACATCCATTGGGGGCAAGTCTTATTTCTGTCTGTGACGTTTTTAAAGCTGCACCAGTCGAGGGTTTTATGTAAAATATAGGCCCACCTGTCTCATCAGCCTAACTGTGCATAGGGCAGAATGTGATTTACCAAGTACATCAAACCAATTTTTCCACACTACAATTCTGAAGGTAGAAAGGTGCACTTGTCTGCCTGTAAGAGGTGACAAATCAAAAGTGAAGAGGAAGAGCAGAACCAATTTATTTCTTTAACAGCAGTGACTGAGGGCTCTATCCAAAGACAAGTGGACAAACCAAATTTAGATCTCTTCCCTGTCTTTTCCCTTCAGCATCTTTCAGTAGAAACTATCACCATAACTTTGCTACGTGTATATCATAAATTACGTTTTATCTATTTTTTAAAGGTGCTTAAAGCAGCAGAGGCAAAGTTGTCTTTTTGTCTCTAGTATGGGTCAAGTTCATAGACTTAAAAAAAAAAAAGGTATCGCACCATGACACCCCCCCCATTGGTTAGTGGACTGCCATCGCCACCTTGGGCCCTACAGGAAGCTATTACCTCCAACAACACCGCTCCCAGGACTGTTGGACCACACAAACCTCTCCACCACAATAAGGTGGCAATTCTTTGAAGGTTAAATATGAAGAAGTTGACCACATTATGATCACTACAATTTTGCTGCTGTTAAAATGCCCCAATGTGCAAATTTAAAAAAGGCAACACAGAATGATTCTGTAGTGTTTACTAGACTATTCTCTGCTTTGCATATGTTTTATGTGTATATCAAAAGGGAACAGAAACTTTCAAATCATTGTGCAACCGTTTGTTGTACAAGAACAAATAAATTACCTTAATTCCTTGATGTCTTTCAACTCCAATGCTCATTTTGTGACATGGCTTCCTGTTATTAATTTGTTTTGTAGTCTAACCTAAAAAAACCCTGAAAACATCAATATGTCATAACTGTGGTTATTTTGTTTGACTTGACAAAAGTTTCTCCAGAGATTTGGAATACATTATACAAGGATTTTCATTTTACCTCGGACAACTTGTAACTGATCTTTTATATGAAAAATCAATAAGATGTACTTTAAAAGTATAACTCAGTTAAAGATTTGCCCTTTTTTGTCAGCTGGAGACTCTGTCACGTTATTTCATCCAATTTAGTTTTCTTTTGACATTAACTTTCTCCTTTTTAACCTTTATTTAACTTTTAATGATTTTCGCACATATGTTAAACATTCTATGTAATTCATTTAGCAAATTACATTAGTACCACACTTTTAGCTTTGTCATGATTGTAGTTTGGTACTACTTATATCTTTACTTACACTGTAAAATCATACTGTATAATATAGCATCTTTACAGTAGACACCTTTCACTGCACTATTCTTCATATGTCTGTAGGTTTTACACTTTCTTCTGTCTTCCCTAAATTGGTGCTCTATTATCTTCTAAGTTGGTGCACCTTTGATTCCTTATACATGCTCTGCTGACCTTGTTGCTTGATAGAATAATATATGTAAAGCCGCCTCATGAGGGCCTAAATTTGACAAAATCTTCCCATTTTTCAACTCTGCTGAGTTATTCTTTTCGTCCAAATTACAATGAATCATACTAACAAAACAAGTGTTGAAATATGTAAACATGGTCAAACCAAGTTTCCTGCGTCACCCTTGGGCTGAAACAACAGCCTCAGCTAAGTCAACAACAGTGTCACTCAGTTGATCATCCTTAAGATCCCTCTCAACCCCCCTACCACAGATTTCTGGCTGAAGTTGTCTGGATGTAGAGACCGCTGGAGCTGTAAGTATCTTTTCTGCAGCTTTTGTGTGTCCAGAGTGAATGTGTAGTCACTAAAAAGAGGCAACACATAACAACATGAAATGCTTTACTCACAGACTGACTTAACATGTAGAATGCTCCTAACAGTATATAATAATAGATAAAATACTTACCAATCCATTATTTCAAAGTAGGATGTCCCTTCTTCCGGTGGCTGGACTACTTGACATGACAAGCAAAAGAATGCAGGTGTTGTGTCAAGAGACTGTTTGCAATTCCAGCAGTTCAGTTTGGCTTGACCTTTACAGTAATTCCTGGATATACTGACTGGATTGGCGAAGTTAAGTGCCTTTCTTTCCCTTCTCAGTGCTTTGAAGTTCGTGTTGCTGTACCATGTATCCTTACTGGGGAAGCTGGAACCGTTAACACTACACATACAATGTGATGAACATGTAACAGCTTTATAAACGCACTGTCGGTGCGTCATAAGCCAGTTTGGATGCAGTAAAGCCCGAGACGTGCCGACAATCCGCCAAAAGTTCATTGACAACATTTTCGATATTAAAATACACTATTGGATACTATACTGTAATCAATCGACACATATGATCTTTCTCCTACAGTCAAAACACAAGCATCTCTTTTCCAGAAAGGGAGAGGAAGACCGTTCTTCTTCTGCGGTTATGAAAGACACCACACTGCCATCTGTCGTTGGCGGTCGAGAGGAGAACTGTTTCGAAGGAGCTGGAAAAAACAACTGCTAGCAAGCTGAGCTGACAGCAACAATGAACGTAATTTATTGGAAAGTACTGATGTTAAAGTAGAGTTGGATTTGGTCGCAGCACACCAAACATTGTAAGTGTAACATCGTAGTAGTTTCAGTACATGCTCTCAATGTATCACTGTCATTAACTTCATTGTTTGATTGGATGTAAACTTCTAATAGCAGTGAGAGACGTTGGTCAATACCTATGTAGTTAGCTAGGCTAGCACACCAGCTAGCAGCAGCCTAGCTTAGTTTGTCAACGTGTTTTGTGAACAGAAATTTTGCTTTTTTGGTCTATACTGTTAGGTGGATTTCTGTCTAATGTCTACGTACTTTCTTAAACGTATTGTGTCACATTATTAAATGATATATCGAAGGAAACCCGCCCAGCTTTAACTTTCCTTTGAGAAATGCTTGCTCAGCTACCTAGCCAGATGACAAAGACATCCCATGCTAACATTGGGAGTGATGACTGATGAATAGTTGGGACATTCATCCAAATTAACACCTGTATTTAACAACGCTAATCACATCTGACATAATATTACATACGCCTCAACGAGAGCACGTACAATCAATTATCTTTTATTACAAAATTGTCATAGTAATAGTACAGTGATACGTGTTTAAGTAACTTTGTTGACGCTTTTGAAAAAGTATGTTACCTCAGCATACGCTATTCAAAATCTTAAACTACACATGCATCTTTCAATTTCTTGACAGGTTTTTAGTAAACCCCATGGCAATAATAGAGGCAATGTTTCATGAAGAGTTTTGGATACACAGAGAGTGGCTTGTCCACCAGGCACATCACCAAGCACTGGAGCACAGATAACATATCCAAAGTAGTAAGTATTTTATTTACTATTCATTCTTGTTGCTGCTACATAATCTACCCAATTCAGGCTATCACACTGGAATGGTTGTCATGTGTGCCGAAGTTTCTCTGAACTTGGGCCAGTCTAAACATGCTTATTTGGCCAAAGATCAAACTAGGCGTCTTGACTCCTCGCCTTTACAGTTTCCTAACAAAGTGCAAGCTCTGATGAATGCCAACTCCAGGCCCTTGTTGTGTATGTGTAGGTGTGTGTTTTAGGGGGTGTGGGGGTGCAAAAGGTGACGGTAGAATATTCCAGAGAGACACTGGTTGGAGACAGCAGCCTCTGTAAGGTAAACAGGATCTCCTCCTGAAGGTCAAGGGAGGTGCTTCTCAAGGCCCCCACAGACAATACTCTGGGTATTATTAACGGAAATGGCTAAGAATAGAGAGCAGCAGAGCAAGGTGGCTCCTCTGGCGATCGTGTTGTTTGGGTTAAACAAGCCAAAACGGAACATCATCTTTAGAAGAGTGACTTCTCTAGCTCCCATGCTGGGTGTGTCACACTCACAAAAGGCTATAGTTGATTGGAATGGCTTTATCTGGCTCTAATATACGGCAGAAGCAAACAAGTAGTTGTGGATTACTCTTGACTGTTTATGTATGGAGTTATTGTTCTTTTTAAGTTTGGATCTGTAAGTAAAACCATTTTGTAATATGCACATTTTTACCCACACACATTGAGTTGTTCATAGGTTTTTTTAATTTTTTTAGTTTGGTTTTAATTCACAAAGTCAGCTAGGAGTAATTCCTGAGCTGGGCCATGCTGCCTGTGTGTCAGATGAATGTCAGCGCACAGATACGTAATTAGGGTTGGATAATACTGATCCAATGCTCTATCATGGTATGTGTAATTTTATGTCACAATTGTAATATGATATCATATATTCGCTGCAACAAAAATATGTCATTGAATAAACAGTCCCACTGGAATGTGTGTTGTGGGGTAATTAAGTAAATCTAGTATCTGTCAAAATACTTAATAACATTCATGCAGAAATAATATAAATATTCCATTTTGTAATGAAGCATTCTTGCTTATTAAAATGCGCTCATATCCCATCTTTGCCCAATATGACAAGAGTATAATATAAGAGTATAATGGTTTACAATAAGCGTGTTTATTGCCATCCTCTATCTGAAGTTCGTGGTGATGCATCTTTACAATAAACTGAATCAGTATCAGCACACACAGAATATTTGCCAGTAATAATTTATCTATTTTACTGGTTCTTTCTCTCTGTTGATATTGTGCAACAATATAATTTTACAGATTTTCTTAACTTTTCTTTTTTAATGAATACTTGAAAAAGTATCATGTTACTTTATACAGTTTGTATTACTCAGTTTATGTGTCATAATCAGCATCAAAAGAGAAAAAAAAGGATCAGTGTATCCCTGATAATCACAGGGCCCTCCCCAGGAAAATCAGGCACCAAGTTTTTCTTGATTAAACCAATCTGAAATGATTGTTCTGTTAATTTACGCATTCATTATGTTTACAGTCTGCGTACACATGCAAGGCAGATGTTATGTTGTCTGTGTGATATTTCTAATTTTTTTCTTTTTCTTCAACGTCTTATTAATTCTAAACCTAAGGCTTGATGGGACTAATAAAAATGCAGACATATTTATTTAATATTATATTGATTGGTGATTTGGCATTTGACTAAAATATTTGAAATGAAATGTCGAGTATTAAGCCTCTTTGAAAGAAAGAATAATTATGTCCGTTTGACTATAATCAAATCAATAACATGGTAACCCACTCAGTGAAGTCAATAAGGTAATTCTTTCCTCACAAGAAGTGTAAATCTCTATTTCATTAGTGCGGGCAGCCTTCAAATGAACCGTCTGCAAAGTTCTGATGTATGACCTTGTTAGTTAGCAATCCAGTATTGATTTGTTGTTAGTAGGCTGTTCAAGCATTATGGAAGAGGGGCTTTTTCCTTTTGATTTTGTACAAAGCCTTATCTGTAGCATTTTAGTGTTTAACAAGGCTAAATAACTCAACAAAACACTGTACCTATCTATGATTATGTCCCCAACCTTTTCTTTTTTCCACAGATAAATCATGATACCCATCACTGAGCTGCGGTACTTTGTGGACACACAGCCCGCGTACCGCATCCTGAAACCATGGTGGGATGTATTCACCGACTACATCTCCATTGTTATGCTTATGATTTCTGTGTTTGGGGGGACACTGCAGGTCACCCAGGACAAGATGATCTGCCTGCCCTGCAAATGGGTGGTCAATCAGACCTGCAAGAAGAACTTTAATTCCACCTTGTCCACATCATTGTTTTTTGAGCCCAAAGGGATTCAGTATGATCTGGATCGTCACCAGTACAACTATGTGGATGCTGTGTGCTATGAAAATAGATTGCACTGGTTTGCCAAGTATTTTCCTTATCTAGTATTACTTCACACCCTTATTTTCCTAGCTTGCAGCAACTTTTGGTTTAAGTTCCCACGGACTAGTTCCAAACTTGAGCACTTTGTGTCCATTTTGCTGAAATGCTTCGACTCCCCATGGACAACTAGGGCACTGTCAGAGACAGTGGTTGAAGAGAGTGACCCAAAACCAATGAAAATGAATGGCTCAATGGACCATAAGGAGTCTGTTATTAGTGAGGATGTGGAAGCAAGTGTTCCTATGCTCCAAAGGACAAAGACACGCCTGGAGCAGGGCATTGTAGACAGGACAGAAACCGGGGTTTTGGATAAGAAAGAGGGCGAACAGGCAAAAGCCCTTTTTGAAAAAGTGAAGAAGTTTCGTATACATGTTGAAGAAGGAGACATTGTGTACAGACTGTACATCCGTCAGACCATCATCAAAGTCATCAAGTTTATTCTGATAATCTGCTATACAGGGTATTATGTGCATGATATTAAATTCAGTGTTGACTGTTCTGTAAATATAGAGAGTCTGACAGGTTACAGCGTGTACCGTTGTGCTCACCCGCTAGCTACGCTTTTTAAAATCCTAGCTTGTTTCTACATTAGCTTAGTTGTGGTGTATGGTTTGATCTGCATGTATACACTTTGCTGGATGCTTCGGCGCTCTCTAAAGAAGTACTCCTTTGAGTCAATACGAGAAGAGAGCAGCTATAGTGACATTCCTGATGTAAAGAATGACTTTGCATTCATGATGCACATGATAGATCAGTATGACCCTCTGTACTCGAAGCGCTTTGCTGTATTCCTGTCAGAAGTAAGCGAAAATAAGCTAAGGCAGCTCAACCTCAACAACGAGTGGACACTGGACAAGCTTAGGCAGAGAATTACTAAGAACTCACAGGAGAAGTTGGAGTTGCACCTTTTCATGCTTAGTGGCATTCCGGACACAGTATTTGACCTGATGGAACTGGAGGTTCTTAAACTGGAGCTAATCCCCGATGTCACCATCCCACCTATCATCGCTCAGCTGGTCAACCTGCGAGAGATGTGGCTCTATCACACACCGGCAAAAATTGAAGCTCCAGCTCTGGCTTTTTTGCGTGAGAACTTGAAGTCTTTGCACATAAAGTTCACTGACATCAAAGAGATTCCCTTATGGATCTACAGTTTGAAGAATCTTAGCGAACTTCACCTGACAGGGAATCTCAGCGCAGAAAACAACCGTTACATCGTCATCGATGGGCTCCGGGAGCTCAAGAGGCTCAAAGTTCTTCGTCTGAAGAGCAATCTCACCAAGCTACCTCAGGTGGTGACTGATGTGGGCATGCACCTCCAGAAGCTCTCCATCAACAACGAAGGCACCAAGCTGATGGTGCTCAACAGCCTGAAGAAGATGGTTAACCTGACAGAACTGGAGCTCATCCGCTGTGATCTAGAGCGCATACCACACTCCATATTCAGCTTACACAACTTGCAGGAGATTGATCTGAAAGACAACAACCTAAAGACCATAGAAGAGATCATCAGCTTCCAGCACCTTCATCGGCTGGTCTGCCTTAAGCTCTGGTACAACCAGATCGCCTATATTCCTATCCAGATTGGCACCCTGACCAACCTGGAAAAACTATACCTGAACAGAAATAAGATTGAGAAGATCCCCAGTCAGTTGTTTTATTGCCGCAAACTGCGCTTCCTGGACCTGAGCCATAACAACCTAACCAATATACCTACAGACATTGGCTTTCTCCAAAATCTTCAGTACCTGGCAGTGACAGCCAACAGGGTGAGTACTTGAATAATTTTTTTTACAGTCTTTTTAATGTTTGTTGATTGTACATTACTTTGTGTTTCATCCTTGATAATTTGTTTATGATAATTTGCCTACTGAAAGAAGTTTCAAGTCACAAATTAAACATTCTATCCTTTTCTCTGCCATCACACCACCTCCCCCCTTCTTAACATAAAGATCGAGAGCCTGCCTAATGAGCTGTTTCAGTGCAAGAAGCTTCGTACTTTGAATCTGGGAAACAATTGCCTGCAGTCTTTGCCATCCCGATTTGGAGAGCTCACTGGACTGACACAGCTAGAGCTGAGAGGAAACCGTTTGGAATGTCTGCCTGTGGAGCTGGGTGAGTGCCGACAGCTAAAGAGAACTGGTCTCGTGGTGGAGGAGGACCTCTTCAACACTCTGCCCACGGAGGTCAAAGAACAGCTATGGAAAGTTGATAAAGAACAGGCTTAAAAAGGTCTCTGACTGTAGGTGAAAACAAATACTTAGCACCTGGTCCCTGACTCTGGAGGGACCACCGTGCTGTCTGAGGGGGCTTGTTGGAGAAAACAGCAGTCCTGCTGCAGTGTACTGCCAGTAAGGTTGGGTATTGAGAACCAGTGCCTGTTTGGCAGAACCAAAGTACTGATGGCTTCAGGTTGTTCTTTCAAGTTTTAGCTGTGATTTTGATTTTTCCCTCTTTTACACACAACTCAGTCCTGTCTATTATAACCCAGTGGTGATATTTTCAGCAATAATGTGGCAGTGCTGTTGCGTTCTACAGCATGTGTTTACATTTTATGCTTCTTGGCTGTTGTGATGGAGTCTAAGTATGCAAACCTGTGGGTCAAAACAGAGTTTCCATAGTAAAAAATTGCAATAACATCTGATCTAATCAAGAAACATTATTTAAATAATCTGTCCAATACTGTAAGCTTTATAAATGAGATAGCAAAATTATCTCTAAGAATCCCCCCTTTTAGTTTATCTGTATAAATTTTTCAAACTACAACTACTTGTTCTCCTTTTCTTAGTTGTATTACACGCCCAGTTCCACCTTTACATTAATCTTAAAATCATGACTGCAAAAGACTGTAGCTGCCATTTTTTATTTTTCTGTTAGGAAAAATTCTGCTACTGTTTCTTCACAATATTTGAAAAGTTATCTGATCACAATACCAATCACAAGTCTTGTCATATTAGTATCTTATCATTTTTAATGGAACATAGTGGTTGTTTCGTGGCTTTTAACTCTATGTCTGTTGTCCAACACTGACCTGACATAAATTGTTACTCTGATGGGTTTTTTTTCTGCTGTAGTGGAGTGATTTTGGTGGAAATACAACCCTGATTCCAAAACAAAATTCTTGAGTTTTCTGAGCATTTTACAGCTAACTAGTTTTTTTCTTTTTTTAATTTTTGTTCTTTTTTGCCTCTGTCACAACTTGTTTGAAACACATTGTTGGCATCAAATTTAGAATAAGCATGAAAAGTTGATTAGGTTACAAAAAAAGAAAAGTGTGTAGTGCCTTGTGATGTTTTCAATTCATAAAAAAACGAAACAATTAGCTAATTATTATAATCTGTGTTGTGTTTTGCACAGTGTTCTAACATTTTTGGAGTTGGGGTTGTAACTTTATGTGTGTTAAGTGAAAAATTGTTTTGGAACTCATGAAATTATGGCATAAAGCACATATTAATCATAACCAGTGATTAATCATGTCCAGAAAAATTAGGAATTATGATATCCTTGTGTCTGAGTTGGTCATCGATGAGACTAAGTAGTGCAGGTGCTCTAGAGGCAGGCTTATTGGTGGGTCTGAGATTTTGTAGCACTACAACACCATTATAAGACCTGAGATTATGATCCTTATTTGGAACCAGTGCGGCGCAGTTCAGTGTTTTATGTGTGGAAAGTTGTGTGGTGTGTTTGCCCTACAGTGATGCTATAGGACTGAATGATACGATGCTGCTCGGTGGACCAGTATTATGAGACCCCATCTTATCAGCATGCAGATACCCTACCCTTACTGCCAGTATACTATTCAGTGGGATTTTAATCTACTTCATATTCATGCTGCATCCACGTGTGAATTGCACAAAAAAACCCAATGAACTTTGAGAACATTTTCTTAAGAGATGAGTCATGTTGGGGTAAAAAGCATCAAAAGGTTACACATGATAACACATTTAAATGGAGCCTTGGAATTTCTCAAGCATACATAAATTCCTGAAGCATTAAATGGGTTTATTACTCTCTCTATTGTGCATATGAAGTAAGCATATGTTTACTTGTATGTCCCGATGGTTGAGTGTTATTGGCTGCAAAAAACAAAGTAAAAGAACAAGACATGTCCTTTAATATATTTTCTAAGCATCTGACCTTGTGTTAATTTTCCTTAGTTATAATATGTTTCTACCCTCATAGGTTAGAATGAGATTACAGCCATCTTAATCTAAAAAAATCTAAATGCTGTATTATATTTAAGATGAATATGGAACTCAGCTTGAGGTTTTTATGGGAAAGAACAATGCAATAAGTTCAAGATTATAAAGTAACTTCAGTGTAGTATAATTTGAAATTTTAGCTTTTTGTTCCAGTGTAACGAATTTTTTCTCTTCAAAGCAAAAATTTGTAATACCCACATATGCATTTGTTCATGGCAAAATGGATTATGAGGCTATGAGGATGTTTCAAAAGAGCCATTCCGGTCAGTTGCCTTTATTTTAGTGTCATCTCATTGTTTTTTTTATTTTATGTAATGCATTCCATTCAAACAAACAACCTTCCATGATCCATATGATGCTAAAAAATGCATTGAAAGCTGATTAAACTACATTGCCCCAGATGCTAATGAAAGTCACAAGAAAAATTACCTGTTTTTATGTTTTGCTTCAATATTTCAATTCATAACTTCATGTGGACTGTTCATAAGTGACCAATTGTGACACCAGTAACCAACTTGCACAAATAAAACAAGATGTAGCATCTCAAATGTCATTAAGACACCCTTTTCTGTTGAACCCGGACTTTGTGACGTGCTTTTTTTAAAGTTTAGAGTAGCTTTAACCCTCATAACCAGTGTTACTGTGCACTGCTGACAACTGCTATTACTTAAATCATCCATTACAGTTTGTTTCAGTTGAATATGTAAAAGTGATTAATAAATGTAGCAGTTAGGTTGGGTTTTAATTTTGATTAATGTAGTGACAAAAGCTTATCATGGAAATGAAAACGTTTTTTCTTTAATTATTTATTTATTTTTCAGTTGTATGATGGATTTTTTTTTGTTTGCCTGGGGAGTTTTGTGCCAGATAGACTCTTTTGGATGAAACCTTTTCTTGCCAAGTGAATAAAAAAGATAAAAACCTAGAAGTTGCTTTAAAAATTCTCAGTAAAAAATGATAAAATATCTTCTTTAAGCCTACAATATTGGATCTGTGAGAAAGTTAAACTCCACAGCAAGCAGGTCCTGGCTTCACACCTGCGAGGTAATAAAAGATTTGTCTTATTTTATCATAATTTTTCTTAATGTTGCGAGAATTTTTTTTTTTTTTGTTAATGGGCCTCCACATGTTCAGGTCCAGTCTTCCCTTTGTTGTCATTTATTTTCTGGTGTAAAAGTGTGTTTTCTCATCGAGAAATGTTTAATACTTTGACTTGAGAGTGACTCTCCTGCATTTGTGTTTGCGACAGTAAGCAACGCAATCCTAAAGAGATCCATACACAACTTCGACGTAATGCAACATACAACAGGGTTTGTGTTTGCCCTAAGGAAAAAAAATCAATTTACTTGTAGGTTTTAATAAAACCGAACTGCAAAAAAAACTTTGCAATTTGCAGTACAGTAACTAGGTTTAAAAGGATCAAATAGTTTAAGCTATGTACATTTATTTCAGTAACATGTTTAACTATGCTATATTGTGCAATATTGCATTTATTTAAACTACATAAAAGTTTATAGTGATGTAATTTTCTAAAGTGCATGGGCATTCTTATTGTCATAAATTTTTTTTCTCAAGTGATGGGGAGAATTTTGAGTTTAAAGAATTGAAATAATTTTGGTCCTAGAGAATGCTTTTGCACTACAGCACTTCTCCCACAAGCTGGATCAGTTAAGTGCAAAGAGTGGTTTGAAAGAAAATGTATACAACATGTTTTCTGGTATGGGAGGCTTCAACTAATTGCTGCCAGCCACGAGATTAAGATTGCATTAGATTAGTATTCAACTTTTCTTTTAGAACTACTGATAGATAAATGTTAATTTTGGTCCTTACCTTTAAGTCCTAACTGGAGTATTTAAATGACATCCAGTTCACCTCAGCAATACACCACTGATTAGACAATCAACTATTGTACTGAAGAATGACATCAGTTTTTTTAACAAATTAAAGTGTTGCAGTGAACACTGCAGCTAAAATGGTCAGTATACTCAAACATAAATTGTAGGTTTCTAGTAAAAGCTTAAAGAATTATTTAATCTTTTTGTTCCACATATTTTCCCTCCTTTTTTAAATTATTTTGAGTGTGTTTTTTTTTCATTTTGACAGCTATTAGTACTATTACAATATAACTCAATTTCTCAGGAAGCCAGCAAGTAATCACTTATTTTTTGAGTTAATTGCCTATTTTTTATTACACCTGGTATTTTTTTTAATTTAAACAGTTGTTTTATACAGTTACAGTTTTATATGCATTTCTATACATTCTTTTCTAGTTTGATGTATTTAATCCTGACTGCTGGTTTAAAACAATGTGTTTGTGTTTTTAAAGAAACCTCTTGGTTTAACCATGATTTTGTGTGTTTTGTCACTGACTATGTATAAATTGAGCTGTGTTGTTTCAGAATTGTCGTTTTCATTGTGATTAGCAAAGATGAAATGTGTGTGTGAGTGTTATCCCTGTTTGTGTATGTTGGCATAATGATACTTTCCTCACTCACCCCTTGATATTCATCCTTGTTCTTGCTTCTCTCAAAATTATGTTTGGGTACAAAGTGTTTTTTTGTTTTGTTTCGTTTTGTTTTTTCCCCAATGTCTCCAATTCCAGTCCATTCATATGTGATGTACAAATTTGTCTTCATGCAGTGTTTGGTTGCCAAAAGTTTTTCACTGATAAGGAATTCATCATTGTATCAGTATTGAATGATTAAATGATGAGATGGTGAGTATTCTTTTTGAACTTGTGTTCCACCCATTCCTGCACAACATCCACTAGAAGTAAAATAAAGTAAAATAAAATTTGTCGACCAAATTTGTCTTGGTTTCTGTTTTTGAATGGTTGTATTTCTGTGTTTGGAAGAGAACTTCCACATTTGATAGTCATAATAATGATAGTCATAATGTTATTTAGAAGTCAGATTTAACAGGAGAACATCTACAGAGCATATTACATTTGAATAGCCAAACAAGGGGTTGTTTGGTAATAAAACAGTGATTCAACACTAGTCCCATGGTAGTTAACAACAGTTGCCGTTTTAACACCTTTATTCTGATTATGCACTACTACAGCACAACATTGAATAGTATGACAAGGGCCTTATGTTACATCCTGCTTAATCCCTCATTTTTAGGCCCCATCTTCACCCTCTCTGTTTTTGTGCCAATATGTTGTCTGTCACTGCATTAATGCATTTAATGAAATTACCTCATATCACATCTTGTATTATACAGTACCGGTTAAATTATTTTTAATTCAAGTTCATTTTTTTCTTTGCACAGAGAATGAAAAATGGAAGAGGTGGAAAGGGCCCATATTTATTGGCCAAGGGCCCATAAAAGTTAAATCCATTAATCCAGTGTTAATTGGGTATTACTTTTTTTGCATAGACATATTTGAGTTCTTATTGTTTCCATTATGCTTTAACAACTCTGTACTGGATTCCCATTCAAAATATTTGCAAAAATTAATGACGTTAAATGAGGACAAATATGCATTCCGAAGTCTCGGTACAAATTTACCATGTTTCCGTGCGAATGATCCTTCCTGCGGAACTATTCATCGCTCGGAGCAGTGAAGTAGACGGACATGTTTCGCCGACACACTTGTTACACAGACGCGACGTTTGAAATGGTAAAATCGAGTTTAAAAATTTCAAGAGATTATCTAAACATGGGAACAGGAAAGCAATTATGAAAAAGGCATTTTTTAAGATAGCTTGATACAAAATCTCTTGTTCGCAGAATACTCTAAAATATTGCTTTAGTGAAGACAAATAACTAAAATTTTAGTAGTCTGGGTAGCAGGTTAAGCTAGGTAACTTAGCAGTTGTAATGAATAATCGTTCATGTTCTCTATGAATGTCACGTTTAGATGATTTTCTTTCTTCTGTGAATTTTTCAGGCTGTTACCCTTCATTCAGATCTGGGAGATATTAAAATTGAACTGTTTTGTGAGCGTACACCGAAAACATGTGAGGTGAGTCCACTAAGTTACAGTAACTTCGCTGATTACTTGCTGCTAACGTTAGCTTCCCTTCATTTCTCACCAGGCGTGAAATCGGTTTAATAACACTAAAGACCTGCTAGAGATAACTTTGTACATTTCAACTGTACATGACAGTCGCAGTATAAATTTCATAGTGGTTAGGTTATGTCTGCTTCATAGTTTTCATTCATATCTGTAATACGTTTTCATAACAGAGGACCCATCACTGACTCTCTTAACGAGAATAATGGTACTGTAATTAAAAAGACCTGAACACAGATATACAAATCTTTACCCAGAGTCATAGATTATCTTTTGCGTACTTTTTGCAGAACTTTCTTGCTTTGTGTGCCAGTGGGTTCTACAGTGGTTGCGTCTTCCATAGAAACATTAAAGGTTTCATGGTTCAAACTGGAGATCCTACAGGTACAGAACTGTTGTTGCATGTGTTACATTTTTAATACCAAGATGTCAAAATATACATTCTTACCTCCTGCTCATTGCTTCCTGTACTTAATTAACCCATTCAGGCACAGGTAAAGGAGGCACAAGTATATGGGGCCGCAAATTTGAAGATGAGTTCAGTGAACACCTTAAAGTGAGTACCTGATCATTCTGGCTTTGTGTCCTGCATCAAGAAGACTTTTTATATCCATCATCAATTTAATATTTGTCATCAGAGGTCAGGCTTTAACACTGTCACTTTTGCTTTCTTTCATTTTAGCATAATGTAAGAGGAGTGGTCTCAATGGCAAATAATGGCCCTAACACAAATGGCTCCCAGTTTTTCTTCACATATGCCAAACAGCCTCATCTGGACATGAAGTACACAGTGTTTGGAAAGTATGGAACCTTTATACCCGTAAACTGCTGTTGTGTGAAATGGAAATAATGATAGGGATGTAAGAGAGAAAGAGAAAAAGGAACTGTAAATTTTGTTTTGACACTATTAGACAGCTGGTTAGAGTGTGCGTCACACTTACTGATTGATAGATATCTACCTTAGAATTGCAGCTGACCTCTTACTCTCTCCACCATATAGGATTATCGATGGCCTGGAAACACTGGATGAACTAGAGAAACTGCCCGTCAATGAAAAGACATTCCGACCTCTGACTGAAACCCGGATAAAAGATGTGACCATCCATGCCAACCCTTTTGCTGGATAATAATCTTCTCTGATTATACACAGAGATCTTTCACACTGAAGTGAATTTATATTTACAATAAACCAACTGATCTTACAAAACTCATTAGAGCTTAAAAAATGAAGCAAGCCCCCAGATATCAATAATGAACACGGCACTTACTCTGAAAGAGTAAAACTGTAAGTTTTCCAAGCAAGCATTTCTGATAGTTATGATGCAGATTTAAAACTGAGACTCAAAGCAAGACCCAGGAGTAAGCTTTCTTCAATTTCCAACTACAAATGATAGAAGAAAGGGATTTGATGTCACAAAGTCTTTAAAATGAAGAGAAATGGTTTTTCTTCCACTATTCATTAGTTTACAAACAAAACATGCCAAATTTTGTACAGCACTGCGTATCAGATCCTGATCATTCATTGTCTATGTAAATAAATTACTGATGTTTTGTATTAAATAAAACTTTTACAAAAAATGTATTTTGTTTCTAGTATTTATTATCAACATCCTAGGCCAATACATGTTTTTGTACTTATTGAGATGGGTCAAATCATAAAAACAAAATGTTGGAGTTATTGGTTGGTTTAGTTAGCAGTGTTTGAGTCTTTTATGAACTACAAATCAGAGCTTGACGTGTCATCACTAGTCGACGAAGCACGCTGCTAGAAGGTAAGGTTGTCGAAAACTCGCGAGACTTGTACGTGTTACTTACTATACTTTGTACAATAAACAAACAAATTATGCTTTAAAATGTTAAAACGCCGTGGTTAGGATCTAGTCAGGATAACAAACAAATGCACTTTGTCAGGGCTAGGAAAAGATAGTGATTTCTTTTAAAATGTTTACTCTCGCGAGATCTTCCTTGGGTTTTGGGTTACCATCTGGACGCGACTGTAGCAAGTTAATGCAAAGTCAGAAATTATGGCTTCAGACGATGCCTGCAAAGTAAGTTCACCTCATTGCACATAGATTAAGTTGCGTCCTCATATTTTGAGTTTCTCACTTGTCTAGTCAGAATGAAAACTTGCTGGTATTTCATTGATGGTTAGATACTGAGTGGATACCTGGTGGACTTGGCATTTGTTTGTGTGTGTTTGTGTGTGTGTGTGTGTGTGTGTGTGTGTGTGTGTTGTAGGTGTCCTCTCTGAAGGGGAAAGTGGCTCTGATAACCGGGGCCAGCTCGGGCATCGGGGCAGGCACGAGCGTACTGTTCGCCAAACTCGGAGCACTGCTGGCACTGAACGGCCGCGACGTGGAAAACCTCAACAAAGTAGCCCAACAGTGCACTGACTGTGGAGCTGCAGAGGTAACTCTACAGACATGGTTTAACTCTGGCAGAGCTTCATTAGATGTGTTTCATTATGAACCAGGAGAGGAGAAAAAGCTGTGAAAACTCTGTTTTTTAAATCTATGTTTTTTATAACGGAGTTTGGCGTGACAGCTTCCAGTTGCATAAATACACAAGCTTACAATCACCAAAGCCTGAAATATTAGGATGACAGGGAAGAGAAATTAAGGCGTTGATAGGCCCACAACCAAGATAATAGATCTCTAATGCATTCTAGGATGAGAAAAGCATATTTTGAAAACATATTTTTTAACATTAGCATATTTGGGAACATTATTCCTTAGGGGTAAAACATCCTAAATTAGTCTTTTGTCACATGGGCATACACCATATGGATGTAAATAGATGTATGTGCAAGATGATGATACAGAGTGACTTTTTTTTGACACTCCCATGCATTTTAACATATGTGTTACATTGAAGACGGACAGACTTTATACTGTATCATTCAAACAACACTGCTTTAAACACAGTCATGTGCTGAGTATTTGTTCATTAGTTCATAAACTACGTTTCTGTAGCCTGTCAGAACATAATGCAGCATGAACTGTGTTCAGCCTTTTCTTGTTCCTGGAGACCTCACTGATAAGGAGACAGTGAAGAAAACAGTGGAGCAAACTATAGCCAACTTCGGCCGGCTGGACATCCTGGTCAACAGTGCTGGCATCCTGGCCATGGGCAGCATCGAGACAACAGACCTGGCTCAGTATGACAAGGTCATGAACATAAACGTCAGGTAGGATTTCAGCTGACATGAAAACATCAGAGAGACACATCAGCTCTGAGTGTACAGTATAGTACAGAGTGTACAGCAGCTGTGATGTGCCAGATGGCTCTCAAGTATAACATTCCATTTGAAGTGATGTACAGATGGAAGATGTATCAGAAAGGACTCGAGAAAGAAAAATATATTTGTCTGTTTTACTTTCAGTACTTTAATAAAACTGAAAATGATGACATAAAAAAGAAGTGATAAGATAAATAAGACATTTGGAAATAAGAAAAATGAGCATTTACCAAAAAAGAGTAGTTATGCTTTTTTTATGGATCCTCAATATACATAGTAAGTATATGCTTCGATGCATGTATGGCAAAACTTTAATAGTGTATGGACACCATGTACATGTATGCATGAGTGTGTCGGGGCCTGACTGCAAGCAGCCTTTTTTTCAAAGACATGGTGTCTGTTTGAAGATGAATTGAAGTTCATGTAATCTCATATAGGACAGACTACTGCATTAATCATTACATTACCTTTGACTGGCTACATCAAGATGTGCTACAAATAAATGTGAACATTAACACAGAATTCTAGTTCAGAAGTGAATTTCTAGTTTTTTTTCATGTGGAGTTTCCATTACTTCTTTTGATATTCCAGATCTGTATATCACCTGACTCAACTCTGTGTGCCGCACCTGATCAAAACCAAAGGCTCCATCGTCAATGTATCCAGTGTCAATGGACAGAGATCTGTGGGTATTATGCACATAGATACTTTCCACTACATCTTTGTTACTTTACTGTCTTTAAGAATTGTGACTCACAGTTTTTCCCTCTGTAGTTCCCTGGTGTTCTGGCCTATTGCATGTCAAAGTCTGCCATCGATCAGTTCACACGTTGTACAGCACTTGGTGAGTTAGCCATTTCTCTCCTCATGATGTGTACATGATGTTCAGTATTAGTTCACATTAAGTTCAAAATAAAAGCAACATGGCTCTTTTATTTCAGAACTGGCATGTAAGCAAGTCAGAGTGAACTCTGTCTGGTGAGTGTTTTAATACGACGCTTATTTTTATTATTCTTTTTATCAGTTGACCTTGTCGATATTTTGGATACATAAAATCAGTCATTTCAGTCTCTATGAGTTTCTGTTTTGAAATGCGTTGTTGAAACACATTTGTGATTTACCATTATTTATGTCACTGCTCCTGCTGCATCTCCTCAGCCCTGGTGTAATCGTCACAGATGTCCACAAGAGAGCAGGACTAGATGAGGACCAGTATGCACAGGTAACGCGTCATTAAATATGTAGCCACTGAAACTGATTTGGTACTCAAAAGATTTTGATAGTAGTGTTTGACTTTGTGTTTTATGTCAAACCCTGGCATCTAATTACACAAAACAACACTTGGCAGTGCATCTGAGAAACACTCTGAGCCATGTACTGTGTAGTAGCATTATATACAGTGTTATACAGTGTTATACAGTGGCATCTCAACCATGTAACTGTGATCTTTTGTGTTCAGTCCTGGCCTGGCATGCATGCTGCAAGTCATCCCAAACATCCTGATTCTTAATGATCCTGTCTACCATTAATTAAGGCAAACACATCCAAAAATTTTATGCTCATTGTGAATTTTTTTTTTCCCACCAGTTTCTTGCAAAGTGCAAACAGACCCATGCCCTTGGTCGACCAGGAGAGGTAGAGGAAGTGGCCCAAAGCATCGCCTTTCTTGCATCTGATGCTGCCAGCTTCATCACTGGAGTCAACTTACCTATTGATGGGGGCCGCCATGCCATGTGCCCAAGATAAGATCATGTATGTTAAGATACAACAGTCTGCTAATACAGTGATTTCAACACCCAAGTCTGCCTTTTTTTTGTGTGTCAAATAAGGCTGCAGGTGAGAGAAAGCTGTTTCCACTAAAAGCCGATCAGATTCAGGGAAGCTGTTAGGAGAAAAACAAACAAGTCATTACTTCAAGGACGGTTTTTCTCCATGTTTACAGTGATAGTAGCTGTCAGGAAGATTTGACAGTTTGAGGTGCAAATTTAATTGAAGGAAGGTAAAACTCACTGCCAAAAGCAGGAAGTTTAAATGCATTTTATTTTCTCATTTTGCCATGAAGTTTTCTTTCATGGAAAAAAAAATAAAAACTTAAAAGCTGCTTATCAACAAAGGCTTCAGACATTTATTGTGTTACCTATTAAGTCATTAGACTTCATTCGCGCAGCATAAAACGTCTGTACAGACGAAACACTGAAAGCTCCTGCACCTCATGTAGTTTAATGCTGTGTATTGTAAGAAATCCTCTGAGTTTACAGATTGGTGGGAACCAACCATCAATGCTGCACCTTTGAGTGACAAATGCATTAACAGAACAAAACAAAACAAAACAAAACAATGGTAATGTCCTAAAATACAGTTGATTGTCTAGGTCAGTTTAATTAGAAAAACACATACAGACTGTAGAACCTTTAAAGCTCCAAATGGCAAGAAAATTGTGATAAAAAATAATGTTGATGCCTGTTTGAACTAGAAAGCTAGTCAGAATTTAAATAAAATTTAAATAGAATCCACCGTAGATAATAAAAGGATGCATAATTATAGACATTTACATTTAGAGAGATAAAAAAAACTTAACTTATAGTGTCAGACTCAGTGTCAGATAGTACAAGAGTATTGAAAACATTAAAATACTACCTTGAAAATATAAGTTAATTAAATTTGCCTGCGTGTAAATTTTACAATCTTCCCTTTTTATTATAAAGACGTAGCTTTGCTGAGAGCTGACAGGTTTATCGTACAAGTGTCGACCGTTGCAGCACCAGGTGTCACCTCTGTGTCATCTCAGATTAAATCAGGTAACGTCTTGTTTGCTGTGAGATGAGAGGCGCAGTACGAGGTAGCATCTTGACACACTTTTCTCGGTTCACACTGTGGAAAGCCTCGATCCACTTTAACATGGAAAGTACCACACAGCAGTTGTTTGTGTGAAGACATCTGTATTAACATGGGGTCTCTCAGCACTGGACTGTCATTAGAGGCTCAAAAAGACTTACCTGGAGACAGTACGCCTGTGTGTCTGAGGCACACCGTATACCTGAATGAGTGATATGATGATACTGTATATGCCGTAAGGCTGTGAAGAAATAACTATTGCACTTTATATTACATTATACAGTACGTGTATAAATAATACTTTAAAATAGGGAATTTTTGCATTTGCAGATGTAACTGTTCCATGTTTCTGTACAGGTCGCAAAAAAAAAAGTTTTAAGTTTTTGCAAAATCGGATATCAGACCGTGAAGAAAATATGATACAACATGGTCTGAGAGATGACAGAATGAGACGTTCACAATCACATCCTTCCAAAAAGGGGCGTTCAGGTCTTGTGTCACACAAACAAGTCTCTGAAAAAGAAGCTTATTATTGTTTTCCATAGGCTGATTAGTGCTAGAAGTCTTATCTCTGCATTTTCAACGGGCGTTCTTTCTCTAGTGCCCCCTCCTGTTTCTGCAGTCCAAGCATATTTTGTGGAGAGAAAATTAGGGGGGAGGTCTGTTATTCTGGAAACCACAGAAGCATCGTGTCTCCCTCTCTCCATCAACTCTCCTCCGTGCAGTTGGTCATCTGAGGACTATTCCTGGCCCCTCCACACGGCCTATAAGAAGCACACGGGTCCGACCTCGAGATGATAGCGTGCACCGGGCTGTGTGGTCGGTAGGTTGTACACATCAACGATTGGGAGCAAGTTTGGGTCCTGGGTCTGAAAGATGAAGTGGGTCTGATGCCAGCGGCCATCTTTGATCTGAAAGGAAAGGTCGCATTATGTCAAATGATATGAGGATGCATCAACCAAAATAAAATTGAAGGATCATGGGTTGGAGGTGGAAATGTGGCGTGTTAACACAATCCCGCTACTTGTTTCACACTGATGTCCAGGTAGCAGTTACTTGCTAAGTTACCAGCTACATGCTATGTTGCTATGTGCTAGCAAAGGCATAAAAGAAGACTAAAATCAAGTCTACAAGACTGTGAAAAATGCTGGATTTAAAAAAAAAATAGGCTTTTAACTCTTTAATCTTTATGATAAGATAAAGCAGTGTGGCGAATAACACAAACTAAACAGCAATATGTATACAACTCTACGAATTAAAGGCGGTTTGTTCTTTCACACGGACATTTGAGTAGTATTTATCTTGTCATCTAACTCTCGGCCAGAAAATAAATGAGTCTTAATCCTTAAAATGTTTAAAATATTCCTTCAAACATGTATACAGTGTTGTAGGAAAGGGTCAAACTCTGCATAGACTTTCATTGAGTGGTTCTACTCTGAATCCATACCCAGCAGTCGTCTCTGGGTATGAGCGGCTCCAGGAGGTCGCCTGCTTGAATCCTCTCCCCTGACCAGGCCTTGAAGCCCACAGACCTGGAGGAAGGTTGCAGGGAGGGTCCTGCCGCCCACACAGGAGTGTTGAGGCAGTGGATGGTAATGTGCTGCACAGCCTCAGTGCTCAAAAGGTGGATGAAGTTCATCTGGATACGCCCCACCCCAGTCTCCAGCTACAAAACAGATTATAAGGCGGCTTGCTGATTGGTTGAATACATTTCAGTGGATGAGGAATTACTTCCTCAATTATGATTCTTTTAATGACCCAGTTTGTTCAAGAACATTTCTATATGTAGGACAATCAGTTCAGGAATTGACAGCACTCCAATTCTGCTATTAATTTGGATGAGTTACATCTGGATCATGATTTTTTTCCCCCTCTTGTTAAGTTTTCAGTTTATGCAGACATTGAGTTAGTGTGTTTGTGTGTGCTTTGATGTAGTTTTTCAGTATCTCACGGCTGAAGTACAACTCCAAAACAAAGGAATAGAAGGATATTTTGAAACTTAAGAGGTTTGTTTGCCAACTTAGCATGCCTTCGATGGTGCCAACAGGACTAAATGGAAGGCTTTAAGATTCATGCACACTGTGACAAAGAGCTATGGCTTGTGGCTTTGAGCCGCAAAACAAACAGCTGTGCACCTTAATTTATCATTCAAACATTTAACTCTAAGCTTGACTTCTTCTTGAGAAAGTCAATAGGGAACAGAACTTTTCCCAAATGCACACATGCAATCATGGATGTGATATTTTTCATTTTTCATCCACCATCTGCATAACAAGCTCCCAAAGTGATCTCATTTGCATCCAAGTGTTTTGAGTTTACATTTCACTGGATGTTTTTTGCAGCTGAAGCAAATGGCTAAATATGGAACTCAGCCAAACCTTGGATACTGTGATTGGTTTCAGGCAAGTCTGGCCTCCACCAGTGAAGTTGCACATCACTTCGATAGTATCAGCAGCGCAGCCGAGGTTTGGGTCGATCCAGTAAGTGCCTGTCAGAGAGTAGCAGCAGAGGCGGAAACAGTTCATAACTGACAAGAAATGAATTCAGTTGTGCACAGATATGACTGATCAGTCTACATTTGTTGTCTCACCATCGTACATCTTCTGTTCACAGTTGTAGAGATCTCGGCAGATCCTTGCAGGGTTTTCATGGTTTCCCAGCGGGTTCTTCAGACTCCGGATCAGAGTGCTGAGATGTTGCAAGGTCTTTAAGATCTCTGTTCCCTGGTCTAACATGGGCAGGTCCATGCTCTGATAAGTGTAAATAAATAATAGCATGAAATTTTTTCAAATGTCATTTATATATAATATATATCTGCTGGGATCTTTTTTTGATGGACTTAAATTGGATCTTTAAATTGTTCAAGTTTTCACAGGCTCATTCAGATTGAACAATCAAAAGTAACAAACAGTTTCCCTCAAAACTAACCTCTGGCCTACGTGCAGCATGGGAATCAATGATGACTTGAAACGCGGCGCTAATAGCCTCATGTGTCTACCAAAGAAGACAGCAAGTTAATAAAGTAACCACAACAGTTTTCAGTTTTACTTTTTATTTGCACTGTGAGACGTCATTATGTCCCAGTACACTGCATTAGCAACATAAAGAAACATACTTACAAGTGAGAGGGCAGAGCTGGAAAGACCCTGAAAACCAAAGACAGGAACTTGTGTTATACTGACATACAAGTTTTTTTCTCTTGTTGACACTTTTTTTTGGCAACAACCACAATAAATTTGTGTTGAGAAAGCACTTTTGTAAATCCTAATCACCACTGTTGGTGGTTGGGTCTGCCCATAAAATGTATAAAACATACATTAGTCTCTTTTGTGTGGTGTCACCCATAGGTCCTTAAAAAGCAATTATGAAGCTTCATGTGGGGGCTCTGGTTGTCGCCATCTTGGCAGTGTGTGACTGCCCAGTCCTATAAAGCTGCCAGACCCATAATTGTGCATAACCTTGAGCAAGTATGCTAAATTATAATTCAGCCCCTGTGCAGTTGTTCTAAACAGGAAAATTAGCTTTACAGACCTCAACCATTTCATATACGTGTTTATTTCTGCTGTAAATGTGGGTGTTTTCATATGGGGCTCTATGGGGAGTGAAATATGAAGCTTAAAGTTTAAAATGGTCATTCAAAGAACTGCAGTTTATGAAACTTAACTTGATGTCATTTTTTATTCCCAGAGGTTGTTGCTTGGTTCTGCCAAACCACTCAATATGCAGATATGTACAGAAACAATAATGAATGCACAGGAAATGGAGCACAAGTGAAATGAGTCATGTCAAATGCAAAACAGAAAAGCCGCTGGCTAACAACTATTTCAATCAAATTACAGTGGAAAGCAAGTGCATCTAGTTGGATTAAGAGTAGCGAGGTTACTCTCTAAATGACACACTTGATATGCTCATAGTTTAGCATTGGTGTAGATGCACAAGTAAGGGTTAGGGCTATTAAAATAATTTTCAAGCAGACTATATGATGCACCTGTGTCAACTTTTTTTGTACAACTTTGAGATCTTGATAATGAAACACAGTCTGACCCACTCAGGTGTCATCTGATCCGCTAAGAGACCTTTTTAGAATTAATACTAACTAGAAAAAATGGCATAGGTGTAACATAATCTAACTTGTGTTCAGAAGCACAAGAAGTTTCTTGATTAAGTCACAGAATTCCAATCCTAGTAATCTGATATGACTTGTTATTAAAAACACTTTCTTGTTTTAATAAGAATCTTGCAATGCAAAAACTTGATTGGTAAACGTGAAGTCATTTGTGAGGAAACTGTTTAAACACAAATGCTTCTGAATCACTTTTTGCATCAGTAGATTCTCTAATAAAGACACAGTAGGGTTTAAACACTCAAATGTGTGACCAAAAAAGACTGAAAATGTGTTCCCCAATTTTCCTTGATCTGAGATGCACCTAGAACATCTTCACACTTCTGGAAAACACATTGTGAACGATTGATCAAGCTGAATTTTCATTTTCCACTTGTTTTGACCCTCAAGTGTACACATACATAAAATGTGTTTTTCATATGTAGGATGTATACATTAAAAACAAACTTACTGGTGGTCCAGGTGGTCCATGAGGGCCAGGGGAGCCCTGAAAAATTGCATCGCTACATTAGCCTTCAAATTATTTTGAACTTAGGCTTTACAGATGATGATAAAGTAGTTCATTCATTTCTCCTAGCGCTGCGCAGGCCAGCAGCCTGTGCAAAGAATAATAATTAAGTTACAGAAGTGAATAATTACTTACCCTTGGTCCTTGCATCCCCTGGAGATGAAAGGAAAAAGAAATCAATATTCATAAGTAGACAATCCCACAATAAGAGAATCAGTTTGAGAACAGACCAGATATTATTTTTTCATGTGCAGTGTAACACCCTCGTCTTGCTATAAAATCAATAGAGTTTTTATCGGTTGTAAGTTGAATTGCCCTCTTGATTCTTTACAAGCAAAAATCTTCTCTCCACACGGCAGACCCATACATGAACGTTAGAGTTTTAGGGTTGAATTGTAAATTATGCCTGTGTGTAAGTGCTCAACAAACCTCTTAAAAAGCCTGAGATGAGCATGCAGCCAACATTTATCACCCTGACAGGAATTCCACAGCACCTAAGTGTCACTGTGAGTGTAACAACAAACAGTGGAGCACAATAGGAAATGAAAAGTGCTGAGGGCAAAGGAGGCTGAGTGGTGTGCTGTCTCCATACTAAGTATCCTATTCTGTGCTCACAGTACAGACAGAAAAGGATTCATCAAAACAGCTCCACGCACCGTCTCCCCCCGACTTCCTTTGTCACCCTGGGGTCCCTGATGGAGAGAAAGAAGACAGAGGATCACTCCATCACTGCCAAAAAGCAGAGAGAAGCTACATAAAGCTTGGCAGATAGGATGAGATATGAGGTACATACAGGATGACCGCTGGGGCCAATGATGCCAACGGGGCCCAAAGCTCCCTCCATACCCTGGAAAGCGCAGACATGTTGGTGACTGAGGACATTTATGATAGAGCATCTGACGGAGCACTGCTTATTTTTCATTAGGAGTGTGCAGTTTGTGAGAGTTCAGCGCTCTAGCATTGGCTGAAAAACTGCACTGAGTTACCAAACTGTCATTAATCTTCATCCTACCATCAAACCACGTGGTCCTTTTGGTCCTTGAATCCCTGCTGGGCCAATGTCTCCAAGGGGTCCCTGGAGACAGACAAAGACACAAATATTTGTTTACATATGGTACATATGGTATGGTTAGTTAAAAGGTTTAACTGGTAATAAGTAATCTGTGACCTTTGTTGACCCTTTATTGGCAACAAACAGGATTTGTTACATTGACAAATTTCTCTAATGACCATCATAACGAATGATTAAACACCTGATATTTCCAAAGCAGCAGTACCTCTAATGGCTACTAGTTGGTAGCTCAAAGACAACTTACTCCCACTTTAATTACAAACATCTTTTCTATATGATAATATAGAATTTGTGTTTTAGGGCAGCAGTGAAAATTAAAGCACACTCAAAAATCAGGTGGATTTACTATGCATGAAGTCTCTAAAGACTCAAAACTTGCTTTATAGTAACATAGAGTATGTAACTGATACCCAGTAAGACTGTGTTCCAGCTTCTCTTAAAACACAGTGTTTTCTTTATTTTGGCCATTTTAATTTAATATTTGAAAATATATTCCAGTCACAATTTAAATTGGCTGTTACCAAACTAACATTTAAATCTCAAGTGTTATCAATTTACAAATGATGCATACAGCTTCAAACAGCTTCTCTCCTCTTATTTAGAAAAAGATCAATATTGTTGTTGTGGTGTAATTACAACCATTCAGCTTCACTCCAGGACTTGACATGTCAAAGCGTTTTGTGTCACAGCCTTTACTTCTGCAATTTTATCTGATGACCTTACTCTAATTGTCTCCACTCATTCAGTTAGAACAGTTATTATAAAGGATACTGAATTCTAGCACAAAGCACATCTGCTTCACACCCCAGTTCAACTCCCAGAGAAGAAAAATATCCAACATCAATACCAGGGTTTTAAATTAAAGAGTGAGTCTCTAGAAGAGCCTGTTCTGTTTCTTCAGCTGGCAATAATCTATAGTGGAGCAGTGCTGCAAGTAAAGAAGACTTATGTTGTGGCAGATGTCATCCTGGGGCATGTTATAGTATTACCTAACAGCTTTTGTACCAATTTTTACTCAAGACAATATAATGTAATGCACCTCCAGTGACTTTTAGTCGTTTATACTCAACAAAAGTATTTCTAACCAAAAGATGTAAAAAGGGTAATTTTTCTGCCTTAGAGCTTCAACATAAGTCTCTTTTAAAAGAAAGAGAACTCTGTTCAGATAGTAAGACAAACTTATAGGTCAGATTAACATGAGGTCATGCTTTTGATTGTAAATGAGGCCTGATAGCATTGCATACCTTCGGTCCAAACAGACCAAACACCCCTGGATATCCTTGTTCACCGGTATCCCCCTAATAAACAGAGCAAAATGAAAGTATGGTCACTGAAAAATAAATATGCTGAGGAAAGACATTTAAATTTTTGCTTATCAGTGCTTACTGGTTGTCCTTTAGGTCCAGAATCTCCTTGTTTACCAGGCATTCCCATCCCACCAAACAAGCCTCTTTTTCCTGATGCACCGGTCTGGCCCAGTAGACCCCTCTCACCCTAGTGAACACACATAAACACACATAAACGCAAGAACATCCTGCTTACATTCTACCCGCTCACATCTGGACAGGGACAGAAGTGCCTGGTGCACTGACAAGCTCATGATCCCTTACAGGCATCCAACCAATGGACACTGCTAATTGTTCAACGGTGCTGGGCTGGTGCCATTTTCCCCGCCACACCATGGTGAAAACATCAGTTTTGAACATTTCAATATCACCAGATGAAGTAGAATCACACTTAATCTCATATCAAACTGTCAAGATTTACTCATTGTTAAATCAAAAATATATAACCAAATCAGAATGCATCTTTATTCCTTAACTATGTGAGCGAGCTGAAAGTTGACTAAAAAGCACGGGTTCAATATACAGAGCCTCCTTGTATTTCCTTCAGTTGTTCGCATGTATATTTTACGTAATGTTTTCAAGGCCATCCAAATCAAGACTCTGCCAACTCATAAATATCTGCAACCATAATTTCCAAAAAAGTATTGCAGTTAATATTTTTTTAAGATATGGTATAAAAAATTTGTGCAGAGTTTGGCCTTTTGAGATCTGAAATCACTCCAAATATAAAGGCCAAAAAACCCTGGCAAGTCAAAGCTTAGCCCGCCGGTGGCAATTTCCAGCTCACATTGGCAATAAAATTGGCTTCGTAGTGATCTATAAAGGAGCTTGTGTCATGACTTATCATGAAGGTCTCTGTATATTAAACCACATCTTTGCACTTAGTTGAAGTTACTAAAAGGAAAAAAAGTCCATCCATCATGCTTGCCTTTGGTCCAATGGAGCCTTGACTGCCAGGAAGCCCTGTCACACCAGGTTTACCCTGTGGCCCAGGTTTGCCAGGAAAGCCCACTTCTCCATCTTCTCCTTGCTCCCCCTAAACACACAAGACAGTCGTCGAACAATAATCAGAGCTAAGTTTATGTTTACATTCATTTGAAAGGTACACCACAGTGTCCATACCTTGACTCCTTTCCCTCCATGTTTACCAGGAAGTCCATCCATGCCATGTAGGCCCTCAATTCCCTCCCTGCCCACAACTCCCCTTGGGCCAGGAGGACCCTCTGGACCCTTAGAAAACACAATTCAAAATGTTTATGCTCACATTCTTTAAATACTAATAAGTAGTTGGATTGTGATTGTGAGTATTGAGTATGGTGTGAAAAAAAATACAACCAACTCACTGGTGGTCCTTTGGTCCCGGATGCGCCTCTTGCTCCTGATTTTCCTTTCTGACCCTTAAATTAAAGGTCAATATAAAGGTCATGTCAAACAATGCATGCATGGAATAAGTGAGTTTTATCATCCAAAAAATCATGCCACTATTATTCATGTCCTTACTTGATCACCTTTGGACCCCTTCAGACCCGGTTGTCCCTTTGGCCCAGGATCTCCCTGAAATAATCATTACTGTTTGATTTGAATTACACTGATTGTCCTTGAACTATCTGAAACAGTGTCTTTACATCAGAGTTTTACAGTTTATATGGGACATAAATTAAATACTTACAGGAAGCCCTGGGGCACCAGCTGCACCTCTCTTTCCATCAACTCCCATTTGACCCTGGAAAATATCATTTATTGCTTTTTAATGTACTGAACTTCACTTGAAGCAAATTGACATTACTCCAGAAGACAAGAGTAGACAATATGTCTGTTTCTTTTTATTTCACTTACAATGTGTCCAGGGTCACCTGGCTCTCCTCTCTCTCCTCGGTGTCCAGGGGGACCCTGGGGTCATATGGAAATATTAAAATATAACAATCTAGATCAAAACTAACAAACAACTCAGGAATAACTGGTACATGTAAGAAACTCACTCTGTCACCTTGGGGACCTGTAGGACCTTGTGCCTTGCTGTCCTCTCCCTGTTCACCCTAAAGATGCAATATAGAAACAGGAAAATGAGCAAAATTAATGGAATTTCCTTCCAAACCCAACAGCCTGTGAAAAATCAATTCAAGTTTTGTTTGAAAGAGTATAACAATGGAAACACATTGGCCTGCTCTCTTAATATGAATGGCAAGTCATTACATGAGCTATTACCCACAATGATCCTATTACGCATAAATGGAGCCAATGTCTGTTCCTGTTCCTTTATTGGATGCCTTTAACAATAACTATGGGTGTGTATAATTTTTTAGCCATATGTTGTGCATGTGTCAAATGTAATAGTTTAACAAAGAGTCCTACAGAGATATAAAAGTAGGGGAATAATTAGTGATGGCCACTGGCCGAGCAAAGCAGTCACTTACAACACAAACTACACTATATTGTAGCTTTAGTGCTTTTAACACAACTGTAATACAGATCTGTATTTAGCAGTTTCTGTGGCATGATTCAGTGCCAGAGTAACCTGGCTCTCTGAATTGTCTCTCATACATTTTGCTATGACCCATGTGATAGCTTGATACTTATTTAATTAAAGAGCAAGCTCAGCCATTATTTCAGGGATATTGGCAACGAAAAAACAGCATATATTCATCCAGATGGCTCCTGCCCAGGGGCTAAAAAAATGCAAATTAGCATCTCACTAAACTCTGGTGCAGTGTGTTCTATTGTGTGCTGGTCTTGTCACAATAAACACAAATTATGGTGCTAATATCCCCAAAATCATGAGCAGAGGAGTCCAGGTGCTTGGCTAATTATATACATTTGATGGCATTGAGTTAATGGGATGTGTCTTGGTTCATATCGTTGATCAAATTAGGGCTGACTTTAGGGGTATTGCAAGGACAACAGGACAGACAATGGAAGCACTAATTAGGGACAAAAGTTCCAGTGCATCAAAATATGACCATGCACTCAAAGACAATGAGCTATATGACAGTTTAACACTGTTAAGTAATGCGACCATTATGGGCCCCTAGAGCTCATTAGGTGCAATCAAAGTACAGACGGCGATTACAAACAGCAAATAAGTATGGCAATGTACCTTTTCACCTTTTGGCCCTGGAGGTCCCAGTGGGCCCTGCGGTCCCATGTAACCCTGTGACAAGGAAAAGAGTTGGTGGCTTGTTTTACTTATGTAAACTGATAATGCAACAGTCTCATCAGTCATCACTTCACCTTTCATTACCATGGAGAATTCACTTCAGTGACTCATCAGTCAAGTTGTTGTTATGTATGTCAACTGTTTGATATATTGTAGTCTTAAATCTGTGACGATCAATTTCTCAACTCACTGTTATCCCAAATCTATGATGTGCATGCGCAAGTAGGGACTAGGAATGTTTCTACTTTCATCTAGAAAATTGTTGTTAAGAGTGCACTGCAAATGCAAAAACCTCTCCATTCTGATCTAGTAACTGGCAAACATAAAATTCTCCTTCACTGGTATGATGAAATCGAGAAAAAGGTATGTTTAGCTATCTGTTAGGAAATATGGGTTGTTAGAGCATAACACATCACTCCATTTCTTTTGCCTTGGAGGGCCTCCATAAAAAATAATGATGTTTTGGTCTCTACTTTCTGCACTTTAAACTAATGTTATTTTTACCTTCATCCCTGCCATTAATCAAGATATCACATTTTAACCTACTTTACATCTTTAAATAGCAAAGTATCAAGAGAAAACAAAGTCCAGTCTGAAGACACACCAGGGATTTGACCTGCACTTAAAAAAAAATAAAATGTACCTAAACTACACAAGTCCATGCTGAAACATCACAGCACATGAAAGGATTCCCCAACGAGATTCATTCTTTGACTAAAGAACACCAGAAAACAAACACTGTATCTACTCACAAGTCAACAGTATCATTCAATAAAGTTCTGTTTGAAATATGAACCGAGGAAAAAAAAACTTTCAAAAATCCCTCCAGGCTTTTCAAACACAGGTTGTTGTGGTAGAAAAAAAAGTGCTAAGCTTTTTTGGTTAAAAAAAAAAGATAATTTTTTTTTAAAAAGGGCTCCCAAACAGGAAAAGAACCATATACTGATTTTTGTAATACAGCTCTATTGTTTCAAAATTATATCTTTAACGTGTAACATGTAACATATCTGTCAACGAGGTAATCTACTGTTTTTTGTGGTTTTAGCCACACCCCTGGTACAATATTGTGGCATTAAAATTAAAAAATAAAAAGCTGTCAATCTCTGCAAAATGTTGATGGAAAAAGATAAACAATGTTACCAAAAAGAAGTATAAAACTCTTGTCTGTTTATTACTGTTTATGAACTGAGAGCAAATACAAGACTTTAAATGGGTTTGGAAGAGCAGTATGTCCCAAACTTTCATGACATTCTGCAGTAAAATGTGTTACTCCATCGCTGTTTATGCAAAATTGCTTACCTCATAACCTGGTATGCCTGGACCTCCTTGATGGCCCATTCTGCCTGGAGCACCCTAGGGAAATGGTATATTTAGCCCACATTAGCCAACCACCCACAAAGTCCTTCAAACCATCTGTGGATGTCTTACCACTGGTCCAATGGTTCCCCTCGCTCCCTTCAGTCCAACAAACCCCATCTCTCCCTGCTCTCCCATTGGCCCAGTCTCACCCAGGTGACCTTGGTGACCCTTGCTCCCCTGGAGAAAGGCCATCAATGAGGTGGTTTGCAGTGAATGTACAAATTTGACAAACATTTGTACTAGTAGTTTAACATTTTTTATTACGGGAAGTGTACTTGACCTCCAATCGGTCGCTTATTAAGGTCACTGACCTTATTGTTCAGCATCACAGCTGAGAGCTCTTCCAGAAAAGAGCAAACTGACAGACATCCAAGAATGAAAGGTGTATTTTAGTCCCAAGCAGAGTGAACTGACAAACCTTTTCTCCTGGTTTTCCCCTTTCACCGATTAAGCCAGGTTTACCTTCCTGACCCTGGTAAAAGAAAATCGAACGGGGTCATAAGTGGGCAAGAGAGCTGTCTTTTCATGGGGACTGAATCAAATTAGGAGCTGGCTGCAGAGACACTCACCCTCACACCCACGAGTCCAGGAGGCCCAGGGAGTCCTTCCTTTCCTTTCAGACCGATTTCGCCCCTTTCTCCTTTAGCACCCTCTGGACCAGCTTCCCCTTTTTCACCCTGAGAAGAGTCATGCAAGTACAAAGGAAAAGGTGATCATTCATTTTAGTTACAACATGCTGGTATATATTGGTGTAATTACGTGCAACATTATCAAGAAACACCTTGGAATAATTTTTAAACAGAACAAACTGGTTATATGCCATAAAATCAAGAGTTTTAAAAGTCGAACACATAAATTACGAACTACTTTCTCTAAATTAAATATATCGATGAAACATATGTCTGTGCTTACAGGTTTTATCAATCATCCACATTATCAACTGATCAAAGAACTCGAGCAAAGCCTGTGGGGAGGAGGAACTCAATTATGAATTCACCTTCTCAGATAATCCATGAAAGAGTTAATGTATCAATTCTCTGAGAAGAAGTTTCATTCTGGAGGTATTGCAAGTTATAAATTAAATCTTAAATTGCAACCAGTATTCAAACCCTACAAAGAAATGTGGCTAGAGACAGAAAGACAGCTGCCTCATCAGTAAAGTCTTGATGCAGCATTCTGAAGTAATTGCAGCTTCTAAAGTGACCGCTTAGGCATGTAAACAGAGTTACAGTAGTTTGACCGCAATGACAAAAAAGCAAAATATTTTTTTAAGTGACTTGACGTTCTTTTAACATCACTTGTTGCCTTAAGGAACTGATCAGGAGGACTGCAGTTTAGTGGCAGTATTACTGAAAGAAGTTTTTGACCTATAAAGCCTTCATAGCTGGTCAGCAGTTCTGTGGACTGCTGACATGTTCAACTGTTTAGTTTAAGTTAAAAGTGTACAATGTCTGTCTGTGTAACAAGGGCAAAAGCAAAAACAAAAAAGCCAAAGTCTGGTCTGTCAGAGTAGAAATATGCCAAATGAAAAAATAACAAGACTGGATCAAGAATTGAGCCCACAGGAACATCATGAATAAAAGAAGCACAATCAGAAAATTGCTAATTCCTAACAGAGACCAAGAAACACTTCTCTATCCCTTTAAGATACAAATATGGCTCCTGTCTGAAGTAACTGATACTGCCAATATACAGTATTAGAGTCATTCCATATTTCAACAAAGCCTGGAAGAGAAATAGGTTTTCAGTCTGCTACAGACTGCTTGAAAGAGCCAGTAAATAATTTTTGGAATCCTCTTATCATTTCCTGAATTGAGATCTTAAATTTTCACTCAGTTATAGAGCAACAATCACTGATTTTTATTCCCCTAACAGTTAAAGGCAGAAGCTGCAAATCCCTGTTAAGCTCCTGTTTTCCATCCAGGAGCCGCTCTGAAGCCAAGAAGTCCTCAAAATTTACTCTCCTGACTAACAGAAGTCATCCTGTAGAGCACAGAACTGAGTACACACTTGGATTGACTCAATACTATTTCTCAATGTTTGTTGTTCACGTTTTACCCTCCTCTCTAAGTCAAAAGTTGTTTGTGGGTCTGTCAGCCATACTTCCAGCAGTTTGGCTCTGCTGAATCTGCAGGCTTTATGTGCTTTCCATCCCTTTTTTTTCTCTGTCAC
The DNA here is from genome assembly GCA_029814665.1 of Acanthurus lineatus. Taxonomy (NCBI): domain Eukaryota; kingdom Metazoa; phylum Chordata; class Actinopteri; order Acanthuriformes; family Acanthuridae; genus Acanthurus; species Acanthurus lineatus. The sequence continues at coordinate 11,072,244 of JAPZDV010000022.1, forward strand.
AATTCTTGCCAGACTTAAGAAGTATTAAAATAGCCCCACTATCTGTTTTCAGTGAGCGTCAACACAATGCAATCCAACTTTGCAAGGGCCAATATCTCACAAACAATTCTTGACTTGCACTAATTACAATAAGCTGCCACAGTAATTAAAATAGTTCACTGAGCTAAGAGACTTGAAGCTTCAGGACAGTATTAATTCATGTTGAAGTTATTAAGCACAATTTGATTACTATTCAAAATCAAGTGATGAATAAATCAAGCTTTAAGTCAAAACATGTATTGTTGAGCTTGCCTTGGCTCCATCAGGTCCACTTGTTCCAGCCTCCCCATCGATGCCTGTCTCACCCTGACAGACAAATCATAGAAGAACCATGGATTTAATATTTTTTAGTTTTACAGCAGGACATTAATCACAAGAAATAAAAACAGATGTTAAGCAAGCCAAACACTGGCAAAGTTGGATTTCAGCATATTCGGAAAAACAAATTTACCACTTTGTTTGAAAAGTGTCAGTTTTTAAAGATTTTCAAGAGTTTGCCGAAATAAATCCATTGCACTTTTTATTCATTAAAACTTAAGAGAGAGACAACATGGGATACTCACTCTCTGGCCAATTAGACCCTGTTCCCCGATGTTACCAGGGAGACCAATGGCACCCTGTCAGAAGAAGAAACATGATGGTTAAGTTAATGGTGATGTGTTGCCTCTGATTGTACATTGCCGTCCAATGGTTGTTTGACCAACGCTACAAAATGTTTTCAGCCTTCAGGCCATAACACTGAGGAAGAAAACTGAATTAGTTCATTTCTAACTGGCCAAGTTGTTTCCAATACAACTGCTAGTAGGATGATCAATGATGCACTGGCATGTAGAACCACCACAGCAACATTAAAGTGGTTTATGCAATTTAAGTCACATACCCTGTAATTACAGTTTAATAAGCCCAGCAGGTTAGTTATTAGTGGTTTTTATCCCTCTTCCAGTGCCTTCCAACATTCCTAGTGACCAATCATACTACTAGCAACCTGACTGGAAGCAAAATAACCCATTAGAATTTACCAACTCTAGTTTTCCAATTGTCTGAAATTGCGACTCACTGTTTGCCTCCATCAGGCTTAGCAAGCATTTAGGGAAAAAAAAGAATGAGCAAGTGAGAAAAACACACATTTTTCTAGAGATCAAGAAAGCACAGACTTTGTTGTTGAGCACTTAAACAGGGAATAGCAAATAAAAAAATAATTTATAGTTCACCCAATAGATTTTGTTTGCTAAAATTTAAGTATTCTTCACATAATGAGAACTTCTCTGTACTACAATCTTCTTGAAAAAATCTTTTTCGTTTTGCTCAGGATGTCCAATCTTGTTCAAAGGATTGATGCCCAAATATAGTTTCACAGTGTTGGGGGCACTCCCCTCTTGACAATAACATTTACTCTAGGAAGAAACTGTTTTATTGCCATCATCCTACACAAATGTTGATGGTGTAAAGAACTACTGTAACTGCTCATTCACCAGTTCAGTGTCTCAATACTCAATGAAAATGTCAACAACATATCATCCTCTTCACCTTCTCTCCAGGTTCACCGAACAATCCTTTCTCTCCAGCCCTGCCTGGTGGCCCCTGTCAAAAGCAGTGACAGCCTTTAGTACACAATGCAAACAGAAAGTCTGTTGGTGTTCTTACACTAGCTGTGTGATCAAACTTACCCTTGGACCCATCTCCCCCAGAGGCCCAATTGTTCCTGGTGGCCCTGCTGGTCCCTGTGGAAAAGCAGAGGCGTCCATGGAAAGGTTAAGTATACTTTGTAATCTTGGACAAACAACTCTGAAAGTGGCAGTACAGGAGGAAAAATGTGAGCAGAAATCAGAACCAGACAGATAGTGTGGATTTCTGGAGATAAGTAAATCTGCAGGACTAAGAGACTTCAAAACACACTGAGCCAAAGCTTCTGCAAGAGATGGAAACAGGCCTGCTGACTGATATAGAGACACACTTAGGCTATAGTAAAGCTGACTCTCCAGGAAGGAGAAGGTGTAAATCAATTGTCTGAGAAGCGCTGCTTCTCTGCTTGTATCTGTGAGACTTGGGCAGAATGAGATACAGAGAGGTTAGGTTTTTTTAGGACTTTCTGCCAGTATCTTCTAAGAGATTCTGCAACGTCCAAAACAAACAGGAAAAAAAAACAATGTCATCCAGCAGGGCTTTGATGATGGGGTTGATTCTTAGATATGGATCAAATTGAGATTAGATAAATAATTAACTCACTGGCTCTCCTTCAATTCCTTTGGCTCCTGGAGGTCCCGAGGGTCCTTGAACACCCTGAAAATAAAACAGCTGTTTACAGCACACAAACATACAAACTAGTAGTATTCATCCCCATGTTGAAATGCTACAACACCCACTAAAATAACATAGTGCCACACAAATCTCTCTGATTCACCACTGTTACCAAAATTGAGTCCACCCCAAAAATCAAGACTGACCTAAATGAGACCTCTGTTAGCCACAATCACTTACTGGAAATCCCTTAGGCCCAGCTTCACCTGGTTCACCGAGTTTTCCCTGCAGCAAAATGACAGGATGCAAAACTTAGTTTGAATTTGACTTAAATGTGCTTGGTCAGCATTAAGACTTGGGGCTCAATTGCATACTATAGTCAAGATTCCATGTAAAAAAAAACAACACAGGACTAATTACATATAGGGTTGTGATTTTTATTATTTGTCAATTACAACTTTAAAAAATATGAAAAATGCCAATCAAAAGTAGTAGGGTTGTATTAATTTAATCATTTATGTCACATTCAGCACATAAGAAATGTAAATAAGGTTGTTTTTTAACACTTACACTTTACATAGATGTTTCAATTTTGTGAAAATTTATACTTAGAGTCAAACCTGAGATAAAAAATATATGATTTTATAAAATAAATCATTTGAATTGAACTACCTTTTGCAGGGTAAAAAGGGGGAAGCATTAGCTTAGTTGCTCAATAGCTTGGTAAAAGTAAAATAATTACATTTTTCTGCATAGTAAGTATTGCTTACTTTTAATTCTTTAAATAGATTTTGCTCATCAGACTAATGCACCTTTACTCTAGTAAGACATGCAGGACTTTGACTTTTTAACTGTTACCTTTATTTAAAGCAACTATTTGAATACTTAAATCCAGTACTTTTGTGAGAAAAAAGTGCAGAAGCCCAGTTTTCCTTACCATCTCCCCGGGGAAGCCCAGCTTTCCTGGTGGACCATCAGGGCCCTGCAAAGAAAACATCCAACTCAGTTAACTGAGCTCTCTGAAATCCCCCAGAGTCAAAAAGTTCCTGACTGCCAAGGACTACAAGCAACATCAATATTTTAAGACTCTTTGATATCAAGTTCTGTTGTTTGATTTCTAGTTCACAAGGAATGTCCCCTAAAGATTCTTTAGATGATAAAAATAGATAATAATTACAATCTGCTGAGCAAAGCTGCTTGTAAAAGTTCTTATAATTTTTCTCCTACGTTGCAGAAACTTGAGACAAAATGTTTATCCTTGTTTTCAGCGGGGCAGATTTGATGTGTGCAATTGGGAAGACAAAGGCAAGACATTACTCTGAGTCAGTTTGGTATGTAGAGCAACATTACCCAAAGAGAGCTACAAACTTAAATTAAATCCAATAATCTGAAAGTACTTTATTCACCAACATTAATTCTGACTTTTCTGTGTGCTCACCTTTACTCCACTGGACCCTTTGTCCCCCACTGGACCATCAGGGCCTCTCGGACCCTTACAAAGAAATATAAATTGTTACTGATGAATAGCTTCAGAAAATTTGGCCTTAAACAGGCCTGAGGCCCATGATGTTCAGCACACTGTATTAAGACAATGAATTAGAGCACTTAATCTCCATCTTTGTCATCCATATTTAGTGGAGCCTGGGAGGCAGCTCTCTTGGTTTGTTGTGCACTGTGGTTTAGCCCACACTGGAGAGACATCATCAAAGATTGTGGTGACTCTGCAAATTCTTGGCATCTGTGAATTAGCTCTGAAGCATGCCCAATCCACACTGTGTAGACTTTGTCCCCATCTTTCCACAATCACCCCGCCTGCACAGTGGAGTTATTGTAGCGGAGCTTTAGGAAAAGGTCACAAAAAAAAACTCTGGAGATGATTCATTCTTGCCATTTAAATTGAACCAACTATGACTGACTTGTTGTTCATGTAGGCATCTTATATAAAATTGATCGAACTGGAGCAAGAACAAAATACAGTTTTATATCATTCAAAGCTTTTGTCATTTGTTAACAAAAAAAAAATCTTAAAAGCTTGTTTAGTGCTAAAATAATACTGAAAATTTGAAGATGTCTCAATTGGCTGTTTTTGGGGGGGTTTTTTGGTTTTTTTGGTTTTTTTTGTAGGGGGAAGCAATATTGACTACATGACTTATTAAGATCGACGTGTTTTATAACACCAGCATTTCCCATCCATTCTTTCCTTCATAATGAGTATTTTTCAGATCCACTCAACATGAACAGCTGGAGGCTCAACAATTTTCCCTGGTTTACTCTTAATGTGCATCAGTTTTAGGGCTTTTTACTTAAAACCCCTGAGATAAAATGATGGTAATAACTTGCTAAAATATCTGAAAAATGCATCACATTAAGTTAAAAAAAAGTAAATTTGGTGGAGTCACTGTGAATGGGGGCAATGAAGATTCAGCTTTTAAGCAAAGTGAGTGACAGAGTGACATGATGCTGAAGAATGACTAAACCCTCCAGAAGCAAAAAGTTGAAAACTTAACAAGATATGAGAGCAAAAAAAAGTGAAGTAACAGGATTGGACACATCCTCCAAATAGCTGTAACTACTTTCTTGGAATCCAAAGATTCATTATTGTGCTACACACATTACTCTTTTCAGGGATACACACACAAAGTTTTTAAATAACATTTATGCAGAACAAAGCTATCCCCTTCTTTGAAGGTAACATCTCAATTTTAAATAGAAAACTTTAGATATGGTAAAAAAAAAAAAATAATAATATTCTTTTCCTTTTGTTGTTGACTGGAAATGACTTCAGACTTTGTAATAAGAAAAATCTTGTTTAATTGTACTGGTTTCACTTCTATATTCCTAATCCTTGATGTAATTTTCAGCTATTATAGTTATTAAATATTACATTTGTGACTGCTTGTGATATCAGGGGAGCCATGTAAAACCAATCCACAGAATGAAATGCCTCAATTATACCAATTATTCATGTTATATCAATTATTAATTTCAGTCCAGTGATCCTGCTGTGCAACCGAGGGCTATTTTCCCAAAGTAGAAAACTCAATTATAGAAAAGCCTGCGAACACTGGGATTATTCTGTGTTGGTGGACAAAGAAACAGATATATATTTCCATGTACAGAAACTCCAGGGTATAGTAAAGTATGTAATAAGATTTTGGGACTTTATTGCTGTAACTTTGTACGATGGTGGAGGGCTGGAGCCAATCCCAACTGGCATTGGGTGAGAGGTGGGGTAAATCCTGGATTGTTCGCTGTTCATTACAGGGCCAATGCACAGAGACAAACAACCATTCATGCTTACATTCACACCTATGTGCGATGTAGAGTTGCCAACTTGCAAGTCTCTGGACTGCAGGAGGAAGGTGGAGCACCCAGAGGGAGCCCACACAGGCATGTGGAGATAATACTTTACTGTATGTTTCTGAAAGGGTGCTCTCTCTTTGTTGCACTGCATTTCTAAAAGATTTAAAAATCAGTAGATTGTTGGATTTTATTCTTTACTATGTGCTTTTTCATTGTCTGTTCAGTGAAGGTAACCGTCATTACTCATGTTTGCAGTCACATTATACACATTACTCACCATTTATTCCAAATAACTAACTACTTCCTATACAGCAAAACCATTTTTTATAGGCTAAGACCTACATACAAATACAAAACAAAGCTTAAAAACATCTGCATGCTAGTGGCCCTTTAAGGCTATAGCTCATAGCTAAAGTTAGCATGGCTACAAACTGACAGGGCTATCATGCTGATGTTTAGCAGGTCTAATGTTTACTGTGTTCACCATCTTTATTTGGCTATTTATCGGCTAAAATTTGCTTTTGATGATAATGGTTTATTTAGTTAGTCTTTAGTTTTGAGGGTATTACGCAAATTCTTGGAGACATCATACATTTTGGGGGACTGTGGATGTATAAACAGAATGTCATGGCATCCTGTTGGGTGTCTGTTGTCCGGACTAGAGTGGTGGATCAACCGACACATCAACTGCCATCCTGAACTATGATGCTAATTTTATTAACTGTATGTAGAATTAATTGTTGTATCGTATTATTTGGTAAAAGACAGTAGTGACATGTTACGCCTAATAGTTATTTAATCTTGTGACACAGATTCTAGTTACTTACCCTCCTGCCTTTGGGTCCTCTGATGCCGACAGACCCCCTCGAACCAGGAGGCCCCTGATTAAGTGTGAAAGGATAAAATATCTGAGTTTGACTATGTAGCCTCAGTAGAACTGCCAAAAGCAAAAAACATCATCCTTTTTCTAACAATCTATTTTAACAGTATTTAGCGGTCTTTTTTCTCTCTTTTTAGCTGACTGCTGTAGTCTGCCCATTTTAGTCTCTGTTTAACATAGTGCACATAAAGCTATGACAGTAATGACATTAAACTTACAGGGATCCCTTGCAGTCCAGGTTGCCCTGAATCTCCAGGTATGCCAGTGTGACCCTATTGGATACAACATTTAGCAAATGTCAGTCATACAATTTTATCAAAGAAATCAAAAAGTCACTATAGATTTCAAACCAAACTAGATCCTCCCATATAAATTTTCCTGTTAGATGACTATCGTTTGATAACTCAGTTCTTACAAAAATATCACATCCCCATCCCTTTGTATGTAGAATTGAATGCCCTCTGGTACGAGAGACAGGGTCCAGACTTACTCCTTACCATCGGCCCCGGTTCCCCTGGCGGCCCGGGGACACCTGTTGTCCCTCGATCCCCCTGAGGAACCAAGAGCCACGATGAGAGAAAGAAAACACAAGTACTGCAACTAATGAGAATTTTTGCTATCGATTGATCAGTCTAATACTTTTTTGATTAATGGGTTTCAGTGTTTCACCATTGAAGTTTCACAGTAGCCTGAAATGATTGTCTGACCAACAGTCCAAAACTCAAAGACTATTCAATTTACATATTTAGCTGACGTAATACTGAAAAAAAAAGCAAATGTGACAAACTTGTGGAGCTGATACCACTTTTGATAAATGGCTTAATCAACCAATCAATCATCAAGTTTGCTGTGATTGATGTATTGTTTAGCTTTAGTCAGGTGCTATATCAACAGCTTAAAATGGACATTCAAGAACAAAAAAACGTGATAATAGCAAAGTGGGACAAATTGAGACTATTCTGACCTTTTCTCCAGTGATGCCTATCTCTCCGACAGGCCCAAAAAATCCAGGGAGCCCCTGAAGGAGAAAAAAACATGCTGTCTTAACTGTCTCTTATTTCTCTTTGTTCTGCTGAAGTTGGATTTCTTATAATAAGCTGCACAGCTTTGGGACTCCAACAAAACAGACACACACAGAGATGCACGGTGAGCATCAGACAGAAATCAGCAGAGAAGAGGAAGAAATTCCTTTACCCTCTCGCCAAGCTTTCCGACCTCACCAGTTATCCCAGTCTCGCCCTACAGCAAAGCAGACAATTAGCATATCACAAACTTATTCATGCCTTTTCTTTTTTAGTTGAAATCAGTTGAAATGTGCTCAGAGGCCTGTTCCCCTGTGGTAAAGGAGAATTAACATCTAATTTACACATATACAGATGATGCATTATCATAAAAGAAAGCCGGAGAGAGGATGTTCAGTTAAGGATGACAGTATTTTAGTGAGAGTGTGACAATTAGGTCTGACCTTGAGTCCATCTGGGCCTGTCGGTCCAGGGAAACCCTGCCTCCCAGGCCTGCCCTGAACAGAGAGCAAAAGTGACACAGAGAAGTGTACTGCAGCTCCACACAACAAACAATAAACTCTATATATCCTGTGAAAGGTGCAGCCTGTGAGTTTGCCATCCCTCAGGAGGACGCTGCACAAAACAAACCAGCAACTGATGCTAACACAAAAAAAACCCTTTAAGAAACTTAATGATCCACAAAACAAAGAGCCGTTTGCAGCATCAAAGGCCTCTTATTACTCACACAAGTCATTGGGTCATTTGTGTTTGTTTCCCGTAATCACTTGTGGGTTACACTTTGGGGAGATGGCAGACTGAAGTCAAACATTGCAGAAATAGAGTTTCATTGGAGAAGTATTCTCTATTGTCTAGCCTGGGATGACTCCAAACAAGCCATTTTTTTTAAAAGAGATGGTTATTGTAGACTTTCATTTACACTGCAGAAAAGTTAAAAGGCATTCTAATTGTTCATCGTTTGTCTTGCAGGGTCCTTTAATCCACTGTGTCCCATGTTTAGACACTAATAATTAAGAATCTAAATCTTTGTATGGTGAAGTCATTTAAAAATAGCAACAGAGTGGGCTATTTGATTAGTTAATGGTTAATTCACAAAGTTATTTGATTCGATAACTTTAATTGCATGTTTGACCTGAAAAGATGCTTATATAATAAACGTCAAATGTCTCCTTTTCTGCAGAGTCATCTTAACACAAAGCAATCATTTGATATCATTAGATCAGCAACCATTTAATGTAGCTTAGTATTTTGTTTGAACATTTACAGACAGTTGCTTTTTTTGTGATTATTTGTGATTTGACGATAGAGAAGAACATAATTTATTAACTATAATTGTAAAATGATAACACAGTGTCTGGTAAGAAGTCTTTCAAGATTGCTTTGGACACAATAGGCACAAGGACTTGCAGGTCGTAATGGCTTATTCCTTAGAAAGTTGAATTTAGCCTGAAACACACAGTGGGCTTGTTCATAGGCAAACACTACAATGGAAGAGCATCAAGTTCTTGCATTGTCTAACTATTCTTGAGGTGCAGGGCTTATCCATTCAGCACTCACCTCGAGTCCAGCGGGTCCAGCTGGCCCAACTGGTCCCTCATCACCCTGAGAAACAAAGTGTCACAAAAGGTCAAAGGGAAGACAAATGGCTTTCAATATTTTTTTTTTAAATGTATCAAGTCAACCCAACCTGAAGTCCAGGTTCTCCTCTTGGACCTGGAAAACCTCTTGTCCCTTGCTTTCCCTGTTGAGGAAACAGTGAGTGTGAACTTTCACTTGATTCAAACTCACTGACAGTCATATCAAAAATGTAAATGTCATCCCACCTTGGGTCCTTCAGGGCCATTTTGTCCTGGTGGGCCAATGTCACCTGGAAAGCCCTATGACAAGAAATGTACCACAGCTTCATCACCACACATTACTTTAAGCACACTGTATTGTTTATCCATAAACACTGACAAAACAACAAAACTGAAATCCTTCAAGTCAAAATATAATTTTTAGTAAATGGGATCTGTCCTACCTCTGGGCCAGGAGGACCAGGTAAACCTTGGGGGCCTTTCTCACCAGGTTTACCCTAAAAAATGTCAAAAATAATTTATCACTGAGATCAGAAACCTCATAAGTAACATGAACCGATTTACAATGCCATTGCCCGAATGCACTGAATGGTTTGTGTAGGAAACATCATGTAATAAGTAACACAATGATCTAATATAACCCGTTAAAAAAAAAAAACTTTCTCATAGCCTGTGAAAAAAGGCTAAAGTCAGATAAGTTTATGAAAGTCAGAGGGAAATATGACTTAAATGTTACAGTGTTCACAAAACCAAATCAACTATTGTGACAAAGGTATGATTCTGATGGGAGGAATTAGCTACATTGTGTAGCAGGACAAGCAAGTAAGAATGGGTTTCCCATGCTACAATGTCAAATCACATCAGAGAGCACTAAAAATATTAAGAACACTTAAGACTGATCAGCTACGGCAGCACACGCTTGGGAATATGTAGGTATCCTTGTCTTAATGAGCATTTTTTACCAAAGCCTAATAATTATGTGTTGCTTAGATCAAAGTTCTGCTGCAAGCATTAGTGCATGAAGTTTTCTTTTGCGTATGTCTGAAAATTTCCACTCATTTGTCATAAAGAGTGCTAGCATTTTCTTCCCAAATACATCCACAGACTTACAATTAAGCCCACTTGAGCTTTGAAATAAAATTTTAGGGAAGTTATATGTACTCCCAGTCTACTCTGTGCTCCATTTGAATGAAAGAAGGTAATTTATAATTTATTGATCAGTCAGATAAATCTGCACAGTGCTATAGATTGTGAAAATACAAGCAAACAAAGCAGTTAGAAAGTAATATGTATGATCTCGCATAAACTGTGCTACAACTAATCACCGATGTGCTGTGCAACTTAGTTCAGGAGACCTCAAATCTGCAGTCGCCCTATGATCTTCATCAGCTCTTGTTTGGTGCTATCTGCATGAAGAGTTAATTATAGTGTGATAATAGATCGGATGTACAAACATGTTTGTTAGGAGGTTTTCACACCAGAAACTCAACATGTGTCATTAAAAATAGAAATGCTACACCCCAAAGGTCTAGTTTTTCAACTTCTTCCCTGCTGGTACTTTAACGGAGGATAGAAAATACCTGTGGTCCAGGTTTTCCACGAGGACCCGGCAACCCAGGTGAGCCACCGATTCCCTGTTACATAAAATTCAAGCTCAGTGTAAACAAATCAACAAGACAAACACACAGATCAAATGTAAGAAGAACAAAATCACATATGTGAACATGTTGGTTACACAAAGAAGCATGACAGCTGAATACAAATTGGTAAGAAATGGTAAATGGACTGCACTTCTAAAGCACTTTGAGAGCAGAACAACCAGTGCAGTGCACCAGTCTAATTATTAGGAGCAATCTGGGGCTCACTGTCTTGATAAGGAACACTTTGACACACATATCGGAGAAGTCATGCATTGCACCACCACTCTTTTTATCTTTGTATGACTTGCTGTACCACCCGAAGACATATTAACATGCACCTACCTTGTCCCCTTGGAATCCACAGTCCCCTGGCTCTCCTGATAAGCCAACATCCCCCTGAGAAAACACAAAGAAAAATTAAAAATATAATCAGAGTGTTGATAAAAATGATTAAATCAACGGCCACCACAGGGTTGCTGCATCACACAGGTCATGCATTAAAGCTTTGTGGTATGTCAGTTTTCTCAGGAGTGTGACATACAATTTTGTGATTTGTCACATCAAGCATTCTTGTATAATGAGGGTTAGTATTCTGAGAAAGACATATGCAGATCACCTTATCACCTTTCAGTCCAGGCTCCCCCAGGTTTCCAGGTACTCCCTTTGCAAGCAAAATAGAGTTTAAAAGAAAATACTGAGCATCATTGAACAGTCCTGGTGTTTACTGGGATTTATATACTCAAGCTGTGGAATAACTGATCCTAACAACCATATGTGTGATCCAAGTCAGTTTAACTTCTGCTTGAAGACACTACAGTTAAGACCTATCACTAAACTTCAAAAGTGTTCATAATTTACATTTTATCAATATCAAAACAAGGCAGAGTCATAACTAGAAAACTCCATCATTTACCTTGAGTCCTGGTGGTCCCGGTAAGCCCATGATGCCAACAGGGCCCATGTCTCCCTGCAAAAAACAAAACACACATAACACAAACTGAGAAAGCTGAATGTCCAGAGGTTTCTTAAAGACCTCATATGAATTTCAAATGTCCACATTTTCCCCCAGTTTATCAGTGGTTTCCTTATTTTAGCAAATAAAAACCGGCACAAATGCAATTATATCTTTATATCAATTATATCTTCAGGTGGATATAATCTGAAAAGTGTATTTATTTTATAGGAAACAAGCATCTGAACCTTTGTCAAAATTATTTCTACCTTACTTTCAGATGTTTTTTTCAATTAACAAAAAATGCCAGACTTCTGAAGTGTTATATCTAGACCTATAAAAATAGCTTACTCCACTTCAGTGATCTGACATTTGTGCCAGCTTACAACTTTCCACACATTTTTTAAATCAGTGTTTTTGAAACATTTTGGTCCACACTGAAAAATCCAGGACAAGAGAGGTGTGTACGAATAACAGCAAATAAATCAAACTGCACAGTATTTGCAAGCTGCTCTCCAGAAGAAAGAAAAGACAAGGAGGGACTTCAGAGACAAAAAGGACAATAAATAAATAAACAAAACATACAAGAAACCAAAGTATATAAACTAGAGTGTACAAACCAAAGTGTATAACCACATAATTTAGAGTTTCAAAGCCAGTAAGGAGAATACAACACTCACAATAAGACCATGGACTCCACACGGGCCTGGAGCTCCCAGTTCACCCTTAAGGGACAAAAACAGAAGGATGAATAAAAAACACAAAACAAGCTCTGTTACACAGAGATATATTGAAAAGATTTACATGAAAGCATTAAGTATGTTTTCAAATTGCTTTGTTAAATAGTGTTTTCCGCCACTGTTAGCCTGAGTGATGTGTTTCCTCACTCATTTGAGAATAGAGATTGAGCACTTGGCACTTGACACACAGGGAGGCTTGTTGTCTAAACTATCTACCCTGCAGCCACATGCCATGCCTACATCCTCTCCAAGCTACACATCCAGCAGAGAGATGGATGACACACAGCCCAGTGAGGCCTTCCTGTCGCAACTCCATCTCTCTATGAATGAAAGGAGATGAATTCAGCCAAATGGAACGAAACCTCTTCCCTCTGGAGGCAGAGGAAATGAGGCCTGGAGGAGGCTCTCGGAGGTCAGCCAATCACAATTTCACACTGACCCCGTCAGTCACAAGCAGTGAGGGTCAAACTAAAGCAAGAAGAGAGGCGGGTGAAACTGCTGATGCTGCCCTCATATCAGTGTGGATTATGATGGGTGAGTGAGTTACTGGAACGAATTTGCCTCAAAGTCAGTGTTGCACATGAATGAAATGTCCTTGCTGTAAAACAAAAAATGCAAATAAGCAGAGACTTTTTAGCACAGTCATTGTTTAACTGGACGCACACCAAAGAAAGTCAGGTAATGTTGAAGGTTTGTTTTTATTGTTTAATTTTTGCATTATTCTGTGGAGGTACCTTTTACATTCCTAAGAGATCACACTACTACAGCATTTTTATAAGAAACAGGCTACACCACATCTGAAATCTGGTGAAATCTTATCCAGTGTTGTGGACTTCATGCCAGTATGAGAAGCGCACTGTGCTACAATGGAGTAAAGAGTGTATTTTACTATGTCATTTCACTTACTGGGTCCCCATCAGGGCCTGGAGGTCCCCTCTCTCCAAAGTCACCAGGAAACCCCTGAGCACACAAAAAAACAGCACAGTCATGTAACCAGAGGAGGGAAGTGAGAGGCTTTATCATGTTTGCACTGTCAAAATGAATGTTTTGATTTTGAATTTACTGATATGTCACATGGTTTGTCAGTGAAGTCATCACTCCAAACACAGGAGAGCAACAAAATCAGGTCAGTTTATTTGTGTTACGAATCACAACAAATCACAAGTTTTCCACAGTGAGGTTCTAAGATGTAGCTTATACATCATGCAACATCATCTGTTCTTAGACCCCAAAATTGATTCCCAAAACAGAAGTTTGCTGAGTAAAGCCCAGCAAATCCCATCAAACGTGCTCCTAGCGCTTCATTCCTGGGAGACCGTCAGGAAATTCCATGGCTGAGTGTTTCCCAGCGACCGAGTGTCTATGCATGCACATGCTGGCAGGGAGCACTCAGCGGTCCACGAACCAAACCCCTAGGACCTGCCTAAATGGCTGAATAAAGCTGCTTGGCCCAGGAACTGCTGACTGCGTCCTTTTTTTTTTTTTTTCGCTTGCTGCTAGTAATTCCATTATACAGTCAGAACAAGAGACGTGATGCAGCCATGAGGCCACACGCGCAACATGTGCTTGTCAATGTGCCAAGGTCAACATGCAACCCACCGCACATCACAGCTCAGCACTCGCCTACAGAAGGAGAACGCTATGGTTAGACAAACAATAAATGGCAGAACAGAGCGGAGATGTCTCGTTCTCTGTCAACAGACAGAGAGGAAAAGATCGAATTAAAGTATGAAGACCTCGAGAGCTGGCAGAGATAGGACTGTTTGTGTGCCAGACTGCTGATTTAGAACATTAGGCAAATGTGGATAAAAGTAATAAGCAGTAATTGGTGCAACATGAAGCCCACAGGGAATGTGGAAAAATGTGCCTTTTTCCAAAAATGTCAATAACTGACTTGGTTTGATCAGAAACATATGCAAGTATCTTTGTTCTCTTACTGACAAAAACTCTCAGGGAGGTTGGCAGGACCCTTTTTATTACGTGATTTATTCAAGTAAAGGTCCTGCCAGTCTGCTTTGTTCAAAATACAACATTGACCCGACAGGCACTCAATAAAGGCATTAAGATGTGTGAGTCACATGCATCTCTGCTGGTTCAAACATGCCAACTCCATCTCTTGTGTGTCTTTCCAAATTTTCTTATACTACATTACTTCTGACTCCAGACTGAAAAAACTCCTTGTGTAAAGTGACTGACCTCACTCTTCACCACAGAGGAAGAGAAAAAGTCGCCTGCTCATGACTTGGCTATAACAGGCATATTTTCCAGCCTCAGTCTATGTCACTGACCATTACTGCATAACAACATAAAAAAACCATGTACAACCAGACGAGGCCTGGGAAAACATCACATTTACACAAGTGGTTCAGTGCAGTTTTAGTATTTTCCATGTAAGCCTGGAATGATGGGAAATGACGAAACACTTTCCTGAGCCATGGGTACAAAGTCCAATGAGCCAAACCCACAACTGACACATCATATTATCGTATTATTCTAAAGCAAAAAAGCAAAGTAGTAAGCACACTGTACAACATCCAGTGTTTCCTAATCAACTCCAGACAGAGGAAATTCAATATTAACACAAGATGTAAAGATTAGGAGCCACTTTCTTTA
The DNA here is from genome assembly GCA_029814665.1 of Acanthurus lineatus. Taxonomy (NCBI): domain Eukaryota; kingdom Metazoa; phylum Chordata; class Actinopteri; order Acanthuriformes; family Acanthuridae; genus Acanthurus; species Acanthurus lineatus. The sequence goes on from JAPZDV010000022.1 coordinate 11,087,248, forward strand.
TTATAAGGCCAATAATTTCTAATTTCATAAAGGGAGATGACTGAAGATTTAAATATAATCTGCTGACACAACATTTAGGTTTCAAGTACATTCAGTAACACTGTTTGGGGTGAATACTTCTCCCTTTATAGCAACCCCTTTAGTAATGTGTAGAATTACTGTGCCAATGGGGAAGTTACTGTACTTGAGCCACAACTTCTCTCTTGTGGCTCAGTACAGTAACTTCTCTCAACCTCTTTGTTGATTTACGACTGAGGCTTCAAGGGGCCTCACACAAAACTAGAGCCTCTGTCAGAATAATGGTCATTTAATACATTTTAAAGTAGCTCTTCACTACCATAAGAGTCCATAGATCAAGACAAAACAGTCTCACTTTTATGAGGCCACATTAAAAATGTTCTCTGAGAAGTATGTTGAGAGAAAACTTTACCGGCCTACCCATCTTGCCCTTCTGTCCATGAACGCCAGGAATTCCCTGAAAACAGGAAAGAAAACAGAGTTGAGAGACAGAGAGAGGGAAAAAAAGATGAGCTAAAAAAGAAAACAGACAACAGAGTCATATGTCTTACACAACAGAATACCTTAAGTAAAATAAAAATTAAATTTAGCCTCAGAGTTCATTCGAGTGCTTTGCAACTACAGTTGACAAACATCCTTAATAAATGCTTTCAATGATATCACTATCTGACCTTCATCAGAGAACATTTTTTAATTTACTTAAATGGATAATAAGTCCTCATAATAATTAGAAAACTAGAAAACTACTCAACTCAACAAATCAGTCAGGTTCTATTTCTCTGTCCATTCACATATTTATTATGTTTTGTAAACATTAAAGGAATTTAGTATCTACAAAATATATTCTATGACATGTTGAGGATGAGGATAAAATGTGATTAGAACTTTAGAGACCTTACAATAGTTTTTGTTGACTAAATTAAAATAGTTTATTTTTGATGGATTGCGATTAAAATCAGACCAGTCTCAGCTTGTCAGGTTCAGATCCAAGTTCGACATTGTGGCTCAACCTTCATCAGACTAAACTGTACTACACTCATGTTAAGTTGTTCTTTGTCCTAAATGCAATATTTGCTAACGAATAAAAGTTGTAATATGAAGTCAATCTCTTTTTTGGATCAAATAAAAAACTGTCATTATTGCCATTGTCTTAAATTGTATGTTTTCATCTACAAGAACTTGTAGCAGGAAATAGACCCTGCTCAACAGTGGTTGCATGGAGTTTGCTTAACAAACCATCACTCCTGTTATTCCCAAAAAAACAAGGTCACAAATAGAAATTAAATCTATTCCAACAATGAAATAAACTCTCCAATTAAGAGTACCAAAAACTGACAGTCTGAACTTCCTCACATGCCTGGCAGAGCGGGTAAAAGGTCAGGGTCAGTACAGGAAGGACGATGCAGAAATAGCTACATTTGCTATTTGAAAGTATTTTTTCTACCCCATTTGCTAAAATTCAAAATAAAATTTAAGCATGTTAGCTTTGTATCATTTCAACATTAAAATTTATGGCTGAGACTGA
>JAPZDV010000022.1:11091717-11104310 GCA_029814665.1 Acanthurus lineatus
CAACAATATCCATTTTATTTATCATTCCGACAGTGAGCAAAAAAATAACTGGCCTGAATTTCTTTTATTAAAAAATATTTCAGAAAGCTAAATTCATAAATGAGATGTTATCCCTGCCTCATTTTATTGTTTTGTGTTTCTAAATGTGAGTGTGTCTCCATATCTGCGTGTGTGTTTGTGTGTGTGTGTGTGTGTGTGGGTGTGTGTGTGTGTGTGTGTGTGTGGGTGTGCGTGTGTGTGTGTGTGTGTGTGTGTGTGTGTGTGGCCCTGCTTAACCAGCACTGCAACACTAGATTTACTGCACCTGCCTGCCAGGATAGCCTTTGGCCCCAGGGCTTCCATCATCTCCCCGTTCACCCTGTGGAGAGAAAGACAGAAGAGAAATAAGCACTCGAGGAGGGCCGGAGACTAAAAGAGGGAAAAGAAAAGAAGAAAGGACTGAAAGATGGAGGAAAGGATGCAGTTGGAAAAAAAGATTTCCTTTTGCGAACACATGGTCTCTGTTGAAGCCTCACTGATAATAATAAAAAATAGAAATAATAAAAAGCTAAAAGAGATAATTAAAATTGAAGACAAGCACTTTATTTTTGAGGTAATAAACAACAGTCAATTGGTCCTATAGAGGAATTTAAATCTCTTAGCTTTTTAATAAAGACCTTTTGTTAAGTAGAGCCAGTGACGCCTAAGGTAAGAGGCGCCACTGCAGAAACAGCCCGTCGAACCATCCAGTTAATTTGACATGAGTGCTGTTACGGTGCGGTCCAGCCACATGCTGTGAAGACTACTGTGAGCACAGTTTCGCCTTAATATGTTCATCCTCATCAAAAGTACAGTATGATACATGAGTCACTCCTTCCCTGTGGTGAGACCAAACCAAATGCATCCCCTCTGAGAGGATTGTTTAATTCTACATGTATGGAAAAACTAAAACGGGATTAGTTAGTGAAGGCATGCAAGAAATTACAGGCTGTTTGCAAAGCATACTGAAAGCAGACCACAGTGCTTTATACACTGGCGATATTTACACTTTCTGTATTTTCAGTTTCCATGGAAAACCAGATAATTTATGTGTTATGAGGGATCAACACGTTACGTAATATAAGAAGTGCTTTGAGAAAACTTGTAAATGGCTACAAAGAAACAGTAGTTATAGTAGCAGTAGTACAAGTTATAGTAGCAATAGAAATATTATTACAATCTAAGATTTACTGTGAAGCAAGATGGATATTAGTACTCATTTTGTTCGGACAAGCATATATTGAAGGTACCTTGCATTCTGTGGATAAACAGCTACATGTTTTTTTTTGTATTTATGCTTTTCTGCTGACAACAGAAAGTGACAATGCGAAGGTTTTGAGCATGCAAATCACACTATTCCACTGACCGACAGTTGGTGGCAGCAGCATGTCAAGAAATGTGGAAATGAACCAGTTAATGGCAGGAAAGAAGACCGCCAACCAACGAAACCATGTATCCAAAGTCACTCTCTTGTTTATTTATCCACTATATAAACAAACACTCAGAGCAGTAAATCGAGTTTTTGACACTAATTCATCACTTACTTAGAGTAATACATGAATCATTTTTGCATCTGTAACATGCTGTGAGGGAAAAGTAGTGTAGGGGCCATGGAAAGAGTTTTTTTTGGTTCCACTGTGGGAATATCTAAGGACACAGTCCATAAATTTCACTCTCAGAACTTAAACAGTCAAATAAACTAACAGGGTAGATACAATGCATGGGAAGTGCTTTCGAAGACAAGATAAATGTTTGAAGATATGTGAAACAACACATATCAGTTCCAGCAAATTAATTAGCATCTTTAGCAACCAAGAAATAAAAATAAATGTGCCTTTCTGGCACAAGGTGTTGCCAGTCATTTTTACAGCATTAGAAAGCGTAAGAAATATGTAAGGTTACAATCAAATCAAGCTCACTTATAAAAAATGACAAGCTCAAGAATGCATTATTCATGAGTGAATGTTCTGCATGGTAAACCAGTTGCATTTTAAGTCATTTCAGCAAGAAATGAGTATATCGTCTCCAGAGAGTATCGCAGGATATGGGAAAAGTTTTCTTCTTTCTTCGCTGTGACACAGCACATTCTTCTCCAAGATATCCACAGGATTCAGGCTCAAGAAGAAGGGAGATGAGTAGAAGGAGGAGGAGGATCGACCTAGGGGTGTCCAAACTATTTAACCTACTTGTATCTCTGCCAAATATCTCTCCTTCTCTATTCCCGCCAAGATTCCAGAGGAACTCGTGTCTTCTGTCTCTTCTCTCAAACTGTAATCCTCTACCACTCCCACACCTCTTTTTTAACATCCCAATGCCATTCCCTCCCTTTCTACTGTTTTGTAACTATAAATGGAGAGACATGCTCGAGTCCTATGGGATCTGTTTCTGTGGACTCTTGGCTCCTCTGTTCAATGAGTAAACATGCAATGACATGCAGCTAACACACAGAATATCCATCAGACAGACAAACAGCATGTAGCAAATTTAATCAGCATGCTAACACTTCAAAGAGAGTGAGGAGGGTCTATGTCAGAGGAACCAGAGAAACCATAGAGATGCCACTCTGGTTGTCTCAAGAGTGATATTTGACTCCCATCATAAAATTTACACTCACACACTGTAGGTCAGATTTTATAAATAAAGCAGTGACTCTCACTTTTGTTAAAATGTGCATCATAAAGTTGCATGAGTTTTCCAGCACTTTCCAGCTATGCTTAAAGACCTAAAGAGCGCTACAATTGCACACAGTTCAATACATCAGACTTACATAACTTAATCAAAACCAAGCGCCAAGGCCAAGCCTCTTTTTGCGGGAAAGTCATACATAAATACATACACAGTGTAGTCTAAAAGAGAATTCTTCTTTGTTTTTGTTATAACATCATAAATTCCTGATTGTAAATAATGAATGAGCCATCATGCTAGATGCTTTTAGCCAGCATTTGGGGTCTATTTCACCACTGGACTACAAATCTGCATGAATGAGCATTTCCCAGCTAGAGGACATACTCTGTTGCAAGTATTTTACTGCAGTATATCTATTATCTACTTGGGTGTCTAAACCACTATCCACCGGCATCTAAGACTGAAGGGTTTTGAAGGACCCTTAATGATCAAATTAATCTTTTCGTATCTTGCAAGTTCTGTGGCAGGCTGAGTGAACACTCCAAATAACCAGTTTCATAAAGGTCTATTTACATCTAGTCATTTGTTTTTTTCACAAAAGAACACTGACGAGTGGTGTGCCAAAGATCTGGATGTCTCGTTTAGATTTATTAGTGATGTGTTCATTATTGAGCGGCACATGGAGAGCAACAACACCACCTGGTGGAGGACTGGAGAGAATAATGCGAAAGAAACTTTATATAATGTAATGCATGAGAGAAAAATGTATGACATTCATCAAAATGCAGTCATAGAATACTCACAGGTTCACCTGGGAGACCAGGAGGACCAGGATGACCCTTTTGTCCCTGTTGAAAGAGAAACGATAAGTTTAAGTTTTGCACATAGAGAAAAATACAATGGCAACATTTCGTGTTTAAATTCTGACCACAAAGCCAAAAGAAAGAACAATGCATAATAACACACTTAAGAGAGGAAAGATTATATTGGCCCTGGGTAGAAAATATGAGGTCAATGGTCAAATTTAATCAAGTTATTGTTATTAGAAAAGTTTATCACCTTGTGTTCATGAGCATTTCCATAAACGCCTCAGGGACTGAATTAATGCTGAGTGATTGCCCAATTGCCTCTGAGAGGACTTGACTCTGTTTCTTTAGAAAATGTTCAATAAAATATATTTATAAAGACTTGAAGACTTATTTTGAAAAGATTTTACAGCAAAGACAAATTTAATAGCAACAATATTAATAGACCACTTATCAGCAGCATTGGCTGGTCGACCCCATATAAAACACTTCTTTACGATTTCTACCCAGGAACAATGCGTTTGTTATTTATTGTTTCAGCACAGCTGCTTTGCCACGGGTTGCTCTAATCATCGCCACTGCTGCACTCTGACAAAATAATTTAGAACAATCTTGCTTTAATTAAACCAGTAAATGAATTAGATAGGAACAAGTGAATCCCGAAAAGGGTAATTAATGGTCACCTTAATGCCCTGTAGTCTCAAATGAGCATGCCAGCTGGTAACAAAATGTATTAATCTTTTCACAATCAAGGCCCGTAGTAGTGCAGACTGAATCATTTGCAGTCATCTTTGAAGGAAGAACACATCTATCCCCTCAAGTGTGAAGTCATTAGCCACCAGCTGTGATGGCCTAACAGCAGCAGAACAAGTAAACAACAGGCTTCCATAGGCTGATGTCCAAAGATTTGTATGTGTGTAAACAATCAAGTCACCATCAGAGATCCATACTGAGCACTCTCAAGCCTGCAGCCAGGCCGTATACACAGGGATTAAAATCTCCTTCTGCAAATGTCATTCAGTAGTGCTGATATAAAGCAGGGCTCAGCATTAAAAGCTCCTTCCATAAGTTTGTGCAGGCAAGCAATATTAGGCTAATTTTGATAACACGATTGACCACTTTGACAACTGAAGGAACAATTTCACATTTTGGAAAATATGTTTATCCCCTTTCTTTCTTGGTGAGAGTGAGATGAGGAGATTGATGCCATATTCATGACTGTCGATTAAACATGAAGCTGCATCCACGAGATGATTAACTTAGCTTACCACAAAGACTGGAAACAGCTAGCCTACCTCTGTCTAGAGGTTTGAAAAATCCATAAATTTGCACTATTGTGAAAACCAATGCGTAAAATCTGTTTCATTTAATCCCTACAAAAACAGAACTGTAAGAAAAAAATGATTTGTGGGTTTATTGGAGATTGTGTTTGTGAGACTTTTTCTTGGCTTGGCACAGTGACTTCCTGTTTCCAGTCTTCACACTAACCCATGCTTACAGTCTCCTAGCTGTATGTTCAAATTTAATATACAGACATGAGACAGTATAAATCTAATTATTTCTCTGGGTCTTTTTTTAAAAATCGTTCCAAATTGTGTTCAAATGTCACATGCCATTTACAGTATAGTATGTATCTGCTTCTTTCAGCACATCATGCAGGCTCATCTCCTGTGTACAATCAATACATATAAAAATGTAAAACTTTGGACTCTTGATTAAAATTTAAAATGAGGTTCTGCAGGTTTGAAAATCTTTCAGCTGCACAACATGAGTTAATAACGATGGACCCACCAGTGGGTCAGTCAGGGCGGAGAGGCTGAGGCTGGGGCAGAGTGGGACTGACATGCCTGGGGCAGTTTAGCAAGATCATACAGGCAAGCTGAAGTCCAATGCTGATCAAAAGACCAATATTGATCCTGTGTATCATCTTAACTCATAAAATTGAATTAATAACATTTCATAAAAACAGATAAAAACTAAGCAATAGATTCAGGCCTTTGATGCCATCATGATGAGATAGAGCTGATCTTGAAACCACCAGCAGGAAGATAAGCTGTTCATTCACAATTGGTATGAAAAACAAATGAAACCCTTGCAGGACTTGATCTTTTACAAATTGTAAAAGCTCTTTCCTGAGTCCAAAAAAAGGTCCTTTCAAAGACAGAAAAAAAATAAAGAGGAATTGAAAAGCTACTACTTTTTAAGATTCAAATATTCTGCCACATCTGCAGAATGAAGCCAGATGCTTGTTCACAATCAGACACTGCTACGCTTCAGCTCCATCAAACTCCTCATTGATCATTATTTGTCCATTTATCTCCTGACAGACAGCACTGGGCTTCGTGTTGGAATATCTGACAGGATTTTTGTAAGTGGATGAGTGTTCTGCAGAAGCCAAGGCACCGCGGCCACGCAAAGACAAAAGAATGTGTCTGAGCCTTCCAGCGAGGCCAATACAGCTGAGTACAGTAAAAGTAGAGAAAGGAAGTCTGTCCCTGAACTGTGCATGTGTGTGCATGTGTATCACAAATGAGCTCAAAAACTTGGACAGCTCTCAGGTCCCTGCAAATCTATTGTGACACAAAGATGGCAATGGATCACATTCTCCATTAGTTCTCCCTTTCTAAGAAGAATGAACAGTTTTAATTAGTGTAACCCACACCAGATCAACCCTGCAGCCAACAGGGAAATTGCAGCAGCAGCAGCAGTAACAGTGTCTCCCCTGCTTACAGAATAAGTAACAGACTTTCCTTGCAGACAGAAATTATGTTGTGTTTTCCATTGATTTTTATTTTTATTATAACACAAAAAACTGTTTCCACCTGGCAAACCCCACACTTCGTTCTGAACGAGTCAGACTCAGCAAATAAAAGGTGTGAGTGTTTTTATACAAAGCTGAGGAGCAGGAAGGAAAACTCTTAAAGGCTGCAAAGCTAATAAAAAGTTGAACATTATTCCGGCATGCCATAATCAAAGCTGCCTGTGTAAAAGGCACACTTGTCCAGGAATAGTATTCCCCCTCGCAGTGTTTCACTCTGACAAATGCACACACATACGCAAGCCTACTTTACAGTGCAGACCAACTGACTGACTCCGAGGCAACCTCCCCATTACATCTTTACACACCTCCCACAGCGAGAGAGGCTTTCTCTGGCAGCAGACCAAGGCCTGAGCATTAAACTCAGCAAAAAGAGTCCATAACACAGCGGCAGGTCATGGTTTCACTAGCTGGTCAAACAAGAGCAGAAGAGAGAACAAATGACAAGTTTCATCAGTGACAGATGATGAAATTTTAGTTCAATCTAAAGACTGTAGGGACCTATTTGGCTTCCACTGTTAAAAATATGATAAAAGAAAAAAATCTAAGTCAGTTAGGAACAGCTGCAAGCAATGAGGCAGCATGCCTTTTCTTTATTAGCTGGATACTAACTTCACTTTAGTACTTCGTATGGCTGTCAGCAGTTACTTGTGGGGATGTGAGTTTGTTTAAGGTGAACACAGATCTGATCAGAGAGAGCAAAATCCCACCTAAAGCAAAAAAGGTGAACTGTTACTGCCACTTAACCCCAGCCAGGAAGCCAGCAAATATCCTCAATTACCATAAATCTGCAGGAAGACTATCAGCTTTTTCTCATGGCTCCATGTTCCGTGACTCACAAGGCGCAAAAAAGAGGCTTTTCCTTTTTTTTTTTTTTGTCCTCTGCACAACTGCGCTGAATGGAAAAACCTTGAGCACACCAGATGGTTTTTCACAGTCAGCACTGTCCAATTGCATAACAGACTGTAGGAGCTCTGGCCAGAGCATTATTACACTCGTACTATTGTGTCCCAAACGAGGACAGAGGTGTGTGTATGTGTGTCAAAGAGAGAGAGAGAAAAGTTGCTTACACAGGTATTCTTCCATAGTGTGTTAAGCTGTGGTCTAATTAGTATTCTGAGGGAATTCTAAACCTGATCTTACTTTTACATTTTATGGCACTTATACACATTTTTTAGCTTTTTCTGTCTTCACCAGAATATAACTTTGACAATAGATTGAAAAAAAAGACATGTTATGATAAATTGCTAATCTAAAATAACGTCAGTCTAAGGCTTTTTATGACTTTGTTTTTCTTAGCAGATGTTGCTGCAGCATTCAGGTAACTCAGTTGTCCAAAGACTACTCTCTTCATTCTCATTTTATGCACAAAAAACTGTCTGTAACTTAAATCTCAGTGCAGACTATGCTTAAAAAGCTGATAAATTTATTTCATATGTTATGGGTTTAACATTTGTGTCCAAAGATGGTCTACATGTCGAGTTTTCCCCTAGCTAATAAGATTAATCTTGGGGAAATCGTGAATTTGTCACATTTATGGTATAAAAAAAGGGCACAGTTGTAAGTGTTGGAAGGTAACTAACAGCAAAGATGGCAGAACTATTGTGAAAGATTTTGTAAGACTTGCTGTTCACTGTAAACAGCCATCGCTACAGACAGCAAGGAACATTCTACTAAACTTGTGTTGCTTATTATAGAAATAAAATGTCAAACAATCTGAACATCTCCTCCACTGGCTCACTGTTAAATAGGATTAAATCAATATTTCTCAGCAGCACAGTTAAGATTCATAGGGATATGAGCAGTTAATTTCCTAACTGAAAATCAAACCAGTATTACCTTTGTGAGCAAAACCTCATACATCTCTTTCCTCTGAGCAATAAATCTCCATTGTTGACCAAACCCCATGATACTTTGCATGAATAATGAGCACACCTTCCACTTTTTCCTCTGTGATGCAAGGTCTTCAGGTCAGCCTCCCATCTCTTATCAAAAGAGGGCAGAGGTATGAAGACTTAACCAGTTTTAGTTGTATCAAGTCATGTTTCCACGCAATTTATTTCCCAAAAAGATCTAAGAAAAGGAATACGCCTGTAGCACATGGCTAACTCTTGCAAAAATGTATCAGTAAGATGAATAACATTATGTTGTCAACACAAGGTATAATGGAGCTGGGTACAAAGCACCATCCTGCTGCTGTGAGTAATCTCTCTTGAGAAACTAGTGAGCCTTATTAAAAATTAAAACAGTATCTGTGAGTTGTTTTAAAAATTTGTCTTCAGTAGTAGCCAATATGCTTTGGGTGCTACAAATGAGGTAGGATAGATGGAAGTATTGAGATTACAGACTTTCACATTGCTGCTAATCATGTTTTGAGGGTTTTGCTCATAATAAAAAATAGATGTAATATCGCCACGGGTTGTAGCAAACAGTTAAAGCTTTGAAGCTTTGTTCTGACTGACTTTTGAATTCTAAGTCTACATTCGATTGTGAGGGCTAATGTGCACATCCCAGGGCTTTGGGTGTTGTGCAGGTTGGATGGGTGGAGTAGAGTGACAGTCATCAGTAGACAGCTGCTATTAAGAGTCGGGGGCTTCTAGAGGGATTAAAATTTGCCCTTTCTGACAAGGGTGTGACTGTAATGACGTCATTTAAAATGATCTCAACAGAAGCTTGAATGTAAAAAAATTACATTAGGTACAGCCTCCATGTAGGGAGTTTATTTCTTTGATGGGAGCCCATATGATATACTGATTAAAAAACATTGCAGCCGCCAAAATGTAATGTAATAATAATATTTAAAACTGTCTGAACTGATGCAGAAATATCATCCTCAAACTAACAAAGTCAGTTACAGAGTACTAGGTTGTTTACACACTCTGCCCTGTTGGAAATCCAAAAGGCTCTGGCCCACTTGAGATGTGTAATTGCTGTGAGCGGGATAACAGTCTCTGGGAAAAGGCCAAGGATAAAACACACAAGGCCATGAAGAAAAAGCTCTGCTGCTAACCATCACTCTTTGTCAGGATAACCCAGCTCAGCAAGTCAAATGATGTAAACTAACAATCTAGAGGAGAACCAGATCACAGAAACCACATTCATAACTTGTCCTACTTTTAAGAAGAACTGTTCCCCAGAGAGTCGGTGACGTAACATGAATTTGGAGGAAACATGTAAAACTTGTGTTTCACTCAGCAAACTTTAGCTTTCGTTGACTACCTTCATCATTTTGAAAGCCTTTGATTCCAATGAAGTAACAGCTTAGATATTCAAGCTCTTGGTTTTTTGACCCACAGGGCAGCCAAAGCACAGGTGTGTTCATCATTGCCTGCATTACATGAGGCTGCTTTCCAAACAAGAGCTCAAACATTCATGTTTGGCTGAAGCCTCTAAACACTTCAACTTTTCAAATTCCTCCCCTTAAAGCCCGTTCACTGTGGACCAGAATTGAGAGTTCACAGCGCTATTGAATAATCTTCACTTTACAGTAATTCCACTCTCTTATTCATACATTTATTAAGGGTGTAAGAATGGTGTCTGTAAACATTTTAAGAAGAGGAAAAGAGCACACACACACTCTTACGATATGAACTTGCACACAAATTGGACAGAGCCAGCGATATCTGATGGATGGTTACTCCCTTGACAGTCTACTCACAAACAAACTAACTTTCAGTTTGTAAGAGAAATCATATTTTCTACCTTTCGTCCATCTTCACCAGGCTGTCCAGAGGGGCCCATGACACCAGGCTCTCCCTAAAAAAAAAAAGACAAACTGGGTCAATAAACCAACATAATTTGCATGACTGCTAGTGATGAAGTCGCTCTGTGAAATTAGCTTACTCTTTGTCCTTTTGGGGCTCGACCAGGAGACAGTCCATGATCTCCTTTTTGTCCCTAAAACAAAAAAACAGAGAACATTTTCTTTTTCATACTTATAGAGACACTTTTCTCCAAGCCCAGGCCCAAGATGTCTTATTCTGCACCAGTGTTTACTACATATATCGTGTTTTGCCAAAGCATTTCACTTGACAGGGTGCAGAGGAGTTTGCTGTTTGCATTTACACTATCAAAGAGCAATGAGTTCACACTGCTTATTGAGGAGTCTAGCGGTTGTATTTACACAAAGGTGCAGTCCATTTATGCCCTCCGGTGACTCGGTTTACACCAAGCCAGCGAGAAGTGATGGGGAGTGATCCTGTGCATTCTTCTCCCTTTTCGGGCAGTGGAAATCCTGTCATTGCATTCTGGGTCAGCATTCAACATCCAATCACACTGGGAAAAGAGAGTCCCACTATCTATGCAGTTAAAATGTAAGACGTCCCCAGAGAAACAGATCATTTCCTCTATTAGTGCTTATCATATAAGGAAACAAGAATATGTAGAGAAGTGTGACTGGGTAGATTGGATGGTAATCATGCAATTACTGTTATCAGCTGAGTGCAAGTGCTCTGACACATTTCATTTACAGTAATAATGTGCCACAATTGTCTGTTATTGTTTGCAAACACAAGATTCAATTTGTTCTGTTCTTGCCTGCTCATTTTAGACAGAGAGAAACAGTGGTCAAGCAAGCTAGAGAGTGATAAAAGAGAATGAGCAGCGTTACCAAAATAAAAATGAAAAAAAGGCACACGTTTCATCATTTCCACTGTTTGTTTCTGCTGCGTCTGTGTGGACACAGACCTGCTGCTCATGACACAGAACAGAGAACAAAGACAAGACAGAAATGTAACCTGTTAGCTATGTTTTTTTAGAAACTGAACCATATGTTGTTACTCACTGGGGGCTAAACACCACTGCTTAAAGGCTAATGCCAAGAAATGTCCTGAATACAGCAGAATAAGAAGAAAATACAGGCAAACAGTGGGCTCTCTGCAGATAAAGACACTATCATACATTTAAGGGGGTCATAAGTGATGATCAGTAGTTACTTTTGAATGAGTCTATACATTTTTTCAGGTAATTTCTGCATATTTTGCCTTCAACAAGTTGAAGTTTGAGCATTGAGGGAAGTATCTTACCATGTATTGTGACTAACATTGGTGTAATCCTGAAGCTGACACTGTTTTTAAGGAATAGGGGAAGGCTATCTTTTCCAGACCACTAAGTGAAAGTATGACAGGAGTTATCTTCACTAGATCAACCCATTTAAACCTGCATGTTCCTGTCAGCTACAGCTTGGCAGTGAAAAGTCTGTGGGAATTTCACTTTAAATACATCCTCTGAAGAGTTAAAGCTCAAAGAAAAGATAAATGAGATTGTTTATTTAGAAAGCTCAAGACACCTAAGAGACTGTGTACCTTCCTCTGGTTATAGATGTATTTTTGTCCTCTTTATTTCATTTTAAAACTAATGGAACACAACTTACATCAGTTGGTAAACAGATAATCATCTTTTCTCAATTTATCATCATTACATCTAGATAAAGAGACACACTCAAAGCAAAATCCAGCTAAACACAGCATGTTTTCATCCAGCTTGTTCATTTTTCTTAAAGCAGAGGTTTATGCCAGACCAAGCTGACTGCTGTTTGAGGTTTGCGAGCAAATGGGTCAAACTGAGCTGGGCCAGGTTTGGTTAGGCTCCAGTTACACATATGTACGACATAAGAGTTATGGTTTTTCCCTGGCTGAAGTAGGCCAAGGCATGGAATCAATTATGTTTTTTTAATGTTAAAGGACAGTGTGGAAAATGCTGAAATTCAATGCATTCAAAAGGATTATGCACAGACTTGAAATATGAGCAATTTTCCATTTCGTTCCAGCAAAGTCAACCATACAGACTCCTCTGTGATATCAGACTGACATATTATGAGGCTCAGCAACCCTCTCAGTTGATAATTTAAATCAGCTGGAACACAGGCTGATGTCAAGTATTTGCAAATGAGTGAGTCAAAAAGACTTAAAACTGCTGTTCTCCCCTAAAGGGAAACAAATGGCTTTTTAAGAGGCTCAGTGAGTTTTTACTGTGAAGCCGAAAGGATCTGACCTCAGATGCTTAAACAAAGAAAAATCACAAACAAACATTGGATGCTGAAGAAGGAACTAACAAAAAAAAAAGAAAACTCTTAAAATCTTCATTGTTATTTAAATGGTCTTATTGCGTCAGTAAGACACTGATCATAAAAGGGTCTGTATCATATAAAGCTCTTCCCTATATTTTATTACATTTATTTACTTCATTATTCTGTACTGGTTGGGATCACTTCTCTCCAAGACATTGTCCCATATCTAAAAGCCTACTTTGACAACTACTAAAGCAGACAGATTTGTTTTTGCTGACCGTGCAATTTATGATTCTAATTGGCTGCAAGGTGTCAATTA
>JAPZDV010000022.1:11104410-11152770 GCA_029814665.1 Acanthurus lineatus
GATTTGTTTTTGCTGACCGTGCAATTTCTGATTCTAATTGGCTGCAAGGTGTCAATTATTTGCTGCTAGTTCCTGCCCATTTATCATTCCAAATTACTGTCCTGCCTAGGCCAGTATCTGTATCCAGTCCCCCTTGGTATAACAAATAAATGTAATGAATAAAGAATATCTCATATACAGCAGTATAGTCCTTTAGTGCTTCATCCTCTGAACCCTGATGCTTTGTATCTTTTAAGTGATCACTACACATCTCATTCACTAATTCACTTATTGTGTCAGTATCAGCCAACAGTACACAGGACCTGTAATTTGTAAGTGACATCTTATAATTGTTTTTTTGGACAGTAACATGACTGAGAGGCTCGCTAGTCTTACTGCTTAACATACTGTCAAAATAGATTTATAGTTTTTTAACTGCATGCAATGTTATTGACTTTGAATCCTGCTGACATAACATTAGCTTTCTGGCTTATACATAAGCTGGTCTAATGAGCTTAGCAGACCAGAGATATCTTCTGTTGCTAAATCGTATCTATGGTTTGTCCCATTAACTGAGGTAGTGATCTTTGTTTCCATTGCATTAGAACTGTAATGGATGGCACAGATTGTTCAAGGTATTAGTCTAAACCTCGGGTGATCCACAAAACCAAATCACAACTTGAGAAAATCCTCAGATTTTGATTGCAAAACGCATGAAAAATAGATTAATGGCCTTAATTAATTTTATTTGGCAAGTGACCATGGTAGAAGCAGGGTAATGCCCTTTGAGTCCATTAATTCCGTAATCAGGAATTAATGGACTGCACATTAGATGTTTTTTGCCTCCACTTCTGCTATTTACTTCTGACAATGGACATTTCTCTGACAGACCTGTTTCCCTGCTGTTAATTTAGACAAACTACCATGACATCAGAAAGGGTTTCTGTTATTCTGTAGTTTTCTTACTCAGCAAATCCCATGAAAAGACTAGTAGATCTCTGATGTAGTAAATCTCTTAGTGTTTTTTATTTCCCTACACAGACTTGGGTTCTCAGCCCCATAGTTGCCCAATAGTTCCTACTGAAGACATAAATCCTAACAGACAGACCGCTAACAAATCTGTTGAAGTAATTTCCTACAAAAAAACAGCTGGTTACTGCAGATAGTAGAAGATGAAACTCATACGGGAAATAAATGTCTGTTTGTTGTGGACTATATTCAGCAGTGGACTGATGCACGTTTGGTGTATTGCTGAGCGTTTGCAGGGCATTTTATGTGGGAATGGGAGTGTGTGTGTTCATTACAAGACAAACCCAGTAAATTAGTGTGGCTTTCTTGAGAGTTTTTTTTTATCATTTTTGGAATTTTGATGGGATTTGGTGACAAACATTTGGACAGGAAATGTTATTGTCATTATGTGTATGGCTTTGTGTGTCAAGCAAGAGGCATCAGCTGGCTCCAGTGTAGATTTTATTTTGTTGGTGGGTTGTGGAGTTATGCATTGTGCCTTTAACATTTTGGCTGACAAAATTAGAAAACTACAGTCTGAATCTTCTTATTTTTATACATATTCAAAGCATTTGACAAAATTGGTTGATTTGTGTTTGGCCTACCTTCAGTCCAGGAGGTCCAGGAGGACCAGGCTTTCCATGTGGGCCAGGAGGACCCTGAAAACACAGACACACATAATTAAGGAAGACACTGAGTAAAGGTGATCCTCAGGGTCACTGAACAGGCCTCCTGTTCAGTTTCCCCAATTTCAAAAGGTAAAGGGGAGTGGGTTAGTTATATATGTTATGTATTCACAGATGTACTCACACAATGTTCCCTCAACACTGTCTGTGTGTGTTATGGGACAGGTCAGCAGTTCCCGGAGGTCCCTGTTTATGTGTAGGTGATCTGTGAGACCTACTATGTCTCCAGCCTGTCTGTCCAAGTTATGACATATGGATGTGATTTTCCTCATCCCTACACTTTTCCACTAGTTTCTGGGGTCCCACAAAGTGAAGGCCACTCATCCATCACACCATCTGCGCCAAACACTTTATCAAAACTGACTATCTCCTGCTGGTCAGGCCGTACAGGAAGACATACAGAAGCAGAAAATGAAGAGATAAAATCTATTTTTTCCGGTTGAAGGGAGTATAAATTCAAGCAAGCTGCAAAGAGGGATTGTTTGGAAAATAAAGCCACAACTTCCTTAGGCATCCAAGTGAGGAGTCTTCAGTTCAACTGTGCACTGGTGTGGAGCAAGGTCAAAAAGCTGAGCATGGAAAATCATCCTTAGCAAAACTGAAAGCACTAAAACATGTTCAGTTGGCCTGAACAGGAAGCTACCGTATCTTCAGCCCATTCCTTGAGTTGTTCAGACTCTCTTTTGGTTGTGAGACCTTTTCCCCTAAGCTGAAGGTGAAAGTGAGGGATGGGTTTACTTTACGTCAAACACAG
This sequence comes from Acanthurus lineatus, assembly GCA_029814665.1. NCBI lineage: Eukaryota > Metazoa > Chordata > Actinopteri > Acanthuriformes > Acanthuridae > Acanthurus > Acanthurus lineatus. The sequence continues at coordinate 11,106,838 of JAPZDV010000022.1, forward strand.
CGAGGAGGCCAAAAGGTGTAAGTGTACGGCTGGGTGATCCAGCTCGTCTCTGTTATTTATCGGGGCTCTATTATCAGACTGTGGAAAGGAGTCTAACAGCTTAGGCAGCTCCCCTCCCCGCAAACTGGCCAGAGCTCTCCCCTCCCAAGCGCTTGCTGCTGGGCATATGGAGACACTTAACAGAAGCTCATCTACAGATTTCCTCCTCCTCCTCTATTCAGAGCATTCCCCCTTTCTCGCTCGCTAGATATTAAAACATATGGAAGTCATTATCTCCAGATAGGAAGAAAAGGCAGGAGGAGCCTTAAAGAAAAAGGGAGGTCGAAGCAGAATGTTACAAATTGCATTCTCGCAGTACACAAGGTGAGAAGGCCTGGCAAGGTGGGCGGGTGTTGTCTCAATGGAGACCAGTTTAATGGGGAGAGTGAGTCCCTTTGTCCATCTATCTTTGTGTGGGTGAGAAGAGAAATTAAGCACCTCCTGCTGAATTACTGAAAATAGTTTCTGATACAGAACCAATTAGAGAGCACCAGCACGTAAAGAAAAACCTATGCATAAGGCCAAGTGTATATTAAGGTCAGCATACACTCAAACACACATACACCTGAGCCCTACAGATGAAGAACACCTGTGTGCCAGAGCTGTGACCATGTTTACAATGTAAGCTAACGACTTTTACAGGGGTGACACGTGGACTGCTACTGTTTTTATTGGCCATTAACCCTGAACAGACCTGCTAACACCCTCACTGGACTGCACTGAGGGAAACACTCTGCCTTTGGCCTGATGATTATGCAATATAATATAAACCAGGATGATTGATAAGTTTGTGGCCACAGTTAGAGGGAAGATGATTTATTCAGCTTTTGTTACATGCATGTGCAGCTCAACTCTTTGAAAGATTATGTAGAGAGTTTGAGGTTAAAAACTTCTGTGAAATTCTATTTTGGATCATTTAAAATGATAAGTCTGAGAAAATGGACATTTCCTTGTGCCGTCATTCAATACCTCTGTTTCAGGGGCTTATTCAAGGAGCCAAAAGAGGGTAGTTCTTCATGAAGGCTGATGTTGTCAATTTTCTCAGACAGTGCTGACTTGTAAAATTCAATTACCCAGAACAGAAATATCATAAAAGTTATTGACCTCAAAATTTTTGCAAAATCACTCAAAGAGTTGAACTGCACGTACATGGTAGGAGAGCTGTATAAAGTATTTTAATTATAACTCAGGCCATGAACTTATCAATCCCTTTTTACGTTACTGGATCCTAACTTTTATTTATTTTTTTATTTTTTTAAGAACTTTGGTGTTAATTAAATGCAAATTGCTTTCATAAGATCGTTGATCTAGAAGAGACACAGTACAGCCAGTAGTGTAATGGGGTTTAAACTAATCATTGTTTTATTTATTTATGTATGACTTCATTAATCAGTTACTTGAGATCAGTTACTTGAGTAACAGTTTCAGTTCAAAAATTTGTTGTTTCAAATCCCATTAATGTGTTTGAAGGTGCTGCTCTTTTAATTAATTCATTTAATTCATTTAAAAAAAACTACTCTTGTATCACCTTGCTGTGCAAGTGCTGAGGTGCACTAGGTCAAACTACCACATACTGAGAGAATCACATATAAATATTGTCATCAGCTTGGATTACATTTTTTCAGTCTTTTTTACATTTAATTACAAGAAGAGTGATTTAGGGTTAAGGTCGACAAGTCAACAGGTCGACAGGTCAACAGGTCTCGTGATTTACATATTGCCTCGCTTTTACCACAAAGCTTATAAACAATTCAACAAACCGATCAAACTGACCACTGGCATCTTATATTATACCCTTGCTCCTTCACTGCAACTCTATAAATATGCTTTGTATTAGCTTAAGTAAAAGCAATAGATAAAAACTTTCATGTAACTAATGATGATAGAAAAAAAACTTAATCCAGCTTCTAAGAGAATGCCTATTTAATGCTCATGTAATTAAATTCAGAATAGCATTAATTTAAAAAAAAATCAGTTTAGTTCAGTTCAACAGCTGGCAGAAATACAACCTCTATTCCTTGGTTCTATAGACTTATTTCAAGAAATAATAGTGCCAACCATTTTTTGAGAAATTATGCATATTTTTTAGTGTCAGAGAAACCCACTGTCATACACTGACTGCACAGTGGCAGGTCAGTTTCTCTGCACAAAGCCCTCTTTGATCTGCTCTCAAGCCTCCCCGTCAGGGTCGGGTGAACTCCGGCACTCTCAGGCTCGTGGCTGTGTCGAGGAACGTGGACGCTCTCACATGTAAGAGATGCTGCTCAGTGGGAGCAGCAGTAAGACTGTCTGCCCAGTCAGACATGACACCTCACTGTGAGGAAGGTAAGAGCCTGATGGTGTACTGTCATCCCAACCGCTGTGATGAGTAAGAATAACCAAACTTGCCCTACACAGGTCACACTGAACACACATTTTGTGCAATAGCATCTCTTATATATTTCACAACATTTCTGGGTGTGACTTTCTGTTTCTGACTAAAAAAGTGCAAGTGAGAGGAGCTAAGGGCCACGAGGATGACTTTTCCATTGCAAATCTGAAAATTCCAACACATCTTTTGTTGTCTTTAGATGTCTTTTCAGTAAATTCCAGTAAAATCTCTTTGAATTAAATGTGATTCACCTTCTTTCGCCAAAAAAATCTGCATAATTTATCTGAAAAGCTGACAAAAAAGACTGGGGCAAAAATGATGAAACAAATGTGTAAGAATAGTCTTTCCAGATGCAGAAAAAAAGAGAATAACGTGTTTTTGTACTTCAGCGTACACACACATACACACACACACATTACAAAATAATGACTTGGTGCCTTCCAGAGTAAGAATGTCTATTAACTATTATGATAAGTATAATATTGACCAATTAGCTGTAGGATATATCTAGGATTGATAGTCACATTCAGCTTAATTTCCAGAAAATCTCTCTCGAACAAACCTTGATTTCTGTTAAACTGTTACTTTTAAACAATAGGCACAAAATGTCCTGGACAGTTAAGACTGTTTAAAGGATATATCAGTGTGTTAGGGTCTCTGCAGGTCATGTGTGCAGCTGTGAAATATTTCTTTCTTTTCATGTGAACAATCCAGGAGTAATCTGCCAGTTCAAAAAAACAATCAGTAAAAGAAACCTGAAGTGCACCCGCTGGCTGTGGGGTTTTTCTTTTTTTTTTCTTTATTTTTCTTTTTTTCAGTGTAAGTTGGTGTGGCCTGCTGCTGGGTCTCAAGAGCTTGATGAATGAACTCTATAGAGGTTGGTGCACTACTGGATAGAGCTGCTGAGCCCCAGACAGGGTCTTAAATGCCTTTAATAAGTTGGGGACAAAGCCCTCTTTCTTCCTTGTTTAAAGAGATTGGGTTCCCACACAGTCCACCCCTCTGAGGCCTGACCACAGGGCACAGTCTCACGGGCTGCGGCAGGTAGATCATAAGTACACCCCGCAGTAGCACATACACTCTGCAGGAGAATCTCAGCAGGCTCTCTGCAAAAGAGCAACCAAAACGGATATCTCTTCCCTTCTTCACTGACTTAAATCTTAGCATATTTATTTCAGCTTAGCACTCGCTGCAATGCCAAGTTCAACTTCTGCTTCATTCATTTTAAATGAGGGAGAGAGAAGAACAGCAACTACACATGGAACTATCAGTGAAAGGTCTCAGCAATAAATCAAAATAACAAAATGTCCTTTGGGAGAAATCATCTCCAGTGTTTTCTCTCTTCTTATATTTCTTATGAAAACATTGCTAAGTAACATCCACACTCATTTCATGTGCTTCCACTAGGAGCTCACAAGCTGACAGTCAAAAATGGAGTCATAGGAATCAGTACTATAATTAACATTTATGAAAACTCATAGATGTTTACATAGGATATATGCACACATATATATGGACATAAATATATACACACCGCATGCACACACAGATACACACACAAGGATTACCTTATTTTTTTCATAGGTTTTTATGTTCATCTGCTACCTGCCGCATGTGTTTGATTAATTTTACATTGGCAACCCACAGATTTGTAGCTTATTATGGTTGTTTGCTCTCCAGCTTTACAAATGGACCTTGGCAGCAGAGAAGCACAGCTTGATCAAACCCAGAGCCAAAGCAAACTAACGTCTGGCTGAATAATGCTCTGTAATCCAAATATGTCACTGAGTGCTTGATCAAAATGCTCAAAGGTCTTCTATAGCGCCACACTGCTAGCGGTGTACTCTCACTGTAATGCAGATCAGACATGATTTAGCCTACGTTAAGAGGTAATAGATATGGAAGATTTTGGAGGTGGACTGATGGTGTTATCAAAGTAAGAGGAACTGTGGAAAGAAAAATAGGAAACTTGCAACTAGTCTAAAGATACTCACCCTTTGGCCTCTCTTCCCTGGCTTTCCTGGCAACCCTGGAAGTCCTTGAAGGCCCTAAGAAGAAAATATAAAAGATTTCAGGGACAAAGCTAAGCAAGTCTGTATAAACAAAGCAGGAAATAGGAGTTGCAGCCCTTAATGGTGTCAGTTAAACAGTGTCTTTAACAGTCTAGAAAAAAAAAGGACCATTTAGAGAGTGCAGAGTAAAAATCATGTAAAAGTCACTCAAGCGGGACATTCAATCATACTTTTTTTTATTACCATTAAGTGAAGTAAGCTGATATTTGCAGTGCACTCAGCCAGTGGAGGATGTCTTGTTAGAGGCTAAAGCATATCTGTCCCTCTGTAGCCAATATGATTTCAGCCCAAAACCACTACAGTGCATTGACTGTAAGCCTGACTCATTGTACTGGCAGGGAGGTCGGCACTGGTTCCAGCTGCAGCCAATCACATCAACTATGGGCATCAGCTAGCTTTAAAACAATTTCATACATGGATTAGCAAAGCTCTGAAAGGTCAAATCTAATGAGGGGTCAATCTGAGGAACCTGACTTTGCTTAAGATGTTAGGATTTGTTACTTATTTCCCATGGCTCCACAAGTTCAAAGGGAGAGGAAAAGAAAAGGGCCTAAACACAGCCCGGGGCAGTCCAGTTGAATTTGGGCTACTGTAATAATGTCAGATGTATAGAGCGTTGACTCAGACAGGACCAACAGCTTTAATTATGTTCTTTTAGCCAAAGGGCTTTTGGCAACCCTTGGATTCTTAGACTACAACCATCAGGCAGCTACACCTGATAAGCACTATAAGATGCAGTGGCTGCTGAGGTTCACATCTCAGGAGCTCACATCTGTAAAGAATTTTATAAATAGTAACTATTCATGCTTTAATACTCTGTGTGGGAGTCAAACAGACTGTTTTTGTCACAAATAGCTATTTAATTTTAGTAGAGTAAAAGCAATTACACAATTATGCTCAAGTACGACTCATTTTATCTATGAAAACTCAGATGCTTTTTGTTTGTTTTCCTTGGTGAGCAATAAATAAGAATAAAAATCAAATTATTTGAACTCTGATCGTAGCAGCTAGGTGGAAAAATCCCAGTTGTGGCACTTCTGCAGCTCAGAACATCCTGCTCTCTGAAGCAAAATCACTTCCAGAGAGCACAAAGGGACACACCAGTCCAACTTTTCCACTAACAATGCCAACTGCAACACCTCATCTCAGGATATTTGCCGAAACAGATACCAAACAAATAAAGTGCTCTCTTTCAGCCCAATTAGGAGAATGCATACCTCACAGTTTGAGCCTGGGATTACTGCGGCACTAATTAATAAAGTCAGCTGCTAGCCATAAATTAATAAATGTGACTGAAACAATAAATAAAGGATGGCATTGAAAGAAACTGTATTTAATTGAGGATTGGACACATCTGCTTTATACCAGATGTGGTTAAGTAGGTCAGTATCAGATAAGGTGACGATGTGGAATACAGGATCAGTGCATCCCTCTGCAATGTGTTGATAGCAACAGAACCTAAAAAGGTGCTTTAAGGAAGACCCCAATATGAACTCACAAACTAAGTCTGAGACATCCAAGAACCTTGCGGTTCATAGATAATTTCTTAAGAGATGTTTATCTGGAGTTAATTAATAAGCATCAGAACTGTAAATAGTCCCTAGTCAGGGATTAAACGCTTTATTTCATTATCTAGTAATAAGTTTTGACCCTCTCTTCTTCACAGATTAGGCTTGTTAAAGAATTTATCAGCACTTATTCTAGGTAATCTATAACAGTTGATGCGTTGCAGTAGATCCTGTTGTATTTACATTCAAAGACATTCCTGCTCTTGTGAACAGCTGAAACCTTTGCCTTGTTTAACAGTCCATGGCCCACAAATGTCAAACCTCATCCCAGTGAAGGAGGATCAAAAACTCAGCACTGTGTTCAGTTATCAATAAAATGATTCACAAGACAACATTATAAAAAAAAGGCCTAATAGTAATTTTCAGGTCTATACATAATTCAGCAATTTGTTTAGACGTTATGCTAAAACATTAACAAGCAATCCGGCAGTGCTCTGGATCTGTTACTTCTCTAATAAAAATGGTCTGAGTGGCTTCAGAGGCACACAGAGCTGCGGTTTCCCTCATTGCCCAAGCAGGAAAGCTTTACTTAAAACATTCTTTTTGGTCAAACATGACCTAATAATAGACAGAGTCCTTTTAAAGATGGAAAATGTGGGTAACCATTGCGTGTTCCACAGAGGGACAGTGTCTGACAGGACCACATGAATATAGACAAGTCGATGAATGATGGGATGAAATAGTTCAACTGAGTTGATCTGTAACATTTTGTTCTGAATTTACAAAGGTCAGTCTTACTCCGCAGTCTTAAAGTGATCTAGTAAAATGTTTGTTAACATTTCAATTTATTATCTTTTTATTATCTTTTCATCTCTAGCAATTGCATCACTGCAACTTGCTATTTGATGCTGTGATGTTGATATGTTTTTATTGTTTTAACTGTAGTGAGTCCTTGGGGTACACAGGTGATCATCTAAGTGGGTCCCAGGAAAATTAATTCTATCTCCAACAAAATATGTCTTTTTTGGCTCAATCGAATGACCCTTTAGTAGAGTGAGATTCTTTACATCAAGCACTCTTTTGTCAGTCAGTTTGCACTACAATATATATATTTTTCATATAAGCTTAATAGACAGATTCATGTAACATGTTCATGTGTTGGTGGTTAACTGATTAGAGATGCTGAAACCTAACAAGTTATAGCTCTAGTTTTTTAGTTGTGTATTTGTAACCAGAGCAATGCAGGAAGAGCAGCATGGCAGCTTCACAACTTACAGAAAAAAATCCTATTTTTACCTAGGGCACCAAAATGGCCAGAGCCAGCCCAGCTGACAGCTCTGTTGACAGCCTGGCAGGACATGCACTCTGTGGTGAGCCTGGATTCTGACTTTCAGCAGGATAAAAGTTTTACCATCTCTGACAGTGTGGAAAGGCATTAAATCCTGATGGTAAAACATGAGATTCAAGTTGGCTTAAATGTGGTTCTGAACAAAAAAACAGGAACGTAAAACATAAGACTCGAATGACAAAATCCTTAGTCATAATATAGAAAGACCTCAAAATTTAAATAGACATAACTGTGTGTCAAAACAGAGTTTCCTGCTCCCTCCCACATTTCCATGCATCAGAAATGTGGGACAGGTACTAAGCAACACCACTGGCTGATGTTAGAAATAGTCCGCTAAATTTTTGACTTTCATAACCTCCAATTTAGTCTAAGTCTTGTTATAGTAACAACTAAATATTTTACAAGAAAACACATTTGATGAAGCTTTTCTTTATAAAAACTGTAAAGTCTGTCTTTAAAAGACAACAAAAGACAACTTTCTACCTAAAATTCCTGTACATTATGTCACACTCTACCTACAGTTTCTGAGGTGCTTAGCTTAAGAAAAACACTGCAGCTTTCAATAACCAAAATAATGCACTACACTTTACTCTGTATAGCCTTTTATATTTTGACTCTATCCATTTTTGTCTTCAATCCCATGTTACTTCACACTGTCCTTTCAGAGGAATCTAACGCCTCACTGCCAGCCCCTTCCCTCAGGCCAGCTATGACTCTGGTTATTTCTACCACTGCTGCTAAAAAGGAAATCACACATTAATCAGCAACAGTAAGGCACCACGTGCAAGTCTGAAAAAAAAAATGAGGACCAGCAATGGGGCAATTCTGAATCATCAACTCAGCAACATACTACTGTCAAATAAGCAATCATTTCAAAGATACAGTGATTATTATCTGCCAAATTCACAAAGCCACACAACCAAGAGACACTTTAGCACCGGCTACAAACATCAAAGAAAGGCAAAACAACTCTAACACCACAATCTTTAACACTTGTTGTTATCCAAGGATGTTTTAGGAAAAAGGCCTGAAGCACGGAAATGGTGCAGCCAAGACTCAAAACATGCATCTATTATGATTCAAATGTCCCGATTCATAAACCATTCATTCATAAAATCAACAAAAAAAAATCTGACTGTAAGCAAGTAAACAAACATACTTGTGCAGTATTGTGGCTCAAACGTGGAGGTACTCATGCATGAGGTTCTGGATCAGGTGTCTGCTGTGTTTATTAAGAGCTCACAAACTCACCGGCGGTCCTGGTTCTCCCTTTAGTCCAGGTGGTCCAGCCAGCAGTGAGAACTGGGTCGGTTCCAGGTCAAATGTTTGGAAGCCATCTGTTGCAGCTGGAGTCACTAGAATAACAGAAGTGGGTGTAACATCTTGCAAACTGGTCACTTTTGGCTCAGGTTTCTTTGGAGCTTCTGTGGTAAACTGCTGTTTATGGGGAAGGTAGGCGTTTGAAGGGGACCCCTGTGTGAGAGCAGCTGTGGTCTGGAGGTTTTTCTTCGTCTCTGATGGTCTGGTGGAAGCAGGTAAATCCATACTTTCGAAAGGTTTCTGAGAATTAGCATCTCCTTGCTTTGTGCTCTGTCTGGCACTGTCGTGTGAGGTCGGTTTGGGGTTTGGTGTTGTAACGCTGATCCTAAGAGATGTAGTAACAGTTTGGGTCGGAAATTTAAATGGACTTTCCAACCCTGGAAGAACAGTTGGAGAAACAGACACAGCAGCAGGTTTTGTCATGCTCATAGTCTGATGCACAGATGTTTCGTTCGGTATCAGCAAGCGGTCAGTTGGAACAAGAACTGTAGTCCTGATGCTTTCCTCTGTGATGGCCAAAGTAGGTGTCTGGGCCTTTGTGGATATCTCCGTCAATGACAGTGAAGTTTTATGAGTGACAGTAATGTTTGGGTCAGTGGAAAATAGAGGTAGCAGGGCTGGAAACACGGGCCGATACGTGTCGGCTTCTCTGCAATGTTTCTTAATGTAATCACAATAGTTTTGAGCTGCCTTAGCAGAGGGGTAAATGTCAAACTGACAGATGGCACCTTCAAACGGCACCGAGTTGTGGTTCATTTTGCCCAGCAGGAAAGAGCCCTCTGCATCCAGAGCCTCCTCTTTTCTAGAATGCAAATCTGCATGTACACTCCTTTTTCCACAAGAAGAGTGGAAGAACACCCGCTGGCCTTGGATATCCAAGGCCACATTGTGCCACTGGCCATCGTGAACATTGTAGTCGAAACTCACAGAGCTCCGCTGCCCCACATGTACCAGGACTCTCCCCGGTACAAACTGTACTCCGAGCTGCACTTTCCTTTTCTTGGACAGAACCGAGAAAAGAAAAGCGCTGTTGATGCGATGGACCGACAGGCTGAAGATCAGGGAAAGGTTGGTGGAGCTGTAGGTAGCTGGTAGAACAGTGCGCAGAGGCACTTGAATACGTGCCCTCGGTGTGAGGATGACTCCAGACTTGAAGGGGATGATACCATTAGGGATGGACCGAGCTCCTGAAAATGACGATCCGGCTGCCCTTTGCCCAGAGAGTCCAAGCTGCTGCAGAACATCCACATCTTCAGAAAAACAAGACAGAGAGAAGTCAGTGAGTCATAACTTTACAGACTTTAAGCATCTAGGGACACTAAACATGATCAAAGTTTTTACAGTATCATGGCATCATGATCCAGAAACTGATGTAACTCAACACAGCCCTTAACCTGTGCAATGCACTTTTTTTTTTTTAACCTTTTTTCCCAAATGAATTAAATTCAACACTGGCACAGGCACAGACTGTAAATGGCTTTGCAGAGGACCATAAAGGGAAACCACTACAATATATAAATATATCAATAAAAAGGTAAAATGAATAAGAATATTGTCCAACACATATTACTTTATATGTGCAATAAACTAGCTATTTAAAAGACAATAACGTATTCATTTGTGTAAGGCACCACATAACAACCTCCCTCTGCGGTGCACTGATCTGCATCAAAGTATAAACTCAAAACAAAAACAAAAGTGCAGTAATATAAGAGATAATTATGTTGTGATGCAAAGTTGGAAGTTCACAAGTTTAATGTGCAATGAATGGAAATCTTTATAGGCTGCATTAAATTTCCAATAGGGCCACAAATCAACATCCAGTTTTGGGGATTGCCACAAATTATGTAATGGTTACATCAGTCTTAATTAGAACAATCTCAGGAAACGGAGGCTCAACGAGTCCCTGGAGACAACAGTGGTGGGGTTCTAAGAGGTACAGTATGTTACTGCGGAGACAGTAAAGCCATCTCATTTTATCTGATAAAATCTGTTGGCTGAGGGTGACTGCTCGGAAAGAGGCCCAAGCTCATGAAAACATACTGCCACCACTATGTAGGTCTTATTTGCTATATGCATCTGATAGGAGGAGAGAAAGGATATTTTTTTTACACATTAAAACAAATTAGATTCACATCTTGGTGTAAGAACATATCCAAATCTACATTTTACTGTAGCAAGAAACAGCCTTCATTTCAGTTAAATATTCTTTGCAATAAATACACATATTTGAGTAAGAACTTTAACTTTAACTTTAACTTGAGACACTTACAGCTTCTCATTCCCTATTGGCGACCGTGTATTATATTAAGCACTGAAAATTGATAAAATAACATTGTTTTAAATAAAGATTATGTGTCAGTCTTTAAGTCATCCCTCATCTCTAAAGTATTTTGTAACCTTTAAGCCCAACTAAAGGGTCCTAAACAGCAAACCAAGAACCACTGCAACAACAGCACCGAGGTTATGCTAAATCTAGGATAATATGTACTCAAGTATTACATTAAGCACTTAGAAAGCTAAATCTGTTTTTTGGTTCAAATATGAAAACAGACTGAAAATGTTCCCATTACCACACTATTGTCTATTGTTAGTCATTGGTGCAAGTGTTCAGTTATGTCAAACAAAAGCTTTTTGTTTGGCTTAGCAAGGTTGGAAAATAGAGAAACATTGATCATCCCTGACCAATCAGTATATCCTGAATAGAGTTCATTAATCCTCTCAGCATGTGCAACGTGAAAACCAAAAGCTTATACATAGATCTCAAATCTCCATCCTTTTCTGGACTAATACCAAGCAAATGTGGGCAAGATTAATATAAAGTGCTAAATGATGAATTGCAGCTCAGCGGAGGGGAAACAAGTATAGGCACTACACATGTTAGGAGGGAAACCCTGCTTAGCGTGTGCAGGCAACGGGAGGTCAGCTCTATCAAAAAACCCACAGATGGACTGGAAAACATCAAACAGAAACTGAAAAAAGGAACCACTGTTTTCAGTTGAATTTTCCATATAGCACTCATTATAATTGTTAATATGGTATGAGGAAAGCAAAATTGTACTTTCATTTTGTGATTTGTGATCTACTTTCAGGGCTTTTCCGTGCATATCTACATCTAAGCTGAGCAGTCTGGCTGCCTGAGGCTTTTTGTGAACTCCTGATGAGTTGAAAAAAAAACTGAGTATCACACATCCTGCAGACAAAAATACAACTTTTCTCAAAAAGCAGGCAAGTGCACAGACTAACGCATTTCCACTGTTAGTACACTGTCAGTGTAACATTTCCTGCAGCTGCTCTAAAGTAAAAACTGTATAGTAGAACAAGGAATAGAAACAGACACTTTATTTGTTCATCAAGGTAAAGTCCTGGCACTGGCAACACAGCACACTATCAGTACAACCTGTGCTCACAGCAAGAAGAGGACGGTCTTTGAAGAACTTTGCATCTGCAAGATGTTTTCAGGATAGTTTTTCTCATGAAACTGGGGGTGTATTGTTAGCCTCAGATTCAGCACATTAGTTCATCTACTAGCCAGCAGATATTTCTTAAGAAACTGGGCTTGAATTGCTGGCCTCTGGCTCGGGACATGATCTCATTTACTGTCCAGCAGATATTACCAAAAGGAACTACAGCAACAGTTGTCTCAGTTAAAAGTTTTTCAGATAAAATGATTTTTGTTGTGAAAGGTCTGAATGAGTGATGGGACATCACTATTCTTTAAATCAGTGAATGTGCTTCCAAGGTGTATGTTTTTCAGCAATGACTCATTATTATTGATACTGTTTGATTTCTGCCTAAAGGGTGCTGCAAGACGGCTTCAGGATAGAGCTGGGGGATCAACAAGTAAATACAGGGTTGTGGGTTTGATTCTCAGCACTGACAGGTGAGCCACCATCTGGAAGGAGGCTGGTATTACATCAACAGTGACATACAGAGTCCCCAGATATGTTGCAGGTATGCTGCTCTGTGGCTGACCTTGATCACGCCCTGGCTCTGATGAGGGAAATGTGTAGGCAGTTTAAGCATGCAAGGCCATGGTGACTGTATGCAGAAGTAATGGCTCATGTGATAGAAGGAGAACTCTGATGACTCCAGAGGAAAGGGGGCAGGACACTAATCCTGGATTTGGCCTTTAATACACTGGAGTATGGCCAGCACAGCTTAAACAAAAGAATACAATGGCTTGTGATTGCATGACTTTTACTGAAAGTGATCTTCTTGTGAAATGAGAAGACAGTAGAGTTTTTGTTGAACAAATGATGCAAGAAAAGTGTGTTCTGCTTTATTAAGAGACCAATTTTCGGTCTGATAGGAATCTGACAGTTTGCAAATATGTTTGCTTATAAAAATCTATGTCTCAAGGCACAGGAGTCATCATTGGTGGAAAATATTGAGCAGTGTGCACAATGTGCAATGAATGCTCTATTATATTTAAAACAGTAAAGAAACTTTTAAATGTGAGTATAATGTCTTGCTTGAAAAGCAATTCTATCAATAGGATGCCATATGCTGAGGAGCATCTGCAGATTTCAATTATTCCAGCTCAAGTGTTCAGTACACAACACCCACTTCAGGGAAAATGGCAAAGAAAAGGGGCAGATCTCCAACAAAGACTCAATATGCTTTCTAAGGAAGAATAAACACACTAAATAAGAGCTGTTGGTGATGCTGGTGCAGCTGATCAAGCCGTGAATGAAAAACATAGACGCTGATCACCTCGGTCATAGATAATCCCTGGAAAACAAGGATAAACATGCGCACAACAAGAGGCCCTTGCTGGGGTAATGTACTTACGTACTGTGGTTATTTTCACTTTCTTCATCCATTATGTTTGCTACAGCTATTTGACTCTAGGATGTGAATAGGATCACTGAGGTGCGGTGCACAGGACACATCTGAAAGGGTCACTGCAACCTCCCAGACATCCATTTTTATTTCCTCTTTCCTCCCCAAACACTGCCTGAGAGTTAAATTTGTAACACTTGCTGCTCAATAATGTGCTTGAAAAGAGAAAAGCAAAGACTGACCTGTCCTAAAGTCTGCTTACCTTGTGCTTGTGCTAGCCTCAGAGAGCTGGTGCAACAGAGTATAGTCCAAAGAATCAGAACTCTCCTAAAGAGAAAGACAAAAAGGTCAGTAAAGTCTAAGCAGATAGTTGAGGTAGGGACAGTGTAGGTCATTTTTTAGTATAATCAATCTTTCAAGTATCTTTTTATTGTTAAGTCTTATGAAAGAAAAATTCCTATCAAGGACAACCAGTCTTAATATTTGATCTCTTTTTTCACTTAGTCTAATCAAAAGCTAAAAACATTGCTTTATGCTTTCATTTATTTATTTATTCATTTATTCATCAAAGTCTTCAAAATGATACAAAACAGAGAAAAGCAAGATAACTGTTACATCTTTAAAGCTATAACCTGAATATGGGCCTAATTATCCAATTATTTTATTGTTTTAACACTCCGTAAATGCCTTCAACTACTGCACTTCCACCCACCACAGTAATCAGACAGGTTGCTGCAGCTCTGCTTTGTTCAAAGAATCTAACATCCGTTTCAAGTCAACAAACTTTGTCTTATCTTGCTGCCTGACCAGATAAGCTGCAGCTGAGCGAGGCTGGGTGAGGGTTCCCCACAGGACCACCGCTGACAAACCTGAACCACAGCATCACCTTAAAAACCTACAAACTGTGAGTGGAAGTGCAGGATGCAGGTTTTTAAAAGAGTTTTGTGAATTTTTTCCAGTCATTAATTTTAATGCACTATTTATTGGATAAGTAGTTTGTATTGGTTAATACAAAAAAGCTCGGATTGGAATTGATATTGAGAAGGAAAAGGATAACAGAAATCTCTAAAATCTCTTCCGGTGGTGCACAGAACATGAATCTGGATGCCTGTTGAACAAATGGTGTTTGCAGAGAACCAGGCTCAGTGACAAGTGCCATAATGAAGGCAGTCATTACATTTGAAATCTTACATTTGTGGTTCTCCAGAGGGCCCACAAAAGCCACAGGTCAACCACTGACAAACTGACTGCTGGTTAAAACTTAAAAAAAGGAACTTCCTGTCCTTTCTCTTGCGCCCCATTCAAAAGCTCTCACACTGACATTAGCAGAATCCCCACCACTTCCCCCAGGGGGGGTGTGGGGGGGGGGGGGGGTGCAGTTTGTGTCTCTCATATGTCCAGCAGGGTTATATGATGCAACATTTGGACTTTTATTTCCCCTCCCACAGGGACAGCCGGCCAACCAGCTGAGTGAGATGCGCAGCAGGAAGGAGAGAAAAAGGGGAGGAGGAGAGGGAGGAGGACAGAGCTGTCTCCTCCTCTCATACATCTCCCTCAAATCAGTCCCAGATCATTTGGCAGCCCATTCTGATACAAGCTGCAAAGACGCAACTCAGCAAACTACATGAGCTTCCACTGAACAGAGAAACAGAGAAAATGGTTTCCATAAGTTACCTTAAGCTACACCACCTGTTCACTTCAAAACGGCCAATATTGTTTAAATGGGAAACTTTAAAATTTGTGTTATCTCACAGGATGCAGCTAAACAAATCCTGCAACAGACTACTCGTGTAAATATACAACCTACATCTATGCTACTAGCAACACGTTTAGCATAGCTGTCACACTGACATGACACACTAATAAGACACAGGTGATGTTCACTCTGAAAAAAAACTGACAACTCATAAAAACAGAGAGAAACACAGCTTTTTTTAAAACGTATCGACTCACCCCCCGACTCCAGTGGTTTTGAGTCTGGAGTACGGGGCATTGTCCGGCTCCATAGCGGTTACTTCATTCTTTCTTGGGAGTTTTTGCTACAATCCAGCCGAGGCAGATAAAGTTTTTCCATTCCAGGTGTTCCTTCCTTGAGGGTCGCGCGAGAAGTAAACGTGCCAGTTAGCAAACAGAAAAAGAACAAATCAAACACCGCGCACTGGGTTAACCAGTGAAAAGGCTGTTTTCTGTCATTGTACTCTCTCTTCTTGTTCCTGTAGTCTCCCTCCAGGACATGACATCAATTAAAAAAAATAAAAATAAAAACGAAAGACGCTCCGGACAGCTTCACCTGTGCGCTTCCTATGTTTTCTCCCTCTCTCTTTCGCGCGTTTTGTAAAGAACAATGAACTCCAAGTCAAGTCTGGTCCAGCTGTCTTTCCCGGGGAACCGCTGCAGGACAAGATGACGACCTCCGTTGTGTGTGTGTGTTTGTGTATGTGTGTGTGTACGTGTGTATCGACTTCTCAAATGAAAGTTTATTGTGGACTGAAGGAAATCTTGAGAACCGGGAAGGGGGAACACCTCCCTCTGTCGCCCTCAGCTGACATCGAGGGAAACTAATTTGTAGCAGAGACTGTGCAGCGCTCCCTCTGCTGAAGGTGTGTCTTATTTTAGGAAGCTGGACCCTCTCAGATGAGGAAGGGACACGAGCTGTGTGCGATGCTGCCTATCATGTGTGGTAATAGCCCGAATGAATGAACACACCCGTAAACGAGTCTTGAAGCTGTCAGCCGCAGGCAACTTGTTCTATGGAGTGTTATCAGGGCTGTAGCAAAATTTTTAGAAATACTGAGGCCCCCTCAGTCCCCCAACACTCACATGCAGGAACCTTTCAGCAAACACTGAAATCCCTCTTTTTGCTATTTTAACTGTGAAAAACTCCACATATCGTATATAAATGGACCTAAATCGAGATTATTTTGTCCAATTAGTGCGCTCTTGTGGACAAACAATGACATTATCTGCCATGTTTTTAACTTAATAAGGCATTTCTGTAACATTTACGCTGTGCAATATATCATTTGTTACTTATCTGCAAACATTTTATTGACTGACTGCAGGTCTATGGCACTACCTCTCCTGTAAAAAACCACAGGACAACTAGACTTGCAAAGAAACTAAATGTACTGAAGTATAGATTCATATCCTAACAGATTTATAGAGCAATTTTATATGAATCCAGGAAGTTATATTGGCAAAATAAGCAATATAAAATAACATCTAATTCTCGTCCCTCTAAAGTACAAATTTTCAGTTTAATTATTGCTCATGCTAAGCACGTTCCAATTTTGCTTCAGCTCTGAATATATTTAATTTTCTTAGTATGCAACCTGAAAGTTGTTTTTGTATAAACAATATTATTTTCAGAACCATTGCCCATGCAAATTCCCTTTTTAACAAGGAGTATTTATTTAAACCTTCTGTGGATGTCCTTTATTTGTGAGAGAGTACTCATTCAGACACACACTTAAGAAACACTACCCGCACAAGCAGCACAATACAAAGGCTCAGTTATTCAATAATACTGAGCATTAGATGATTTATAAGTGTTCATGTGCAACTTTAATGTAAGTTATTTGACTGAAGTACAGGAATTATGCTACATTCAAGATTGATGTTTATTTTTTGAAGTTTTGGAGTGGAAACTATGGACTTTCTATAAGATGGTCTTTTTACAGGTACATGTGTATTATAATAAGTTAATATTATAATGATATTAGTATCTATGACAAATATCTGAAAACTTTAACTACACTGGAATAGATACTGTTCACATGCATTTTTCAGTATTGAGTGGTTACGCTTAGCCTTGATGTGAACATAAGTGCTGGTAAAATTCTTGCAAGACAATGATTCAAAAAACAAGTCTGGATAACAGAAATTTGATGATTTTTAAACACTGAAGACTGCGTATTGAAAAACAATCAACATTCCATCTGACATTGGTTCCACTTTCATTTTGGCTATGTATTTAAACCTAGTCCTTCCCACATTTTTTCATGGATGACATATTTTCTGGGGTCTGTTGATACTAATATCAGCTGTTAAATTTTATCCAATAAAAATCTGCTTTTCGGGTTGCAAAAACCTGAAATTGCTGTAACCAGAAAAACAGACATTCCTTGTATAATCAGTGAAGATGAAGCCCAGTGACAATTCCTTACATAATCACCTCAAATTGTGTCTCTTTCTGAAATATATTTAATTTCTTGTGAAAGGGGTATTATAAATTTTAAGGCATCATCTGTTTGAGCAGTGAAAATTCACAGGATAAACAGTCCTAATGTTTGTTCTTCACAGCTTCTCTGACCAAGTCCAGTTCCGCCAAACTGCCATGTGATATATTTTTACTATAACAAATGACTAATTCATTTCATCAAGCAAAGGGTTAAACCCCTTGACCAGCTTTTTGTGACAGCCTTCCTTCACCTCCTGCCTCACCAACATCAACTTCCGTTCCCACCAGAGCAGCAGAGATCTGGGTTGCAGGGCTGCGCTGGTTCCACTGTGTGTGTTTATGTGCTGTCGTGTGCTGTGAAATTCCTCTGCCAAAGAAAGTCCTCATTGACCCGCCTTCAGCAAACACGCTGTGACAGTGTCCAGGGGAGACCCAACAGAGCACCGATTCAGCTGCCTGCAACTGGATCCCTCCTCCTCACACAGAGCCCCCTCACAGTTCGTCCTCTCAGGGCCAGGAAGGAAGTCAGCTCACCACCTTGAAAGAGCACTTCCCATGTACCTGTCTTCGGATGTGAGCTACTGTTACCGCAAGTTTTGGTTCACAGACAAGAAGAGTCTGTGGAAGAGCGCAGAGGAAGATCTCCAATCTGCGGTGTATTGTTTCATGGACTTTGAAATGGTTATTGCAGCGGCCTATGGAATTGGTCCTCAATCTTTGGTCCAAGGACTGCTGAGTGTTCTTGTAGGCATGGCAGTGGAGGCAAAGTAGGAGGAAAGGCAAAAAAAGAAAAAATGGGAATTTTGGGAAAATACACAAATTGCTTTCTTGCTTTCATGTCGTTTTTACGCAGTCTATACAATGCTGTTCTCTGACCCATCCAAGCAACACGTATATTGGATATCAGATGTTATAGAAGTGCCTCCCACATGTAGGAACATTAGAGAACACAAACATGACTAACACTTTGCCATCTGTAACCTGAAGCAGCAACCGTATTGTATCATCATACAACACTTTTCATGTTGCTACACTAAAGATGAGCAGCATTAACATGTGCAGAAAGCTCTGATCAATGAACATTTTAAGAACATACAGTTTAAAACACTGTCAGTTATGACCTTGTTACATAGAAGTTACATCATGGTGACAAATTATGGTTGTGCATACGAAGTGCAGCACTAAGGTTCAAGTCCAACCCCCCCTCTGTGGTCAGGTTAAGGTAACAACTTAGCAGTTTCTGATATGATTGAGATTTCAGTATACCATTCATTCCGAATAAAGATATGAATCTTTATAGTAATTTGGGAATATAAAATTGGCTAAAAAATTCCTTAAACAGCTCAGAACTTAAGTTTATAATTAATGTTTCTGAAAAAGAGGTGAATAATGCATTTTTCAGGGACTGTTATCAACTGCTTGTAAGATTTAATGCATCGGGAAAGTGAGGAAAACAATCTTGTGTTTATGGTAATTAAACACGTCCCAATGCAAAGGTGCATTTTAGTGATGTGCTTTTAATAGTTTTTGGACAATAAGGCACTGAATGAAGCTGAAGAGATAAAGCATCTACAGTTGTCTTATTGCGGTTTTTAATTGCATGTATGTTAAAAAAGGTTACTAAATTATTGCATTGTGTTTTGAACGTCTCACACAGCATCCAAACTTATTTGAGTTATCATCAGGCTGTTAAAAGTTTATTTGTAGAAACTTTAGATGTTTTTTAAAGTTGTTCAGGATATGTTTCCTAGGGATGCATTAGGGTTTGTGGTCTAAAATTATGCTGGTGATTCTTTGAGAACCTTTTCGGGTTGGCCTGACAGCAGGAGCATTATAATTTTATAACTGATTTTATACCTGACAGCAGGTAACTGAGGTTTCTTTTGAATAGAAGCAAAGATTTTCCTCCACTCTGGACTGAGAATTAAGGCCAAAAGCCTGTTTTATGGAATCCATTAAAAAACTCTGATGGAAAGAGAAATTACACAGTTTTTTTAAGAGACCGATCCAGAGGAAAGTTTTTTTTATAGTGTTTTTATGAATCGATTTTCTTCCACTCATCACATATGACTGCCATTTTGGACCTCGTCTTTAACCATTGACAGGTGTGGATAGACGCTGTGACTGTTTTGACTCCAGACCAGTGGTGGGTAATAGAAGTCAGCTGGCCTGTATACCCCAACATACGACAGATATTTGAAGTTTGTTGTGCAGACACACGGTGTAAATGTAACTAGCATCCTTAAGCGTATGCATGTGAATCATCCAATAGAGCAGTCATATCATTTATGAGCAACAGTTGGTTGTGCACAATCCAAGTATTATGGTGATTTATTCCATTGACTGTGGCTGTAATTTTAGAAATTAGTAGAAACAAGACCTGAGGGAATCATAACCATTTTAGATGATTTCTCTTTCTTCTTCTATTTCTATAGCACAGCTCAAAATTTGAGCTTTGAAGCCAGCACGTGTGTCCTTTTATGTCGTGCTCTAGGGATCGAATCTCTTGTCTGATAAACACAGAGTCTTTTGTTTTACTCCCATGTCTTGGCGGATTGGGGCCAGCTGAATGTATCAACCTCTGTCCAGGCACAGCTGGATCCAATAAGTGCATGCCCTGGTGCTGTGTTTACCCATTCCATACATTACAACAGGAAATTTAGAGAAAACCTCCATTCATTTTTGTTGGCTAAGTCGAAATTAGAGTGATATAATAGTTTCTATCTGTTTCCATTATGTTTCCGCCTCAGGATGTAGCTGTATAACCTCTAATTGAAGGAATGTTTTCAATAGGTTGAATGGTTATGTAACAGATACTGATCTCAAAGGATGAAACCATGAGCTCAACTGAACAAATAAATTAGAGCTTAAACAGCAGTCAATTAAATAATGATAGAGTAATTAATCTGCAACCATTTTTATAGTTTGTTTTATCATGAAGGACACGCTACAAAGATTCACTGGTTCTAGGTTCTTGAATGCTGTTGTATGTTTTCAGTAATTTTAATATAATTGGTACTGATGAGAAGTTGCCATTATACCACAAATATGTAAATATAGGCAAGTTCAATCTTGAATGTTTTACAGATATTTAAAAACACTGCGAGCTCTCTTTTGAACAATAAATATATATTTAAACAAAAAATGTTTGATGCAAGCACAGAAAAGCCAAACAGGTCAGACCAGCAGTGATATACAAAGGAAATTTGCAACAGATTTCTAAAATTGATACTTTTATATTTTCGAATGTTCAAACTCATGGGTGTAATGTAAAAGTTTTATCAAATGGCTGGATTATCAAATGAGAGAGACTCATTTGACTTTGACTAGACTTTTCCTATCTGCTAAAGTAGCATTTAAGCAAATTATCTGGGTTTTTGTCCCTCAACTTTACAGTTCTGGTTCAGTTCTCCCCTTTGCTGTCACTGCAGCAGGCGGCTGTTTTCAGTGAAAAAACTATAAGGAACAAACCCAAGTGTACCAAACCTATTCATCACTAAACCGCCAACTCACAAAGTCAGCAACTAGCAATTAATTATTCGCTGTTAGCAAGTAAAGAGTCAAATATTTTCCACAGGAGTTGGTGGGGGGTAAACACAGTTTCAAAGAGAGTAAACATTAGACCAACATTCATCCACTGACTCATACACAGAGTTATATAAAATGAGTGTTTATGTCACTCTGTGTGTGCTGGCAACTTTATGTTAACACATCCACCAAATTAAGCTGTTAACAGCTTTTTGTGCTGCTTCTAGTGGCCAAAAATTCAATTAATGCAAGTGTAAAGTTAAAAAAAAACATCTAATTTACTTATCTGCTTGCACGTCAGTTAGCTAAAGACAGAAAGCATGAAACCAAGAAAAGCAGTGCAAATGAAAAGCTTTCAAAGGACTCACAAGCTTTACAGCTTAAATCAAGATTCAATGGGAATCTTGTCTATTCATGCATTTTAGGGTCAAGCTGCATGTTGAGTAAATGCATTTGATATTTTCTCAGGTGTGTTACATCTTCAGTCCTCTGAGGCTTCATTAGGCTGCAGCATTTCACACATTTAATGCATTAGGGATCTTTACAACTTATTTAAAAGACATCGTAAGTCAGAGCATAAAGCACAATACTGCAGTTATGTGGTGAGCTGAGTTTCTCATTTATTTCTTTACCTCTCAATAAAATGGTTATAATAATAATTTGAAAACCACAAGTGCTTCAATACAGAGCCTGAATTTTTCTGAAGGCCACATTAGATGTAGTAATTATTTTCAATTCCTTACCCCGCAGAGCTGCAGAAAGACAGACGCTGCTGCCAAGTCAGAGCCATTGTTGTGGTGACATTTGAGTGGAGGATCAAACCGCTGATGAATAATCCATATTGAAAGGCTGCTCTTTCTGCCAAATGTCAAACAGCAGCAGGAGCCATTGTTCAAGGAGCGGACTCTGAAACTTTTTATTCTCCATCATCACAATGCTGTGTCTCATACTCTAAAGCAGGGGTCCCAAACTTTTTCAACTTGAGATCGAAAATAGGAATTTGGCGTCTTCCTGGGATCCAAGTTTACAAATATACATTATAATTTGTCAGAACATTTACTTTAAAAACAACAGATAAAAAACAGAACAAACCATAAATTTAAAATCTCTATGAAATCATTTAGTAATGCAGTAAAAGTTTGTAACAACAATTGCTCATTTACCTAAGTTTCTCTCCAACTTATAACCAACTTGCACTATTAACTTGTACTGAAAAATGAGAACATAGCGAGGCAATACACTTAGAGTGTCAGCTGGATTGTGGAGTGCAGTCAAGTATATAAAGTACATCACAGCAATAATTAAATTCACTGGGTGTACTGTTAATTGTGTTGCCACCTCATAAAATATCTGCAAATAGTTTTGCAATACATTTAAATGAAAAAATATGTTCCAGTCTCCTTTCTAATTCTCACACTTTTCTCAACTCTCAACTTTTACTCCCTCCCTACTGTTTAAATTTTACTGACTTATTTTAAAGTGATAAAATGGGGTGTAATATTTAATCAATGGCTCTATGAAATGTAATGAGAGGTACGTGGCTGGTTGGAGTTCTTAACAATCTGCTGCCAATGATCACACATAGGCTGCAACACTTATGCAATTTAATCTTTTTGCCTGATCTTATGCCACAACTCCTTTATCTCAGGCTGTAAAAAGGAAAAAATAAAACAGATAAGGTCTTTGGGCTCAAGAGGACACTGGTAGCACAGGCAGACAGGAGTCTTGTGGCAGCAGCATCTCCCCATCTCCTCTGCAGCATATGAAAGCAGGCCTGAGGTACTGCACATATGGGGACGATCTCTGTTTCTATAAAACCCTCTTATGCTTCCCATTAACAGGTCATGAGGTGTTAATGCAAAGGCCTACGCAGAAACATGTAATTGAGAACCAGATAGCCCAGGTAGGCTATTCAGACTGTATATCTGGAGGACATATAGATCTGGGTTCTGTGGCAACCTAGTTTGGGTTGACTGGTAAAAGAGCAGTCAAGATTTGCCTTAGAAGGAAAAATGTAGAGTTTGAGCTTAGACTCAGATGAGTTGTTGGTTGTGCACCAAAATCTACAACTATCAGAATAGTAAGCTTAGTTAGCATCTTTTATTTATTTATGTTGTTTACAAGCTCATTAGTTTGCAGCTGGAAGTGGTTGACAGTGTTCGTGGTTGTGCTAAAGCAAACTCTCCCCCACTATACTGACAGGTCTGCTCTGCACTTGCAGTTTAAAGTTTCTCATTTATGACATACAAAATCTACCTTTTTTCCTGGGTATGTTTGAGTTTGGGAAGTGCACAGACATTCAGTAGAGGAATGTGATGACACATCTCTGGTGATAAATTTGCATGGATACAACTAACTTTTGCCAAAGTCTTTCATTTTAATGAGCATAAAAATAAATAAGTAA
This sequence comes from Acanthurus lineatus, assembly GCA_029814665.1. Taxonomy (NCBI): domain Eukaryota; kingdom Metazoa; phylum Chordata; class Actinopteri; order Acanthuriformes; family Acanthuridae; genus Acanthurus; species Acanthurus lineatus. Next base: position 11,130,393 of record JAPZDV010000022.1, read on the forward strand.
AACACATTTTGAGTATGAGGAATATTTGATGTTTTTTTAACCAGCTTTTAAGTGGTGTATTTCACACTTGCAGCAACCACGCACAAAGGCAGAAATAATTAACTTAATTAACTAGAACTGAAGAGAGGTGCAATGATGTGTTACATCTGTTAGATGACAGGTTATCTTCTCATTTCATATTGTTTGATGTTACTCAATTCAGAGGCCTGAAGGGACAAAACCATCCCGCATATCTCAATGAAATAGTGAGGTTTAAAGAAACTTTTGAAAGATAAACAAAAATTCATATTATTTTTTCATTCTTTCCTGACCCTTATCCAATCGCATGTCACTTCAGATTTATATCACCCTCTAGGGAACTAGTGGTTTAAATGTTGTTGGCTGTCTCACCAGCATGAGAATGAAACACTACTCGAAATGTATAACCACCATAATTGCAGCCCTGGATGTTTCTTCATCTCAGCAGCATCCGGTGTTTACATTTCTCTCCTGTGCTTGACAAGTAAAGAAGATCTGTTATGTCGAGGCAAGTGATCTAACTGCGTCTCCACATATCACACATCTAGAAACCATCAGTCACATCCTCAGCCACCCCTTCCAAATTCATCCTCTCCTACATGTGTGCACCTAGTGGGAGCCAACATCAACTTCCTGCTCCTCTCTCACTGTTTACTGCAGCATTTAAGAGGATGAAGACAAAGATCTTAACATGGCTGTTAATGAAGAACATATCATAGTCTGCAGGCGCTGTACTTTACCTGATTATCTTTCCAGCCACATAAGCTGGCAGAGTGATCCTATTCAGTGAGCCACAGAGCTGGGCCATGTTTCAGGGCTTGCAGCATGTCCCAATGTTAAAAAAAAAAGATATTTTTGATTTAACAGCAAACAGCCTCCTATTGATCAAGCTGCACAAGAAACATCTGATTTGGACGAACTAGACAAAACAAATTAGCTGGTGCCTGCAGTTAGTACAGAGCTTTACTGGGCCCAATAGAAGGTTTGCTGTTCTGACAGAGGTCCACAGCCGCTGGGCTTCCGTAAACACAAACACAGCACCTGGCTCCCTACATGTGGGCTGAAAACTGGCCCGCTGTACACAAACATTCACCCCTGCCCATCCATTTCCTCACGTCATACACTGACTCATACTGTTCTCATGGCACAAATACATCAAGTGGATCCAGTCAGTCCCAGCAGGGTTTGGTGTAAGTGTTGGTGTTAATTTTGGTGGTGATGGAAATGACGCAGTATAGAAGCTTCAAGTGAACTGCTGTTCTCGGTTTGGAAATCTGTTCAAATGTAACCTTGTCCACAACACTTCAATAAAGGCTTCCTTGTCCCAGGCACCACTTAGAGCAGCTTTTTATGCAGATATATAGATGTAACAAGACTTATATAGCCCTTATGCTACGTCAAAAGTGTTTCAAAAGACTTGAAAAATCAAGTTTGTTGAGTTGCTACATAAAAAAGTCAGGGGATCACTTACGTCATTTTTTAAAGTCACTCTTTTTGGTATCATGGATGTCTTTACCAATTTTGAGGCAAAACTTCAAACAGTCATTGTATAATTGAAGTCTGAACCAAAATGGTGGCCTAAATGACAGGCAAACATCCCTCTGGAGCCATGCAGCCAGTATTGCAAAAGTTCCCTCTAAAGTTGAAAAAGTTTTACTTACCTGTTTATTTAAGACTAACAAGATTACAAAGATCAAAAAGTTAATGCCCTGCAAACTGCAAAGACACAGACCTTCATATGCTAAGTGGAAATAAAGTGCATCACTGTGCCCAGCAAACTTAAAGGAAGCCTGAATCACTGAACTTCCCATGAGGGTAAGAAACCATTGTTCAGTTGATTTGTTTTGTTTTTTTGCCCTAAGTCACAATCAAGAAACTCAATTCCAAGGACTTTCCACACTCTACTTTCCCCCCCTGGCACAGAATCAGCTGGTTGAAATATAAGTCATGTATACTAGCGTATCAGATCAGTATCTATGCTACTTTTCTGCTCTAATTCAACTATTAGTCTTGTCTAATTTCTTATCAGCGAAACATTACTGAATGACATGTTTAACTTGATTTTTTCTGGACTGTACTTCACTAGACTGAACAGCTAAAGCACAGAGAGGTATGATACAGTAACCTACAAAGGTCTGAAAAGGGAAATTGTTTCTTGAGTGAACATGTAAATTCCTAACAGATTGAGTCTCCATGATTGAAGGCCTTGTTTTTGGACGAGGAGTTGAAAGAAGCGCGTAACACTGCAGGATTTGTTTCAGACCAAACGCAGATAACATAAGCAGGACGGACAATGGGGTCACTGATCTGAGATTTACCTGTAACAGAGAAGCATAAAGGCCTTATCGAAAAGAGTTGCTGAATTACAGAGCAGCTCCTGTTTGCCAGCTTCGGCTCAGCCAGGCGTGATGGTGTACCACTTAGTTTTCTGTTCAATCTACTACAAAAGTGGTTGTTGAGATCTTAGAAGATCAGCAGTTAAAAAGAAAAGAAAACTTTGGCTCTTTTTTGGGGGGAACTGATAGCAAAATCTTAACTGTGTTGTCTGAAAGAGTTTGGATGCTGGGATTTGACCTTACAAAATAAAACACCCTGAATCAGGCATCTTTTCTCTGCTGCACTGAGTTTTTAAAAGCGTGCCATCACAACACCACAAATAGAAGCTTATTCAGCCTGATACAACGGAGCAGGATGACTTCTGCAGATGTAATCTTCAGGTGCGGCAGTCTCATTTATCTGTCATCCTCCCGGGGCTTCGCAGAGCGTCTTTATCGGGGTTCCACAGAAAGGAATTCGCAAAGACTGTAGATGAAATATGGAGGGATTGGTTTCAGCAGAATCACTACTGGCAGCCCTGAGAGGAGGAGATAATTACCACTTTGACAAGCTTTGATCACAGGCACAGTTATTCTCAGAATGTCGGCGTTGATAGAACAATGAGATGAGGGTCTCAAAAAATTCAGATGAATTTGCCCTAGTTTTTCTTTTCCCCCCTCCCATCCTTAAATTCTGAATAGAAGCTCTGTTACGCACATATTAAGACAAGAATGACAAAATGATGTGGCACAGCAACTCTGTCCATAACTGCCTTTTGATTTTAAGAAGTGGACAAAGGGGATCTGATGATGACTACTGAGATGTTTTTAGGAGAAAGAAGTCGTGAGTAAGTCATCCATGACCTGTAAATACTGTGGATGCAATGAATCATTGGTTTCTTTTTTTTTTTTCCAGGAGGCAGAAAAATGATTCAATAAAATGACAGAGGGATCAGTGAGCCTTGAGCTGGAGTCAGTTTTAGCAGAGGAGGAGGTGTAGAGTCATGAGGGGTAAACTGGTGGGAAGAAGCAGAAAAAAAAAGAAAAAAAAAACTCAAGGTGAAGATGTAACCTCACCACAAAGAAGAAAGATTCAGTTTATTGAGATCGCTTTGAAAATGCATCCAGACCGCAGTGCGGCCCTAAAGCAAACATGCCTCCTACACTACCTGCCTGGGCTAAACTCGAATGCAGCATGTGTCAGCAGGGCCACCCAGTTATAGGAAGGAAGAGATCTTCATGTGCGTGTGTGTTTGAGGGTCAAAACAAGCCAAATGAGTCACATTTTTTTTTCTTCCCTGACCTCAAAATATAAACAAAGAAGTCCTCAAGTCAGCGCTGTGTTATTATGTTACATAGGTTCTCATGGCTTCAAAGTGGATTCGCCCACTCCTCACGATTCATTTAGATTTGACCTCTTCCTGTATCCTACTCATTAGCCCTGAGCTGATGTTGTTCTCCTGAAGGCTCAGGTACCTTAGCGGGAACTGCGTTCTACATAGCAATGCAGCCATGATGTCATTTCCTCCAACGTCACTGATGCCATTCCTGTCCAGATCCACCTGTCGTAGGCTGGTGTTTGCTTTAAGGGCGTCAGCTAGCAGCCTGACCCCTGGGTCCCCCAAGTTGTTTTCATCCAGGTTAATCTGAGCTAGTGCGATGTTTCCTTTGAGGCTGTCGAAAAGCTCCTTCCATGCTGCCAGATCGGCGCCGCTGGTCTGAGCCAGCCCTAAGTACTGAAGATACGAGTGGTGCCTCATATATGATGCTAACACTTTTACCCCGTCGCTGCCCAGGCCATTCCCCCCAATATCCAGTTCCAAGAGTGCAAAAACCCTGAAAGAGCTCCATCCAGTGGGGAGCTGCAGAAGCACATTGTGCTCAGATGAAATCATTGCCTGTTGGATGGCAGCAGCGGCTCTGGCTGTTTGCTCCTGCAGCTCAGCTATTCCATTCAACAGGGTGAGCACTCCATGGTCACGCAGTTTGTTTCCAAACAAGCTGTTGAGAGAGAAAAAAGTGGTAACCATGGAGATTTATTATTCCTTCATGCTCATTGTAAAGGGGGTATATGCACTTGTACTGTTGCTTGTTTTTATCTTGCTTGTTTTTGCACTTGCTTGTTTTGCAGCTTAAAGGTCATAGATACATACTATAAATGATTTTTAAAAGTATTTTCCTGTTATTGATTCAGACAAACTTGGTGCCTTTATCTAAATGAGGAAGTAAAGATGTGAACAATAGCTGTATTAGCAATGATACAGCCAGGGTTATTATTTCATTTTTGCAAATTATTTAAGCATGAATTTTCATCATGGCTTAGCGAATGCTTTTAACTCTTGGGTTTTCTGTAGGCTCCACTTTAAAGGAATTGTTTGTTTACTCCATACTAAAAAGGATTATGTACCTGACTATTTCTTGGCCAGAGAGATAAGTAACTTCCTTAGGTCTTTGCTCAGAGCTTTTGTACTAAGCTAGGCTAGCCAGCTGCCTGCTAAAGCCTGGAATGTAATGGGCAGAAAGAGAGAGTGGTATCAATCTTCTCAGGTCAAGGCTGAACTTCTCATTTTCTCTTGTGTGTGATGACCAGCTGTGCTCTCACTGTATCTCACACGTCAGCGTGCACTGTCAGTTTCTACATCTGTCAATGTGTCTCTGAACAAGTGTCACAAAGGCAAGCTCCTGCACATTTACTGTGTTTCATGGGGAGAAAGAAAATAACTCAGCAAGGTAAGGCACTGCAGGCACTTCTAGTTCACATAAAAGAGATGGATTGTGTAATTCAACAGTAAAAGGCTAAGATTTTATACTGCAATGAGGAGGCTGTCCTTGGATTAGCTTCTTTTTTTTATTGTCTCTTCATTTTTATTATGTTCTTTCCTTAAGTCATATTAGAACACTTTTAAAAGGCTAATTTTCCCAGATCTGCATGTTGTTTACTGCGTTTTTTTAAATTTTATTTTCACAGATTTAATGTATCAGTGGTGTCTGAAACTCACTGCAGGCCTTTGAACTGAGGCTTCACTCGCAGAACGTCCAGCAGGATGTGAGCACCATATGGGCCGATGAGGTTGAGGTTGAGGTTGAGCAGTGTGACCTCAGACAGGCTGCTCTTCAGCGCCCCCGCCAGGCTCAGCAGCAGGTCGTCTGTCAGGTCCGTGTTCCTCAGAACGAGTTGCTCAACCTCATCGGACGTGCTCAGCACTGTCATCATGGCGTCAAGCTACAGATACAAACCAAGACAATTATGACTCATCTGGACCAACTTACTAACTAATATCTATTTCAGATTAAAATTGGATTAAAGACACACGGCCTGAGTGTCAGTCACAACCACTCTGCCACTTTTCTAGAGCTTCAGAATCTTTTCAGAAACCTTTAAAACCTCTGTCATCCTGATGAGTACGACCAAGCCAATCCCCTGCTCGTCTGAGATTAAACTAGGTGACCATTTGTCATGAACAATTTATGTACTAACCTCCTGGTGACGAAGGAATCCTTTAAGGTAGAATGTGTTTGTGAAGTTGACCCAACTTTTATCAGATAAATAATTGTTACTTAGTAAATGCCACAAACATTTTATGTGTTAAGTAATTTGCACTGTAAAGTGAAAAAAACTGATAAACACACTGACACTAAAACTGATATGAATTCATTTCAGATGCATCAACTTATTCGCATGCTTATATGTGAACAAATGACATTTGAATCCTCAATTTTTACTTTTTTTCTCAATTGAAGTATAATTGCAAAATTTTTAATTGTATTTTTCTATGATGGCAAAAATTTAAATGACTACTTAACAGTAATTGGAAATGTATCCTCAAACTGTTTTTTCAAACTAGGATTTATTACATTATTTGAACACACAATGTGGAGATGTGGGTATATCAAGGGCTTTAGCCAGGGATTTCATGCCAAGAGCCATTTTGGAGAAAACACAGATTCACCACAGTAATTTGTGTTATACACACACCTGCGCCTGCAGGTCTTGTTCTTTAGCAGGCTCTTCTGTGCCAGCAATCTGACCGGCCGTGTCCTCTTCTTCATCTGGCTCTTCATCAGGCTGCGGGACCGTGTCACTTTCGGCACTGCACTCCACATCTGAGCCCGGAGCTTTGGGGCACAATGACAGTCTCTTCTGGAGTCGACACCTCTCTAGGACTTGGCAAACAAAGAGAGAAAAACAACTCAGGTGCAATAAAGCTAAAGACACAGTGATATTTATACCCACTGTTGATGTGAGAAGTTATGCAAGTTATGAAATCTAAAAATTCAGTTTGAGCGTCAACGTTCAATGGAGAAAACACATCTGCTGAAGTGAGATTCATGCATGCAGGCATGCGTATGCGTGCGTGCGTGCGTCTGTATGCGCGTATGAACATTGTCTCCATAACCTCTTCCACACATCATCCATCTTCCTTCAAGCAGACACTGTTCAATGCATCACTTTATTGCAAATTCAACATCTTCTTCTCAAGTGTATTATGTAAATCAGTTACAGCACTCCGGGGAGATTCCAGTATGTTCCTACTGTGCTGCGGTTTCTTTACTCACTGTTTGCCTTGAACCAGTTGTGCTTGTTTGGGCCCTGCTCCAACACGGCGCTCATTTCCACACATTCTTCATAGAAGTCCTTCAGTCTTTCCCCATGTCTGTTTTTTCCATTTGATCCCAGGCCCTTCTCCTTCTCACCGTTCTGCTTAGTCAGTGCTTCCTCATCCTGCAATGAATCTTTAAAAAGAAAAACTCGTGTTCTTTCCCTTTTTTTCCCGACAAAGAATATTAAATGGAAACACATCATGCAGATGGTTAGAAGGTCATCTGTATCTCCACTTGAAAAGCAGAGAAGATTTTACTTTCCCTTATTTCTCTGTCTTCTCTTAAGGATCCTGCAGTGCTCACCGAGAACTTTGCCCGTCCTGTTTGATGGCGGCTGCTCTGTCTGCAGCGCTGTGACGTTGCTGGTTGCTCTTTGCTCTGGTTTGGCAGGCGATGCTTGGTCTTCACATTTATCTGCCACTATTAAGCTCTGTGACAACTTCGAGACCTTGCTGTCTCGTCCCTCTTCTCTCCTTTTTCCGGCTGCCTTGCCTTCTCTTTCTTTTTGAATGATTTGACCCTTGCGTCGTTTCTTCTTGGAGGTCTCTTTAATCCCTGCTGTAATGGCATCTTCACTGTCTGTAGATCCCCCGCCACCCTCCTTGACTCGTCTTCTTGTCCTCCTCGCTGTTTTCTTCTCTGGTTTGGCTGGGATGAACAGAGGGGATGATGGACGTGACTCGTTGGTGCCTGCAACGGAAACATAGGAGTCAAAATGAAAGAAAGAAAAACACTTTTTGGGACCTTTAGTCTTTAAACTGGTCCATTAAAATCAAGGAATGGGCCTAATGTCAAAAAAATGTTGATGAATAAGCTTAAGAAAGAAATGGAAAACTGAGACACTCATTTCCAGGCTTTGTACCATCGCCAGGGCTTTGCTCTGGAGGGAGAATTGAGTTCTCCTTTGTGCCGTTGTTCAGCTGCTGGCAGGAGCTGAATTTGTTTCGGAGACTCGTACATCTGAAAAAAAGGGAAAAAAAAGTGCTTTCATCATGACTCATATTTCCTCCCCTGTACCACCACAAACATCGTTCCCTCATGTCATGCAATATGCATCCTTTTTCCTTCTCTGTAGACCCACAATGCATTACATCTGCAGAGCAATGGGTTCACTCGATCTGTTATGACTCTAACTAATTTCTTGTTTTTTCTCAGTGTAATGCTGTCCTTCCTCTCCCTAAGGAGGAAATCTGACCTGTAACAGGGGATCCCACCAGCCAGCCAGGTCAACCTAAAGCAGCTCTTCCTGCCCTGCTGGAAGCCGGGAGCGTAGCGGTACTCGCAGCAGGAACTGATTCTGGCCACCATGATGCTGTTAACGTAAAAGGTAGCACTGAAGGGGTAACCTCTGTGTCGCTGTGAGACAAACTGGAACTGCTCTGAAAGATCCAGGGAGAAAATATTATGAAATTCTCAAAGGCTTACGATAATCATGTTTGAGATTTCTAACAGATTCAGCATGGTCAGGTGTCTGTCTTGTTTGGCTTAAGTTGCCGAAAAGATTAACAAATTTGAGGGTTTGGGTTTCTGTGCTTTATGCTTACAGTGCAGTGACATTGTTTGGATGGAAGCATCCAGGAAACAGCAGAGCGGGGGTTCGTACTGACCATTGATAACGCCACATTGCCACCCCTCTTCACAGGCTGCATATTAGAGGTTGAATTATAGTCACATCACATCAAATTTAGGCCTTTAAAAGCACTGATTATAACATTATTGGCTAGCTGTCAGGGTTAGATCCAGATTGTTGTGTGGTATTACTGGTCTCTCAGTGAGCTTTTAACTAGAATCACCATATTCTGCTTTTAAAAATACAGTGGCAATTTCAACTACTATTTAAGTGAGTTCTGATGCCAAACGGTACTGATTCATTTATAGAAATAGTGCCTCACTGTTGTCTTTATTTTTGTTTTTTAGTAACTGATAGAGGGAAAGTTCACCGCACACCCGAACATACATTTTTCTTCAGTTGTTACTATCTGCAGAAGTCAAAGAGAAAAAAAATGATATTTTCTGAGTTCAAAAGGCCTCATTCACCCAAAACATATTATGTCATGTATCGATTCTGCTCCTGCATTAATCCAGAAAACTTGTTTATTTCCCATCCAGTTTTTCAGATATCTATCTCCAAGCTTTCTGTTTCCTCCCCAATACAATAAAGAGGGCTGAAATTCTGTTTGTGGTTCTCACAGCCCTGAAAAATCACATTTTGAAAATCCAATAACAACATGCTTCTCCAGAAACATCGTCCCTGTTACTCTAAACAATCCACAGAGCACCCTGTCAAAATCTTTCTTATTATTGTGACTTTTTCTCTTCTAAAAAATAATTTCAATGAAAAAAAAACTGTTCCCAGCAATCACTTAAAGTCCCATACCACGCTGTAGTGCTGTATACATACCAATGTACCACACAGTCTAAAATCAATGTAATTAAAGTCAAGAAACACTATATATCCAATAAAGACAGTTTGGAGTGTGCTTCTACATGCATCTCATCCTCCTTTGTTTTACTTCTTCATCATACAGAGCCACAGAAGATTTGGTAAACAGATCACACCCACAGTTTCAAGCAGAAATCCATAACCTCTATGCTGTGCTTCTGCCCTGCAGTGATGGTGTGCATCAACACGTACAAGCTGCTAGGATGAATTTCTTGTCTTGTCTTCTGGCTTTCTGATGTGACAGTCACACATCAGCTTTCTGTTCTTCCTCAGCTCAAACAACACCTCAGGCCAATGACCTCATCACTCTTTTTGCAATGTTGCTTTGAGGGTTGATGAGTCATAAAAAGTGTGAAAGGATGAAGTTTCAGCACCCTTAATTTCCCTCATTTAGCCTTGTTTACTGTCAGAAAACACCTCAATTTGTCCTATGATTTTTATTTTTTTTAATGACTCTTATGACAATAAAATTAAAGCCAAATTCTTTATGTGTTATTTTTTGACAATCTAGCAAAACAGCTTTACATTTCACAGCTCTTACCTCCTGGGGTCACCAGGCCTTTGAAAACACAGATATTCTCCCCTCCATTGACTTGCTGCAGAACCTTCAGTTCATCCTGAGTCAACCCCGACCCCGACCCTCGATGACCTTGCCCCAGGTAGATCATCGTCACAGTTACATTGGATTTCTTTGCTTCTTTGTGCTCCTTTAGTTTGCTCTGATATGAAGAGCAATGATAGTGGAAAGAGCAAAATGTTGGACTTTAAAAAAAAAATGTAATGCATTTTAATGCGCTGAAAATTTAACAGATTTCAGATTACCTGCTTGTTTTGGTGACCCCCAGTTTTCTGAGAGGTAACTGAGGAGAAGGATCCTCTTCTTTTGTCATACAGATAAGGGCAGGACTGACTCAGAGTCCCTTTGATTGAACTCAGATTGGACACCTTAGCTGTGATGGCAGGGAGGTAAACATCATCTTTACCGGTTCTGCCAAAGCGAGCGGGTGAATCATCCAGCTATGTTGGGTACAATGCAGAAATGAAAGGAGTGAATATATACTTCAATACTTTTTCCCTTTATTGTCTTTGGGGCCTCTTACACACAGCAAAGAGCAAACTTTAAGGTCCAGTGTGTGAGATTTTATAAGAGGGATCTCTTGGAGGAACACAAAATGAAACAAAACGGAATCTAAAATTCATGATAGTGTTTTTCAAAAGTAAATAATCACATGGGTTAAGAATCACAGTGTTTACATTGTGTTTGAATTAACCTTTTACAAAAGGTGTTATAAATATTTTAGAGTCTGTTCCTGCTCTGCAGAAAGGATCGCTGCATAGTAATGTGCATGTTACAGGTGCAAGCTGTAACTTTCATGAGTAAGTGCTTCAAGTTTCATTGCTTCATCATAATCAGCACCCCAGTAAAACACATTTCTTTGACCACTGGTACATGTGCATTTGTGGTTTTCCTGATTTTTATGAGTTTTGTTAATATAATTTAGTTTATTAATTTTTCATTAATTAGAGCTCTCAACGTTTAACGACATTAAGGCAAACTGTTAAAACCGCTGAATGCTGACCTTATAGATCTCCACAGTGTCAGGATTCTCCAGGAGGAGGAGTTTGCTCTTTGCTCTGATCAGACTGGCGATGGAGCGGATCATTTTAGCATCTCTACCACTCTGAGCTGGAATCTGTAAAAATAAAAAAAATGATGTATAGTTACATAACCAACAAAATCCATGGTAATGATTAACTGAAAGGAGTTATACAACCATTAATAAAGCTGTGGAGCTTACATGGCCCAGAGACATGCAGGTCAGACACTTACAGGAGTATCTCTGTCTCCTCCATGGACTCCTCGGTAAAAGAGATCCTGCAGGAGGGTTTGGCTGTTTCTTCTGATTCTTCTCATTGATTCAAATGTTTGAAAGAAAACAGATACAAATGCCCATCTGCACAGACAGGAACAGCAACATATGATTATAACATATGGTCCTTGAATTTTTAACTCTAATTCAAGTGTCTTAACATTAACAATGAAAATATTGGCATAGCATGATAAAAATAAGCTAATATGCTGAAAATAATGTTTATGACGATATTTATTTGCATCTTTCTGTAGACAACACCATAATGAATAGGAAAGATCTGAGACCTTATGACTGAGCTGTGTTATAAAAGTCACCCAATAATCAAGTGTGAGAGAGTTAAAAGGAGCCTTATAACAGATAATAAACAGATTTATTTTACCACTGAACAAAGGATATGGATAATAACTTAGTCTGGCGAGGACGATATAAAATACTGAAATGAGATTTTATGGCTAAATGTATAATGCATAATGTCTTCTACTTCCCACTGGAGTCTTAAGGTCACTGTGGTCAAAGGACTTAGAGTCAGTCCCACCTGGCCCTCATGTGCTAAAAACAAGATAAATCTGCCATGTGGAAAATGAATTAAGATGGCTCTGATCTTTTCCACTGTAAGCTTACAGGCCTCCTTTGTTTCAGCCACAGCTTGTCAGTGACTTTAGACCGTCTGTAACCTAATCGCTTCATCGCTGGCCATGTCATCTGCTGGGCTGAGTGCTTCTGGGACAGAAGGCAGCAGGCAGACAGCCATGTTCTGAGATTAGCAGCCCATGTATGCATGAGTGCACCTCAACTTCAGATGGTAAACACAACAGAAATATAGAAGATGAGCATCAAAGAAGTTTATGTTCCTCTATTTCCAATGCAGCTTTATGTCTTAAGGGATGTAGTAGCTGCTCAAGTTGTTCATTTTAGCACTTCATTTGTCTACCTTTTTATGAACTCTGCAGTAGCTGGAAAAGGGAACAAACTTTTACAGTTTCTGCGAAAATATTGGTGAGCAAGAATTCAGAAAAAAATGGGATTTAGATAATGAATGCAATCAAAAATGGCAAAATCTTTCTGAAGAAATGCTCTTGCAAAGGCAGGAGGCCTGCAATTTAAATTTTACCAACATAAAAATGTATAAGTATTATCACTAAAATGTACTTTATGTTTTACTTTATGTTGTACCACTGTATGTGGTGCAATCTTCTTATACAGTCAATACGGTTCTTAAAAAATATATGCATATACATCAAATTGAGATGTAAAAGAAGCACAAAATAATACAAAAATTAAAATACTTAAGTACCTTAACATTGTGCCCAAGTATGGGTATAATGTTCTTAATTACTTCCCAGCATTTTGTAAATAATACTCAGTCAAAATTGCTTAAACTATTTAACTACCTGCTGAAAACAGAAATAAATACTAATCCCTTAAACACATTTACTCTCTTTACTCGTATTATCTATTATTGAATTTAATGATAACAAACTATGCTAAGTAATTCTTTTACTCTATAATCATCTGTCTTTTTAAATTCTTCTTTCTTTTTCCCCCTTGTCTAAATCTTCATCCAACACAGTCACAGGACAGATCTTACCTGCTGCCTCGTACGGTGCTGAGTGTGTCTTTCCACTAGGTGATCTGATCCCTGAACAGCTGCTGATCTCCTGTTCTCTGCTCTCCTTTCTCACAATCAGTGACACCTGAGCAGCCGACACCTTTGCCACCTTTGGCTCATCTCGCCTGACGCAGGTTCTTTCATCTTTAATCATCCCTGACCTTCGCCCTATATGCTCTGACCACATGTGACGTTAAGCTGCCCCCAGCTTATCAACACTTACCTCTGACACTTCATTAGAAATTAATCGGCTGATTGTTTGGGAAGGTTTGGAATCATTTTTTTGTCAGTAGTCTCAGTATCTCGATGAACTAAGTTTGACTGCTTTTTTATTTTGTTTTGCTTTTTGGAGGGCTGATGCCAATATTTGTAATTACTAAGCAAATAAGCTGCCAAAAGCTGATACAATGGTCCAATTTTCTCGCATTTTACATTTCAGCATGTCTTTGCCAAAACTGAGGGATCCGGTTTTAATTTTGCATCCAAGCAGAGACTCTATGTCATCTGTAAACTCAGTGCATCACTGTCTGGTGCCCCCTGTCTCCTGTTGTTGTTTTACAAAATCATAATTCAGCCCATCTTGCTGCACTCATTTTGCCTTGGTCTGTACCAACCTGAGAATCTCCAACAAAAACAAACCCACCGACATCACACAAACCGCCCTCAAAAATCCCCTGCCTGCAGCCCGTTCCTCGGACATGAACCGCAGAGCCATCACATGCTTCTTGCTCATAATAGCAAATGACACTGATCATAACCTCAGTCAACACGTCACATTACTTCCATCTGGCCGCAGATAAAATAGAGAAAGGCTCGTTTCAGCAAGAGTTTTTGTCCCCTCTGCCAGAGAAACCTTGAGGCTGCCTCACTGACACTGCTTTGTGCTGAGAAGTACAAATATGGACAATACACAAGATTTGATGTTTTGTCTGTACACAAAGCTCTACATTTCAGTAAAAACAAATCTCTTTCATAAATCTTGGTCTAAAAATGATTGCAATGTCACAACTACTAAACTTTTATATCACGGATCCATGATAACTAAACAAACTGCACCCACTGATGAGGACTGTGCGATGCAGATAAAAGCCCTAGGGGAAAATAATGGAGTTAAAATAGTTTTTTCATGCTTCTATTTGATGAAACAACTATTTTCAAGGTCAAAACTGACTTACGTAAAATAAGCAGCTGTAGTCAGAGAGGGAGGGAGACCTCAGTCATATAACTGCCCAATGCTTTGAACTGGCTCATCTGATTATTGGCTGATTTATTGACAGATTATTGCTAAAATAAGTGCAGTAGAAGTTGTATACAGCTGGTTGACAGATTTATTGTGGAAAATATACAGAGAGAATGGTCTCGTTCAGCCGAGGGATCATGAAAAGTGGGACATGTGACCGCCATCATTTGTATTTCCAGCAGTGGATATAAAAACATATGAAAGCAATTGGAACATCATATTAGTTAAAACAGAAAAAAGGTTTTGACCCAGAAAAGGAGACCATCAACATGCATCAGTCACCCTGAGGCTGTGCAGTTCTTGCCATCAGATGGTGTTATTGTTATATAACAGGCATTTTATTGCTGTTGCCCCATAAAGACCTGCTCATTCTCTTTTCATCTCTTCTCTGCAAGCTGTCTGAATGGTTGACTGTGTGCACAACTCAGCCCTCTCAAAAAAGCCTGACCCTACTTGCTTGCACACACTGGCTCCATGCAGTTTCTTATGTGCCCCGGCAGATCCAAAGAGCCGCTGGGGGCCAACCGGCTCCGTCTGCCTGCTGGATCCATTACATCCATAAACTGATAGGGGGTTTGAGTGTATTTGGCTTGGCACTCCAGCATTTGCTTCCTGCCATGCTTACTAAGGCAATGTGTCAGTTTATTACGGGCTCACCACACACCTCCACCCTCCAGTGTCCATGATGTGACGCATTATGTAAGCCGTGCTTTGCGGGATGGCTGATTCGTCATTTTCCTAAGCTCAGCATTTTCTGAGGGCCAAGATTTGTAAAAGTCATCAGTGATCAATGTGGAAATATAAAGTTGCCGCAAAGAATATTTGGAAGTGAGGAACAAATTGATTGTTGATGTCGGAGTTTATAAGCTGTGTTAAAGCAATACATCACTGTGTTTTATAGACAACTTATGTAATATCCTGCTTTCAGTGGATAGTTTAGATTACCCTCCATTCATCCTGCCCTACATTGTGAGAACTTAAGTAACAGAATATATTTCATTTCCTCCTATTTCTCCTGCTGTTTGATTTGTGACCAATGTAAAGCAGCAGTGTCCTAAAACTGTGACTCCCAAACTTTTTTTTGGCAAATGAGCAGATGAACTCAAGGACTCTTTTTATCCTCCACCTTAAATAGAAGGGTTCAATGTGATGGATCCTCGTCTACATTTTTCTCATGTTTAAACTATTTATCTGTTACTTTTATTTATTTTAATGCTTCAGCTAGATAGATATCTGTTTTTCCCATAGCCTTGTTTGTAACTTGCAGCTGATGTCCTCCAGCTCAGGATCATTGCAGGTTGTGACATAGTTACGACACGTCAGAATTTTCAATTATTTTTGCGACAGTAACCATGACTTCTGAAGAGGCAATTGTTATCTCTGTAAATGAATTCTATTGATAAAATCTGTGGGTATTTCCAATATGGGATTTTTGTAAAATCAGAACAACTATTTTATGATATACTTAAACAAAGTGGGTTTTTTTCTAAACTACATCACAAACAGAACTCAAACCTGTTTGTGTTACAAAAAACATATGTAATTCATGTCCCTGTACACTAATCTTTTAACGTCATGTCACTATTTAACCAAATGCTAAGAGCCTGTGTTGCCTCTGCAGTTTGCTTTTTTGGTATCTGATATATAAAACTGGTATTTTATTGGTTAATGTGACAGTCAGTTTACCAAAGAGCAGCCTCAGGTTGATTTGTTGTCCTTTTTTCCATTTTAAATTTCCTTCTAAAGATCAATTTGTGGATATATTTTTATATAATTTATATTTTATCAGAATTCCCACTTTTTTCATTTATCTTCCAGGAGGCAGCTGCAGAAGTGAATCCTGGATACAAGTAATCCTGGTTAGGATTTACTAACCCTAAACACAGAAAAAGCAGGATTGGATTGTAGCAGCAGACAAATCTGGGTGAGAAAATTAAAAAAAAGAATTGTATCCCTTTCTTCATTACTACCACTAGGGTGCCCTTCAGCAAGACCTTTAAAGCCCAGTGGAATGAGTGGAGCTGTTCAGTCCCCAGTTGTTTGACTGGGCAGCTTCTAATTATGACTGTGTGAAGACCTCCTCTGAAAAAGGTGAGCACTGCTGCCAGTGAAACTGCCCTGATTAAATACAAGTTTGCCTCTGAGTCATTCGTTACATACCACTTATCTAGAAGCTAAATGTCTGTGAGGCTGTGCACTGTTGAGAAATGGCCATTGAGGCTGGCAAATTCAAAAATGCAAAACAGATTGTGTAAGCTGGTAATGGGACTCAGTCCCATTATCTTTTGTAGCTTACTGTTAGCATTGTGATGATTTATGAGAGGTAATTTTCAATGAAATTGCTCTGTGAAATCCTATATTATATTAGAGTACAGATAATCAAAAATGGAAAAGTTAAGTTTGCTTTGTCTCAGAAACCTGTAGAAGAAGGCAAGATGGAATATTTAACTAGATTTCGTCACATTTCTATAGCACTTTTTACTTTGCCAATGATTTATGACTTTTATTGCAGACATAAAAAGGTCTGAGGCTTTTAATTGAGATGGTCTCCAATATTTTTTGGACTTCTCTTTGTAGGTTTGTTTGAAATTTATGTAACTCTATATAAAATTATGGTGTATTGGAAGCCAAAGTCAGCTTGGCCAAGTCATGTGTGTGACACACCAATAAAACTTAATTCATTCAAGGGTCACAATTCAATGAAGATACACGAGCCTCTCCAGTGAAGAACACATAGCAGTACAAAAATTGTGCATTAGTATCAATGTCAGTTATATTATAATTATTAATAAGCCATTCAATAATTATTTATCCAGGAATTCTTCAGTTGTTTATATGATATTATCGGGCCCATGCTGCTAGATGTGTAACTGATTTTTAATATTACATATGTCAGGTAAATAACAAAATACAAAATGCATGGTGGATGCAGAGTAGATCTGCACCATAATGAACAAACAATAGCTGCTATGTCTTTATTCTCCTCCTGTCATGTCAGTGTTTCACCACTTGAGGGTGCAAGAAGACCAACCAGACCTTCACATCAGCCAGTCTGTCATCCAATTACGTTGCATACAGGAGAGTGGGCTGGCAGCTCTTCCTGAGGCTTTCACACCAGGTGGTCTGGTTTTCCTCTGTGGCTAATTACCTCTCCGTCTGAAGTGCTGCATCATCTGTTCCTGCTGTCAGAAACACTAACTCAAGGCGGCTCATTGTGGCCACCCAGACTTCTACAGCAAGAGCCGAGTTTCCACAAAATACTGGATGAACACACACTCATGTTGCTGCCAGGCAGTCTGGGATGGAGCAGTTTACCGCTTGGTTGCACCACTGTATCAAATTTTCTGTCATGTTTAAATTAATTTTAATACCAAAACTTAGAATGGGTAAAGTATATTTTTTGAGAGCTGTGAATTTGCAAATGGGAGAAGCAGCACTAATTGCATACAGCTTTCACACATTAGCGATTAATCTGAGCATACCAATGCACACAAAACGCACACACACACACACACACACAAACACACACACAAATGTGCTCTCTCAGCAACTCTACAATGTTGCACTTTGTCACATTTCATTTTTTAATATAAGGAATCATTTGCTGACAGTTGACCTTTACCCTGTAGCTGCAGCCTTTAATCTCCTGAGATGACATGAGGCTAACACTGTACTACAGATTTTAATGCACAAAGTTTGTAATGATTTTCTTGTGCTGGAGCAGCTTTAGTATTATAGATTACTGCACCGGCAAAGCAGCTAAACATGGGCCCAAGATGTATTTTTTATCACTAGACTATATTTAGCACCACATATTAATCCAGATTAATTAAAACCACGAGCCTCTTGGTTAATTACTTATGCATTTAAATCAATTAAAGCAAACAGTGACAAATTGCCTTTATATTTTCTTTGCCAGATAATCCCAGACGTTGTTTAAATCACAAGTGCAGCTATCTAATGGTTCATGTCCGGATATTACTGTAAGTACCAAATAATTACATCTACTGTAACTGTCATTGTCCTCAAAACATCATTTATCTCCTTAAAGTCAACTATTTATGGCCTATAAAAACAGTCCTGCTATTAGTGTTGTTGATGATTTCAGGTGGTTAAAATGGGTTTTAAGATGGGTTTGTTTTGTCGAAGAGGTAGGAACATTCTTCTGTTTCATAAAGGAGCACCTTATCTTTCATTTTAAATGAAAAAAACAATCAAATCAACAAATTTGTTTTTAAATGTTACTAAATAGGACAAATAAAAATATAAAAAATACTTTGTGTAATTAGCAAAAAACTAAAAAACAAACAAAAAAATCTTGTGTTGTTTTAAAACTGGCTCTTCACTTGCTTCTTAGTTAAGGTGGGCTACTCTGACTTATAACAGTATTTGGGCTCATTATACATTTGTTATAACAATGGGGCCTCATGTGATACCATCAGCTCATAAGTTAACACAACATCCATGTGTTGTGTCAGCGGAGGGCGTGAGTGGCCTGTCCCATCTGCGCAGAGCAGCAGGGGTGCCGGAGCTGGTCCCAGCGAGAGTCAGGCACAGCCATGTGGCAAGTTGGCACCTCCTGACCAGGACATGGAGCAGTCTGCGTGTCAGGAACAGGCCAACAAAAAAAAAGGAAATAAGGGGCCTCAGTGTTGTCTAACCCCCAAAAGTATGTTCCATTATCCACATGGCATAAGAAATGAAAGATAGGTCAAAGTTATGTTAATGTACCCTACTGTTACGGAAAACCACCTAGTGGTGTTCATGTCCCTGCCTTCTCTCAGTGGTGACGTATGTTCATGCATTACATGCAGACATACTAAACCTTGTTTTTTGCATGTTTAATAAGCAGATGCTGTTGTTGGATTATTTGTATGTTTACATTTTGTCTATTTTACTTTGTTGAAAATGGTGTGTATTTAATGTTGCAAGCCGCAGTTCTTTTTTGTAAAGTCTTTTAATTTGTTTTCTATTTGGCATGTGTTTGCATGTATTTTGGTTTGGAAATGAGCGACGCACAAACTTCTTGCTCAGATCTTGTTCACATTCTACTATTACAAGTACACACTAGAGGCAGCTCTCACTCAGCTCTGCCGTCTCGGCGTCGGGTTCTGAGTTTGAACTTGACTGTGTGGGTGGAAATTTGCATGTGTCTAATTTGCATTTTCTCCCTGTGCTGAGTTTGCTCTGATTTAGTCTCACAGCCCAGATGAATAGTTATTTTCCTAGATGTGACTGTGTCTGTCTGACTATGTGTTAACCCTGCATTGGCAACTAGTCCAGTGTGGTAATGTGGTTTTTGCTTTTTGTATGCTATGATGGACTCCTGCCCCAACCGAGTTCAGCTCAGCTCTTTGTGACCACAAAGTTTCCTTGAATAAGACACTGAAGGCGTGTGCATTGTAGATTTATTGCATGCCAAACATTTCTGCACATTTAACAAAATTAGATTTAAGATGTCAATGTATTATATTCCAAATATTGGTAAGAATTAGCAATACTATACATGCAGTGAAAGGATGATTGATGTCCAGTTTGCAAGTAGAATAGAAGGGTGATTGTGTTACCAATGTAGGTTTGACCTTAGTTTCCATGACACCTGAGATTGTATGTGTAGCTTACAGCCACTGGCCTATTAGACAACAGGACGCAGGCTGCGCTGGTTACAAGTGCACAAAGAGTCCAAATAGTGATTATAAGATAAAAGATTAAATCAGCATCTTTTGTCATTATGTGTCATTAGACAATCATTTCTTATATCCCAACTAAAACGGGCTGTAAATGCAAATATATAGAAATGCATTTGCATTTGTTTTAATATCTGTCTTATTAAAGATGATTTACCATGATACAAATGTAAAAATATACAACAACATATACAAAGATAGACATGAGCCATAGCTCCCTCCCTCTGACTCTCCCCACATGTCAGCACTGAACCATGCAATAAGATGACAAAAGTGGAGCATAAGCCATGAGACAAGTGAAACCAGGAAAGGCACCCTCAGACTGTTCTCAGCTCTCTCAAATTTATGCCTGACAGAAGGTGAAGTGGAGTCATCAGTTAATCCCTGCTGGAGTGTTACAGACAGGAGATTAGTGCGTTGGATGCGAGGAGGTGCCTGTCCAGGTCTCCATTCATCACACAGCAGTGTCCTTACTGAATAAATATCCCCCCTCTTTTTCCCAACAGGCTGAGGAAGAAAGAAAGATTAGAAAAATGCACTTTAAGGTTACATCAAAAACTGGAAAGATGTGTGAAAAGTATGACATCTCAGTGTTAAAATACAGGTCATGTTGTTCTTGAGCATTTTAATGAAATAGAATAAAAGTTAAGTTAACTTTTAGTGTTAAATTTTCAGTATTAAGTATTGGTTATTTTTATAGAGGTGTCTCTTGTAGTGCCATATCATTTGATGTTGTTTGCAATTTTAGCCTCTTTTTGCTTCTTTAGCCTATTGTTTTGGTTTATTTGGGCAGTTCTTACTTGTTTTGATTTATTTCTACTAGTCCCATTAGACTTGTTTTGAGTGATGAAAAATAGCCATGATAAACATATTACAGGCCACACTATATGCCCAGCACAAAAGAGCAAACAGGCAAAGTTAGCAACAAGCTAGCTGGAGAAGAAAGCTAACATTTATCTGCAAGAGAGACGGATTATTATCGTATGAATCTAACTGAGACTGAAACATAGAAAAAAGGAAGGTATGGTCTGTATAGGACTCTATTTACTGATCCCAGGTGTTTACTAATGCTAAAATAATGCTAATGTAAGCCACTCTTTGCTAACAAGTCTGCCATATCAACTAAAAGTAAATTTTTCACCAACTAATTTATTCTCAGGCAGCAGCTTTGAACAACACAAATGCAACAGACCAAATGACAAACTCATTTGTCATTTACAACTGAAACTGTGACAAGTTCCAAGTTTTATCTGCTTAGCAAAAGTCATTTCGGGACATAAAGGGAAACTGCTAAATGACGCAGAACATATGTTGAGGTGGAGAGGACACACACACACATCAACAATCTGCCAACACTTCATCATACTCTCTGCATTGGGATTTGATGACAATAGTGTAAAAGTATTAGCAAGGCACTTTTTCTTTTAATCTCTTATTATACCGCTGTGTAATGTAAGCTGAAGGTAACACTTGCACAGCCTTGTGTAGGTTTATAGTGACGTGTGGGCTGCATATAAGGCTCCTCTGAGACCTGTTGAGGAAGACATAAAGATGTGAATCTGATTACTAAGCCCCTGTGTTTCAGGAATACACTAATAAACGCCTGATCAGTGTTAGAGCTGCCCACACACGGCTGTGAACAGTTTGTCTATAATGGTTTTAGTTGATGTCTGTTTGTTGAGGGATTAGCAATGATGTGATTTTAGGGATGATAATAATTCCCCACTGTTAATAATAGCTATGAACATGCTGAAAACATAATCCAATTCATTTATGTTATTTTAATGAGAGGGTTAGGGGAGTTGGTAATTTGAGATGGGTCATAACCTACAGGGGTGTTTGTCTTTGAATTTCTGGATGATTTTGAATTTTGGATTTTGGATTCTGTCTCAATGTGCGCCGCTCTGAGTTAAGGGTTATCTACATGGACTGAGAGCTGTTCGTTATCAGTGTTGTTTGACTCAGAGTTGTCTTTAAGCCAAGAAAAAGGTTGGAGGTTAGGCTGCAATGTCCCTGCTTGCTGGGAAATTGCTTGCAAGACATCGGAGAAAACTAAATAACTAATAAGGACAAGATTGCACCACCAAGCCTGTGGTCCTCAGTTCTCAACTAGTTTGTGAAAAGGATTTAATCTCTTATTTTTTTTAGTAGTATGCAGCATTGCTTTGGTATGCAGAACAGCACTCTGTGTAGGTACAGATGGGTGACCCTTACATATGATTTAGTTGTAAATGCTGTCCATGAATCTGTGGTCTGTAACAGCTTTTAAACACTGCCAACCAAGCATGAAGCTCATTTACATCATCATTATGTAGTTTCTTCAGTTTTACAGTTATGTTTTTCCTCATAAGACATATGCTACCTTATCCTGGCAGAGTTTGCACTGCAGCTCATTTTCGTTCAAATTTTTTAATTAGTTCCTCGCAGAACTTTTTGACGGCTGATGCAGTCTCTGCATGTCTCTCCTGTTTATAATTTGGCACCCATCAAACTCACAGCGCTGTACCAACTGCTATTCAGTTGCCTATGTTAGGAAAAGAATGTGCCACACACATTATAACTTGATACTATGGAGTTAAGTGCAGGAACA
>JAPZDV010000022.1:11155945-11169237 GCA_029814665.1 Acanthurus lineatus
TATCTATCTATCTATCTATCTATCTATCTATCTATCTATCTATCTATCTGTCTATCTATCTATCTATCTATCTATCTGTTTATCTAGCTATCTACTGTATCTATCTGAGTCATCTGTATAATGCTAATGAGTCAAACACTTAGTCAGGCCTGTGGAAGCCGTGCACTGACAGCAGAACAGCAGGGACTCACTGCATAGAATTTGCATTTTGACCCATCTTCCTTGACCCGCATGAGATGAATCACTACACCATCTGAGGTGTTTCCGCTGGACGCGGAGACAAATATAGGCATTCTGGAGGATAGGTAGTCACGCAAACTTCAGAGAGATGACAGAAGCGATGAAATGGGGGAGAGGATCCGCAGGAGGAGGCTGGGGAGGGGGAGTTCAGACTGTAACAGATATCCGGACCCCCTCCGGTGAAAATGTGAAGTGGTGAAGATTAATGCTGCTGCCAATGCTAACGATGCTTTCACACTAACAGAGAGAGTAAAATCCTCAACAGAAACCAGCACAAGACCAGTGTTGGGCACTGTGAGCAGAAATGTCCATGACGCATGATGCATGGCTGCCCGTCTCTGCTCTGAACTCACACATGAGACTTACAGGACACAGATAGAGTCTGTATTTAAAAATAAGTCCATGTCAACAGTTCAACTGGTGTGCCAGTTGTCAAAAGAAAGCTCAAACCAGGGTGTGTAAGTCTTGGGTTTCAGGATGCAGGGAGGGGCAGGATGAATCACTTAGGAAAAGTCGTGTGGGGGCTGGTGGTGCTGTTAAGGGGAGGGGGAGTTTGACTCCTTGAAGTGGTCAAGTACAATGTCCTGCAGAGCAGAAACTGTGACAGCTAGACATTTAAGGACAGACTGCAGGGGACAGGGCTGCATTAACTGATAGAAAACAGCAGGCCAGAGACCTGCCTGACACGAAGGTGCTGCTTTGAAACAGAAGCACAAATCTGCAGATCCAGAGAAAAACGCAGAGGAGATAAAACATGGGAGTGTACAATGAACAAGGGTAAGATTATCGATCCAGATTAAAAGTTTTTGAGCAGGAACATTTAAGAGGCGTAAAGTTGACTTTGAGGTGTTTTCTGCATAATTTAAATTATTAAGTAACTGCTGCAATATAATGAAGTCTTGTGGGGAGAAGCATGCACTAATATATATATATATATATATTCACATAAAATGTGAAAATCCTATTTCACATTTACAGTTAAATATTGTTAAACTCTGTATAGTGAACATGCTCATTTTTGATTGTATATCTCTTTATTTGTTGTTTAATGATAACATTTGCCGAATGGTTCCCTCACTGCAGTTTATTTATGTCTAACTTGTCACTGCCTGTTCAGGGCGGCCTTGGAGGAACCAGAGCCTCGCCATAGTCTGATCAAACAGCACAAAGAAGGCTCCCCCCGCCGTCGCCGGGTGGCAACACCCCTCTCCCAACGCAGACAGCTCAGCAGACTTCCTCCAAAAGACATCTTCAATAACATGATGTTTGTGGGTCAGTTAAATGTGTACATCTGATAAGGAGAGTTTTGAGTTTAAAAAGAAAAGTATATACATAGCTGTGTGTTTGAGTCCTTGCAATTCATCACAGTGTGACAGTGATCAGACACACACAATACCAAAACCCCCAAACCAAGGAGTAGGTTTTCTATGAGAAAGGTTCATTTATATCTACCTTTCATTAATTAAACATGTAGCTTTATGAGGAGTATTTAATGCTCGTTAAATGAATGCATTTGTTTTACATTGTCTCTTATGAGACTAGGTTCTGGCGGATCTTATGGTCTCTAATGTCTCTGTTGTCGAAGAATACTGCAGTGTTTTATTAATGTAATTGCTCCTGTCTGTTTGGACAGTAGCCTGCACTTAAGACGATGTTAAGTCAATAATTAATGGAGGCCGGCTAGTGGTGGGATGTAACTAAGTATATTTTGCTCAAGTACTGTACTATAGTAAAAGTTAAAGTACTTACTCAACTTGAGTTTTTTTTTATCTAATAAAACTTCCTCCTCTTGTTTAAGGCAAATTTGGTATGTTTTACCACATTGCATTATGTTACATGTCTGGAAACTTTAGCTAATAGTTTTTATACCTTTCTTGTCTTATTAGAAACAAAGCTATAACAGCTATAGTTCAAAGATTTCCTATATGTATAATCTTGCATTTCCTGTGTTTGTAATTTAGCAAACAAGTTATAGTTAATAAATGGGTTAGCAAATGAAATGTATTGTGAAACATGATTACAGATTTCTCTGGGTTTATATATCGTTGCTGCTTAGGTTTTGGGCAATTTAACACAGAAATGCTACATATTATGCCTTTAAAGTTGTTTTTTCCTCTAATTTGTCCATCTGTGCATTTGCAGCAAATTACTCATAAGTTTAAGTTCACTTCATTTTTCACTTTCCTGGATCACACCTCTCTCTGCCAAGGATCACCATGGAAACCAGTCAAAACAGCTCAATACTACTGGATCCATGCCTAAATTCGCCTTGTTTATTGCTTCTACTGCATAGAGAGAGAAGCAAAATGTGAGATGTGACTTAATATAGAAGCCAGAAGAAGGAAGTTCTTTAAAAGAACATTTATCACTTTTGCTACTGTCTCTTGTTAACTGACATTACTGATATGTACATTTCCAGTTTAAATATTTTTTTTTGGATAGGAAGAGTATATTCCTTTAATGGCAGCACCATAGAGATTCCCACCTGCAGGGAAGATGCAGAACTTATTTTTTGATGAGATCTTTAATGCAATAATAAGAACCCTGTTTTTGTTTCTGTAGTTGGGGGATGGACCCAGGAAGACCCCTCCTGTTTGGTAGAGCAGTTCTGTCCTGAGTACAACGAGTGGAGAAAAGCAGCACACATGGTCAACAATCGTGGCAGTGTGGCTGTGGGAACACTGGATGGCCAGATCTATGCTGTGGGCGGGGAAGATAACATCCAGTGTTACAGCAGTGCGGAGAGGTGAGACACAGTGCAGTTTCAAAATGTCTTTTGCCAAGAATCTGTGCTCAGAGGCTTAATTTGGCATCCATTTCTATTTCAAAACATCATACTGGAGAGGAAGTTCCCACTTTCTCACATTAAATTGTCCCTAGGCTCTGAGGATATCTTGCTGTATGGAACTCACATCATCATCAGAATAGATTGTGTTTGTTTTGTTACATGATCTGTTGAGTTCAAGTTAAATGCAAACATCAAACTGCTGTCGTCATGAGAGGCTGTAACTGAAATTGTTTTCTTCTGTTTTGTGTCAAGTTCCTGGTGATGATTCATACTGACATCTCATTACCTCAAATGGGTTATCACTGCATGAGAAAGTGAAAGCAAGCATGTTGCCGCTGACGATAACAGTTTACAATACCAGTCGAAAGAGCTGCTCGGATCTGACAGTCTGGGGAATTCCTCCCAGTCCCAGGTTGATCTGTGGAGGATGAAGTAAATAATGTAATGTAGGTGGCAGTCTGCAGCTCCTGCCTTTTTAAAGAGACCATGAATCTGTATAACAGGCATGTAAAGCAAGAGATGAAATAAGGAAATGAGCCAAACTAGAGAGCCTCTGAACATGGAAAGACTGTCCTTGTGTTTATATAACTTGATTAAACCAAGACAGGGGCATGAGATTGAAAATCTCTTTTTTCATGAGAGTCCTAACCATGTACGAAAGAAATGATTTTCCATTTCCACAGCCAAGTAATATATGCACAGAAAAGAAGAATTACAGATGTGTTCAGTATACAGAGGAGAAAAAATAATGCTTCAGACATGACAATGCCTGGAGAGGATGTGAGTGCTGTCCTCTATAATATCACTTAACCAGAGATTTCCTATTAAGCTAGAATAAAAGTTGATGCTAAGAAATTCCACTGATTTTAATACTTGGGCATTCATTGCCATAATTGGTGGGGAAAGACAGCAGCTCTACATGTATTCAGTGTTGTTGTTGGTTACATTTTTGAACAGCAGATGTCAGCATTAAGGCAGAAATTAGATGTAAACCTTTCGACATTATGTCCAAACTGTAAGCTGACATTTTATTATTAAGCAATGGACCCCTTAAAATATTCAGAGAAAGTAAAAAAAAAAGAATCCTCTTTCAAGACAGACAAACCAACACACACGCAAAACACACAAAGTAACATAACCCACACACATATGCACAGCTTTCCTTTAGACCTTTTCTCCCACTTCGGCTCCTCCCTCTCTATCAGATGTCTCAAAGGAGCTGGCTCTGCTCCCATTCCCACAGACAGCCACTCCTGATTGCCAGCCAGTCAGCCACATAATGATCATGCCTGTGCTGGCAACGGGCCAACAGGGAAAGACCTGCTCCGAAATGATCAGCTGTTAATGGCCTGAACCGGCAAGCTCTCATCTTGGTTGTCTCATCCCTGAGGGGCAGTTACAGTGCTGTTGTGACATTTCAAGTTGAATTTCTGACATCTCACTCCTGCAAAGATTTGCCAATTACAGTAAAGTGTCGATTGGGGGATGTGGGCTCTAACTAATGGCCTCGAATAGATAGAAAACAATCTTTAATAGCCTTCCAGCAGAGAGAAAGCACTCTGGCAGATGTTTACAGACTATAATACTTCTCTCAGCTCCTCAAAATCACACCATTGCAAGCATACACCTGAGAAATGTGAATCTCTATGGCCTCTGTTGGTTCTGCTCGAGCTGTTTTTACCAGCCCCTGATTTTATTTCCACGCTTTGACATCCTCGCTGCTTGACCACCATCATGGCAGGTACAACCCAGACACAGACAACTGGAGTACAGATGTAGCACCCTTGAGCAGCCCCCGCAGCGGAGTGTGTCTGGTGGCGATGGACGGATACCTGTACGCTATTGGAGGTCACGACGGCACTGCTGCCATAAATACTGTGGAGAGGTACTGCAGCATGAGCAAAGATCAATATCTTACCAAATGAACTGAGAATCCTCTGATGAATTCTGTAAATAATTGTGACTGTTAAAGAAATCCAGTGGCATTAAATGCCACTGCTATTTGTTATTTTTCCCATAAAATCTCAAAGTTAAAGGTGTCTCTTTTAGTTTTAATGAGGAAAATACACATGTTTAAAGGTATTTTTTGTTTTCTTTTATTCCTACTACCATCTGGTATGACAGAAAAGCTTCAGCTAAGTCTCCTGCAATGAAACAAAAAATACGTCCTTTTCAAATGAGCATCTAATGAAAGTGGAATGAGTAGGCTGTCTTACATAAATCTAAAATGAAGGTTTTACTGATCTAACCCACCTGACATCTCGCATTACTTTGAAAGCAGACTGAAGTGGCTGACTCATAGGAAGGATTTAAGAAATGATCGTTTGAGTTGTGCAAAAAAAAAAAAAAGTGTGATTGACAGATCATTTGCTATATTGGTCCTGCTTATCGCTCAATATTACAGGTATGATCCAAAAATGAACACGTGGAGCAAGCAGGTACCGATGCTGACCAGACGGACCAGGGCTGCGGCTGCTGTGCTGGAGGGTCATTTGTATGTGATCGGGGGAAATGATGGTGAAATGGCTCTGAGCTCAGGTAAGACCCCAAAACTCAGGCCCTTATACTGTCAGCCAATGTTTCATTGAAGACTGAAAGTAAAGAATTTTCTTTAAAAAAATACATTGAATTTTGAATCTGTAACTGTAGAGAAAGGGTAATAATGAAGTATACCCATCACAAGTTTCCAGAGCCTAATTTCCATTTTTATTCAATCTGCAATTATACAAAACAGAAAAATCCAGCAAATCC
This sequence comes from Acanthurus lineatus, assembly GCA_029814665.1. Lineage (NCBI taxonomy): Eukaryota > Metazoa > Chordata > Actinopteri > Acanthuriformes > Acanthuridae > Acanthurus > Acanthurus lineatus. The sequence continues at coordinate 11,161,725 of JAPZDV010000022.1, forward strand.
TTTCTTTTCTCCTTTGATTCCTTTAAAAAAAATTCAAATTAAGTTTAATTATGTATTAGTGTCTTCTAGTGCTTTATGAGTTTTCCTTTGTTATTGTGTCGTATCACAGCATGCACAGATGATACAAAATAGTGTGTTTTTAAAAGAATAATGAAGAAGAAAGATTTGGAGTGAAACCTTTATATATTTATGGGTATGGAACAAACCTAAACCTTCACTGTTTTCTTGACTGGAGGCATTTTTTGTGAATTGACTCATTCCAACCATTATTTGAAAAAAACTCTGCTTACTTTGACAGCTTATTGACATGCAGCAGGATTAATGTCACACATTATGACTAGCTTGACCTTTTTCCAGTAGCCCTATATTCACACACTCAAACCACACACACACACACACATACTTTAAAAACACACACACACACATTCTTAAGCCCTTCGACCTTGCCAAAGATAAACGAGATTTATGTTTGGCTGCAACTTGTTGCAGACTATTTTAGTCCATGAGAAGAGTACGTCAGTGAAATTCCCACAACCTTTTGTGGTTCCCATCAAGTTCACGGTCCTTGCTTAGGAAATTGTTGGAATTTACATTATTTTGAAATAATTTCCATTAGACTTCTATAAAATAAATAAATAGAACATATATTCACATAATTGATATCAAGCTTTCTGACAGACATCTTTAACCACTTATTTACATCTTAAATTGCAATTGATCAATATAACCTGGGCATTTTTTGAGAGTAAATATAAACACTCTTTAAACTTCTCTTTAAGATAGTGTTACTCATACAGTCAATGCAGGTGTGCATTTCATAGTATACATGGCCTCTGCTGACTTCTGCTATTCTCTAAATGTCCCCCAGTGGAGCGATACAACCCTGTAGACGGTACATGGTCGATATGCGCCCACATGCTGAGTCCCAGGGAGAATGCTGGCTGCGCTGTCTACCTTGGACACATCTATGTGTGTGGGGGCAAAGACGAGCTGAACCTAGAGCTCTGTGCTGCTGAGAGGTTTGACCCAGACACCATGAGGTGGACTCCTGTCAAACGCATGAGGAACAAGAGGGACAATGTGAGTAATGACACGTCAGATGTCGGGCCTCCCCACTGACTTACGATCCAGTATATTTTTACATCCAACTTATATAGATAGAAAAGAAGGGGAGAAGGTAGGAGAGTCTAAGTGTGTCTTTTTGTCTCTTAAAGATTTATTTGCACAATCCTATGATAATGAAGTAAACTCTGGTATTTGGCTTTTCTTCCGGCTTGCCATAAATTGACTGCAGGTGTAATGTTAACATGTTGACTAGCTTAGTTTATTGTGTTAGCATAATAGCATTTTCCACTTGGCACTAAACCGAGAGTACAGATGAGGAATGTCAATAGTTTTAGAGAGTTTGGTCATGAAGCATTTATTTATCTACAATTTTGATCTGGTGAGGCACTAGATGAAAAAAACGTGATCACCATAGTTATCACAGTTCATCTATAAGGTGACATGGACATCTCTATCAATTTGGTGGTACCTAAGGAAAAGCAAAACTTTGACCTGTTGCTGGCAATAGATGAAAAAGTCAGGGAATCACCAAAATAATGGGGATTCATCCTCTGGACACTATGATTATCTGTACAAAATATCTTGACAATCTAATAGCTGTGGAAATACCAATTAATTATGACATCCCTACAACCATGCTGCTTACAGCGCATAAAAGGGGCATCCATATATGGAATATGTATTGTAATTTAAAAACTATTGCTTTTCTGCTTTTTTTTTCTTCTAAAGGTTTGTGATGTTTTACTTATTAAGGGGATTCCCCTGGTCTGGATTGTGAGGTTGAAAAAACTTCAAAATCTGCTTCATCTAACCTTGTTTTAATGTAATTTTATCTAATTACTTGACACCAACTCTTGTTCATTGTGCTTCAGATGTCCCTTGTCGTTTTCAATGGTGCCTTGCTAGCTGTTGGGGGCTCTGATGGTGTCACTAGCCTGAAAACAATAGAAGCCTATTGTCATGAAACCAACACGTGGAGGTAAGTGCTGTCACATTCTTGAAGCTGCTTAGTGCTCACTTCTGTGAACTGCAGCTTCCTAAAGACTACCTGTTATTCAAATAATGCCCAAAGCTCTAACACATTTTTGTTTCCACTCCTTGTTAATATGGTTCATAGGAGAAATTAAACTCTAACATTTTTATGTTTTAAGACACAGGCCTTGAAGTGAATCACTATTGCTCCATAACAATTGCCAGTAGAGAGACAGAATGTGGAAAAGTATTTTACAGACAGTCTGTGGTTTAAATACAAACACAACCTGGTGCTGGGATTACCAAGCCTTACATACAGTAGTACAAAACATTCAATATATTTTAGCAATTAGTTTGGGTTTGGGTCTACGTTGTTTTAACAGCAAGAGTGGTTAGCAGTGATTTTGATAACAACAACGTAATTGTACACACATATAATTGAATCATAGGAAAAGTTGAAGTAATTTATAATCATAGTCTGTGTGAAATTACACTCAGTGCAGTGTTAAAGAACTGACCCTGACTGTGGTCAAAGTCATGCCAGACATTAGGGATATAGTGATAAAGGGGGAAAAAAAGAGAATAGCCTCATCATCCAAAGTAATTACTGCTTATCATTTAAGTTTAAACACAAAATTACATTAATTAATGCTAAAGATTACTGACTCTCTTGCCTTTATGATTCACTTGTCAAAAAATTTCAAGTTAGGACAAAAATACTTTACACCAAGGCAGTCTGCTGCTTTGAGCCAGACAAATAAGTAGAGTCACTTTGTGATTCATGCACTATGCAGGGCTCCTATATATTATATATTATATATGCCTTCAGGCTGTGTACTGAATCTGAGTGCTCCACTGTCTGAGTCTATCCCTCTCCATCTGTTTTTAGACACTTTGGAAGCATGAAGAGCAAGCATCCAGGAGGGAGAGTGGCTGTGCTGTGCTGAGACTCCACAATACTCGCATTATACGAACAGGACAGAGGTGTTAGAGAGAAAGAGCCTAATGGATGTGCACAAGCCTCCAGGACGCATTGTGATATGGTTCGAGTGAGGCAGCATAATGACTGAATAATTGAAGAGTTCACTCCAAAATGAGACATCGCTGCATTAGTCAAAGCTGGCAACTACTGCTGCAAAATGATTGCTACCATCAAATTAAAGCACATTAGAGGCTACTAGGTTACCTTATAAAAGTTATGGGTCTTTTTATGTCTCTAGCTTACAAAACAAGCCTCTTTATAGAGATGAGTCAGTGGTAGAAAAATTTCAGGTTGTATTTTTTCCCCCAAATATTATGTACTGGATTTTGGAGTCCAACAGTTACATTAAAAATCAAATAAGTGAATATTGGCTGACAGTTATGGTGCTGACATTGATGCAAAATTTACACAAAAAAATCTTGATCAGATTACAGCTTAGCTTAGTCAAAGAACTGTGAAATAATGGTAATAAGCTAATGTTCCAGCTCTGATCATAATATCATCACTAAAAACACCACAGTGTTTAGTATAACAAAGTGGGCTGGTGTTTTAGACATAATGCAAAAGTACCACTTATATTGCGATTTGTGTACGGATTTATTACTGATGCAGAGCAACAGGTCTGAGCCAAGACGATGATGGCGAAGATGGAAAGAAAGCAGGGGTTTGGTTAAAAGAACTTGCAGGATTTTTAAGCGACAAAATGCTCGATCTTTTGATTGCTTACTATTCTGGAATGAAGCAGTAACTTTAAGCTCGATGTAATGTAGAAGGATGCTTTGAAGGTGAGAAAGTGGTTGTTGGAAGTAACTGAATGTTTTGTACTGTGAGGAACAAAGTAATATGGCCTATTAAAATGGAGTGTGACATTAAGTAATGTGTTTTCTGAATCTGAATTGTTCCAGTCAAACATTGCAATCTTTACTTTTCTTTGAAATGTTTATGTTCATGATATTGCTTCTGAGACTATCTCATATTGTAAACAACCCCTTGGCAATGACCGTGTCCTCTGTTATATTTCATTATTTAGCTTGTATAAACATCCACCGTGGGCAATGCAAACACAAGGCGGGTATTGCAGTAACAAAATCAGCTGGATCAAGTTATGGAAAAGAAAAAAATGTGGGAATCGAGATCCTGAGTGAGATATGCGAGAGAGTGAGTTCTGACTGTTGGCATGGGAAAGCATAAGTGGCTGTGTGGGCTTTAAAATGATGACGCTCAAAGCGCTTTCCCCTGGAGAATAATGGGCTGAAATGTGGAGAGGCTGAGCACAAGGAACGCACACAGAGCAACACGTCTTTTGCGGGGACACACACGAGCCAGCGGTGTCTTCAACCCATCCTTCCGCGCACACAGAATGAATTATTTTTTCAATGTGAGGGGGACCATTGTGAGGCAAATAGCAGAGGAGAGGGCTGTTCCAGGTATGTTTTAACGGAAAAAAATGCATATATAGCCTGACGAGAGACTGTGAATTGCTCTAAGTTGCCAAGACTTTGCATGCTTGCTCTATTACGGAGGTTGGATAATATAAAATTATGAGAATAATTAATAAGGACTGTAGTTCCACTGGAATGATATATTAATTTTTTTGGCAAATGTCTATGCTGACCATTAAATCCTTGTCCTGTCAGTTGTGGGTATGTTTGTGCAAACTGATTTATAAGTATTACAGTTCTTCTGTCACAACAATTCATAGCAAAGTTGCACTTTCCGCATTTTACCTCCAGATGACTCTGAGTGATGAGGACACGGTGCATATTAACAGTCGCATTTAAGCACTTTACACTATTACATTGCTCATAAAAGAGAAGGGGCAATCTTATTTGTCTAGACTTGAAGCCACAGTCCAGCATCTTTAAAACGGGGACGGACGAGATACGTTTTTTGGCATAGGAGTTGGACAAAATCATGACTAATCAGAACCACAGTATCTGCCGTTATGTTTATTAATTTATCTAAAAGCCTCTATCAGAAGTTTTCTGTCAGCAACAAACGCATCAGTTTCCTCAGCCGACACCGACACATTTCGAAGTTGTCCGGCAGATGGCGAGGCGCCCGTCGGTGTCTTCAGGTTGGGAAATGAGCGCCCTCCTCCTCCTACTCGACCACAGGAGGAAAGGATGCTGATATGGCTGATGCTGACAGCAAAACATGGAAGACAGAAGGGAGTAGCGATAGCGCGTTTAACCACATAATTTCCTCTTTTTTTTTAGACGAATTAGTCAGTGATATATGGCAGAGGACACCAGCGGGGAAATAATTAGTGGTTACTTACAGTGACCTCAGATCTTGTCTTGTGATGTAAGAGCAGATGAGAGCGGGTATGCAGGATTTCCAGTTGATTGAAAAAGAAAAAGGCACGAGGAAAATCAAATTTATAATCGATAGCACCGGACTAAAAATAACTGTTCATCCTCCTTCCGCTAAGCAGTATAGTTCCTCAACATCTATCAAACAAAGTTGTTGCTAAGCGACAAGGAATAGTCTCAGTACGGGTTCCGGTTTTGGGGGTCGCGCATTGATATTTGAATCAACTGTCAGGTGTGCGATAGATCAAAACAGTTCTGAGGTCGTGTCAGTCAAAAGGCGATGAAGTCCGGGACTAATTTCTGTTAGAAACGTAAATAACCCACCACGCGAGCATGTACAACAGCGAAGTAGTACTGATAGCGAGCCTAACGAGCTAGCTTGTATGTGACCGGTGTTTGTTGCTAAAATGACCTGCAGTGGATCGATTTGATTTACCTGAACGCACAGGCTAACTCTGTTCGAGTCTTGTTTAGCCTCTGGCAGGCTGGTGTCGACTCCCCCCCCACCTTTTTAAAGTGCCATTTTCAATGATGACCGCGCTCTCGCACAGGCACGTTGATGGGAAACATCCTGTGCTACACAGTCGGTGGTTTAACGGTATGGCCAGTGTGCGGATGTTGTTAAAATCAAGACTGTGTTTACGATGATGGGACTTAGGTCAAACACGGGAACACAGCCAGGTCAACAAAGTTAGCAAGAAGTCTTCCCATGTAGCTTATATTTCTTCAAGATACCCGGCTTTGCTCTCAGTGACAGATGTAAGTTTACTTACTTTTTATTTAATCAGTCTGTAATTGTATCTCTAGGCCGTAACATTGTCATCCAATGTGTTCAAAAGAGAATTGGTAATTGTGTTACTCTTAACTGAACTCTTACTTATTTAATGATGTGAGAAGTTCATTGTAATTTGACGTAGCTTACAGTTTTGTTGTATCGTTTGTACTTAATGCATGGATTATTATGCTTACCTCATACTCTTACAGTGGTGCTTATATGGAAATTAACTTTCCTGTCCCTTAGAGATTTCTTTGTGGATTTCTTTGTCTTTAAAGTGGACTTTAATGCAAATGTTCAGGATTTAAACTCTCATTTTGTAGAGACCAATTAAGGAAGCTTCTCATTGAATCTAATGACTGTGTGTTTCAGAGATAAACCTTTGTCCAGTTCTTTTCATTTGAATGAAACGTTTAAAAATAAAATGTAGACACTGTCGATGGTAACTGGTTCTCGTAATCTCATCTTCAGTAAGTGTGACATACAACTTGAGCCTTTCATCAAACATAATTATGAGGAAGACCATTGATTTTTACAGACTCAGTGTCTCTTTTAATTGTGATTTTTATACTCACCCTGGGTCCTCTTAATTTTTTTAGAGCCACTTTTATCCCAGCTGTGCAGTTTTTTTTCTTGCTGCTTTCTTTGGTCTGGGTCTGTGGTATTCTCTCCATTAAGAGGAGACAGTCTCTTACCGGGAGCAACTCTGTTCCCTATTATTGTGGTTCACTTTGCCTCATCCATTAAGTCAGCTCTGAAAGGTTGTAGACTTTGTTTTTAATAGAGGAAAAGATGCATTTAACTTTCATGGTTGACACAGCCATCATTTCTTTTTTTCAAATTTTGTCATCCTTGTTTCTTTTACTTCTCCTGTCCCCCGAAGAACTAAATGAATACTGTTTTCTTTACACATCTGCATTTCCCCTCTATTTCTTGTTTGTTTTCTTCCCTCTTATCGGCCTCCCTTTCTTCTTCTCACCAGCAAACTTATTTGTCATCATCCCACTTTCTTTCCTATGACCTTGCCTCTGAGGGTCTTGGCTTTCACTGTTGATCATGGTGAACACATGTCTGGGGGCTACTAGCCCACTCAAGGTTGTCCACACTGTACTATAATGACTGTACACAAATACATAGCTCTGTGTTATTTCAGCTTGGGCGGTATCAAGGTATTACCGGTATTACCAAGGTGTACCGTGATATTGAGAATCCGTCAAGACATTATTTTCCGGTACTATCCAAAAAAATAAAATAAAAAACTAGGGCTGTCAATCAATTTAAAAAAATAACTAATTAATCGCACAATTTTCTGTAATTAATCGCGATCAATCGCATTTTTTCTACTTAAGACTATAGCGGATATTTATTTATGAAAAATCATGAAATTAATGTAGAATCAACACA
>JAPZDV010000022.1:11169337-11182805 GCA_029814665.1 Acanthurus lineatus
TTTTTTTTTTTTTTTTTTTTTTGTGCCTGGCCGAGGCAATCAGCAAAATGTTTCATAATCGGTATAGCCTGCGTGGTTCACCGATCATGGATTATTTTAGTAAAAAGCCCAGTGGCAGCTTTCTCTAATAACACAGCTGATTGCCACTCAAGTGATGTGTTTTTTTTGTCTTCTGTCTGTCAAAGCAAATACCTCTGTTCATTTAAATAGTATGTTTGTCACCCTTGCTTTCTACAAAATGTAATCTCTATATACAAAACAAAATAAAATGTACCTCATTTTATTTCCATTAGCCCTAAGCCTGGAGGAAATCATGTATTTGGTTGTATGTGTGTGTGCACGCATCGTTCGTCTGTCTGTCCACAGCTAATCCAGGATACTACTGAACCCATCAACCTTAAAGTTATTGTGCACATTTATGACTGTTTGCTCAAGGGTCAGTGACTCCTGATGTTTGTCTTTATTATCTAAACTGCCATACTGACTATAAAGGGACAGTGGGTTGAGATTCAACCTTTCTATGCTCGGAGAGAGGCTGTAGCGAGGTTTATATTTTGCATACATTACAACCCAAAGTTTCCAATAAAAAACAAATCATTTAAATAGAAAAGTAAGTACTTAATAATCCTGCTTATGTTATACATTTTTTTACAGTTAGCCTGACATTTTAAAAACTGAGACTATGCTAAAACACAGGAGTTTTATATAAATACATATAAAAAAAACTTAAACTGTGCTATGCTATACTATAAGATTTGAGTCAAATTTTTGCACATCTCTGCATGTGCAGTGCCTTGAAATTTCTTAAAAGTAAAACTGGGCACTACACTGTTTACTGTACTGATATATCATATGACTGTATAATGTCTTGCTTTAATGAAAAGTTTTGTTTTCATGGTTTTTAAAATTACATGACCTACTTTACAAAAACTGAACTAGAGGCTGAAGCTGAATAAAAGGCAATAAGAAATAATCTATTTGGTCATTCTAACTATGCAACCGATGATATTTAAGGATATTTGCATGTGTTACTAATGTATTAAAAGCCCCAAAGATGAACTTATTTTAAAGTTTAAGAGTTTTTTTTGATAAGATATATTGTCGAAAAACACTGAATTTGGTCCAAGTCGGCGCTGATGATTTATGAAAGAAAATTTCTCCCTGAATTTTTGGATGCTCGTTAACGAGGAGGCCGTTATTCAAACAGAAAATCAATACTGCAAAGACTGAACTGTGAGTTATTTCCAAAGACGAGATGAAGAGTTGTTGTCACTATCCAGTCAGGAAATTCTGCTGCTGTTCACACGTCCCTGAAGAGAACCATATATTCTGAAATGATCTGAACTAACTTTTGGTCTATATCCTGTTTGCACTGGCTGGCAAATAACAGCTGATTGTCCCTTTTTATGCAAATGAGGACAGCAGCAGCACTGCTTTCTGGCACAGCGTCATGCTGGGAGCAGTTGTTTAATTCATGAAACTGTTGAACTGTTGTTTTTAATGTGGCCTAGTAACAGTGCCTGCACATTTTCAGAGTAGTTTCAAAGAGAAATGGTATCGAACCCTCAGAATGTAATGTTTTATGCTTATTTAGAGACATAGTGTGTTGTTAAATTCTATGTACTGTATGTTTCTGCACATCTTGAAGTCGTATTTCTCCTGCTTCAGCAGAGACTCTCTGATCTTTTTAGGGCACATATAAGAGACTGAAAGAAGTGATTGAATGTACCTGCAGACAATCTGAAAACGAGATTTCATTTTTTTTTAATATTGGATGAAACGGTGGCACTGCCAGACTCGCATTACACAAGTGAACATTCCCACAGACATTTTCAATTTTCTAAAGAGAACATAAGGTGGTGACCAGTAAATGGGTAGTTGAACCTTTTCCCACAAAAGAGCCGATGGCAAAACAGCAGTCGGTGAGCAAAAAAATGCGTGTGTGTGTGTGGCGGCTCGAGTGCGTGTGTATGCTCTTGTGTGTAAGCCTGCCAGTGGCATTGACTAGACTTCTTCCTCCTCTCTGGCTATGCTGTGCAGAGACAGACAGCTCGCCCACAGCATCGCCAGCTCACTGCCCTAATATTTTTTTGACAGAGGAAGCTTTATCACAGCTCTCGACGCCCATTTGCAGCACGGAGAATGAAGCTGAGGCACGCCCAGTGGTTATGAGGCTTTAGAGGGGAGATCCGGTTGCTTTCCAAGCCTTTATAAAATTATCTTTCCAATCAACTGCTTTGGTGTGTCCTCACAGGCAGAATGTAGCTCACAAATTAAAATCGCTTAGAAAAAGATATCTATCACTTGCATATGTAGTTCTCCATGTCAAGCCTATGCTAATTACATACATGATTATTGTATGTAAATGTTGTTTCCTCTTATCGAATCATTTTTTTATTCAGTAATATTAAGTAATTGCCTCAGCTGTGCTTTTCTGCACTTGAGATGTGACAGCAGTGGCACTATGGCACAGCCTGGTGTTGCATTTTTCAGCTCTGTCCCCGAAATGCTGTTTCCTTTTCTCTCTCTCTCTCTCTCTCTCTCTCTCTCTCTCCCTCTCTCTCCCTCTTTCTTCTCTTTTTCATCCCAGTGGCTTGAAGTTACTCATCTTACACAATCTGGATTTCGCTCAAGTTCATGTGCCAAGCATTTCAGAGTTGAATGCTGTAGCTATACCCAGTACCCAGCTAATAGGCCATACTGCAGCTCTTTCTTCGTTTCCTATCCCTGCATTTTGCTGCCCCCTCAAAATCTCGCTTGAGCATGCAGTAATGTGTGCAAATATTCTGTTTGAATGTGAAGCCACTCTGTTGACTAATCACGTTGCCATAATTTCAGAGCTCTGGCTGGAATTTAGATAGAACAGCATTTGTAAGCACATGCTTTTGAATAAGTCTATAGGATCATAGTAATAAACCATGGAATAGAAATATTGACAAATCTCAGAAAACATCTAACTTTATTCCTAATTTATGTCTTGTGCAAGGGAGTATGCTGGCAACTTACATCAAGTCAGTTTAGATTAAACTTCTTCACTGTTACTTGTCTTATTTTTCCATGGCTTGGGTCCAGGTCCCACCTGGCCTTTGAGATACACCTGAACCATGTATGAGGGATGATGGATAAGTGTTTGAGCTAAAGGGAAAAGGAGATGAGTAATACAGCTCTCATTTCATGCATTCACAGTTCCACAGTTGATAAAATATGTTAAGGTTATTAATTTTTGTGGAATTTCGGTTTCAGGCGCTTGAAAATTGCAAGTCGAGTCTGTTTGACAGAAAATGAATGATATTGTTCTTCGTACAGTAATCTAGTATAGTGGATTTTAAAACATGTCCTATTTACCTGATCTGACACTCTCAGAAAACTGCCTACTCCCAAAGATGGGGAAGAAGCCCAATGATCCCCACTTTGACAGTGATGATGATGTCAATGCTGCTGCAGGCCATGGTATGCTCCATGACCACTAGACTAAGTTTGGAAATGCAAGAGGGTATTATGTTTTAAAAAGTTCTTAGGTTTTCTAAGAGTGATTCCCTCTTCCTTGGGCCATGAACTTATCAATCATCCCTCCTAAACAGGTTGAGCAGCCTGTTCAAGGGTGCTGCGTTATTGCAGCCTCACAGGAGATAAAGCCTAGGGCTTACTGCCATCTGTGTTATTACATCTACAGTGCATCAGGTCGGCACTGGATGGTACTTGTAGCCCTGTGTTTTCACCCTGCTGCTGTTAACAGATTACAGTCGCACATTCTGCAGTTCTCTACTTCACCACAAAGTGTCTCTGTGTTCAAATCTGTCCTTCTACACCTGTTTCTGCCACTGGTGAACATTTCTTCATCATACTCTTTCATTCTCAAGCATATGTCATCTTTTTTCGGTGCATCAACTTTTTTTTGTTTTACGGCTTAAATTTCCCAACACCCAATGTAAGACACCAGAAAGCACTGACAGGAGCCTCTGCAGGAGGACATTTGTTTTTCACATAATTTAATGATGATGTTTTCATTTTCCTTTTTCAATAAAATGCATTCGAGTTTTAACTGCTAAATAATACTGCCTGGCAATTAGGATGGTTAGAATAACCTTAACCTTACAGAGGAGTTTGACTTAGAACGTACACATAATGTTATATATGGTAATGTTCTGTTGTAGTACTTTTACTTGAACCCTCTAAAAATTTCAGGGTAAATCTTTAAAACTAGAGTCTGAAGGTTGCTAAAAAATTTTATTAGACCAGCTTTGTAGAAAAATAAACAACATGAATTTTTGTTTTTGTTTTTATCACCTCCAAAAATTTGCTTCACGGTCAGGAATTGAGTATGCAGCCCTGCTCTGATGGATACACCTCTCTAATCCCAAGGGTACTATCCAAAGATAATTTAATGTGTTTCCTGCAGGCTGAACTCAAAATGCCATGTGCAGTGAATGCAAAATGTATTATGTGTTCCCTAAATGCATTACTAATGAGAGCTCAGCTCATGAGGCTGCTCTGGCTTCATTAGAAATCAACAGCTTCCTGTGTAAGCACATCAATGTCAATGGGCCTGTACCTAATTATTATTATGTCTGGCACAAAATTGTATAATGCGCGCTTATCTGGAAAACAGAGAAAGAGATTTCATCAATGTAGCATCTGTTCTCTTGTAAATGACCTGCAAGATTTCGAGTTAAATATAGGATTTATCTCAGAGATGTTGTGCATTATTGATAGCTAATGGAAGCAAACACGGTGACTTCTCTGTCACCTGACAGTGGGGATTGGTCACAGTCTGTGTTTGTCTCATTTTTGCATGTTTTATGAAGGTGTTCCAGTTTCTTCCACTTCCAAACACCTGCGGATATGATTTGTTTGAGGACAAATTACACGAGGCTAATGAATACTTCTGCTCTAACTGCTTAATGTTTTTTTAGTTTGCAAGCTGCAAGTTTTCATATTTTTTTCAAGTGCACTAGTAGATTTTATAAAGCTGCAACTCTTAAATGATTAATGTGTATCTTTTTAAAGGGAGTGGCTAAATTATAGTTTTGTTTCATAAATCAGTGTGTCAACATTTTATAAGAGATGAGACAAATCTCGTAACGTATTGGCCCTCTGGGCCGTTAAAATTGACTAACAGACACTGCAATATGTCTCCAGCCAATGGTGGGCTGTCTGAAGGGCAGATTCAAAAGGGCACCTGAGAGGGCAGATCTTCACATTTTCTTGCTGCCTGCACTTCATCCAGTTTTATCTGACTCAAAATAAACTAAAGGGGCCCTCTTTCTTTTTTACTATTGCCTCCCATAGGTTGGACCTAAGGTGTCAGGTGTGTGTCCATGCATCATGCTGTGGACTGTCAGTTTGTCTGCTCATTTGTCTGTGCCATGTCATCACTCTGGTGATTCCTATCTAAAGTCAATACAGTTACTATGGTTTAAAGAAACTGAATAGTAAATCTCGTGATGACGACCTGGTTGACATAATTCAATCTCACATTCAGCTCCATTTGAATTATAAATATGAAAGAATTAAAAATTCAGAAGCATAAAATCTTCAGAGGACACTGCAATGAAGACCAGGTGAAGTTGAATGACTGACACGCTGGTCTGATCAGGAGGAATCGGTGATCATTACATTTGATCATCTCGGTTATGTAACGTGTCGGGGAGTCCTTTGGGTTGGCCGAGCGGTTGACGTTATAATGTGACGACGCATGAAGACGCAAAGAGACCTCACATTTCCATCAAGGATGGAGGAGCACTCCATAACCAGGAGACAAGCTGATGCTCGTCTCACTGTGTCTGAGGACCCCGTGATGCGGCAGGGAGGGAGACGCTCCCCCTCCGCCCTCGTGCAGCACCAGTGAGACGGGGATGCGGTTTTCCGCCGGCGTCGGTGTCTCTGTGTGAGCTGAGCCTGTTCTGACAGCAGGAAAGGAGGAAACACATTTGCCGCTCTCTGCTGGAGGTAGCACCCGGGGAGGCAGAGAGCCATGGCAGGCGCCAAGCTGACGCCCTCGCCCTCGGAGATCGACCCCGACGTCAAGACCGAGGTGCAGAAAACCCCAGAGCCCACCTGGGTCAACCCCTCCGAACCTCTTCGGACCACGGGCTCTTTTGGGAGCGATGCCGGCCAAAGGTAGCTGCCGCAGATCCGCACCAAAGTCGCATGTTTCTGAATGCAGCTCGCTTACGCACACGCAGCATCCGCGACATAACATGATGCTGCGAGCGCAAGGTGCATAAAGTCTTACTCATAACTTGGATCGTAATTATCTGTAGGCAAAAGTTGCGGCTTGATCAATGTTCCATTACCATTAAATGTATCCAACCGTGAGTTGTGACATTATCGTAAAGCAGCGGGTGGTACAGGCTATAATTCTGCTTTGGGGTTAATCATAAACACAACCATCGCGCCTCTCAATGACTCACGTTCATGAGAAATTGCTGAATGATTGCAAACGCTTCAACCGTCAATCATTTTTTTTCTCGGCTCTTCTGGGATACATTTAATGGCTGCAGTGTTAAAGCGATTACATAATTCGGGGGATGCTGCATTCCCATTACAATTTTATGAATTCTGATGTTTTTATAGGATTGCAAAAATACCACTGCATTTAAAGCTGGAGTCATTTTTGACATGATACAACCAGATTGATGGATGAAATAAAAATGCAAACCACTGGGGATTATGTTGACATGCCTTTTTTATGTTTAGATTAATAAAACAAAACAAAACACTACATATTTCAGCACGTCTGCACCACTCAATAGAGTGTGCATGCAGACCTCCACCATCAGGACACTCACACCATCTGTTAGACAAATTAGGTTGTGGTTTGTGCGAGATGGGCTGAACCCATGCAAACTGAAGCAGACTCAGTGTCTTTTCAATCATTCGGGAAAGACAAAAGAACTTGAAATCTGAAGAAATGCTGCCATCAAAGCTCAGATTGGCTCTCTTATCTGCAGGTTATATGAGGCGGGTTTGACCATAAAAGATTATGCTTATTTGGCAATGTTTCAGAGACCACTGCACAGCGAATATGCTGGTGGTGCAGTGAGGTCTGAATCTCACAAATTACACCACACATTTTTCTTGTCAATATTTGCTTGAGAGCATTGATTTTTCTTTTCTTTGTTTTGGTATTATTAGAAATCTGGGTGTTTTTTTTACTGTTACATGAACCATCTGCTGTATTTTATTGTGTAATACATTCATAATTTATTTTCACACTTGAAAACAAGGCACCAACAGTGGCATGGAGAAAACATTTAGACATGTCTATTTTAGACACAACGGCAATGTTGTCAGAAATCATAAAGATCACTGCTTGTGATGCCATAGTGTACTTAAATAATGAAATATTAAGTATTGTTATTTAAGTTACAACGATGAGGCTCTACTCTGTTAAGTCTTGAAATATTTATAAAATTCCTCCTATCCAGCCGTAATTTCCAATCAGTACAAGAGACCCATTGAGAAATCTATTCACCAGAAATATTTAAACGCTTTAAAATGCCTTATGTGCGATATGTGGCCATGCAGTTGTCAGATGAATATGCCTCTTCAATGTTTTCCTCTGGGTCACTGTGTCACTAGCTATGCTGATGTATTTTTGACAGATCTACAGGAGTTGGCAGTGTTATTCTATATGTAGGAATGCAGTTTGATTGGCTTTAGAGATTAATCAGGATTAATGACATTTATTAAAGACCATATCTTTTAATAATGACTTTCCTGCATGGTGGTGATGTTCATCGCCCAGTCTGAAAGGAATAATGTGCTCCCTCCCAATAAATGTGACACTTGCTTTAAAATGGTGCAAGGAAGGTTTTAACTTTATCTTTAAATGTTCATCACCTTGAGTTTGGAGAGAAGACACTTTTCAAATGTTGTCTTCAACTTACTCGTGAATTTTAGAATGATGATCAGAGGGTAGAAATAAAAGCATTAGCCAATACTGATCTGCTCAACTAACCCCTCATACTGAAGGAGTTCAGCTATGGGTGCAAAAATGATGATGACTGCAGAAAGGATCGTATTGAGTTACCTGTAACAGACTTTTGGCCTTGATGTATATGTCAACACTAATGAAGTAGGTTGTTCTTTAGATTGCACAGCTATCTTGTTTCTGCTAGCTGCTATAAGCTGTCAGCAGACAGATGTATTGATTAAATACGGATCTTGGTTATTTACATGATGAGGTTAAGAATAGATTCTGCCAGTAATAACAGTAGAGGAGATTTAAAAAAAAAAGTTTAAAGGCTGAAGTGAATGAAAGGGTAGCTTGTCATCACTGCTATCAAATATTAGCCAGAATTCAGACTGTTATGATTAAAGTAGTGTATAGAAATGATACTGATATTAATGCATGTGGTAAGTGAAGGAAGAAGCTGGCAATGACAGCAGGGACAAGTAGCTACAACTGCAAAGATATCATTAATGTATATTTCATGTGTGTGATGATTACAGTGATGTAGATGATTAGGCCCTTGGTTTTGCCGGTGTGCTGTAGGTGGTTGAAGTGATGATTGCAGATCTGATATAGTGATAAACATCTTAGTTAGCTCACAACCAGCCCGAACAGATTGGGAGCCAAAGTTCTGAGAGTTATACCATCTTGATTATGGCCATATTTTTATGCCAGACTGTTTGTGGTGATGGAATGCACAATATCTGCAAATGCTGAGGCTGTATAACCTTATGTTCCAGTGTTAGCCAGTTGCCATGGGCAACCAGATTTGGAGCACCTCGAGCTAATTTAATAAGTTAAGGTGATTAGTTCATAAGTAGTGGAAACTGCTCATTTGGTAGTTATCACGGTTACTGTCATCAACAGCTTGTATAAATGAAAAGAACTTGGTACTAAATCATTAATGCTGTTTGAAGAAGTTTATAGTAATGGAGCAATGTGCTAACATTGTTAATTTAAGGTCAATTCATAGAAGACAAGATACAGAAAAAAATTAAAATCACACAGCCTCTATTTCACTGTAACCTGCTGCTTCCAGGGAGCTACCTGAGGCTGATGCGGAGTGCACACAGAAGTCATGACAGGAAGAAAGTCATTTTTTCTCAATGAAAACATCTCAGTTCAGATTTTATGAAAAATTGTCAGTAACGAGTCAGTGCCTCCACATATAAGAGTGAAAGCTGGTGTCCTTCAGGCTTCCCTGTGTACACTATTCAAATAAAGAGAGTCCTGCTGCTAGTGATGGTGACAGAAAATAAATGCACGCAAGGAAAGCACTGGTGGTTGTAGCTTTTTTTAGAGGATTGATAATATCTGGTCTCATATTACTCCTTTGAGAAAGCCCTAGATAAGCAAAGAGCTGTATTGTATTTTTGAAACAGTCAATAAAATGCATCAAGCAGCAAATCTATTCATTCTTTTTTTTAAATTCATGCAATACATATACGAATGTCAGTTAGATGGTAATCTTTATGATTAACCTACTGTTGCTTTAATTTTACATTCAGAAATGACAAAATAACAGGTTTTGTTATCTTTCCAAAGTCAGAAAAGAGCCCCTGTAGGTCGACACAGTGATGGGTTGTGAGATATGGTCAGCTTGGGGTTCGTGTCCAGCAAGCTGAAGAGTGAGAGGATGAGGAGGAAAAGAGTGACAGAATCAATTATTTCACCCACCGCATGACATCCAAATACTGCAGGCTGTGAAGAGCCTAAACAGTACATGGAGGCTCTTCAAGAATTCACCATCTTTTAAATGCAAGATGCGGTCAAAACAGATAGACTCGCACAGATTTATTTTGGCATTCTCCAGCTTTGCCACCACATTGCCTCTCCATGAAAAATCTGTTTGAAAAACAAATGTGGACTGTTGGTGTGCAGTGAATCTAAATTTTAGAGCCCAGTGGTATCTGTTAGTCATAGTCTTTTTTTCCCCCTGTATATATAGGCCAACAGAGTAGCAACTTAAGCGTAAACTTTATACCATTTGCTGACATTTTAGCAATGCTGAACCTTCTACAAAGCCTGCATCTCTGCCAGGCTAAGCACTTTTGTTTTTTATCAAGTTGGACTACTTGTTACATTTTCTGTTTTTATCCTAAAGTCTTGTGCAGTCAGAAACGCCTCCTCAATGTCAAAACTACACAGTAGACTTTGATCCAGCCTATTTATATTGTTAGCTGACTTACACTTGGATGAAATGATGAATTTATTCATTATTTTTTTACTTGCCTGTTTTTGCATTCTTCCGCTAATTTACTGTTGGATTAGGGAAATCTGGGACATGGGGGTGTTACTATGCAACAAAGGCCCTCTTCAGAACATTAAACCAAGCTAAAACTGGTACATCTTATGGCAAAAGCTTTAGATAATTAGCCACTAAATCAAGCAGATGAGTGAATTCTTGTGTGTTTTCAAGAAGAGTTTTCTTTGCAGGGAAATTGCCCATTTAAAGGTGCTTGATTTTGGAAATTGACGGACAGCGAGATTAAAAAAGAGATTAAAAAATCCTTAATGGCTTGACAAGTGCACCATATGTTGTAATAATAACAATTTCATAAATACTGAGATTGTAGAGGAAGTAATAGAGAAGCTACTATTTCATACTCTCTTCATATTCAGATGTTTGCCTTATTGTGTTTTCCTTTTTATTGCGCCATGCTTTTTATGTTTTATGGTTTCATCATTGTTGTTTATTATTGTCATCACGTTTTGTTCATCAACAACTCTTTTTGGCAATGACTCCTTCATACCCTTTTTAATTCATTTCTGCTCAGTTACACACATTTTACAGTATTTCATAATGTCTTTATTGCACAAAGAGCTATGTGTCCTCCTCCCCATTGTCTCATGTTTATTTATAGCACCCTGCTTTCACAGAACAATTACGCCTTCATTTTGATTTGAGTACAAGGTTTAATGAGGGGTTTTAATGTAGCCCTTGTGGTAAATTACATGTTGTCCATCACCGTTGTTTATTAGAACATGAGGATGAAATCTCTCAGCAGAAGCCTTGAGATTTGAAACCTCGGATATAATGAGTACCCCGGTTGCTATGCATGCACTTAAAAAACATGAGCCCTTAAAGAGACCTTGGATATCAGGAGGATGCAGCTATACAAGTGCAAGTGGCCTCTAATTAGGTCTGCATAACATTGAGAATGCTATACGTGCATAGGAGTGAGTTGTCAGAAACAAATGTATTTGTACATAGTACTTGTGCACATGCATAGGAAAACATCAGTTAGACCTATTATTTAATTGCCTTTACCTGCTTCTTTAGAGAATTAGTTAGCAGAGAAAAATTGAATGACCAGAGGCACATGAGAATGAAGGATCATTTTAGGGAAACCACCAAACTTAAGAGTTTACACAGTCAGCTCTGGATGTCAGCTAAACTTAACCTAAACTGTACTCCAGAGCATGATCTCAACCTTTTGATTCTTAGTTATTTGCAAAGGAAGGGAAGAGAGCACACTAAAAGGAAGATACGCTCCACGGAGAGCTCCCTAGACTGTAGTTATTAGTCCATTTTCTCCTCAAGAACCACTGGTACGCACTAACTCAATCAGTAATTGCACATGCTGAAAGCATCAACATGGGCTTGACACTATTTCATGAGCAATATTCTATCCATCCTGCCACCCATCTTTCCACTCACATACATAAAAGATTGCTGAGAGCAAGAGTTTTACGGTTTTAAAATTTATTCTGTCGCTACTTTTACCAAATAAAAACTTGCTAAAGCTTTTAATTGAAACTGTTTTTGTGATTGATTAGACCTTCTGACCAGTTAATAACAATAATACATGATGAGTTATCTTGATATACTAAAGTAATGTATAATAAAAAAATTGCCATGTAAGTCTGATGTGTTCTCCAGTGCTTGCATACTGGCCAGAGGCCAAATAAATAAATAAATAAAGTCTAGTTTAAATCACGGTCCTTTCATCCAAAAGATTGCCTGTATGCATTTTAGCGTCCACTTACATTTTAATGTTGCCGGTAAAATATCAAAGATACAGAGGTATTGTTGCTATAGTCATGAGCAGTTTATGAATTCTATGGACTGATTTAGAAATGAGATTTAGCTATTGATCTGAATACCCAAGCTATGTGGGATGTGGTCAATCATACGTTTTTAATGGACACTTGCCAGCTAGTCTGAAACAGGTATTTTCTATGAGAGCTGAATGTAAGAGTTGTTGATGATGTTCCCACATCCGTATGTAAGGATCAGTACTTCAGCATTTAGGTTTTGGTCAGAATAAATAGGCTTAAGAGCAGGATCTCATTGTGCTGTTGTTTTTGTCATTCTTGTTGTATTTGATGTTGTTTTCAGAGTTCCCTCTTAACCAGATGTTTTGTTGCTATGCTTGAACTGACTAGTTATGTTTTTTGGAGAGGAGCACTTGAGCTGCCTCTGTGAGGTAATGTATGGGAACTGTAGTGTATGACATTTGTTGGCAGCCCTCCTAATGCAGAAAAAAAGAAACTACAAATCCCAAGTGTCCTTGAAATTGCTGCAGAGATGGGATACATGCCGTAGGCCCTCCCACTTTTTATCATTGAGTCCTTGAGGCAGTTCTCAGTGAATCTAATTGAAGGCATACTTTGAAAGTGCTTATCATTTAGCACTTGTTGTCTCAGCAGCTCGGCTCATGCTCTGCGACTCCAGGTCTGCTGCAAAGAGGTAAGACTCAATTCGCTTCTTCAGTGTGTTTATTTTACTACGAGTGGAGTAAGGCATGAAGGGCAGCATGATGCTAACTGCATCAATATTAGGATTTTTCAGTTTCTTTCAGTTTATGATGAAAAACAGAGGACAGAGCAAGTGTGTTGAGTATATAGTTGTAAGCTAATAGAGGCAACTGGAGCCTTTTTTTATTGGAGCTTTAACACTGCCATAATGCTCGGCAACCAGAGAGCATCTTTATTGTTCATTAAATTGTTGTCAAGTAGCCACCAAATGGAGTAAGTCTTGTTGTTGTTGTTGTCGTTGTTGTTGTACATTATGTCTGATAAGCAGACTAATTATTTCATACTTACCTCCTTACTAACTTCATAGAGGTGTAGGTGGCCCTAAGTGAGTTTTACTGGTAGTTGTTTTAGGTAACAAATAAATAAGTGGTGTTCTGCTGCTTGCAGTCATATTGAGTCTGTTGCATGTTAGGTTTAACTTAATTTGAAATTCTACAGAATTCCCCAATTTCTTTCTTGTATCCTTTATCTTTTTTTGTAAGCCCAATTTTCACTGGACTAGTATTACAGAAGGACTTCTACTAATGAGATATAATAGTGGAGGTACTTTGTGATGTCCATCACGTGAATTTAACATTGCAATGGGGAAATTGTACTGCAAACTATCTAGCATATTAATTTTCAAACAGAGTTCGTGTAGTAACTTAGTCCAGTTAGAATTTGCATGTCACTAATTATTATTATTATTATTATTATTATTATTATTATTATTATTATTATTATTATTATTATTATTATTATTATTGTTGT
>JAPZDV010000022.1:11186441-11214690 GCA_029814665.1 Acanthurus lineatus
ATATTCTTTTAAAGATGCACTTCTATGGGACCAAGATGACCACCTCTGAATCAAAAAAATTCACTAAATTAAAAACTTGTGAGCATCACTCAAGGCTGAGGTGCCTGCCATTTAAGCCCCAAAACACAATTCTGCAGCATATCTTTGCTAAAATAAAACATGACTCCCCAGAACTGCTGCCAAGATGTTCATTAAAAGGAGTGAAATTAAAAATCAAGAGCCTCACTTCCTTTTTTACAATGATATTCAGGTAATGCTTGTACGGCCCTTTTTTTAAATAGTCTACTTCCTTACACAGTTAGATTTTTTTCAGCTTGTAGTCGATACACACTGGCCCTTCTTTATATCAACAGCAGACCTACTGCAGAGTTTTCATCCTGCAGCTGTGGGTTGTGGCCTAATGGTCTTGGGACTGCTACTGTTGGAAATGGATTGTGATCCTTTGGGATGCGCTGAGTGGAGAGCTACTGTAAAACGTGTTGACATGCCAGTGATTCTTTTACCACTGGTATCCTCTTTTGGCTGATGCATCATGTTGCATTTTGTGTTACACATACTGTTAATGCTGCACACCCACACACATGCAACAAGGCTCCCCCTTAATTTTACTGTGGGAGGCTCTAAACTCAAAGTGCTGCATCTGGACTCTTTATTTAAGGAAAAAAGGATCAATTTGCAGTTTATACATAGGTACAATTGAATGACCCTGTGTTTGTAACTTGTAATTTATTTACCCAAACACAGGACGTGTGACACCGTACCGAAGCGTTTCCTGTGTTGTAAAAGAAAAGAAAAAAAATGCACCACAGGAAATGTCACATTTTAGTTTTTTATCTCATCCAAGAACAAGTTCAACATTGCATGTGTAGCAAACCACAATATTTGGTTTCAGCACTGTGACAGCTGCTCAAGGTGCATTTTTAGTAGGTGCTTGTACCACTTCAGTTGGTTGTTCTCAACATGGAGACGCTTAATACTGAGAGTAGCAGCAGTTGGTATGTTGCATTTTTTATTTTTCAGCACCTCAACTGCATTGAACATCAGAATGGTGAATTACACAGAGCGATTTCACACAAAGTAAAAGAAATGTGCATTTGGCACTGTATAACCTGGATGGATAATACTGACTAGGTAATGTAATCTCCTTCTGTCTTGATTAAGATGTCTTTGTAGTGTGTGCTCAGACACTGGTTTGACGGGTTCATGCTCCTCTTTTTCTGAAAGCGATACTGTGTAAAAAGTACCACTTTCAGCCATACTTAACTTTTATTTTGTTGATATTTTCAGTATAAAAGCCTGATTAAGGTTGATATCTGCCTTGGTCAAAATATGAATGCAATATTAGAGGATTGCACAGCTCTGATATGCAAGTTTTTTTTTCCATTGACTGCTGTTTGTTGTTCTGTATTTTATTTGATAATAAATCGGTTTCAGGGGAGAATGGCTGCTACCATCATTAATCCACAAAACAGAAGGCTTTACTGTAGGGAGGGAGTATTGGATTTTCAAAGACATCTTTCAACTTCAGTGTATTTTTATTGGGTTTTTATTAGCTCTCTCTGAACGACCTTGCTCATCTAAAGAATTTGAAGATCAGGCTCATATCCAGGAGTGTTTTACATCTCAGTTTTCACTGCCACATGCTTTGTCTTTTTCCTACACAAGGACATTGCCTCTTGGGCTTTCCGAAGTTTCTTTCTGATGCATAATTTCTTTTTATAGTCAGTGTCCCATTTCTCAGAGTAAGTTAAATGTCATCTGCCATTCCCTGAGCTGTTTTTAGTTTGATATTCAGTATGTTTGGCTCTTTCTTTTAAAGAAGTTTTTGAGGAAAACTTTGCTGCTTTTTTAACACAATACCAAAGATGCCATCATCCAATCTGACAGCCTGTTACTTGTAGGCCCCATTCTAAGTTGTCAGTACTTAATAAAGTGTTAAACAGAAGGGGGACTGTGGATCTGTAAAACAATGTGATAAAACAAAATCAGATTCTTTCAAAGAATTAGATTTTTTTTTAAATGACCAATAATCCTGTTGGGAGTTGAGGTACTTCAGATTTCTACAATCAACCAGCGTCTGCCTAAAGCCTCTAAGTTTTACAGAATTTTCTGGGTTTGACATGTTATGGTTTTGTCTCTTTGGCATTATGACAAACAAGCTTTCCAACATGGACATGTTGGAGTATTGCCTCTTTGACATTTTGAGAAATGAGAAATGTCTCTTATATAAATTTGCCTTTTTTAGGGACTGCCCGGTTTGTTATCCAACTGTTGAGTAGCAGCATGGGTGCTCTGGAAATCTCTCCTTCAGTCAAAAGAAAGATAAGCTTAACTTGCTTTTCCATAAATGGCAAAGTCAACAATAAACTACACATTACCTTGTCTTAATTCCTTTAGAGACCAGGACATGATGACTGCCTTAAATCTTCCTCTTTGGGATTCTGGTTCAAGGCTAAATTATAATAAATTCTGCTACAGTGCTCTTTAGCTAGCCCACACAGAGTGTTTTAGAACAAAATGCTTTAGGGATGTCTAGGTCCTTGAACACAGCAAACTCACATACAGATTAGCTAGGACCCTCTTCACAACTCCCACGCACATATACAGCAGCTTATAGAGTGTATGGATGCCTCAAAGGACCAGAAATGACCTGCACCTCTTTCATGCACATCTTGTCAGTCCACAGGCCGTCCGGCTCCATTAAGGTGATTATCCACCCCCGGCTGATTGTAACACAAACTGTTACATTTCCCTCTTGAGATGCCTGCCTTCAGTATCCATTTGACTAAGTACTTTCACAGTTGCCGATGTCTGGCCTGAAGCCCATTCAACTATTTTTGCGCTTTAATGAGACTATTAGACAAGAACCTCAACAATGGGAAGTTTTAGATGCAGCTTGGTGGAAGAGGCAGATAATAACAAATATGCAAGAACTTTTTTAAATTTTCATGTCTAAGTGGTATATTTTTAGAATCCTTGCAGCTTTTTTTATCAGGCACAGGTCTGAGGGTGGTGCATGGGAAATGTTCTATTTTCAACTGTTTGCATTTTAAGATGGGGGACTAAGCAAAGCTGAAATATAAAAACAACACAAAACTGGATTCTTTCTGTGATGAGAACTACTTTAGTTGAACTGTAAAGACAATAAAATGCAAAATTATTGGTCCATGTTCTGATTCTGTGCCTCTAAAAATGGATTTTGTAACATTTTATAGTACTTAAACAAACTGATCGGTCAGCGATAATAGCTGATGATCTCTACCTTTTCAGCTAAGCCAACAGATGTGGTAATTAGTTGGCATGGTTTCCTTTCGTTGATTTTGGTGCTGCCAAATAAACACCAAACGATTGCAATGCCTCCCAGAAGAATGAATGCTACAAGATTCTAGTGATTGCTGCTTTGATCTGCAGAAACAGAACATGCAGAAGCATCATTGTAACATCTCTGGGTTGACTTGTGTTGCAGGCTTCCCCCAGAGTTTCCTTTGTCTTTTTTTGCCCCAGGTGATGTACTTGGCCAGCTAATACAGCTGTTTAACTCTACTTGCTCCTGCATCACATAGACAAATACTCCATATGGCACAGAGCATCTGGCAGCTTTGTGACATTGTTTTTGTTTCCATGACTGGCATGGACGCAGTCGTTTGAGCAGCTCTGCTCTGTCAACTAGATTATCCTGAGGTCAACAAGCTGTTTGATGTTTATTATGAGTCTACACAGCAGTTGTTGTCTCTTTGTGTTGCATGGAAGGGTGCATCCAATTGTAATCCTGTCAGTGGCAATGGTCATGGTGCATTTTGTGTTTGGGTGTGTGTGTGTTTGGGTGTGTGTGTGTGCGCGCTGCTACAACACTGAAAGCCAAATTGCAGGTCATTCCCACCAGACTTATCCTTTTTTTGATGTTACGCTGTCACCCTCTATGTAATTTTTGTTATCTTCATGATTCTGAACTTGGTACTGACTTCTCTGCCTCATATTCTGAATTAGTGTAACGTGTACTAAATGCTCTACATACCATATAGACCTGTAAGTTGGGAACAAAAGGTCATGCCCCATCTATTGTGACTGTGTGTAAACATTCCTAACTTATGCCTTGCCTACTGTCTTTAAACTTCAGGAGTGAGGTACCAACGCATTGCAGAGGCTGTCTGCCTTCTTGGATACACTAACTGTGCTTCTTTATATTTGACAGACTGGCTAATGTGCATAGATAAATGGTGATACTTTGCAGACTGCAGCAATGCCAAAGAAAAGAAAGTAAGTCACTGGCAGTTGTCAAGTTTGTAAGAAGTGCTATTTGTAGCCTTGGTCTGAGCTACTTGAGAAAATAAGCTGGGCCTGGGAGAGATTTTTTTTCATGTTTCTGTTCAAGTGCTTAAAATGAAGTGAACATAAATAGTAGTGTTAGTGCAGTAGGGGCTCAACTTTGCTTATGTGGTTAACAAATTAAAAATTAAATGCAGACTTATCTCTTCAAGATTGTTTAAGGATGTTAATTTACATATTGGACAAAAGTCTTACCACTTTTGTATACGGCCACACTATTTTTAGGACATTAAAGCTAGGCAGTGATTTAAAAGCTTGAAGCTAGAGCAAGATCAAATATTGGTAGCTTTTTTTCTTTTTGAAGGAAGAAGTCAGGGCAGCCTGAAATTTTCTAGTACAATTTTTTATGATTGAAACAAGTTGCTAACATGCACATTTTTGTCTCCTAGTCCAGCAAGTTAAGTTAGCAACAGTGCAGACATTGCCATTCCTAGAGCCATGCTGCTAGCATGGCTAATTATGCTGCAATTGCAGTTGGGCACAGTTAACCCTGTATGGATAAAAACCAAATGGTTGAAGTCAGCATTCAAACTCCCAGTAATTTTCTTCAGGCTCAATAGGGTTTTTTGTCTGTGTTGTTAAGCAAATGGTCATGCAATTCTCATGTTAAATAACACAATAGGAATTGCCTCACTGAGTTTATTTTGGAATCAAATTTCAGTTATTGATGTGCTCATCTATTTAAGTGTAATTTCAGGTAGACAGGCTGGGTAAACATGAAGCCTGTATGCCTGTTTGACAGCTGTGTCAACCAGAGAACATCTGAAAATGCATCGTCTGATTTTTCTGCTGTTCAACTGTATGACAGTCTTTTGGTGTTTCTCGGGTGGTAAAGCATAAAGATTACATTGTGTTAATGTGGTTTACACCTAGGCATGTATCGAGTACGATGTATGTGGTTAGTGCCTTTTGACAGAAACATACCCCTGACGGAAATGGACACGTGAGTGAACACTTCCTGCCTTAGAAGCTGTCTCCATGGTGATATAGCCAGAAAGCAGGAGAGAGGGGAACAGCTGGAAGATGGTGCATATCTCGCTCTTTCTTCCACCCACACTCTTTGTCTGCCTATGCATACAGTACCTCCCTCAAATCTTGACTGCCTTAATTGCCCTCCTTCTTTCTCCACCACTGCCTTTTTGCACCCTGTGCTCATCTCCTCAGACAAGGGGGAAAACTCTAAGTGTCCCTCCTGGAACAGCGAGACCATTATTCCACCCCTTCTGCACTCATTAGTGACAACAGGCTTCTATATTACAGAAACTGTTAATAAGTCTGCCTTGGTGCCTGCACTCATTTAATCCATAGACCATGGCTGCATCATCAGTCATGCTTAGGGGTTGAATGGTCAAGCCTCGAAGCCTACTGAGATACACTATGTGCTCAAATCTTTAATAGTTACAGATATATCATTGTTTGAGTCAAAAGAAAGTAAGAGCACATGGCTATTTTGAAATATTACAGATTATGTGGCTGGGAAGAAAACATACATATTGTATTCAAAGTGAAAAGAAAATTGTTAAACCCCCCCTGTTGTCTGTTTAACACATACATGAAATGATTTGGATTATACCGTAGTCTCAGTAGAGCAACTAAAAAAAGACCCTGCCTTGGCTCAGACCCAGTATGCGACAGGTCTTTACAGCAGCATATGCATCACAGCAAGTGCACCATTAAGAGAATGCCAGTGTTTGAAAAAAAGAGGCTTTACTTATTTAATAATCTTCATTATTGATTAAGTGTCAGTGTTGCATGTTGGGATTTGTGCTTATATGCGATTGTGGCAGGTGTTTGATTTTGAGGGAGGACATGAATAGTGACAGGCAGTAAAGTACATGGTACAAAAGAGAGTGACAGGTTTCTCCCAGGCCAGATTTGCATGAAGCATATGCTCTGTAGATTGTTTTTTATGGGAAACCTTCAACAAACACAATTATGATAATGACCCAAGTACCAGTAGTGTTACATAACAGTCTTCTGAATATGCCAGCATGTACAGGCTCAAGGAAGAACTGAGCAACAGCAGGATGCAAACTAATCTCAATACATTACTAATTGTATTTGTTGCAAAATATGTTTATATTCCTCTATCTAAGATGTATGGTGTTGGTATCAATACTGAAATACTGGTAACAAATGTTGTTTTGGCACCAGCAGCCTGAATGTAAACATGATTACATGTATGAATGTGCGAAAACCACAACAGTGTCACATATTGTTATAATTGCTGCAAACAACACAGATTTCAACAAACTATCACCACATCAAATCCACTGCTTTGACTCACACCTGATTATACAGTATATTACCATGAAAAATATTGACACTGTTAGTTCAAATGTTTTCCTGTCATTTCTCTGTTTATCTTTGTTGGCGAGAGGTTCTGTGTGCATGCTCATCTAATAAAGGAGCATGTTGCTTTTCCCCACAGGGTGCAGGTGGAGTTCTACGTGAATGAAAATACCTTCAAGGAGAGGCTGAAGCTTTTCTTCATCAAAAACCAAAGGTCAAGTAAGTACAGGAAGCATCATTCTGTCTTCCTCTTCTCCTGCTCTCTGTGGCGGCTACAGCAAATGGTAACAGGCTTGCTGCCGCTGGTTATGCTCAGATCTAAATGAACACATAAAAGCATTATGAAGGAAATTGCAGGCAGTGATGATGCTTATTCAATTTCTAACTCTGTTGGGGTTTTATTATTACATTGGCTTCCTCAGTGTAAATGACCCTTTTTTGGGGATTGTGGCCCAGCGGCTCATTTTGCTGAGAAGCGAGGCAGGGCTGCAGCGTATTTCTCAAAAAACAGATAAGATTGACGGTACCTCAACGTTCCCTTAAAGACACATTGATGCAGCTCAGCAGTTTGGTGCATTGTGTATGGAAACACTGCATTTGCAGCTAGTTGTAAAAACATACACAGTGAGAACTCCTTGTCTCTGGTAGAATGCATTGTTAACATTTCCCGATACTGACACAGCTCTAATGTCTTTCTATCAACTTGTCATGGTCGCTAAGCCACCACAGCCTTTTGACATAAAACAACAGTTTAAGTTGAAAATGCCAAACTTGGCTGCAGGGGTCTCTTGCTCTATTCCATTGCAGAACCTTTTGTTTGTCCAGGTTTAAATCATTTTAGGTTTGACAACAGCTCAATGCGAAGAGGTCATGGCACAGGAGATTGGCTGTAAAAGCTGATTAGGAAAAGGGAATACAACCAGCACCCCCCTCTGGCTAAGAGGCAAGTTGCAGACAGTTTTCTCTCCTGCACTTATGTTTGAGCAGTCGTGCGTGTGCTTATCAGCATCTGCCTGCACGACCCGAACAGGAAACCACATTTCCACAAACAATATTATCCCGCTCGGCTATTTCTGTGCAATCCCTCCTGTCATTTGTCGTGCTGTTTGGTCCTTAGTCACATTAGAAGCCCATAAAAGTGCTGGTGTTATTTAGTGTTATTCTTGGAGGATTTGAAAGTTATGTTTGAGAGTGAAATCAGTCGTGACATGCAACCAGAGCAGCAACGAGCTGCATCAGTCAGGCTTCTGAACAGCCAGATTAAAGTCTCTCTAAGCCTATAATAAGAGGTATTTTATGTAACCTGAACAGCTGCTCAAGCAGATTCAACTTCCTAACGACAATATATCTGATTGCATCTGTTGTCAGCAGTAGACTCACAATCACACAGCTGCTCACAACACTGGAGGGTCTGAAATTAACAAGCTGGACAAGTGTTAGAGAGTTTGAGAGTGTAAGGCTTTTTAGAGGAAAAAACTATGACCAAAATACCCAAACAAGCTCATTTTCATCTTAAAAATCTCTCTTGTGTAGCCAGACGGGTTTTTGAGTCAGGTCTTTTTCGATCCATAGGCCTGAGAATCCGCCTGTTCAACTTCTCACTGAAGATCCTCACCTGTGCCCTCTACATACTGAGAGTCAGCCTGGACAACCCCACTGAGCTCAACGGCAATCTAAGGTGAGCAGCAGTGGCCCTTTGACTCATCAGTTATTCTGTATTCCAGATGTTTCCTTATATTAACTGCCTTTTGTTATGATGTGTTGTGTCTGTTTTTCAAGTTTTATGTTAGGCAGAAGCTTTGATGCTAAGTAAAGACAAAGGGGTCAGTTTCACTACTCACCAGTTATTTCTCTATGAGCTGCAAAATAACATGGTGACTTGATTTTTGCAGGACTGTTTTTCCTGTAGGTCATCATATACAAGAGATATTATGAGAGCATAAAGAGAATAACCCCTATGAATAACCTATGAATAACTATAATAACAACATTAAACTCAAAGATCTCAACCTTTTTCTGTCATGCTTTCCTCTAGAAGACAAAAAAAGTTATTGCCTCAACCCCAAATTTAATAACGCTAGGAGAGGAAACTGAAGGAATTAGGGTCGCCACGACACCACCGGCAAAATCATGTTTGTTTCTTTTCCTACATAAATGATATGCATTTAACTTTATTTCACTTCACATTTTCCCCTGGTCATCAATGATTGTTAAGAACCACTGTTTTAATTTAACGGCATACTGCAATTTCACAACATTAAAACAGTAGATTTTCTGTATTGTGCTCACTGCCAGCAGCTTTTAAAGTCATACTGGGTTTTTTTTTCTCAGTGGCAACATACCATTTGATGGAAATTTTTTTCCAGTAAAGATGCTTTTGCTCAATCATACACATTTGCACACACCTTCACACTCTTTTTGTTTCCTTTGTTACCATTTTTCTTCACAGAACAAACTGTCGGAACAACACTAATGGGACTAATACAACAGAGTTGACAGGAATCAAGTGGTATGTTCCAGGCAAAATGGTATCTAATTGCAAGCTGAAAGCTTTTCATTTTCCTTGTTGCATTAATATGCTAATGTGCGAGGTTGTCTGTCCTTTGGTTTTTGACAGGGAGTTAATTTTCTGGGTTAGCAGACGAGATTCTGTATGGGCGATACAGGTAAGTGTAATCACACCCAAGCGAAACAGCACCTCAGTTCCATTGTATGAGCTGAACCTCAATGCCAGACTCAACTAAAACACACTACACTAGAATCCATTTATTAGATAAAAGCATCAAAGGGTGCAGTGGCTCCTCATTACAGGTTGAGCGGCCAGAAAAGATGAGTTTGCAGTTCCTGGGTTCATAAATCTTCGTCTCCCCCTTTGCTCTAGGTGACAGTGGCCTTAATCAGTTTCTTGGAGACCATGCTTATTACATATCTCAGCTACAAGGTAAGGTTCTGCTCCACAGTGCACAGTTTCTCTATTTAATTCATGCTGGTGTTTAACAGCTGTTCGCTCCAAGTGCAGCACTGCACTTTCTGTTTCTCTCATGGGCCAACAGTGTCCAGTCCAAGTGCCAATGCCAAGGCACCTTTCGAAGACACGGTGCCAGAAGGCTATTTGCACTCATTTTAAACTCAGGCATCATGCACTTTGTCCCAGAAACAAGTTATACACAGGTTCACAAGGCTGCAAGTGTTGGTTTTGTTTTATTTATGGGACCGAGTGAAGGGGCACCTCTGAATAAGTCTTTTTAAGGTGGACTTTTTTCCTTAGTTCATGTATGCCTAAAGGAAGGATTAAGCAAGAAGTGAGTGAAGATATCAGTTTCATATTTTCTATGGAATTAATTTAAGGTCCAACAGGGAGAAAAGTGTCAGTTCATGTGTGAGAGTCTTTCATATACAGTACTGTTAAGTATTTAAATAAGGACGCCATATTAAAACACATTACAATGTAATGTGATGCAGGTTTTCTGCTTACTTGCTTATTTAGACAATAAGACAAAAAAGCAAGGCTCACTCAGTTTGTATTTGAATACAATTAGCCTAAATTGTCTTGAGATTTAAGGATGTGATGACAAAATGTTGAAGGAAGCTGCTGTATTTACACATAACAATAAAGTTTGCATCCTGCTAGGGTCCAGCCTCCTTAAAGCATTGCCAGTCTCAAAAGAAGCTAGTATTTGCTTGGAATTATTAGTTTTAACTTTGCTTCTCTGAGACTGCTTTCGTCTCTTAGAAATAATGTTTCCTAGATTTTATTTTCTTCCCCTGTGGTGATCCTCTGAAGTTCAGTGTTTGTTGATCCTTTAATGTCTTGCAATGTTTTTCTCTCAGAATATTGTTAAGGGACTCCTTCAGCCTTTATTATATAAGAAGTAAAGCCAAATTTAATTGTATTCAGTCTGTCATGAAATTGTATCCTCTAAAATGTTTTTCTGTTTTCTTTCAAAAGCTTTTTAATGGCTACATCCTGATCCGAATCCACCAATGAACTGCAGCTCATAACTCTGCTGTGATGATTAATATTCACTCCTACCAGTTGATTTAGCATTCTTTCTTAGATGGATGCACATTGTGTTTTTTGACCCTTTAAAGACTTAGTCTACATCTAGCCAGTGTTGTTTGGAAATAGTATAGCTGTCTTGTGTTCAAGGCCTTATTGAATACATAGTTGAATGCATAATTCAGAATGTAATAATGCGAGGACACTAGTTATTTATAGTTATAGTTTATAGTTTATAGTTTTTAGTTTTATATATATATATATTGTTGTTGTTGTTGTTATTCATTTTATTTATTTTATTTTATTTATCTATTTATTTATTTATGCCTACATATGAATATTTAAATTGCAACACAGTAGCGAATCCTCATTAGCCGGCTTCACAAACAAGTGCATGCTTAGGATGCTTAAAACAAGGTCAATGTGCTGTTTCGTGACCCAGCATTAATTACTGCACCACTCAAATATAGCTATGATAAGCAAAGACCAATGCAGCTCCTAAAATTATTTATATAGGAGAACAAAGCTTTTTAATTTTCCTTCTCTCACCAATTAAAGTGCAGTGTACCCTGTTTTGGCTAGTTTAAAACAACTTATGTTTTCTTGCGTCTTATTAAGTATTGTTTTCTTGTCACAGCTGACTTCCTGTCTATTATCACTAGAATTACACTTCTCTCCAAAATGATCTGTGCTTTCAAATGTTCATTCAGATATTTCACGCTCACTTCTTCTCTAGGGGAACATTTGGGAGCAAATATTCCAGATATCCTTCATATTGGAGATGATCAATACAGTGCCATTCATAATCACAGTAAGTAATATATAATATAAATCAATTGATTAGTCAATTTTATCCATAAAGAAATGTAATGCCCATGGTCATTATGTTATTGGATTGTGCAGAGCAAACAAACAGTCAAACATCAATGGCCTATTGACAATAATTCCTCATCAAAGACAAAACATGTTTATTATCAAAATGCCCTTTGAAAATTTTCAAAGGCCTAATAAATTTATTTAAGCCTAATGATAAATAATGAATAATGACCTCATGCTTCAGGTATGTTAATTGATTAGTATTTCATTGATATGTTTTACCCCTTCCACTCCTTCTTAAGATCTTCTGGCGTCCATTGAGAGACATATTCGTCCCTGTATTTCTAAACTGCTGGCTAGCCAAAGGTGCTCTGGAGAACATGATTGTAAGTATTTTCAGTAACTAATTGTTATCACACTATCTTTTAAGAGCACACACAGAATATGTTTATTCTATTTTAAGGGCTTTGAATTATTCATTATTGAATTATTGAATTATTCATCCTGAAGCAGCCATTTTTAAGGTCCTCAGCTTATGAGTAACTCTGGTTTAAGGCCAAAGAGGCTTTATACAATTTAGTCTGAACAGAATTCAGTTGAGCAAACTAATGTCTTTCCTTCCTGTCAGCGAGCACTGTGTTCTTGCACATGGTATTTTTTGTTGCTAGTGTTGTTAGCTACTTTAGTTTGTGTAATGTTGTTAGCATTGATACTGGTTATTTTAATAAATTAGCCCACTCATTAGTTTGCCATTAAAGCTAAAAGCAACCATTTGCTTTAGTTAACTGCAGGCTCTTGCTTGGAGAAAAAATTAGATGGACAGGAGATGGAAGGTATTTTTTCACTGTTGCCTAAAAAAATAGTGAATCTAACACAGGAAAGACCAGCTGAAATTGCTGAGGCTTAGTTATGCAAAGTGTGCAAATACTTATTATACTGAACATCTGTACTGTAGATACAAAAATGACGCGTTGCATTCATTAGGGGAAGCACTTTTTTACAAAAACTAAAGCAGCAGTAAAAGCAAGCCAATCCAAGAAAGACAAAACCAAACAGGATGAAAAACTGCTGTGCAACATAAAAAACATGGATAGCATAGAAATGCCTTCTGAACAGAATTGTTTTTTTTAGTATCAATATTGTTCAGGATTTGCCATCGGTAGAGAGTGAATGGTACATGGAATTAAAAGCAATTAGATGATATCCAGCTGGTATAGTGTATGTGCTCTCACTGTGATTCAGATGAGGCCATGACAGAGTGAGATCATGCCAAGGCGGTAGTTGGGCAGATGGTAAAATCTGAGGCCAAGTAGCCGAGCACATGGAGAGAAAGCAGCGAACGTTTCGAGAGGCGGTGAAAGGAGGCAGTGGCAGGCAGAACATGCTAACAAGGTGCAACTGAAAATGAATCGTGAGCGCCTACTTATGAAGACAGTATATTAATGTAGGAGAGAGCTCAATATTACATTTAAATTGTACCACTAAAGAGGGGAGAACAGTAGAGTTGGATATGGTGATAACTGTTTCCAGGTGATCCCTTTTTTTCCATAATAATATACTGTTAAGAAAAGAATTAAAGCTAAAAATGACTTTTTTGTAGCATTATTGTTTTACAAAAACAATTTTAGATTGAGAACTTGCCAAATTTGTTTTAAGTAATCCAGACCAGAAAATGTATTTCGGTTTGCATCTCTGGTATGGACATTACAGTAAAACCGGTTTGTGCACTTTGTGGGGCCAAAAAATCCATCAGCTGCTTTTCTAATAACCTCTTTTCCCGTGTTCAGAATGACTTCCATCGAGCCATCCAAAGGACTCACTCTGCCATGTTCAACCAGGTGTTCATCCTCATCTGCACCTTACTGTGTCTGGTTTTCACTGGGTAAGTGAACCTCTGTTCTCCATGCTGTTAGTCACAGAAATGCGTCTCTGACCGTTCAGGCTTTCAGGCCTGTTTGCTGACCTCAGCTGCAGAATCTGTTTCCTGAGCTGAAAGCTGTGAACGTGGTGGGTCTTGTAGTGTGCGTGTCTCAGATGAGATGAATTATTTTGGAGTTATTCAGTATTTCTTGTAAGCAGATACTGTGAGGTGTTATTGGCACAGTGGTGGGACCAAAGGTGCTCAGCTTTTCTATCTAAACAAAGTTTGGCTGAAAAATATTTTTTTTAAAAAAAGCAACAACATGTAAAGAGTAGAAGTTAGCTACTATTTTGAAGCCAGTTAGCTGCTTTTGCAAAAGCAAATAGTAAATATGAAAGTATTTAGAAAATGTCAGTGATCCCAGCATTTGTCGCCTTGAGGTTTGGATCATTTTTTACAAAAATAAGGATAAGCAGCAGGGAAACATGCTGTGTTGTGTGTTGTCAGGTAACACGCTCTATGATTGAGAGTAACAACAAGAAAACTGAGAAGGAAAAAGATGTTAAAATAACCGTCCTCCTTCAGCCACATTTTTTTCTTTTAATTTGTCTCACTGATTCCCACTTTTCTGCCCCCAGTTTATTTTTCTCAAAGCTGTCACTTCTTAAAAAAAAGCTCTTTGGCAGCCATCTTGTGCTTTGGTCACAGCCCAGCATCTTCTGTACCTTCTTCACTCTGTTCAGTCCAATCTTCTCATTCTCCTCTGCTGCAGGGTTTCATTACACGTCCAACTTATCAATTAAGAAAAAGCACAAATGAGTTGGTGCAAGCAGTGTGGTGAAACTGACAGAACAATCAATAGAGTCCTTTTAAATGACATACTGAGCAGGAGCCTAAGCTGTATTGACTCTAATGTTCTTTAATTCTGGTAAAATTGGATTGGATATCCAATCTACCGAGAGGCTAAAACATAAGATAAAGCAGATTACCCTCATAAATTATCTCTTCACATGTTTTGTTATAATTCTCTGTGACTCTAGAGACATTTTTTATGACACCATCAAGACATTGTATAACTACAATATATCTTTTTGCAGAGCTTGTGGGATTCAGCATCTAGAAAGAGCCGGGAAGAACCTGTCCCTGTTTGACTCATTTTATTTCTGCATCGTCACCTTCTCCACTGTGGGCTACGGGGACGTCACGCCACAAATCTGGCCCTCCCAGCTGCTGGTGGTCATTCTCATTTGTGTAGCCCTGGTGGTGCTTCCACTGCAGGTAAACCAATACAGTGGGGGTTTTTTTTTGTTTTGTTTTTCAAAAAGCATTGTGGAATTCTATGCTTTTAATAAACCTTTTATTGAGTCCTGTCTAATCTTTAGGAGCCCTGCATTTAACACTGACCTTCATGTCCCTTTCAGAAGGTTAAATCTCCCAAATAACTTACGGCCAGTTAATTTTAAAGATTACAAACATGTTCATCACCTAAAGTGTTCTGGAGTGTTTACCGTTCCTGCAGAGCAAATTAATTGAAAGGTAGAAATTAGCTGTTTGTGAACCGCTA
The DNA here is from genome assembly GCA_029814665.1 of Acanthurus lineatus. Classification (NCBI taxonomy): domain Eukaryota; kingdom Metazoa; phylum Chordata; class Actinopteri; order Acanthuriformes; family Acanthuridae; genus Acanthurus; species Acanthurus lineatus. The sequence continues at coordinate 11,201,301 of JAPZDV010000022.1, forward strand.
CATCAGCAGTTTACACTCCACTGCTGTCACCATCTGTGCCCTGACAGCAGAAATCTATCTTTCGTTTTTTATCCATTCTCGTTGTGTTTAACACCATGTTGATGTTTTTCCATTGTGTCAGTTTGAAGAGTTAGCATACTTGTGGATGGAGAGCCAGAAGCTAGGGGGGAACTACAGCCGCCACCGAGCGCAGACGGAGAAGCATGTGGTGTTGTGTGTAAGCTCACTTAAGATTGACCTGCTGATGGATTTCCTCAATGAATTCTACGCTCATCCCAGACTTCAGGTACTGAAACAAAACTACATATTTTTGATGCTGAATTATTATTATTAAGTCAAGTATTAAGTCAGAGTTTATGCCACATCATGTATTATTATAAATTTAAATGTAGAATTTTTCTCAGTTTATAGCTAGTGTCATATTCCTGTGAAATGATTGAAGAATATGCAGGATAGATGCAAGAGGGAAATATCTTACAATGATTGTTACTTCTTTGCAACATTCTAGCCCTAAAAACTTTGAATTCACTGTGCAAATAATACACTTTACCCACATGAACTATGTTAGTTTTATAGCATGATTGTGATAAAAAAGCATCATTATCCCTTGTTTTGCAGGACTACTATGTGGTCATCCTGTGTCCCACAGAGATAGACATTCAGGTTCGCCGTATCCTCCAGATCCCTCTGTGGTCCCAGAGGGTGATCTACCTTCAAGGATCTGCCCTCAAAGACCAGGACCTGATGAGGGCCAAGTGAGTCAAAGCCTCCCATGCATTGATTGGTTGATGTTGACTGTTTCTAAAGTGCTGAATCGCTGCCCACATGTGAAACTTCCAAAGACTTGAATCTGACAACCTTATTTGATATCAGGCTATATAACACTGTGTGTTAATATGTGACTGTTACTGTTTGAATTTCAGTTTAGCCTGTAATCTATATTTGATTCATTTTAAGAGCTGGCTTAAAAAAAAAAAGAAGTTTAAGTCGTTGAAGTGCTGTTAGAAGTTAAGATACTGATAAGTCCACTTGACTGCCCTCTGCTTGCACATCAGTGTAATGGGATTTCACTGTATAGGAGATTGATCATCTGCTCACATCAAAGGCCACCCAGGCGGCAATAAAAAGTGATAGATCACACTGGAATGTGTTTGATCAATTAATTTGTGTCACAGATCAGGGTTTTACAGCAATGTGATGATGGCAAAATGGGGTCCAACTACATCTCAGTATTACATCAGAATGAAATCGGAGTCATAAATGTATCCTTTCCCTTTTTCTGTCCTTTTCCCACCTTCAGTGTGCAAAGGGGTGCAGTTACTTTGAAGTTGTGGCAATTTCACGCACTGATATGTTTTGGAAAAATTCACTGAGCCAGATGCATCAGCCTGTCTGTGCTGAAAGGTTTTCTCGTAATCGTTTCAAAATGTGTTTCTTTTTAATTTCACTCAACATGAATGAATGGTCATGTCCCCTGATGTGGCACTTGCACTGCCCCCCAGAGTCCAACAGCTCTTCTTTAAAACATTGATCTCTTCAATAATTAATTTTACGCTCGGTTTGATGTCCTCTTTACAGTCACTGCCTCATGAACCGTAATGTTTTTGTTTTTGTCTTTTTCTGCTCATCTCCCTGTCGATCCCCAGGATGGACGACGCAGAGGCCTGCTTCATCCTCAGCAGCAGGAACGAGGTTGACCGGACTGCTGCTGTGAGTCACATCAACATGAATAACTGGAAGCAGTCGTAAAACTCCAGTTTCCTGTATAAACACTGTCAAGATAAGAATAATTTCACCTCCACACTCTGCTTCCTTCATAAATGGGCAGTGAGAGCCAGATTTGTTCAGATTATATCTGGATTCAGTCAGAACAGCCTCTGAGCACTGAGAGCACATTGAGTCACTGAGGCAAACTTTGTGGTCCATAAATTCAGATTGTGCTCACAAATGACTCAGTGCATGAGTTAAATAGAGCTATTTATTCTCACACAGGACCACCAGACTATTTTGAGGGCTTGGGCTGCGAAAGACTTTGCTCCAAATTGCCCTCTCTACGTCCAGATTCTCAAACCAGAAAATAAATTCCATGTAAAGTTTGCAGGTAAGTTGAGAAGGACTCCCCACCTACAGGAGCCACAGTGAGTTTAAGAATTAAAAAAACAAAGACAAACTTACATGTTTAATTACTGCAATTTGCCCATTCAAACAGATCATGTTGTGTGTGAAGAGGAGTTCAAATATGCCATGTTGGCACTGAACTGTGTGTGTCCGGCCACATCTACCTTAGTCACACTCCTGGTTCACACCTCCAGAGGACAGTGATTACACACTTCAGTTTTACTACAATTATTATTAGCATTATGGATTTTCAGTGATGTCAGTTTGTCCTTTCATCACTGTGTGGATGTTGTTATTTCTCAGCAGTAATATATGTATATATGTGTATTGTATTTAAGGTGATCACACCTTTGGATATGGAAACGTACCAAACATAAGAAAGGGTGGGAAATCTCTTGGCACGTTACGATTTGATTCAAAGGTCTTTGATGCTAAAATAAAAAAAACAATTATAGATGCATCTTGACTCATTTGATTGGAAGAAATATTATTTTCAATCATGTATAAAAATAAATTAATTTTAGATAAGTCAATAACGACTCCCTTAATATGAAATCATCTCACACAATAACCTGCCTGCATTAGAATAAATAAATGAGGAGGTGGCAGGGTACTCGGTTCTCTTGTTATTATTGTTTGTCCTCAGCAGTGAAAAGCAGCCTCTCTTCAACACTGTTAGCCCTCAGGAAAAGTATCCTTGGACAAAAAGCTGAGCAGACGAAAAGCTTGCAATGAAACGGACTCAGCATAAAGCTGTTTTCTTCATGTCAGTGTTGGTTTAAGTTGTTCCGTGTTGCTTTGCGTTGGGGATGCTGCTCTCATCTGTTACAACTGATCGCTCTCAGCTTATGTTGCCGTTAAAGTGCCAGCACATAAATTTCACAAAACACTTCATGTTTGTCGTACATCAGTGATTATTAAGTCACTCAAAATTAACATTTTGCAACTGCTGCCTTTTGTGAACATAAAAATTTCGACAATAAGATTAGTCTTTTATGTGCACACAACAGACGAGGATTCTGCATCGCCCAGTTCAGTTCTGCCCCTTTTGTTCCGTCAAATCATTATGTTAACATTGCGTGATTTGATGAATAATATTCCGCATTTACATCATCCCAATGAGAAAGGGCCTTTATGGCCTAAATTATCTACTTGGTTAAACTAAATTTTGATGACCAGTTATTTAAAGATTAGTTTTACAATCTTAGCGATCTAGATGTAAAGATTATTACCACTCTGATTTCTGTGTGTTAGATCGAGAAAACTGGGGAAGAGCTAATCTAAATTTTCTTTAAACTGTTTTTTGCTAGCTTAAGAAAAGCTGGTAGGTGTAGTTTATTGCCCTATGACAGAGAGTGGTAACCATTTTTTCAACGAATTTGGCATATTTCCCAAAATGATGAACTGTAAGGTTTTTCTGAATGTTAGTCAGCTATCAGTAAAAAATGAACTGAAGTTTACAGCTTTCTTGAAATGTTTGCTAAGCTGCCTAGTGACCCTGGATAACTTTGTTTGACTTAATATAGGATGTTTTTATAAGGTAGCGAGAGAGCTTGACATCCTTGTCCTTTTTCATCGTGTCACATTACTAATCCATTGCTGATGTCATGACCTGCTTCTGTCTGCTGAGATTCAACTGAACAACCAACACTGTTTCTGCTCCCAGAGCAGCTCCACCCCCAGGAACTGTTTTCATTAAGTAAACTTTTAATCCTTTTTACTTTGAGTGCTCAGTTGAAATCTAATTTCCTTTTGTGATATTATTCATGTGGACAGATTCAATCTCACATAATATTAGAGAAAAATGACTGATCCTACTGCAGCAGCTTTTTACACTTATACGAACTGCACCTTGCTTTTGTCTTCAGAGCCGACTACTGTACCGTCACCACCGCACAAAATTGTCACTGTCAAGTCAGTAAGCGTTACTCTGCCTATTGTGAGGCAATAAATCTGTGTGGATTTTTTTCATTTTCTTTTCAAGGTGAACAGCACATATATCTTCACTGCTATTCTCAGCAGAGAGGGCTCATACATTTTAATTTCCACTATGAGAACTTGTACTGGCCGGGGGGCTGTGAAGGTGACAGGAATTGGAATGGATTTCTTTGTGGAAAGTGTTTATTTTAACATCATCACATTGATTTAACAGTACTGAGTAAATTAACTGCCTAAATAAGAAATGACCTTATGGCCTTTTTCTCTTTAGTTTATAACCTCGTGACCAACATTTTGGCAGCTCAGGGGGATAAGGTTGTGAAAGGTCACACAGATTTATCAGTCTCTGGGGAATTGAAAGCTGTTGAGTTTGCAAATATAGAAATAGTTGTTGAAATGGTTGATGAAATGTGTTAAATAAATGGCAACCTAATATATTCTGACATTTCATTAAAGCAAAAGACTAGGCTGCTGTTTCTGAGCAGTGCATCAGTCCACTGAAGCTTCATGTCTCTACTTTAAAGAAGAGATGTGTAACCAAATTTGTTTAAAACATTCAAAAATGATCTACCATCAAAAAAATGCAAAGAACAAATAGTTCTGTGGTTATGTTAAAGATGTATTTGTATGTTGTTGCAGAGAAATCTACTGTAGTTAGTGAGCTATGTAACAAGCACCTGCTGCTCCAGTCTAGTGCCTTGTTAATTTATCAAAAAGTCATTTTATTCAAAATCACAGAGAAGGAAAAAAAATCACTAGAACATCTATTTTGTTTTTCTTTTGTTCCAGCAAAAATCAACAGTTTTTGTTGAAAACAGCCTTTTTCACTGAGTTGGAAAATCCCCACTTGTGATTCTTGACTATCTGTCACCTCTGTTCCACTTCACACCTCCTCTGTACCTGCTCGCTGTGTCATTCTAGTCTCAGGAGTCAGAGTACTCAGAAAAGACGCTGTAAATCACTTCACACCTGACATCTCTGTTGTCAAACTGACCTCACTTGGTCTTGGAGGCCCAGTCCAGCTATGTGGCTGGGAGGCTTCAGAGCCCAGTCCTTTGCTTTTACTGTAGACAGCATCCTTCAGCTGCTCAGAGCTCGCTGCTCAGATTCAATCAGCCAACAGAGCTAACAGGGCTAACTGAGCTAACAAGCTAAGGACAGATATGAGCTACAGCAAAAGAAACATGCAGCATAGCACACAAAGAAGCGGTAGGGGTTATTTTGACAACACACTGCCCCCTCACATTTTTAAGTATGGCTCCATAAGAACTTACTATTCTAATTATGCTGTTTCAGGGAAGGGCAGATGTCACCAGAGCAATGGCAGAGGACGTATGGACGCTGCTCTGGAAACGAGGTCTACCACATCCGCTTGTGTGACAGCAAGTTTTTTGGGGAGTACGATGGAAAGAGTTTCACCTACGCTTCCTTCCATGCCCATAAAAAGTTAGTAAAACTTCCACAAGCTTCATCTTGACACACTATAAAAAAAATGTTCTCGTCACAGTTACTGTTCATTTCTCTTGGAGCAAAACATTAAGACCTGAGGCCGTACTTTAAACTTTGCAGGTACGGTGTGTGTTTGATCGGAGTGAAGAGGGAGGACAACAAGAGCATCCTCCTGAACCCCGGCCCACGCCACATCATGGCCGCCACTGACACCTGCTACTACATCAACATCACCAAGGAGGAGAACTCTGCCTTCATCTTCAAACAGGAGGAGAAGCACAACAAGGGCCTGCCCGTCAGCGGCCTCTACGACGCCCCCTCCAGGCTGCCAGTGCACAGCATCATTGCCAGCATGGGTGAGAGGCAGAGGCAGAACAGAAAAAAATGCGATGGGAAGATGGAAAAGAGAGGAGAAAAGAGAGATGTGTGTAGGGGTGTTAGATTTAAAGATTTAAGCAGACAGCGTCATGAGAGTGTTTGGCAGAAAGGGTTTCCATGTAAGAGAAAATGGATGCTTCACTGTTTCTTCACTCTGAACTTTTCTGGATGGTGACTGGCTTGGTGATGCTGGACGCTTTCGCTGACTGTTCTGCATGAATTTTTTTCTCACATGCATTTTTGCTTTCATGGCTGACATTATTGTTTTGCTTTTTCTTTGGCTTGTGAAAGTTGATCAGGCCACTGCGTATGGTAAGTTTGTGCATGATGCATTATTTCTAACTCTTGTTTAATCATCCTGTAATTTTTTACAATTTCCAACTAGCAGCTGATAGTGTGTTGTACATTGTACAAGACACAGTTACATGTAGTTATTGTTTAAATCTGCAGTGCATGACTTTTGCATATAAATGAACATCCACCTCATTCTATCACTCACAAAAAGCTGCTAAGTGCAGGCACTCAGTGCTGTTATGGCTGTCACCATCAGGTAACCTTCTGTGTGTTTAGAAGTATTCTGGAGTACTTAAATCCAGCTTCTGTGGTGATAATCTTGCAATAGTGATGGTTTACGTCACCGAGAACTGACTGGTTTGCCAAATCTAAATGAGGAAGCAAATTCAGCAACCAAGGAGACCATAGGAGTATGGTGGAGCCAATGGCATTAAAAACATGTTGACAATTTGTAAATATCGTCAATGTGTGATTACTATCACTGCCAGAAGGTTAACATAGTTGTGCACAGCAGGTTTGACGAACGTTTTGTCTTATTATTTAGTGATTTTAATCTGATCAATAAAAATCAAATTTTCACATAAAAGGTGATATATGAGTTGTACATATATCATGTTTCTGATATGGTCAATACATGTATTGCGCATATTTCACACGCCATATTGCACACAGCTAATGTGATGTTTGTTATTTACTGACTAACGCAAAATGTCAATACTGTTTGCATGTAGTTTGTGGCAGCTTGAGAGAGCAATACATTTTCTCCTCAAGGACACAATAAGCTGAGCTGAAGGAGCTGGTGGGATTGTTGGTAGCTAAGTTGCTGAGCAAGCTTAACATGGACCTTGTTACCTTATTAACTCCAATATGAGAAAGTGTTTTCAGGGATCAGAATGTTTTCTGTACTGAAACAGTCATGGCCTCACCATGGAAAGCATTAAGTGTTGATTTCAACAACACATTACAGTAAAAGTGCAATGTGTGCTATTTCTGTAAAGCATTATAGTTTGCTGCTTGTACAATAACCTGATGTAAATTTCAGGTACTGTAGCCATAGATCTCCAGAACCCGGATCCGCCCGAGGAAAGCAGCAAACTCACCTTGCCGACGGAGAACGGCGCTGGAAGCCGCAGACCAAGCATCGATCCTGTCCTAGAGATCGCAGACTCCTGCGCCATCCTGCCCTGTGACCTCCTCAGCGACCAATCAGAGGATGAGACCAACCAGTCGGACGAGGAGGGCTCTGTGGGGTCAGAGTAAGTGAAGTGGCCGTGCTTAAAATGTAAGATGAAAGGTCGCTTACAAGGTGGTTTTGTAGCACCCAGTACAGACCTAAAATCAGTGAAATGACCACATTGTGTGATTGATCGATCTCACCTGCCCTCCTCTCCCTCATGTCTCAGGGGTTGTAGGTGTAGAGATGGATGGGTATGAAATAGGCGTGTAATCTGTAAGTTATAATGCAGTGAGTTGTGGACATGGCAGTGATGGATGTGCATGTCGTGACAGGAAGGTCAATACTTTTCCTCTTGAGTGAAGCTCGTGTTGTGTGTCCTTACTTGGACTCTCATCCCTCAACGGTCATCCATCAGCCATCTAGACAGTTAGTCACTGTTATAGCAGTTCAGCATGTCAAAGGGGTCAGTTCATTTATGTATGTGCTTTTATTAGATAGGGATACGTTAAGAAAGATAGGCTGCTTGTACCTCAGTTTGCGAATTCACTCATGCAAGCAAATGTTATGCACAAACATTAGTAGGTCTTTTGAAGTTGAACATTACACAAATTTCCCAACCTGTAAGCCTCTATCACTGTACCTGGCGATATACAAAGTTTTTTCTTTAACAATTGTCAGGGACATTAGTTGGGGAGATAGAGAGTTCTGCATTGTCTGTAGAAAAGATACAGAGTATCCAAAAGTCCCACAGTGCCATCATGTGGTGATCAGGTTGTAGTTGACTCTCGAAACAAAGTCAGAATCTCTTTTATTGGCAGACTATCAGGCGCAGTGAAACTGATTAGGGTAATTGCAGCTGACACATTACAAATCAGAGAACACAGAACCCAATTGAGACACAATTAAAAGTAAACAGGCAACAAAAACATCGTAATTGTTGATGTGATTGGTATTGAGCCGGAAAGTGTCCTTTAGGCTAATAGTAATTTGAGCAACTGGAGAATCTAATAATAAGCTGAAAAGCAGAAACGCTGCTGGCAAACATTCAAAGATCTGATGTAATGATGAGAATAATGAAGAGGGATCTGGTGATACTTACACAGGGATTCTATGTGAGGTGGAAACAGTTTTATTACCATGTATCAGTACATTTTTAAATTAAAGTCTGCACTATTTTTGTATTTGGGTTTCTTCAAAAATAAAGTAAAACAAACAAATTGAAGGTCCCTTTTGACTAACTTTGGAGCGGAAGGAAACTCGTGCTTCATAGATGTGTAGTGTCACCGGTAGACATCTGCTACTTAATATGGAGCCAATAGTAACGTGTCAGCTAGAGTTTTTACTGACATTTTTTTTCTCAGAAGCATTTCTTGTTTCTTTTCCATCAGTTTTGTAAAGGGCTACCCTCCCAACTCACCTTACATCGGCAGCTCTCCTACTCTGTGCCACCTCCTGCCACAGAAAGCTCCATTCTGCTGCCTCCGCCTTGACAAGGTGAATTCACATTCAGGAGAAGATCAAAACAACACAAAACCAGACCATAAAAATCTCACTTTGAAAAATGCATTTACTTTTTTCCCAACATTCAGCTTTTACGACATTAGATTTTTATCCTAAGAGCAAAGTGCAGCCTCAACCTAACAGACTTTCTTTCTATGTCCAGGGTTGCACACACAACAGTTTTGAGGATGCAAAGGCCTACGGTTTTAAGAATAAGCTGATCATAGTGTCTGCAGAGATGGCTGGAAACGGTCTCTACAACTTCATCGTCCCTCTACGGGCGTACTATCGACCCAGAAAAGAGCTCAACCCCATCGTGCTGCTGTTGGACTATCCGTATGACTTCAAACTGTCCTCTCCAACTACTTATTGCAGTCATTTTGTTTCTTTGTTTGTTTGTTTCTGCTCTGAAAGTGATGTGAAACCACTGGGTTTTTAATAAAACCCAAGAGTAGTGTCTTTTTCATGTACAGGTAGTGGCATGTGACAAATATATTTCCTGCACATACAATTATCTACATACAGTATACAAGAATATATTTCCAAACATACAGTAGAACACAATTTGTTTCAATTGTTTCAAATGTCATCATGTACTTTAATATAAACACATTTGCAGGGAGACAGAAATGCCTGCAGCAGAGTTGTTCATTATAAATTGAATGTATGGATTAACCTTACCACAAGATACAGAAAAAAAATAGTCATACATTATTAATAAAAAGAGATGTCAAGCAAAAAGGTGAACCTAACTTTAAAAAGATGTAAAGAAATGAATCTCCATGTTTCTATTTGTGTGTTACACATTGAAATTATTTACTAATTGTCAATATGCATGAAGATGCCTTTGGCATTATTCTTAAAAAAAAAAAGTTCTCTCTGCGGAAGCGAGCCTTAGTGTGTGTTATGGTGTGTGTGTGTGTATATATACACACATATGTTTGCTTTTTGCAGTGATCTACACTTTTCTGTGCTCCAACTCACAGTTGGTTTCATTAACTTCAATCAAATCTCTGCTGTTCTGAAACACAAACTTACACAGGCAGAAAGCAAGAAATACTGGCTAAGTGAAACCACCGGGGGTTTCCCAAGCAGCTTGTTTATTCCTCGATATGCATTAAAAGTTATGCATGCGGTATATTTTCCTCTTGTATACAAGAAAACAACAGTTAATACAGCTCCAACTTTGATGGCCCATCCTTATTGACAATCATGTGTCATGTAATTGCATCAACAGTGTCATAATCTATCACAAAGGTTTTACTAAAGCAATTAGTGTGTTTTACTCCTTCATGATGTTTCCTGTTTCCACAGGCCAGACAACCACTTCTTAGAGGCCATTTGCTGCTTTCCAATGGTTTACTTCATGGCTGGCACTATTGATAAGTACGTCTTTGGCTCATTTAAAACCTGCTCACATGATTAACAAACTTAATTATGGCGTTCATTTAAGTAGCAGGGGTTTTTTCTGTTTTTTATTTTCTTTTTTAGCACAGCTATAATTTTCTAATTGCTGCATGTTGCTCTGTGCTAAGTCAAAAAGATAATCTCAGCACAGCTGCCCATGGGGTAAATAAATTATGATATTTTGTCAGTCTCTGATGATTAAAAAAAAGCTGCTGTCTAGCCTCAAGATTCATAGCTACGTTACATGATCACAGCACAGACAGAACACAGATGTAGTCATTTCAGCTGAATGTTGATTGGGATGCATCGGGTCTATAACTACTTGCTTGTTTTTAACTAATGATTTACTAAATCAGGTTGCATCTTTACACCTTTGATAGGCCAGTTAGCCCAGTTTGTAATGTTTGGTTGGAAGGAAACATTGGTTGTGATGTCTAATCGCAGACAAAAAGCTGTGTCAACAGAAAGTCACTGTAGCATCAATGGTTTAATAGGTTTACTTGTCAAAGACTTAGTTTTTGTCTAGTGTGTGAAGTGTGTACACTGATGGAATGCATTGAAATGTTGATGTAAAACTATTGTCATGATATTTTTTGATGTGTCATAATAAACACTGTTATTTCTGGACCAGCCTGGACAACCTGCTCCAGTGTGGTATAATCTATGCCGACAACTTGGTGGTTGTGGACAAGGAGAGCACCATGAGTGCTGAGGAGGACTACATGGCAGACGCCAAGACCATTGTCAACGTCCAGACCATGTTCAGGTAACCCAGAGAGAGCATTTCACTGTGCAGACACAAGCCATAAACAGCACCCTCAATGTTGATTTTTATGAGCTTGACCTTTGAGTTTCAGATGAAATGTACGCCCAGCTCCATTTAATTTACTGCTTTATCTGGTCCCAGTCAGATGCTGGACAGTAAATGCTTGTTTTTCAGAGTTTGCCCGGACAGTGAATGAGTTCATTTGAAAGAGTCAGAGCTACAGTTGCCAAAGCTCTGAAACTACTCTTTTATTTAACAACCAAAATTAAAAACATTTGTCACTGCCACACTGTGTCTTTTCCCCTTAGCTCAAAGCATTTTATCTCTTCAGTAACATCCCTCTCTTTTTATTTCATCCCCTGCGCTCAGGTTGTTCCCCAGTCTCAGCATCATCACTGAGCTCACACACCCATCCAACATGAGGTTCATGCAGTTCAGGGCCAAGGACTGCTACTCACTGGCTCTCTCCAAACTGGAGAAGGTGAGCTGTTCAGAGCCAATTCATGACTCTCTGACTTTGACTTTGACATCGTTTTTGTGGCTGGAACACTTTGGTCCACCTGTGATTTCAAAAGAGCAGAATTATAGCAGAAGCAGATACTTAAAATGAGGCTAACCTTTGTAAGCACCCACGGTTACAAGCGTTTTATTACTTTTGATTTGCTGCTCCAGCTACGTGTGGGTGGGGACTGAGGGAATAAGGCTTTATATTGGGAAAAATGTTGCAAAATCACATGTAAACATATAAATAAACAGCAGCAAAGTCTTGTTCAAAGTTAATCATCATGGTTTACATGTTTCCTGCCAAACTCTTTTCTCTTTCCCCTGCGTATTCCAGCAGGACGGGAAGTAAAATGGATTTGTTGTTATGTTGTGCAGGAGCTATTTCACCTTCCTAAGAACAATGAACAGGATTTGATATTTTGTACTGTCTTGATTCCTTTTTAGTGTTCCTTGGTGTGATTTTATGGTATGTTTTTTTTTCCAACAGAGATAGTGCGTGGAGAGAAATAAATGTACAAAAAAATACATTAAAGGAACTGATAAAAGAGTTCATGGGTTTCATGAGTCGCAGTATCTTCATTCGTGATCATAGTGGCTTTCTCCTCTTTGAATCGTTCTCATTTTCTTTTTCTCTTACCCGCAGCAATAGCTTTCACCTTCACAGTTTTTTAAAAACTTGCCTCTCAACCACCCTGTACGGTTTCAGAAATGAAAACAGGCCTTTTCTTTTTTATATTAGTCCACTCGGAGATTGTACAAAAGAGCAATAGTTCAGCAAGTATACAGTAGTAAAGTGAGTTTTTAATACGTGGCTGCTCTGTTCCTCAGATCTTTTTGGATTTTTTTATGTTTCTCCCTGCAGATAGAGCGTGATAAGGGCTCCAACCTGGCCTTTATGTTCCGGCTGCCGTTTGCTGCAGGCAGAGTGTTCAGTATCAGCATGTTGGATACGCTGCTTTACCAGGTGGGATAACACGGACTGATGATAGAGCTTGAACATAAACACACATCAAGATAGATAAATATGTAATGCCCATATTTAAAATGATGATTTCATCAACCTCAGCCTTTAGTGCAAAGCAAGTAATGAATAAACTGAGAGATTACATAGAGGCAGCTAAGTCAGTATATTTTTTTTAAATGTTTAATATCTTTAAATTAATCATGTATTCTGATATTTTAGGTGTAGGACTATTTAATATCTCAGACATTAATAAGAGTTTATTATGTGATTTTTTGTCTATGTGTATGTTGTTATAGTCGTTTGTTAAGGACTATATGATCGCTATCACGAGGCTTCTTCTTGGTCTGGATACCACACCTGGCTCTGGGTACCTGTGTGCTGTAAGGAGGAACATTTAACTGCTAAGCAACCAATTTGAAAATTTTGGGCAGCAATTGCATCCACTTGATTTTCTTCCTCAGATGAAGATAACAGAGGAGGATCTGTGGATCAGAACTTATGGCCGACTCTTCCAGAAACTTTGCTCTTCCAGCGCTGAGATCCCCATTGGGATCTATCGCACCGAGTCGCACATGTTTTCAACCTCGGAGGCAAGTTCAGTGTGATAAGATATTTCATATGTGATGCTTCGATGAGGGTTTGGTTCCAGCTCTGGCTTCTGATTTGGCTTTAACTGAGGCACTACTGCAACCTCAGCTTCCTTCCTGTATTTATCCTTCCATCTTGTGTTTTCTTTATTTGTTCTTTTCAAAACTTTGATGATGCTCTTCCATGCTTTGCATATTTTTGCTTTCATTTCTCTCCTTCTTAAATGTCTTCCTTTTGTTCGAGAATTCATCAGCTTCTTTCCTTTTCTCAGTCCTTCTAACTAGCTGCTTTTAAAAAGCTCAACACC
>JAPZDV010000022.1:11214790-11245907 GCA_029814665.1 Acanthurus lineatus
ACACATACAACACATGTGTTGATTGGTAGTTAAGAGGTTTGACATTCACAGGAGGCAGACTGAGGCTGCTGCGACCGGCTCGCCGTGCCTTGAGCTTGCCTACGGCCAACCTTATTTTTTCCTCTTCTTTCCATTTTATATTTGCTCCTGTATGTTTCTCTCTTTGTTTTGTTTAATCTTCAAAAAGAAATTAGACTTTTGTTCCTGAACACCCTAGTTTTGGATGCATTTCTGACAAAAATTTCCCAATATCTGTCACGTTTTAGTAGCCAGTGTGATTATTAAAATGAAATCAACCGCTTAATATTTGGCAGGTTACAAAAGAGACGAACTTGGCAGCGATAAATGAGAAATATGCTTTTGCTGGCTTGTTTTAAAATAGTAAATAAAACATATTTACTGTTTTATGGGCTGACTTTTAAGGCTTTAGGTGTTTGTTTTTTCTTTTGCTTTGGATGCCCCCATCTTTCATTGCATCTCTTTTTTTGTATGTCTGTTTGTCTGTCTCTTGTTTCAGTGCAAAGACAGTTACGCACAGGTAAGATCCAAACATGCTTGTTTTGAATCTGTTCTGTCAGTCAGCTGTCACGTTATGCTGAACATGAAAAATACCTTGCTGGCATTTTTCTGGCATTAATCAAAGCATAAAGTTCATGACCATCACATCTTGATAAAGCAGACTTCTGAAAATTCCTCATCAGTATCCAGTGTGAACACCGCTGCTTTGCTCTCTTAGTCTCAGGTGTCCATCAACGTGGAGCAGGGCGTGGAGCATCGGGACCGTGGAGAGTCTTGGAAGGAGAAGACAGCCCACAGAAACTCCACCACGAGCGACCAGTCGGAGCACCCGCTGCTGAGGAAGAAGAGCATGCAGTGGGCGCGGCGGCTGAGCAGGAAGAGCAACAAACCGTCAGCATGTAGCAGAGCGGAGCGCATCTCACAGCAGAGGCTCAACCTGTACCGGCGCTCAGAGCGACAGGAGCTGTCCGAGCTGGTGAAGAACCGCATGAAGCACCTGGGCCTGCCCACCGTGGGATACGGTCAGTGGAGCCTCTGATGATGTTTAGAGTGACAGTTGATGTTTTTTGCTTTGTAATGCAGAAGTTGGCTTAATACTCAGTTTTGTAGATTACACTATAGATTATAGATTATACTGTAAAGTACTTACTGTATAGCAGTTTCAGTTTTTAATATTGCCCAAATTGATTTCTGTTTATTTTCACTAAGTTCTTGATTATTTAATTTTTCAGTAGTTTAAATGTATTTGAAAAGAAGAATAATGAAATTTTAAATGTTTGTTGCAGATTGAAGTCTCAGTTTTTTGAACATTTCTTTAAAACCACAGCAGCTTTAGAGGCTGAAATAATTTAACTGGTTGAGTTAAAACAGGTAGAGTCAAAACAATTTCAGTGTTATTGCCAGGAAATAGAACACAAAACTAAAATAAAAGAAAGGTGGCAGCCTTTTTTGTATTGCTGGCCTTCTTGGACCATCAGTGGGTTAGCTGTAAACGTCACCTGTATATCTGTGGAACTGTACGGCCAGTTTGAACTTAAATCAAGGTCAGTTGTTTTGAGCAACTTGATTTGCTAGATTTTATTTATTTTCTTGCAGTAAAGACAGCTTTTACTTTACTGGAGATGTACTCATAATAAGAAAAATTTGATCATTTAGTTTTATAAAATAAAGTCATTTGATTGAAAATTAATCAGCAGCAGTATAATTAATTAATTATTTAAATAAGATCAATGATTGTTCAATAATGAGTGAAAGAAAGAAAGCAATAGGTGCAGTGCTAATAACACAATTTTTATTATATATTTTTATTTTATAAACAGTTTTTATTAAAATATTAAAAAGGATTTTTATGCTCTGCTTAAGACGAGGACATACTTATCATTAGTAGCCAGAGTCACAGAAAATAAACATTTATTACTCTGAGAACACAAATAATGACAGCCTGCTTAGCCTGAGTTTTTCTCACTGAGCCTCACAGGAATAATGTGTTAATCGTTTCTAAATGAGATGCAGGAGGCTCCATCAGCAGGTGTTAAAGAGGCAAATCTCATCACTTAATTTGGTCTAATTCTTCACCATGTGATATTGTTTAGAGGAAGCCATGTTAGTTTGACTTAGATTGCATGAAAGGATGCAGAAAGACCAAAACTTGTCAGAGCATAGCCCTTTAAGAGAAAATTTAGGGAAGGAGGGATGCACTAAAATCTGCTTTTAATGCAATAAAAAAGTGTGAAGTTCAGGGAACTCAAACGCTCCTCTAAAATCTCAACCACTTAAATTATTTCAGTCATGAGAAAAGCTGTACTTAAAAAAAAAAACTCCAATCTGTGTTCCAGTCATTTTCTCTCATCATTATTGTCATTTTCATCACCTATTAAGATGTGGCACTGTGGGTCTTGATAGTACGGATCATTATCATCTCACCAAATCATCATCATTATCAACCTTCAGAAAACCTCATTTTCTCCCATCAGTTTCACACCCATTGAAACTCCTTCTCCATGTGCCATAACGCACACACACACATACACCACTCCATAGTCCTGATCATACCAAAACACGTGGATGTGAACACGTCATGCATGATGAAGATGCAGGAGCACCAAACCTCGTCTCAATTGCATTTGATCACAGACAGCAATTGCCTGCACTCTTATCTGCTCACCTCTCTCCTTTTTGTTCTTTAGTTCTTTCTCTTCTCCCAGCTTCACGCTTCGAAACAAAAGCAGAATCATGCTCCAGATGTGTTGCCAAATATTATGTAACCTGCCGATCAAATACGTTTCAGGAAGAACCCCAAAAGCTCAAGATCTTCTAATGAACCATGAATGTCAGTGAGGATTACTGCAGCAGGATGAAAACATGTGACAGACGAATCATTTGGAAGTGATTCTGTGCACACACTGATGCATGGCTTCTTTGCATCGCTCACACCTTTCTTTAAAAAGTTCTTTTTGAAACTGCAAATGCATTCGCTGCCTGCCTGATTTTTTTCTTTTTTCTTGTTTTCCTCCCCTCCTATGTTCCTCTCCTTCCTTTCTCTCTCTGACTCTTCTATCTTCCCCTCCTTTGGCTTGTAGAGGATGTTTCTAATCTCACTGCGAGCGATGTCATGAATCGAGTAAATCTAGGATATTTGCAAGGTAAATTGTGTGCTGTTCATAACTCATTTACAACATGTGAGTGGTTATGTCCATCCTGTGGAGAAAGGAATTTGTCCTTTCACCAGCATCCATTGAAGATTAGTGCACTCAGTTTATCCACAGAGCTAGATGTACCCATATTCAAAGGATGTTTGTATTTTACACTCTTTGATTATATTTTATGGCTAAATTAAATACATAATTAAATATAAATAAACAAATCAGGCCATTAACAGTGAATGCCGTTGCTTAGAGTTGCAGGACATTTCAGAGCAGCCGTATACAGAGGGGACCAGGCCGTCAGGTTAGCTGGTTGATCAAAGTACTGCAATTTTACTGCATGAGTGTGTGTGTGTGTGGTTGTTTGTGTAAGTGTGTGTGTGCGTGTGTGTCCTGCCAGAATGAGTGGTAGATCAGCAGCCAATCTCTCACTGTCTCGCTCTGCTATCTATCTCTCTCTCTCTTTCTTTCTATCTGGTTCTTTCTGCATTGTGTTCCTGTGAGGTGACGTCCCAAATGGCTAGAGTACTGCAGGGCATCAGAGTATGGCTTCAAGAGTGGAGCGGAACGCATTATGTCTGTGGATGGAAGGTTTAGATGTAGAATTAACACATACATCCTCTGGGTTTATGCAAAATAAAGTTAATCACAAGTGTTCTGGTGTAGAAGTGGAGGAAAGTGTTCTTCACCTCCACTTTGTCATTAATTTCTGTACATCAGGACACCTCAAAGTGTATTATACCGTGGCCACTTACAATACAGGCAAAAAAAGAAAGCAGAATTTGAATTATCAATAACTGCTTGTCTGTAGTTTAATGCCTGATTTTATCTCTTCTGCAAGTTACACTCAAGTAGTGGTGATGTTACAGCTGCCTGTAGCTTTTGCAGTGATTTTGAAGGATGGTTGTCAGTACTGTCAGCAGATGTTTCAGGGCAGGAAAATCTTTTTGTTGCTGTGGCCTTGTAGTCCAGCAAGCTTAATTTTAGATGACTATAATGTTGAATTAAAAAAAGCAAATTGCCTAAAAATTCTTGTGTTTTCTGCTCGCTAGTCCTGCCCCCCCATGAGTGTTTGAACCCAGGTGAAAATATAGGTACTATGTTTTGTTTTTGTTTTTTTTTTACATTAATTATAAAGACATCAAAACTATGACGTGCAACAGGGCAAATCATACGGTTGACAAAGGAATGAAGGCGTTAGCTTAAATGCTGAGCACTTGTCAGCTGCCTTTCCTTCACTCTGCAGTCAAACTCATCTCAGCCAGGTTTAGCTTGGGTGTTTGTTTTCTTTGTTTACAACATAAATTCATTTGTGTTATTTTAATAAAGTGATGTCTTCAGAAGCTATCTGTGATGTGGAAAATAATAGAAATAAAGACGAAACATCATCTGGAAGCTGTGTTCAAAGTTAAAAAAAAAGTTAAAATAAGTTAAAATAAACTTGCAAATGGGATTACAAATTAAAGAAAGGCTGATTACTATATTATTTATTGCCGCAGACTAGAAAAAACTACCAGCCACAGTAAGCTGTCCTCACAGGATAGTCCTCCGATCTGCTTGAGTCGGATGTTATGTCAACAGCTACAACTAAGAGCGAGAGAAAACTAGGTAACAAGCAAGCAGAAAGTGCAAATGTGTAGCAATCAATTGATAAATTTTAAAATTGTGATTTTTTTCCCTTAATAGCAACATATATATATACAATGTCAGGTGAGAGTGTTATTTTTATACACCATCTCCTGAAGTCTACTTGCTGCCTAAGGGAGTTTGTCTTCAATCTGATCTTCAGTAAGTTACAAAAAAAAATGTAGGACTGGAAAAAACTGTCACCTGACCTCCATCCAACTGTGTGTTATTAAGATTAATAGCTGCTGAAGTGTCCTGAAATCGAGCATGAAAAACATCCTTAAACACTCAGAGCCGAGTCAGTCTCAAGTGGTTTGTCCTGGACTCCAGAGCCAGAGCAGTAAAAGACCCCACTGACCTGACACTTTCTCATCACCCTGCATAACGAGTGTTTTCTGTGGCCGTGGTGTAATCCACACTGAACTCACTGAGCAGTTTACAGCAGGATAAGATGGGTAAAACTATTCTTATCTGCTCATAAAGATCACTCTTATGAATCCTGCATCTTTTCTCTCCACTTTCAAGTTTTGTTTTGTTGTTTTTTCATTTTATTTTAGCATTATAGACTAACTGTAATTCCAGATGTTGATCCAGCAGCAGCAGCAGCAGCAGCAGGTTAACCTCTTCCACTCTCACACTCCCAATGTGCTCTGCTTCACTCTCAGTTTGGTTTGAGTCGCTCTGCGTTTGGTCCAGTCTTATGGATGCTGGAGCATGTCCCGTGTGTATGTGTGTGTGTGCGTACGTAGGGGTTTGTCACTTGCCACTTTTTGGTGGGTTGTTGGGGCTGAGTGTCATCTGTTGGCATGGCAACCCGCCGCCTTACCAAGCCTGCTGGTCCAGTGTTGAATGCGCTGGGATGGGGGCGGGGCGGGGGGGTTAATTAAAAACAAGGAATGTGATGATGGAGATGGGTTTGTGGCGTAGCCTCGGACGCTGTCTGCATGCTGGCTCCGTTCTGAAGCTGCGCATGAGGGTGCTGTTTGAGTCAGCAGGCAGCATGGGCCTCCCCTTGTTCACACAAAGTGCCCTGTCAGTAACGGTTAGCCCTTCTCTCTCTTCCACCCCGCCTGGCTTTATAAAGGGCCACGAGCAGGTGGGTTATCATGGAGGAGACACATGTGCCCTCCTTTCCCCTTCCTCTGCTACCACGCAAGTAGGAGCCTCTGCCAGAGAACACTCAACACACACTCACACGCACTGACATACACACACACTCAACACACACTCACACACACACATACACACAGATGTGACTCCTCTTGAGATTTAATGTTTCCTCTTTATGGATTCTGAATGAAATGTTAGATTTCAATAGTACAAAAATGTTTCTGTTGTTAGCATGACTACATTGTGCAATAGACAAATACTGTTAATAATGTTTACTGTTTATATGTTAAACCTCTGACTCAGTATAAATTTACAGGTATGTTTAAGGGGCATTAAGAGTAAAGAATAAATTAAAAAATTAAGCTAATCTGCTTATTTTGCCTACTATAAAGAATGATTATTTTAACATTTTATACATTAAACACATTTAAAGGAAAGATTTTTTTCAATATGTAGTTAAACAAAAGGATATGTATCATGAAGTGAATAAACATTCCCTCCACTCACTCTGATACTGTGCGTGGGTTACTTTGCCTTTGTCCTCAGTGAGAGGTTTCAAAACGAGGGAGGCTCATATTTTCTGCAGTTGGAGGGCTCATTTCCTGACTGATGTACTGTATAATGAAGGGGGACGAGGGGGGACTCAGAGCAACTCTGAAGGTCTCTTCTGTCTCTTTTCCCAGACGAGATGAACGATCACCAGAACACGCTGTCCTACGTCCTCATCAATCCTCCTCCTGACACCATGTTGGAGCTCAATGACGTTGTGTAAGAACCAGAGCAAAGGATACTTTCCACTTTTTCTTTTCTATCTAGTGGCCTTTTATTTTGGTATAAGTAGCATTACATCATTGTAGTTTTTCAAGTGGTGTCAGTGCTACACCTAAGGATCAGACTGAATGGATAGTGACTGAATAAAAACATTTTTACATTTTTTAACATTTTTCTAATGAAATTTAATTAAATGAAACCTTCTAAACAAAGCTTTGAAAGACATTTCAAAAGTTAAATAACAAATGAAGGGTAAAATGTGTTTAAAAAAATGTGTTGTTACATCAAAAAACAGAGAGTTTTTCATGTACTTGCTGCTTGATGCTGCATGATGATGTAAATTTTGTCCTCACAGGTACATTATACGGTCTGACCCGCTGGCACACATGCCAGAGGACTCACAGGTGGGGCAAGTTCGCACCACCAGGACACTTCAGGAGTTCAGCACAGAGACGAGGGACGAGACTCACCTCTGAAAGGCCCTCGTCCCTCCACACCGCGACCCTTAACGTGTAAGCCCCGCCTGTGCCGACAGAGCCCGTTTGTCTCACACACATGAAGGCTTGACTCGGGCCAAGAACAGCGGTCCATGGTGAATGTGCATCGTGTGTCTCTCGGAACAGAAATAATCAACGTTTAAAAAAAAACAACCTGAGAGAGAGAGAGAGCTGCTGTTTCCCACCGTGCTGCTACAGGAGGATGCATGAAGAGTGCCTCATCATCGACCCCGACTCCCCATACACACCTACTAACTGTACTAACACGCATCACCCTCGCAAGACAGTCTGAAAGCAAGACCCAGGCACTGGAAACAGCCCCCTCCCTCCAACCAAAGGACTGAGAGACTAGATTGATGTCATGAGAGGTCTGTGCACATACTGTACAGAAAACCACATCATCGTTTCACTCAGGGGTGAAGTTGTCCTGAAGGGGCCACGACTCAGGCCAACTTCCTCCACGCCTGTTGCTACCTAAACTCACAAGGAACTGAACCTCGGGGCAACTACACCCTCCTCCACATCCCAACAATCATGTTTTTTACGAGTAAATGCTGTGAATTTCTGCCAATTCATGCATTTACCTTGAAATTACAGCTCATGAGCACTTTTATTAATTTATTACAAGAGTCTGTTTGCTTTTTGTCTCTTTTTTAATCAGACGATCTTCATTTTCTTTACGAGCACAAAGTTTTTTACAACAAACTATCATCACACTTAAGTGGCACTTTGAACAGCCATATTAGAATAATCAACATTTCTCTCTCTACGGTATTGTTTTGGACACTGATTTTCATTGCGGTTATTGTTGGAGAGTGAACATTGTTAATTTATTTGACTATTTTTAAGTATCCCAAATATATGCTATGTGCCATTCTTTGTTTACTCTGTTTTGTAAATATTTTTAAAATGATTTGTGCATCACGTGCCATGTTGCATCCGTTTTGTAATGTCAGTATTATTCTGTTTTGTTTTAGAGCCTAACCTATTTTATTAGCTGATCAAAGCTCATCCAAAATATGCAGCCACTTTGAAATGAGACATTTCTGTTCAAAAGATTACCAGGAAATGGAGGATAAATCAAAATAAGATACTAAATAATGGTGGTGAGTTTAATGTCTATGAAAAATTAATTTAATGTGCATACTTAAAGTAAAATGATATTATTCAGTATAGTTTATTAAAGTTATGAGTTCCCTTCATTCTTGTATATCAGTCTTATTTTTTGTAGCTACAGGTAAACATAATCTAGATTTTGTTGTTTCTAGTTATCCATAGTTGTAGTCTAATATAAAAATAAATAAATAAATGTATTCGTCACCCCTCTCTAATAACCTGATTTAAATCAATAATTTGGAATATTTTGCAAAAGTACCTGCAGACAATTCGCAGTGTATGATGAAATTGTGACAGCAAATAACTAAGAAGCTAGGGCCTGCTAGCTAAAAGGCTAAGCTAATGAAAGCAGGCAGAAAAACAGCTAGCAGCATGTCTAAAGCTCACCTGAATAACATGTTCTAGCTTGTTTGATAAGAAAAACATCTAAATGACCATCGGTGGTTTTAACACGTCTTTGTGCTTTTGTAGTTACTTTGTGAGCTTAAGATGTGCTGAAGGCTGGTAGATCCCTCCGGCTTCCAATGTTTATGCTAAGCTAAGCTAAGCTAACAGGCTATGGCTTCATTACTGACAAACAAACATAAGAATTGTATCAATCTAACTCCAGAAGGAGAGCTAATAAACACATTTTCCAAATTCCTAGGGTTACTTTATGGCAGTGCATTTCAAATTGTGGGGCAGGCCCCACTGTTGGAGGTGGGGGTGGCATGAACTTTTCTTTAGCTTCTAAAAGAGAAGCAAAAGTTTTTGAAACTACTGCTTTAAGGTATCCTCAGAATAGCCAAATATTTTATTATCCAGTTACTCTGGTTAAATACCATTATCGGCCACATGAATCAGGCTCTTATGTTCTGAATCATTTACTCTTTTTAGCTGTAATTCATTTAAAGTTTGTGGTAAATATTCATTTATTGTGATCCTCCAGTTTCATAACTGGTAGCAGAAGAGTTTTGCACAGACTGCGACAGTCGAGTCTCCTCTGAACGTACTTGAGCTGAAAATGAAGTGCTCTCCTGTCCAAAATGTACAGGCCACACCTTGTGTGTAACAGTGTCAGTGTGCAGTGTTTACTCTGGATTTGTCATTCCTCAGCTGTATGTTTGGTTCCATCACTGTAAATACTAACTTCATATATTCATTTTTGCCTCTTCCATCTTTTTTTTTTGTCTCTTCTGTGTTGAAAAAGTGACAGAGGACTTGAACTATTTTTGCACTAAAGCTCTGTGGGGATGTGTAGAGCCTAACAGCATGACCCTTTAATCTGAATCTGTACAACACGGTGGACAGTATTCAATCATTCCTGTGAAGCAAAGATAGTCAAATGTGCAGTAACATGTCATGCATTTTTGTTGTTTTAATTTACCTCAATGACAAAAGCTTATTTTGGTGAGTGCCATTGTTGTCTGTCATAAAGAAAAAAGAACTAATCAGATATGATGAAGTGATCTCAGATGGATTGTTTTTCTGTCAGAGATCTTTTGTTTGTTTTCATTTTTATTTTTTGAGGAATCACCATCAATTTCTTTAATGTTTTGCAAAGAGTTTGTCGGAGATGTACTGTTGACCTTTGCTCAGTGGCCCCTCTGAAGTGTTAGTTTACAGGGCAGGAGAGTTAAGGAGTGAAAGCGTGAGCGACCAGGATGGAGGAAAACATCAGTGTTCAGATCCATTCATGTAACATCGTCCGAGGTCTTCACATCTTAAAAAAATAACAACACTCCACAAAGAGCTCACGTCAGATCTCTGCTGTCCATACTTACAAACCACAAGGGGCATGTAAACACTTAAAAGCATGTTTTGATATACAAGCTTGCCAAGAACGATCATTTTGTACATTTAGCAGGACATTTAGTGCGATGTCCCGTGGCTAGAGAAACCCATAATCAAATCAACTGCTTGCAAGTTGGAGCCATTATTTGATACTGTGTATTTATATGAATGGAACATGCATGGTTGTCTTACTGTTAATCAAAAGCAGACGTATTACGTTTACCTCCACTTTATGTTTTGAAGTCATTGTCAAAAAGGGGTTGATCCATTTTGTACTATTTCTTATGAGAGGCGAGTGGACTTCTCGACATATAAAATATGAACAAATAAATGCTGCATGCAGCCAGACAAAACAAATGAGAAGACTTTTTATTTCACCCTGGGTTTAAATGACAACTGTATGAATATGAAGACATTGGAATGTAGATAAATGTGCAGTTTCACCATGTGACAATTATTTTCATTATCAATTAATCGATTTTTTTCAAATATAATCAATTTGTGTGGTCAATAGAGTGTCAAAAACATGAAAAATTACATCTCTCCATTTACTACCATAAATAGTCAATAGTTTGGAAAATGAAAACAGTTTTAGATTGTTGCTTTAAAAGTGACTGAAATTAATATTTGATCATCAAAAAACACTAGATTTCCTTTTGCTTATATAATTGTTGTAGCTTAAATTTCATTAGATTGTTAAGAGTTGAGTATTTTATACTATCTTTATATACCTTTATACTGCAAAAGCAGGGATATAGCGTAATTCACATACCAGCAACCTGAAGTCTCCCTGATAAGTGAGATGTATCTTATCACAAGTTGAATAAAAACTTAAGTGTAAATATTACATGTTGTGGTTTCAAGTTACATCTTAAAGGTTAATATGTGCATCATTTTACAGTGTAAAATTAAGCTCATACAAGGACTAAAAAAGGACGAAAACCAGTAAAAATAAATTAGGACAAGTAGGACAAATATCAGAAACTCTGTATCCTGCACTTTGGAGTTTAAAGTCTGCAGAAATTTAGATGTTATTTTTTTTTAAATCCACCTCATGTCAGTCCCTTAGTTTAGTTTAATGAATGTGCCGTGTGAAATCAATGGAGTGATGCTTAAGTGTATTTTCGAAAACAGTTCTAAAAAGGTCTGATGTAAAGGATTTAGTTACATCTAGTGGTGAAGATGCAGATACAACCAAATAAATATTCCAAGAGTTATAAAGCCTGCAGTCTCAAAAACTTTGGGATGATGTAAAAAAACTCATTCATAAAGTAACATAAACACAATATTTCTTATTTTCTGGTGATTATACACAAATGAAAACATACTGCATGTTATATTCCATCTCTTCCATGCCCTACAATCTGATTCCCTTAAATCTGAAACAACTTTAAGATGATTTTTAACTTCCCAATCTATTCAATATACAGTCTGTCCTGTTTTGTGGACATTACTGTCAGTGGGTCCCTCTCTAAGCTCCTCTGGTACCTTCATCCTAACGTCTCTGCTTGTTGGCATGTATCTGCCTCCACCTCTCTCTGGTCCAGCGGCCGTTGTTCTGCACGACTTCATGCAGCAGGTCCATGAAGGCATATTCGTTGCCAGACAGCAGTGTTTCATCATCTGGGGAGGCACCACCAGAGGGCGCCTTTGAGCCGGTGCTTCTGTTTTCTGGCCTCTGTCTGCCTGTCACAGCCCGCTTTGCTTCTGGCCTGTTTGGGCTCTTGTTGATGTTCTTTTCTGCAGATTTCGGGTCTCCAGTCTGAACTGTTTTCTTCAGATTCAGGTTTTGGGTTTCACTGGTTTTCTGTCCCACAGCCGCAGGGTCCTGGATCACCTTCTCCTTCTTTAGCTTCTCCGCCTGCTTCATGTCATTGAGATCATGGGCCTTGTTGAAGGAAGGGGTATTTTTATTGGCTGGCTTTGAAGAATGGGAGTGTCCCACGTTCATCTGTGTTACATTTAATTTTAGGGAATCCTCTATTTGATTTTTCTCCTTTTCCTCTTCTCCAAAGGGATTCTCCTCTTTGTTTGACACTTTCTTCACCTCACCTGGCAGCGCTGGTGTCCAGACAGTGAAGACATTAGATCCCTCTTCTTCTTTCTCCATCATTTTACATCTGGCCTGCCACTGAATTGCAGTTGGAGGCCAGGTGGAGATCCTCCCCAAAATTTTGCCCATCTGTGATCTTTGACCTGTGATGTCAGCAGACTGTTTGTTGAAGTCATCAGGTTTATTCTGGTTTGTACCGATGCTCAGGTAAGGGACAGCATCAGTGTTGGCAGGAACATGAGGGTCTTTACTCAGATTTCCTTCATCAGCAGCTTGTTCAACATCAACATCAGTTGTTTTTGTTTGCTTTTCTGTCTCAAATCCTTTTTCTGCTTCTGTTTCAACGCTCGGTTTCTGCTTTTCTTCAGCTTGGTCGTCTGTATCCTTCACTCGAGCCTCTGCCTCAGTTTGTAAAGTCACTTGTTCTGTCACAGGTGTCCAGAAAGGAGCAGTGAAGAGAACAGCATTGGCTGACTTTGCTCTGACTCCACTGAAGGATCTCCTGTATCCCATCTCTGAGTCCCACTGATTGTTTCCACTTTTTTCTGAGTCTCCTGTCAACTGAACAGGACTCGATCTGCTGCTACTGCTGCTGCTGTCTTCTTCTTTGGGTTCATTTCTGTTTTCTCTTGGACTTCCAGGCATCACAGTTTTGTTGTTGTGTTTCCTCCTGTGCAGCACCACCAAGAAACACAGCAGGATCAGGAGTGAAGACAGGAGCGCTGCAGAGAGGTAGACTGTTAGCAAACCATTCACCACAACTGATGACGCCTTTGTACATTTCTGCAAACCAGAGATACACTGAAACTAAGCTAGAAGTTTATTTTATTAGGTTTTTATTCTTATGTTATGACAGAATTGTGGTTAAGGTTTGGTTAGAATAAAGAACAAATACCTCTTGGTTAAGGGTTGGAAAAGATAATTTTTTCATTTAATTTTAATAGATGTGTGAAACATTAAAAAATGCAATGTATCTGTAAAGAAAGTTGAATGGTACAATACGATTAAGTTAGACAGAAAATTCAGTTTATGCATCTGATTCATCAGATTCTGTGAAAAGAGAAAGCAAAACCCACCTATCACAGCAACGAGTGTGCAGATGATATTTGTGTCTGACGATGGTGGTGACATCACACAAGTTTCTGAGGGAAAAAAGACACATGAAGCAGAAGTTATACAAGGTACATGTATGAAGAGAAAAACTAACCATGCATGCCAGTTACTCAGGCCACAGTAAATGTGGGCGGGTCAGAGAGTTCAGGATGGACAGATTCCACATCACAGATGCTGCTGATGAAAGTGAGGCCATATTCATTCAAAACATTTACTGGAAGATAAACCCTTTGAGATGCAGGATCTCGTTTTCGAGGTGGTCCTTCAGTTTCTGATGAAAACAACAGACCAACCATGAAAACATAAAGCTGCTTGCGTTCGAGTTGCTAAAGCCTCTGTGAGTGTGTTGAGAAAATCGCTTATGGCCCTGAATGCAGATCAGCACTGAAATACAGATTTTTATAGACAGTCAGATTGAATACCAACTGTCACACACTGTTTTGCACAAGGATGAAGTGAGCAACATCTGAACCGTGACTGCTGAGTTACAGTTAAACTAATTATGTTGCTGGGGCGCCATCTGCTGGTGGCATACCATTACATTCTCAGGATGACTCATAGAAGGTGTGTATGTAATAATATTTTTGTGTTAAAGTTACAGTAGTTAATGTCAAACACACTAAGCCTGCAAGAACATAAGAACCAACCTAAGAAGAACAGTATGGTTTAAAAATAAAGATGTTACCTGTAAAATGACCAAACAAACAGAGATATTGAGCTTACAGTGTGGAATTTCAAATACCAAAACAGAAAGCAAGAAAAGACAAAAAGCACATACCAGTAGATGTTGGGGCTGCTGTGAAGGTACCAGTGGGTTTTGGCTGGACTGAGGTTTCTGTCTGTGATGTTGGTCGTGACGAAGGCTTTGTCTCAATTTCTGTAGAACAACAGGTTTTTAACACAAATTATGTGTTAAGTGGAAATATTCTGATTACAGTGGTGTTAAATTTTTAAATATCAAAACAGAGAAAAAGACAAACAAGATGTACCGGTTGGTTTTGAATGGACAGTCTGTGTCACTGATGGAGGTCCTGGTGTCGCACACACAGACACATTCCACACAGGTCGACCTTTCAAATGTGGAGGTGTCTCACAGGTCACCTCCATCGGTCTGTCCAGCAGAAATCTGCTGTGTAGATCTAAGAGGGGGAGCAGTGATAAGGTTTCTAAAAAGTTCCTCAAACACACATGACTTATTGCTATTTGTCTTGCGTTTCACAAACCTCTCAGGAAGTCAACAAAGTGCTCAGCATCACAGGAACAGCTCCATGGGTTTCCATCTAGACCGATCTTGGTGGAGTTCAGGGACTTGAAGACCTGAGGTGACACCCAGGTCATCCTGTTCTTTGACAAGTCTAACTCAGCCAAGACAGTCTGGGAGCTGAAACTATTTATATCAATTGTTCTGATCCTGTTCTTATTCAGATTGAGCTTTGTGAGGTTATTAAGCCCTTTCAGCATGTACTCATGAAGACCTTCAATGTGGTTTCCTGCAAGGTTGAGCTCACTCAGGGTATCAGGTTTACTGAGCCAGTTTGGGTTCATCTCTGTCAGCAGATTCTGGTTTAAACTGAGATTTCTGAGGTTCTGGAAAGAGTTGAAGGCCCCTGCAGCGACTCCTGTGACTCCAGCGCCGTCGATCCTGAGCCTGGTCACAGAGGCGAGGTGGTCGCTGCGCAGCACAGTGGCGTTTATCTCCCCAACGTCATTTAGGACCATCACCAGAGATGAAAAACCAGGCGTGAAATCTAGAGGAGCAGTATTACAATTACACTTAGGCATTACTTCTTGCTGGGGCCGGAGATTTAAGAAGGTAATCACAACATAAGAGCAGATTTGACCTGAAAAAAACAGCTTTAATTGCACACTTTCTGACTGAATGCTGCTTTTATGACTACTCTGGTGTTTACATCCCTTTTTTTATTAGACTCTGCCTGCAGTAACGATGGGAATATGAAACAAAACCTCTTTGTCTTCCTTTATGTTCAGCAATGAGCAGGCTTCACCAGCATTTTTATTGATCCAACACAAAATCCTGCTTGTGCTGCCATCTAGTGGTAGTATAACACAAGTTAAGATTCCTGACTGTTGGGGAGTGATTTAAGTTTTTAGAAAGGCACTAACTTTAAACATAAGTGTTCCATAGAATTATGTTCTTAACCACCATTTTCTTCCCATTTTGATCATCAGATGGCAATAAAACTCCCCACTGATCAGTCAAGCTAATGTGAGAATAACAGAGTATATTTTTTATGTAACAAATGCGTTGCTTTTTAAACACATTATTTGCATTCTGTATTGTACTTCCACTACATATTTATATTATTACAGACAAAAATGGTCTGTTGGCTTAGATGCTCTTTGCATGTGTGTGTGTGTGTGTGCTATAAAAAGTACAGTACTTGACATTTTTCATTTTTGTAAAGCTAAGGTAGCTAAGTAAACTTTTTAAAGGGTGATGACAGCTCAAAATACCTGTCCTTAAAACTCTACTTATGGAGTGTGATTAAACATTTTAATCAGCTTTCCAAGTCCTCACCTGTTGGTATGTCCGTGCAGATTAAAATTTGTCCATCTGGGGAACAATCAGGACGAATGCATGTGCTCAAATCCATGTTTATGAGCAGCAAAGCGACACCAGCAACGACAGCAGCAACAACTGTGGAGAATTTAGACCAATCAGATTAGCTTTAACTCCAATGTTTCAGCAGTTCCTTCATTTGGTCTTTGAGCATGAAAAGCTGTACATGCACTTACCCTTCATGGTGACCAATCTGATAGACTCAGGATGATGGTCTGTGACTTGGACTTTACCTGAAGTGAGTTTATTAAGTTTAACGGTCTCGTGATCATCAGGTGTGAAGAAGAAACACTGTTGCCATGGCGGATTGGAGTTTCCCATAGTTACAAGTGCTGGCATGAAGTCCTGAAGCTGCTGTTCCAGCTGGGTGGTCCAGTGTAAAGCAGCTAGCACCAGGGGAGGCCTGGAGTTGTTTTAACGACTAAAACGACTTAAATTAGAAACCCCATGTTGAATGACACACTTTTCCATCTCTGCTTTGAGGAGACTCGTTAAACCCTGACAGTATTTTTCTTCCCTCTTTATGAGATAAAACCAAACAGGTGAGTAAATATATGCAGCACCTATGAAACCAGAAATACAACCAGATGGATGTTTGCTGCTGCCACAAACCAGTAAAGTTAAAGTTTACATCCACGTCTGTTCACATTCATACCTGTAGTGATGACACTGAAGAAATTAATTGAAAGGTGTGAAGTGTTTTTCTGGTGAAATGGATGTTATGACTGTGTTGCCATCTGTGGTTTTAGTGAATAATGTTCGGTAAGAAACATGCTGTCTTCACTTAGAGAGATTGGTGTCATCAATTCAGTATCCGACACGTGTGAAATTTTGTCTAAACTAGTGCATGAAATTTCTCATTTATGTGCAAAAACTTGTTTTAATGAGGTCACAATGACTTTGACCTTTGACTCCCTGAAAAGTTTTATCATTTAATCCTTAAGTCCTGGTTACTGAGCAGATTTCATAAAAGTCAGTGAGATATCTCGTTTACAGAAAATGAGACAGACAGTTGGACAAACAACCCAGTATCATAATGCCTCTTGTGACGGCTGTCATCAGCACAGAGGAATAAAAAAATCAT
The DNA here is from genome assembly GCA_029814665.1 of Acanthurus lineatus. NCBI lineage: Eukaryota > Metazoa > Chordata > Actinopteri > Acanthuriformes > Acanthuridae > Acanthurus > Acanthurus lineatus. Next base: position 11,231,676 of record JAPZDV010000022.1, read on the forward strand.
GAAAAAAAAACAAAGAAAACTACATTTAAAACGCTGGTAAACTGTTGTGCAAATGTTAAAATCAGAGTGGAGTCTAGCAAAAGAAAAGAAAACAGTGAGTCTCACAAATGGACGAATCAGGCCATGAGAAAAAGAATAAAAATGAAAAATGTGACTTTTATTTACTTGAAAATTTATTCCGTTTCAGTGCTTCCATTTTTAAAATAAATAGATGGCATGGGATCAAAGATAAAAATCAACAAAGATGAAAAGTACACTAGCGTAACAAAAATGGTGACCAAATGCCAATACAATCTTTTAATAACACTCACATACAAATAAAGATCTGCCACCTCCCCCCCGAACAGAAGTCCCAGAAACAAATCAAAATGCAGCAAATGAGAAATCAAGTATTCCGTTGTTCTTGGAGACAGCAGTAGTATCATGTCAGCGGATGACCCTCAGCTTTACATGCCAGTACAGAATCTTAGTGTTTGGTTTAGTTTGTCACAAATTTACGGAGCGCACAACAGCAGTGTTACTGATTAGTTCTTAGTTTTTATACCCATTTAGTAGGTTGAAAGTCCCCAAACAAACAGAAAGTAAAGTGCTTGTGCAACACTTCTGGTTGTTCTCCAGGCAAACAGACAGTTTATCTTAAAAAAGCACTTTTGATGATTTTTGAGAAGACAGAGAGAAAGAGAGAGACGACGTGGCAGTGTTTGTGAACACCTTAGAGGAATGTTCTTTAATGTTGGTACAGAACCGAACCACAGTCCCCCACCCGCCCGTACACAGATCCCACACAGAGACCCCTTTGTGAATATATCAAATACTGTCATTCGAACCGGTTACAGGGCAGCACGTAAACACTCTTCTCAACAAGAGTGAATGCGTGTGTGTGTGTTTGTGTGCTGCTCTCATGGTTAAAAATGGGACAGGCCGACAAAAACACTCAGGGAAAGTTTGTGTGTGTGTGCATGTGTGCGTGTGTGTGTGTATGTGTATTTGGGGGGGTTACATCGCATTAAAGAAGCCGTCGACAAGTGTTCATGAGTGCACCTTTATACAGGACAATTCAAGAGTGCCCAGTGGAGAGAGAGAAAACACAACTAAGCTCTAACATCAGAGAAGTCCTGTTATGATGAAGACACATAACATCAGCTCAAACTCTATACCACATTGCTTTAATTATAATAAAAATAAAAGCTAAAACGAGAAAAAATCGTTAGTGTACCAAAACCTATGGTTGACCCTCTTTACACCCTTAAGAAAAAGGGTGTTTTGACAAATAAAAGTATTTAAAATGACCGTTGTTAATTTTTTTTTTCTTTTTGATATACACATATCCAGTGCTACACGATCAGCGTCTAGATTAAAAAGCAGTTGAATAAATAGACGATAGTACCACGATGCGTGAAAAGGCCAACGGATGTCTGAGGGAGACCTGAAGAGCCCCCCCACATGACAAAAGAAGAAGACAGTTCAGAGCAGCAGGTTTTTGGAGATCCCTGGTGAGGCAAAATCGGCAATGCCAGCCTGATTCGACAGATTTGACAGTTCCAGCAGGAAGAGATTTTTGTTTCTGTTTGGACAGCAGAGCAGTCCCACAATCCTGAAGGTTTGTACAAAGATCCCTTGCTTTGGAGTCTCTGAAAAGAGCGGCAGAAATCCCCCGATGTGACGCCTCCTTTGTTCAGCCAAAGGCGAGGCGTTTCCGGAAAGAAGGAAAGACTTCATTGCTGCAGCTGATCTCTTGACCATGACAGTGCTGAACTAATAAATAAATACATCCACCACGTATGAGAGAGACAGAAAAATAAAAAAAGCCACATGCTTGAGTCGTGGTTGTCTTAGAAAAACAGAGCAGGACCAGAGGAACCTGAACAGATCGCACTGAGATCACAGGAAGAAGAAGCAAATTCAGCCTGCATTGCCCCTCTTTTTTTTGCAAGCACCAGTCCCTAAGACCACCTGGAGGACACACAAACACACACTCACACACACATACATACATACTCATACATTCACACACCTTTTCCCTTATTTCTGCCTAGGTCCGACGACAGGTGACCATACTGTATGTCCATAATTCGGCCTCTCCCGTGCAGGTTTCCAGGGCCAGGCGTGGCGATACGTTTGGCTGTGTGCATCAATGCAGTCTATTCAGGAAACAAGCAACATGGGGATAATAGGGTTTGGGTGATAGAGGGACTTTTTTAAAATCTGGTCTGCTATTTTCCGCTTTTCTTTGGCACAGCACTTCTCTTGGCCTGCCACAGGTGGTTGTGGATGGTCAGCGCGTCCACACTGACCGACACAGTCTTGGCAGGGATGACGGTGAACTGCTTTCGGTCGGAGCTGTACTTGTACAGCTTGTCAATCATCTTCTTGCTGATGCTCTTCGGCCCTGTGCCCGTCAGCTTATGTATTTCCTCGGTTTCAGGGAAATATGAGTAGAGGGCCCGGAATTGGCAGCCGCCGTCGCGAAACAGGATCATCATGTGGTTGGACTCGCACTTCTCCAACTCCTAGTGGGGAAAGATTTTGGATAGATGCAAGAAAAATGTTAATATGCTGTTATGTAACAATGGTAAGATCATCATTACAAGGCTGCAGGATCAAATCCAACAAACATCTAAGTGTTAAAAATGAGTGAGTTTTTACCTTATGAAAAACATTTAAAAACTCCTAATGTTGTCGACAAGAGAATTTCTCCCTGTCTGTCAGTTGTGTGTGCCCTTGCCAACCTTAAATGGCCAGTAAGCTTAGTTTGATATACGGTGGTTTTCTGCAAGTTTACATTGCAGGTTTTGCTTTTATCAAGGAAATCATAATGATTCCCACGCCTGTACCAGAAAAAAACATTAACCATGGATGTCTGCCATGCTGCCAAATAAACAGTGCCTCAGAATTTCATATTAGAAGATGGTGAGCTCAGTCAGACTGATTCAACCTAACTGAATGTGACGTTACATTATTCCAGCAGAAGGTAAAATAGCCACTGTAGAAATGTCGGCCTCCCCAAATACTAGAGCGCATCACTGCACAGCAGGAAGCATGCCCCCACTCACTGACAAAAGTATCTTGTTTGTGACCCTGCTGAATGTAATCATTAACTGCATCCGCCTCGGCTGAGCTGTAATGTTAGCTAGCTAACTGTTGCTAGGTGAGCTAGTAGTGGATGTATGCTTCCTTCTGCACAGTGATGTGGCAGGCTTGGCTAGGTAGAAATAAATAGTAAAAACAAGTTATCTGATTCTGGGTTGAAATGACCCTATAGTTTACACAGATTTTTGACTTTACATTAACATGAAAATCAAAATTCATTTTAAATTCCATCAGTCAGATATGACAAACCTCTAGGATCTGGTTCTTCTGTGGTTCATTGACTTTTCCAGCCAGGCAGCAGTGTGAGATTGCATTGTGGATGATTGGCTTATTTGACTTGGCACTGGGCTCCTTGAATAATTTGGGACCTAAAGGAGACAAGCCAGTTAGACCACATAAGTGTCAGTCAGTCAAAAGACTAATTTTACTGCAGCTAACAAGTCCATGTCATGCAACAGTCACTTAGGCAGGTAACTATTATCCACTGATTGTTTTGTGAAAAATATGACTTTATGACAAAACACAGGCATTGCATGTGCTGAAAACAAGCTTAAAAACCACAGGTCTGCTTATGATAACAGTATCTGATAAAAGCTGAGAAACTGTAAGGATATGTGTGCTCTCACCAGTATATTCTGCCATTGAAGTGATGGAGGAGGCGGTGGAGCCATTGTCCCAGTCTCTTTCTGCGGTCCGACTGGTACGACTGCCTGGAAATGACTCGACAGAGTCACAGCTAGAAAACATTACAAACAAACAATAAGACAAAGTGAAGAATAATAATCGAATGCTGACAGAAATGAATTAACTACTGTGAACCTTTTAACATAAAACAGAGAGTGATTTACCGCTGGGAGCCAGCCCCTCCAGAGTTGACGCTGTCAGCCTCGTTGGTCGCAGCAGACGCCAGGGACAGACTAGAGCCTGACTGGGCGTTGCTCAGGGTGTCAGCTACATGAAACATAGTTGACACTTTTAGTTGTTTTGTAAAAATGACAGAGTCAATTTATAAGCAGTCAAAACATGCAGTCAACATACTTGCAACTTTGTAGTAGTTGGACTGCATTTACGTAATTTTAAAGGCCTACAAAGCGTACAATCATATAACTCAATGTACCCAAAATTAAACTCACTCTGAGTTTCCTAAATAATGTAAATCAAGACCCCTACCCTCAAAAACATGTTTCATGTATGTATGCTTCCTAGTTTGTAGAAGTTTGCAGTTTGTAAAAATTTGTTTCTTCTAACTGTTGATTTTCTGAACTGATTTGTAGTGGTTTCCAGTGACAGTCTTTGTCTGGAGTGAGTTGGCCCACCTTCACTTTGGCAAACTCTAAATAACACCCTCATCAACCCGTGTAACTCAATATTAAATCTTCAAACCATTATTTTAACTCATTATTAAATCCAAAGAAGTGCTAAAGACATAAGCACCAGAAATGAATCCCAGTCATATAAGTATTAATGAACTTTATTACCATAGGACACATAATTATTGTGGTAAAATAGAAAATAACAGGCAGCAGGCCAATGTGCCCCACAGCTCATATGGAAAAACAAATGAAGCGCACCAAGCTGAGACATGTAAAGAAAAATGTCACAGTTAAATGTCAAACTAGTTATGCAACAGTCTTACGTGTGGAAGAGCCCTTGGAGAAATTATCACTGGAGGATTCCTCTCTGAAGACAGACTTGGGTCTGTGTTTCTGCTTCGGTTTAGGGGTTTTGGGCTTGACGAGGCCTTGTTCCTCAAACATCTCCTGCTGCTTCCTCCGTAGATATTCCTGCTTTATCAGCTCCCGCCGTGTCTTCTCCTCTTCTTTCCGCAGCCGGTCCTCTTCAGCCTTCCGTCTGAAAGAAACCACACACAATCATGTTAGCTTTTTCTGATACATCATACCTGAATCCAGTGCTGATATTGGGAAAATAAGTTACCTGGCTTCATCCCGTTTGAGCTCAGACTCTGCTTCTAGCTGTTGTTTGCGGAGTCGAGCCTCCTCAGCTTTCTTCTGCTGCTTCAACAAGAAAGCTGCTCTCTTCTTAGCCAGCTCATCCTCTGCCTTCTGCTCATCCTAGGACACCAAAAAAATATATATATTGGAACATCATTTGTGTATTATAGTATTTAATCTAACTTTAATTTAGTGGGTGAATTAATAACCATTGAGTGGATCTTAAAAAAACGTCAACAAATATTTTGGTGACCCAAATCATTTTTTCTGTTTGCCAGACCAATGCAAGTTATAAATTCCTCACTGCAATAGACTAAATACACTGACTATTTACTTCCTGTTTTGTGAAAATACTTTACCTTAAAGAAGAATCCCATGACTGACTTCTGCTCTCCATCATCACCTTCTGTCGTTTTGTCCTCAGCAGCCTCCTCCTCCTCAGGAGCTTTCAGCTCTGACAGATCAACCTCGATCAGATGGGCTTTATTGCGCTGCACCTCCTCAGACGGTATGTTCTCCTTGCCTGAACCATCTGAAGAATTGAGCTCAGACTCTTTCATGGTACTGGTGAGGCACTCATCAAAGGACACTTCTGGGGCAACCAATGCCGTTAGGTCCACTCGGGTCGGCAGGCGTATGTTCGCCTCCTCGTGAAGCCGGAAGGTGTTGCTTCGAACGTGACCAGACCCTGGCTTGTCGATTGTCTCTCCTGCTGTGGGGTTCCTGGGGCTGTCGGGCTGTTCGGTCCTGGGGGACCTGCCCCCAGTTAACTGCTTTGGGTGTGGTAATGTCTCTGAGCCACTCTGGGTGGGGGTGAGAGTCCTAGAGGCCTGCCGGCTCTGCTCCTTGGCTATCTTTAGCTCTGATGGCTTAGACCTGGAGCTACGGCCTGAGCTCAGCTTTGGGGGTTTTCTTGTGGGGGCGGTGTTGGTCCCAGAAAGATGCTCTACAAAGTGAAAGCTTGCTCCTGCCTTAGAGTCCCCATATTTGTCGCTGGTGTGAGGAGGAGGTGGAGTTGCACCAGGGGGGGGCTGAACATTCTGTTTCATCAGCATCTCCTGCTGAAGTGACAGCTGCATCATCTGCTGCTGGATGCTGCCGATGGCGTCATTCAGCAGCTCTATAGAGCGACTGCACTCATTCAGATCCAGCTCTTCATCCAGATAGAAGCTCCCACTGTTCCCTTTCATGTCTGCATCTAAGGCACCTGACGGGATGGTTCCCTCCACATCTTTGTCCCCCCTCAGGGCATCCACACACATATCATCTTTACTTGATGGTCCTTTTTCCCCACTGAGATCATCTTTACAGATGTCGCCTTTAGGTGGGTTGGGTAATGTGTCACTCTTGCCTCCACCTTTCTTTACAATGTGTAAGAAGGCCGCCTTCCCCAGCTTCTGCCTCTGCTTCGCCGACAGCACCTCCATCTTCTTCTTCTGGTGCTCAATTGCCCGTCTCTTTTCCTCCAACTGCATTTTAAGCTGGACAAGCTCAGAAGCTAATACATTGGCACCACCGCTACCATCGCCTGTGCGAGAGCATCCTCCCAAAGGTGAAGAGGGGCTCTGGTCTCTTTTAAGTTTCCAGGAAGAAGCCAGGGGCCCGCTGCTTTCTGATCCATCTGGAGTGGTTCTTTGTGAGCTGGAGGCACTGGAGCGTAGGTCATGGTTGCTGCCAAAGCGCTGCTGCTGGGCTTTGCGCTCAGCAAAGGAGGTCATGCGCACACTGCCACTGGCCATGCTGCTGGCCTGGGAGTGAGCGCTGAGACAGGGGCTCGAGCGGCCGCTGCCACCATTCATATCTTTGTCCTCGTGCTCTTTCACATTCATGTCGTCTTTGAGTTTGGCTGACTCCTCTTCTTCATCTTCCTTTACAAAGTCTTTCCTGGGCCAGTTGGTGTCCTTAGTGGTAACAGCTTCATCCAGTTCCTCTTCCTCTTCATCCAGGTCTTCCAGCTCAGGGTCCAGGCCCTGGCCAGACTTTGGTTCTTCAGAATCTGAATGCAGGTAGAAACCCCCAGCTGGGTCTCTGGATGAGGAGTCCACACTGCTGGTAATTATGGGCCTAAACCCTGCCTGACCCTGAGGAGGCTCCTCTGACAACTCTTCCTCCTCAGGGTTAAAGGTTTGGTTCAGGCTACAAGGAGCTTTCCTTCTGACAGCTGATGTAGATCCATCTCCTCGGCGTAGAGAGCCCCTTCCTGATGAGCGTGGCCCCTCCCCACTCTCCTCCTCCTTGTTTAGGCATACAGACTTCTCTTTAGCGGTTTTGAGCACAGCAGGCATCAGTGGTTCAAGGTAAAAGCTATCTGTTGCAGGTTTTGACTCAGTGGAAGGTTTGGGTCTCACTGGGGCAGATGCTTGCATCCCATCAACCCGTTTCGGGATGACTGAACCATCAGTCCTGGCAACTGCCACCAGAGTTTCTTCCTCGTCCTCAATGTTGACATTGCCTAGGAGGCCATGGCCATTGACCCTGCGCAGCGGAGCCTGAGACGGCTGGAGGACAGAGGGCTGGTGTTTGGGTGTGACGGAGACGACGTTGGACGCCAGGCTGTCCTTACTTATGGAGCGAGCCAGACTCACACTATCACCTGATGCAATGTCCGCATCACTGTCTGTGGCTGAATGAAACATGTAGGGGCTCAGTGTGGATAGTGGTCTGTGAAAGGAGAGAGTGAAAAAAATCTGCATTATATTCAGCTTACAATATGTTATTTATATACTACAAATGTACTTTGATTTAACTTCTTATTTATAATTCAAATATTTCTTTGTATCCAGAGCATGTTCACGGTCAAATGCTGTCTTTGGCAGTTTACTTACTGCTTTATAGGAAAAAGTCTTTCAAACTAAACACAAGTACAAACATTTGGTTTATTGTAGATTCCAGCGAGAAAGTGTACTTAGTTTATGTTTTTCACTGTGTTAGATACCTCTGCCTCTTGTCGGGCCATGCAGCAACAGAACCTCTGGGTTGTCCGTCCATCTGGCTCAGAGAATTAGAGCGGTTTCTGAGACCTAATCAGAAACACAGACAAGCAATGAACAAGTATAAAAACAGCAGCTGGTCCCCATCATATCATGAGAAGCTAAGAATACAGTGGTTTAAGCAGTGTGATCCTACCTGCACTGTCCTCTCCTTGCTGCTTTTGTTGCCTCTGTCTGAGGGGCAGGAGTGGGTGGGAAGGACTGAAGGTTGGACCCCCTTTACTAAAAGCAGGGGAAAAAAATATTTTTTTTCAAACAGAGCTATCAGAGCAGATCGACAGAAAGTCTTTACTGGATTAGTTAAGTGCAAAGCTTGGGTCCAAGACCTTTTTTCAGTTATCTTTCAAAAAAACACAAAAACAGCCTAATGTTTCACAAAACAACACACAATCAAGAAGTATGAAAAAACTCCCAAGTGACAGTTCTGCACCTTTGAAGATACTCAACCAAAACTTGTGATCTCCCACACAAGCACCGGAAATGCACATACACAAATGAGGACACATTTTTGTGCAGTTTTTTTCATTAAAAATTTGGTGAAGATGAAGACAAAGAGGTAGAGACACATGACAATTCAAAGATTATGCAGCACTGCTTATCTGCTCGTCCTTGATGGGCTACTGTAACTGGCTAGGAGACAGGATCGTGAAGAGGCAGAATGAGTAGGAAAGTGACAGAAGACTTACAGGGGGTCAGAGTCTTCAGGGTGCAGGAAGTACCTGTTACAGACTTCTGGGCTGCTCTGGTTATCGGCCACACCAGGGCTGGCCAGGAAGCTGCGCTTGGTGGCGTTGGAGATAGGCACTGATGGGCGGGCACTCTTGGGCTGAGCTATGGCTCGAGCTGAGGACAGGAGGCAGAGAGAGGCACTGATTACGTTAATCGCAGTATGCATTAACTTTAGAAGCTGCATAGTTGCCAGTCTTTCATTAACGTGATATTTTATTTTTCAGGTTTTTATATATTACAACTACATGATATAGTGATAATATGTGGTCATCAAGGCTTACCATCTTTGAACTCTTTGAGATCTCTAGGCTGGACAAACTCTGGCTTGACGGTCTCGAACCACCAAAAAAGTTCAGCAATGAACACCATCACATTGTGCTATATAGAGAGCACAAAAAGCATGTTAAAAATTGACACAAATTGATAATGAAACATCATAAAGCTTAAAAAACAAGAACTATCATCCCCACCTAATTACAAATCTGTCAAGAAGGTAAAATAAAGCAGTATCTGCTGCTGTCGAACACAATGAAAGGCTTTTTCTACTATACTGTTTAACTTCAATTTTTTTCATTATTTATTTTATTTGTACCTTGAGCACAAGTGGGGAGTAGAGCATGTCTTCTGTTGTCAGATAGAAACTTTTGTTTAGGTACTCGTTGGCAAACTCTCTGAGTAGTTGTATGTTGTACAGGCTGTCAGCAATAGAGGGTACTTCCTTCAGGCAAATATCTGTTTAGAGACACAGAGCAGGTCAGATCGAGACACAACTCAATGACCTAATGGTCATAAATGTCATACTGACTAGTTTGGGACAGTAAGCAATGTGCAAGCACCAAAAATAGTATCGCACATGGATATTAAATTCAATGTGTGAGCTCAGAAAGCTTGATCCTCTATACAAGAGAGCAACTGATAATTAGTGAGATCTTGCCACTGTATGTAGGTGTGTGCATGCAGCATACCTTCCAGCTTCATGAGGTCTGGACAGTAGCAGTGGACCACAGTGAGCAGTGCAGCTCCGTCACAAACGTCCCTCATTAGGTCTTCAAGCAGTGGGAAGAATGGCAGCTGTCGGCCTGAAGCGTGCTCTCGTCGATACCGGACCTAACCACCAGGTTAACAAGAACAGGGTTTTATGAGAAGGCAAGCAACAGTAGAAACACAACTTGCAACCGACGACACATTTTTAAAACATCCTAAATGCAGTGACTAGTGTCAGACAAGAATGAACCTTTTTTTGTTGTGAGATTCATGTCTGACCTCGTCAAGGCATATATTCTTTACCGATCATGAATGTTTTCTGCTCCGGTTAATGCTCTAGCCTAATATTTTAAGCATCAGATCAAGGTTCTCCCCAGGAATTTCAAAGCAAAAGATACTTTCAACCCAACAACAGTAGATTAAAGTAATTTCCAAAAGAAAATAGTGCTTAATGACAAAACTTGCGTCACCATGATTAAGCGGTTTAGGGAGAACCCTGAAGATCTGGTTAAGTATGAGAAGATGGAGGTGGAGGTGTTAGAGCAGTGATATGGACAACACAAGAGTGGATGTTTAGCCATCCACAGGCCTTATTGAGAAGGCAGCTAGAAGTGAAGGCCAATCAAACTAGGCAACGTGAGCCAGCTGACTGGGAGAGAAACTGGGGTAATCACTGGCCCACTTATGGGAAATGAGTGTGTGGTTGCACAGAAACTCACTCACCCCAGATGCATCAGTTTTGAAGACATTCTCTATTCAGCTTGTAAGGGTTGGATTTTTTTGGATTGATTTTGGATTTACAGTTCATTGACGAAACTGAACAAGCACGAATGAACTTAATAAAACAAAATTAAATGACTGTATCTATGACATAGGCATTTACTCCCATTATAAAAACTAATAATGGAGGTTATAGATTTACATATGATTTGGAGCACCATATATATAGACTGCACAGGATGACAAAGCTGACTGAACTGACTGGTACTGCTGCTTTTAATTCCAAGTGCTTCTGCATGAACAGATATTCACAATACACTGGAAACCACGATCCCTATGTAATGACTAATCAGCATGATTTTCTTTTTCACACGACAAGTGGCATAAAGAAAGGTTATCAAAGTTATTTAGAAATGCAGATCGAGTTGCAGTCTCTCCAGTTCAGAGAAAAGTGCAAGATATTTGCATTAGGATACAGAAATTGAGAGCCAAAATTATCTCATAGCTAATAAATCATTATCATTGTATGTGAGCTAATAATAATAATAAACATGCTTTATAGAATTCAGCATTTACAGATTAAACGAACAAATAACAGAGATAAACTTCCATTGCTGTCCATCACACAGTGCTAGCTAGCTGATTGGTCATCTGTAAATGCATACACTTCATATGCATTTTGGTCATAATTCCAAAAAAAAAGGCAAATCTAAGAATTCTGTATCAAAATGTGTGCTGATCTTATACTATTAAAAAATACCATCTATTGTTATTTTGTTGTTTTATGTAATTTTTACATACAAAATATCAACCTCTAGATTACAGTATGCATTGGGCTATGAAGCAAGAGGCCAATATTTGTTTTTTGTCAATATACACTGTTCAAATATGCAAAGCTATCTTTGAAACAATGAGCCAGTGAGCCACCACACATCATCTAAACTAATTGCAAACAGCACAACTCGGCCAAGCAGTTCTTAAGTTATATCATGGAAATATCTCATCTACAACACATGCATCTACTCTGTGTAAAGGCCATTCTACAAAATTGTTATACTAAGTGTAACAATGCAGTTTTTGTTGTAAGTCACAGGTGAAACTACCAACCAAACAAGGAGCTCTACTACAAAATGAGTTCTACATAATAGAGTACCGTTTCAAAGAGCTCCTCTGGCTCCAGCATGCAATGGGCCAGCTCGTGCATGACATCAGTCTAACACACACGCACACGGAGAGCAGAGTAATTGTCAGGGGAGACCGTGAACACAGTGGAGTGTGTGAGAGCAGAAGAGAGAGACTGGAGGGGAAATGACGAAGCAGATCAGTGAGAGGTGGTGGCCAGGGAAAGGACTGCAAAGCAAAGAGGTGTAGGCATGGATTTGCTCCTAATTCTCACTGGGCAAGCAAATACCACATGTACGCACATGTGCGTGCTTGTGCACGCAGGGCACACAAGAGCACGCACGCACACATGCGCACACACATACACGCACGCATACACACACACCATACTCTGGCCTACTTAAGCTTGAAATGCAATTGCGCACATTGCATAGCTAAAATAATATTTTTTGAACACTTCACAAAGGTCATAATAACCTCACACCTGTGTGGTATATTTGCCACAAAGGGAAAAAGAGGGAAACTTAAAAAAAAAACAAAAAACTGTTAGCTTTCTCCCCCTTGCTTACACACTGGCTACAAGCAGAACAAAATGAGCTTGAATGAGCCATGGTGGAGTTTGCGCGCACATCAACACAGAACTATGTGTACAAGGGGGAGAGGGCGAAGAAAATGGGTTTATGGGGAGGGGGTGGGGGGGGGGGACTGGCATCAAACTTACAGGGACTAGCTTCCAATACCATTTGGAGGGAGACTATCCAGTTTGCAGGGACAAGAGAGGTGAGGGAGGGACAGATGAGGAACAGGAGCAGAAAGATTAACAGGTCAGAGGTCATAGACAAAGGATTGGGTCTGCTTTCGGTTTAAAAAGAGAAAGAAAGCAGGGTCAGAACAACTCCAAAATGCCATCAGGGAGAAACATTCCTAATTAAAACTAAGGATCCTGTTGTTGTCTTGAAGCAAGTTTTTGCTAGATAAAGATTTTGTGATGATGACACTCACCTGAATAAAGCCTTAATGAGGAAAATGTTTTTAATAAAAATCAGTCACTTCTACATGTCTGTACCTTTTGATGGCTGGGGGACTCTAAGGGGTGGTGCTTCACTTTATGCTCTCTTTCTGTAATTTCCCTCATCTTCATGTTCACCTGCAAAAAAAATAGTAGCATTATCAGAAGTTTAGATGCACTTAAGAAAACCGGTTACTTAGAGATTCCAGGTTACACAGATAACTAAACAACAAGGACCTAACAGACATTTATATGCATATCTGCATACAAATGCAGAATATCAGTTATCAGGTTTTTCTGCAATCTAAGCCTTTTTAGGAGATGGGCATACAATAACCACTTTTAATAATTTTTTAGGCATTTGATTATGTCTTTTCTGCTGCATGCATCTGCCTACAGACTACTGAAGACTTTCAGCAACCAGGCCAGCTTAATCTTGTGGCTATTCTAGATTTTTTAATGTTATCAGACTGATTTGATGAAATTATGAATTTAAAATTTGTCATTTTATGGGAATTGAGAGGCTAAAATAATTTCACCATTTAACAGCCTTTCAATAATCAGCCTTTTAATAATCTTTCATAATAGAAGCTTATGGGAAAGAGTGTTGGGCCTCAGTGCATCAGGTGATGTGTTATTACACAGTTAGGCAACTATGTAAAATTGACTTTAAATCCTGGAACATTTTCTGGAACTTTGGTATGGCTGAAAATTCAATATTCTATTGACAAAATCTCCAATAGGATATCAAATATCTCTTACCTACTCAATTCGGTTTCCAGGTTTTCTTTTTACATGAATTTAGGAAACTGTTACTCAGTTAGTTAAGTGCAAGTAAATGATAATGACTTATAAATGACACTGGTCAGTCAAGTGATAAAAAACACAACAATTTTTTTAACACATAAATTGCTAAAGTCATTTATTAACCAAAATATCAAATATTTGCAAAATCTCTTAGATTTTTACTTCAGTAAATTGAATATCTCTGATGTTTGGTGCTGTATAAACATATGCTGCTGTCTATCTGTGTGTTCAAACCTTGTTAATCCAGAAAACCATAGCATCTTCCAGGTCAAAGGGCAGCTCCTTGGAGGCACTAAAGGTGGAGAAGCGCTTGACAGATGCCACCACTTTCTCTATGCTGATCATCTCCACTGTGTAGGCCATCATCAAGGCATCGATCATGGGCATGTGAGCACTCTGGGTGAGTAAGAAAAAGAAAGTTAATTGAATGTTGACCCCCATTTTTCAATACAAGATTCCATTATTATGACAATAAGCGAAAAAGGAGAGTGCTGCGTTAGGTCAAAAAAGTGTAAAAGGTGCTCTTCGGTTGCGGACAAAGGAATTAAATATATAAAGCTTGATGTGACTGCCCCCTAAATCCTCCAGTTAGATGGGTGCAAGGGGGGGTAAGTCAAGAGTCCGATGCACACTGATTTAGAGTAAAGAAACTGTTTTTTAATACAAGAAAATTATAATAACACCTACGCGTTTCAACTCAACAACGAGTCTTCCTCAGGGCAAGTTAACAATAGCATGCACAGGTGTTCTTTTAAATGTGGTGTCATATTACTGATCACATGATCAGTCTATTGAAACAAATACAGACGCACCTATAAGATGTGGAAAG
>JAPZDV010000022.1:11259465-11278041 GCA_029814665.1 Acanthurus lineatus
TGTGCCGGCACACCAGGCAACCCGAGCCATCCTGGCTAAAGCACAGTATATGGCGCAAAGATGGATAACGACGGACTTTTAGGCAGAAAGTTTCATTTTAAAAAGCCATTTAAATAGCCTTTGTATTTAAATATACTTTCTTTGTGTTGATTCTACATTAATTTCATGATTTTTCGTAAATAAATATCCGCTATAGTCTTAAGTAGAAAAAATGCAATTAATCGCGATTAATTACAGAAAATTGTGTGATTAATTAGTTAATTTTTTTTAATCGATTGACAGCCCTAGTTTCTACACAAACATTACAACCAATATCAAATCAGTCAATCGCTTCAATCGCTTTAGCTTCCTGTTCAATACTGGAAAATCTTGTTTCTGGTCATTAACTTCTTTCATGGTGTTCAGCAACTTCCGATTTCCAACTAAGTTTCCTGTTCACATAAAATTTCAGGTGGCATTTCTCAACCCGGAAGTCAGTTCCTGGAACAGAGGCCTCCTGAAGATCAACACTTTCAAGGACTCACCACCACCCGTTTAGATGACAGTTAGTGGAACAACCTGAACTTCAGGAACGTGACGGAGCTGCTGAACCTGATGAACCCGCTGAAGCTGCTAAAGCCATTAACTCATCCACCCATCTATGGAGCTCGTCATGTGTGATGAAAAGCAGAAAAGCAGATTTAATGAGGCGACAGGTTCTTTCATTGTTAATTGTTGAGCTGTCAGACCTTTTGGAGATAAACTTTCTTTACTGATTCCTGTTTGAGCCGGGATCATTTATCATGTAAGTTATGACAATAACCCACCAAAGTATTTCTGAGATCTGGAAACACGACGCCAGTGAGACCTGCAGTCGCTGCTCAGGGCTGAAAAACACCTCGAAACAATTCATGTCCATTCGCTGAGGAGCTCAAAGCTATGACGGATGATCTTTTTAAGTCTGACTAAAAAAGTTCTTCCTCATGTTTCCTCAGCACATCTGATGAGCCGAAGATTTTTAAAAAAATCCTGTTGTTCAATTCTGTGTGTGGTAATCTCATGTCAAGGTGGATTAAAGATCAATTAGTTTAATGATTTCCCCTGAAAGACTCCAAGTTGAGAATGATGATCATCTGTGACAGTAATTATCATTTTTGACCCGAGAGGAATTTAGATGAGAAACCACAAACCAGGAAGAAACATCCTCCTCTGAAGCTGCGACAGTAAATTCTCTGATTCTCTGCCTGTAAATCATGTAAATCATGTTTCCTCCTCGTCTGTTTGCTGCTTAAGGGCTGAAAAAACTTCAATTTTTCTGATGAACACCTTTTGCTAGACGGCTTCAGAAACAGTCTTTCATATTACAATAAAGGTCAAAATGTAAAAAGCATCATGTGGCAATAAATTCGTACTTCATATTTTATTCTTCTGGCTTTGAAGTTTGAGTCGTCCAGATGCTCTGCAGTTTTTTCGTCTGCTTATCAGATCTTTAAATAAAAGGTCCCATTTGTGACTTTGTGCTGGTTAACAGGTTATAAAAACAAGCAGAGCAGCTCTGAGTCAGTAGGCCAAAGACCAGGCCAACACAAACGTCTTATGACATAACAAAGAAGGTTTGGCTGACAGTGTGACTGAAATCATAAGGAAGGAGGATCTGTGAGGAGCTTCTGGTTTCCATCAGCTGGTTATGCGACTGACTGTCTGTCTGACAGGCTGTTTAACCCCCTCAGCTAAAGGTGTGTGTCAGCTTCCTGTGTGTGCTTAAAGTTGAACAAATGGATGTCACCAAAGATTATAACCGTTTGTTCAGTAGTTAACATTCTGAAAGACAACTATTTTAAAGGTATTTGTGGCCGTGAAACCAGGAACTGCTGATTGTGATCTCTCTGTCTGCACACACACACACACACAGAAATCATCCATCCATTCATCAATCCAAACACTCATCAGCCATGAGAAAATACTCTGAGCAGTTCATGACTTTCTCAAAAGTCAGTGGTTACATAAGTGGTTTTGGTTTTTCTGCCAAAAATCACAAGCAAGTTCCAAGACGTGAAGCAGCTGATTTGGAAATCCCACATTTACAATAAACAACAAGAAAAAAAACATGTACGTGTCACATTTTAGGGTTAATTTGGGTTTTTTAGTGTGTGTAAACCCTCACCTCACACACACACACACACCAAACACACACTCACACACACACTCAGCCTGGAAAACTGCTGAAGTCAAGTTTAGAGATTCTATATTTAGAAAAGACGGTTAAGTTTCTATGAACGAAGACATGAAATTACACATGTAACCTTCTGTTCTGGCATGAAATGAGCCAACAGACCTCAGAGGACATCGATCGCTCTGAGCTGCGTGTTGCATGAAAACAAACACTGACGTTCAGCTGCAGTTTGCACTGAAGAAACACAGAGAGACAAAAACAAACCAGGAGAAACTCAACAAACAAAACTAAGTTAATAATTTTATTCTAAATATCTTAAACTGTTTTGGAGCTGATTGGATCTGCAGAATATAGTTCCCTGTCGATCCCTTCAGAAAGATTTCAGATGTAAAAACAGGAGGAGTCGTTGCTCCTTCATGGTCAAAGAAATAACAAAAATAAATAATTAACATTAAAACAAATACTTCACTGCCCTGAACTGAAACTCGATAAAAACACAGTTTACTCCACGTTTCCCGTCACAGGTGTGATCCGATTGGCTGATACGGTAAATGTTGAGGACATACCAGGACTTCCCATCACTTGCACAACATTTTCAAACCAACAAGTGACAACTAGGGATCTCTGAACTTCTCCATGGGGTTTACTCCAGTACGCCCCCCTGTGGTCTGATGTGTTTCATGTGGTTTACCTGTTTGGGTCTGAAGATACGAGGTCACATGGACTGACGGGTAACAAACGTCATTTTTTGCATCATTAGCATGACATGATGCATTGTGGGAAACTCCACCTTGTACGTCCAGTTTCTGTGATGGTCACCAAGAAATTGGAGGTTTCCAGTCAAGATCAAACCAGGGAAAGAAACCAAAAGGGGCATCTTGTTGTTTTTTTTTTAAGGGGAAACAGCTGCTGTAAAATCCCAAAAATGCAGTCATTTTTTAATAAAGAAACTGCCTCGAAGTCCAGCTGTTTGTAGGCGGTTTGATGGCCTCTTCCTGTTAAAAAGTCCAAGTGTCCCATAAAATTGGAAACACTTTGGAAAATATATTCAGAAAAATACCTAAAACTTGAAGAAAGTCGGTGCATTTAGATTATGTTTTTGTAGATAATGAAAGTAAAAGTTGCATCTGAGTTTCATACTGTACATGTGGTTCAAGTTTCATGTCTCCACCAGAACACAAGGTCCCTATTTCAAACTTCCCCCATTGTGGGACTAATAAAGGAATATCTTATCTTCTTAAATAAAAAACCTGCTGTGCTCTCCTTTAGTTCTCTCTTTCGTTTGGTAATTCAGAAGTAAAATAACAGTTAGTGATGCCTGAAGCCCTTTGGTTCGTGTTGCTTCCTGGACAACATCAAAGTGACGCGGTAACAGAGATAACTGTGCTGAAAAAGGTGCAAACATTCAAACAGATAAGAGGGAGTTCGTTTAGAAACACATGAACTGATGTTAGTTGTTCTGTTGAAGAGCCTGAGCCGTCGGTAGCTGCATGAGGCCATTTATCTGTCTGATACACCGTCAAATGGAAATAGTCTGTTTCCTCTGGAGCTCAATGACCGCAACCTTTCATCAGACTGATCTAAATATTAGGAACATTAGTCAAACCAGGTCACTGCACTTGAACAGCTGGCACAGTTTAAACAAAGACATTTTTTTAGGCTTAAAAAATAAAACTGCTTATTTTTAAGATCTTTCCTGCAAGTTTCATTTTTACTTCACCACATTTAAGCGCACAGTGTTTCGCAGCGCACGCAAACAACCTGAGAGTTTATTTATACACAAGCATCAAACCGGATCTCTCACTTTCAGCCCTGTTTTACATCTCTGTTCCCTTCAAGGCTGCACTTCTTTATCAAGGGCCTGTATTAACCAAAAAAAAACCAAAAACCATGCTGTCATGCTAAAAATAAAGTCATTTGCTTACATTTTGAACAGATAACAGTGCTTACCTACGCACATTTCCCACATTGTGTTAAACATTAACCCGGCGTTCCTGTTGTGTGAGGCTAATGTGTGCATCCTGTTTGAATTTATTTGAGATATTTGGATAACTCTCATCAGCATCTGCTTCTCATTTGCCTGCTTCCACATCTGAGAGCCACTGTTTGAATTATATTTGGAAACTTCTCTGCTTCACTGTCTCTGAGTTCTGCTGAATTTTCTATCCATAGAATTCAGTGGAAAACAATTTCCAAATGCATTTATTCTTAAATACAAGCAGGAAATGAAAAGGCAAATGTGCAAATTTTCAACTTGTTCAACAAAAGGACATGTAACTGTCACAGTCTGTCCGGGTAATAACTCTCTAAACTTCCTTTTATTCTCAGGACTTTTAGACTCACAGACAAACTGTGAGCAGGAAGATTTGCTTCGTATATCAGGGGGAAACACTGGAGGAGGAAGCCAGCTCTTTAATGGGTCACTGATGATCCTTGAAAATGATCCCAAAGGAACCCAGAACCGGTGCAGATGGGACTTTCATGTGGAATGGAGGGATTTTTGCACACATTTCTAATAAAAACAAACCGTTAAGTTGATGAAGTCATTTCCTTTTCTAGTTAACAGTCCCAAACAACCTTGGCTTTAGTCATTCAGACCCCTGATGTCATGTTTGGGTGGACTCCATCTGCTCAGCCTATTGTTTCGTTTATCATGTTTCTTTCTGAAGAAGTGACTCGTGCGTCTGCGTCTTAATGTCCAAATTTAAAACTGTGACACCATCTTCTCAAATCATTTTAAATTATATTTTATCTTCATGTCGTCAGTGTTCTAACCCCCCCCTCCCTGCCCCAAACAGACAGACAGGATCACTCAGGATGCCTGGAGTTAGAATGAAGAGTTACAACAAGTCAAAGCCTTTTTTTTAAAATTAATAATAAAGTAACTGATGAGGTGAAACCAGTAAAAACAGGTCTGGTTATGAAGGAACGACCTCAGAGGACCTGCAGGCATCATGAGAAGGTTTCATTAGAAGCTTCTCGTGTAAAGCTCCAACTTTAGAGTTTATGTTCCATTGGTGCTTGAACTAATTTGATTATTCAAACTATGTGGTTCAAAGGGATTATCAAACTGTTTTAAATACGCAAACATGTTTATGAGGGGTGCGGGGAGAGGAGGCCTGCAGCATACATAACTTTACATAGCTACCAGGAATTTAGCCAGCAGTTCCTTGGCAAAGGTACTTTGGGAACATCTGGTCCATCTGGTCCAAAAAGCTGCAAATAGACAGAACAGACCTGAGGCCGTTTGATACAAAGCTTGTGTTTGTTTGGTCCAGCAGAGCAAAAGTCAGACCGGAGCAAAAGATCCTACGGGGATCAAAGAGGACAGCAGGGTTTCTGTTTGTCCCGACACGCTCGTGCATTTAATAACCAAAACACAGATCCATTAGAACATTGTGGTCACAACAAACCAGATCCAAAGTCTTACTGACTTTATTGTAAGTGAGTTCAGTGACTGATGCACTGAGCTGAAGCCTGGAGGCGACCTGCTTATCTTTAAGACCACAAATGACAGACCTGGAGACGGGTTTTTTCTCCTCAGACTGCACGATGAAAGAATGATGAAAGAGTCAACAGGAAGGGAGACGGTTAAAGAGGTATCTTTTTAAAAATCTCTTTCATTGTCTAAGTTTAACCGTACATGATTCTGAGTCTGACAGGCTTCATTAGACGACATCAATCAACCAAAGAGTCTCACGTTTTCGGACCCGAGGAGAGTCCGAGGACAAGAGCAAGAATTTATTACTCTGTTTTTATTTTAAAAGAACAGATTTCCAAAAATCAATCAATTTGATGAGCATTAAATCTTGTAATTTTAATAAAAAATGAAATAATAATAACAACAACAACGATAAGACCAATTAAGACGAAGTAGAGGAAGAAGAAGAAGAAGAAGAAATTTAATACTAAAAGTGAAAGAAAAGCCAACCCTCTGTGTCTCCTCTGCCTTTAAGTTTCAGATGTGTGATGTCGGTTTTTGTTTTAATTTTCTATCACAGCCGGTTTTGTGTTTCGTGGTCACTTTGAAACTCAGTTCATTACGTGCTGCCACTCTGCTCTCAGTTGTGTATATTTGTACACAACAGAAAACCTCAGAGTTCTGCCTGTATCTGGTGGGTGGATGTTTGGGTGGATGCTGATGTCGAGTCCTGATTCCAGAGTCTGTGAAGTTTTCAGGTTCATTCAGAAATTCAAAAAAGCAGAATCTGATTCATATAATAAAAAAAAAATCATCATGCACACAATAAAGACAATCCTGCTCACGTGATTAAACCTCTTTTTTGACTTTATGTTGTTCAGAAGGAGAATAAAAAGAGTTGAGACTTTAAAACAAAACAAATCAAATCACTTTATTGTCTCTATGTGAAGATTTTCATTTATTTCAGTAGCCGACGTGAATTCTTACTGAGGTTTTTTACTCTGAATGGACTCGAGTCCGTCTCTGCACAAAGAGCCTCTTTTTCATTCTTGACTCCGCCTCCATGCAAAGAGTACCCGGTAATTTGTAATGTGATTAATCATTTTCTAATGAAAATGGGATAGTGATAGTTATTCAACGTGTGTCAGAGGACGTACAAACGCGTAACACAGTGTGCTGTCATATGAACATCAGTTCTCTTTTCCACGCACAGTAACATTAAGCAAACTGCTTGTGCGTCACAAGCTAACTTGAAAAACTATGATATGAAGATTCCTGTCAAAAGATTATGTCAGCCTGACTCCTGTTCACCTGCTTCCTCCTATTACTTGTGCGTGTTACTTTTTAGGAGGAACCCTGCAGAGAAATGCGTCCAGACTGATCAATATTTGGTTTTTATCGTTGCTGTTACAGAAAAACAAAGGTTACTAAGAGGGAGTGATGTAAAAATGATGTCATAAAACAAAACATCCTGAAGCCGACACCTGTAATCAAGCCCCGGATTCGTCATCACTGGTTTCAGCACCTTGGACAGATCACACCCTACAACATCTGCAGATCTCACCAAATGTTGTGATTCGCAATTTGTAATTATCACTTTCAACAGACCAGGTTATTGTTTTTCTTTTTTCGCGGACTAAATAAAGATGCTAAGATAAGCATCGAACTGTTTGCTTTGACTCCCTGCAGGTTTGGAAAGTTACGGCACTGTTAACTCTTGTTTTGGTTCTTCATTCGTCTCACAGTGTGGGTGTCTACAAGAGGCCCTCGAGGCAGCACTTCCTCATCATGTTGGACTGAAGGTGCAAACTGGAAACTGCAGACGGACAGACGGATGGACGTGTGACACATAAACCAAAACCATCGTGTTGAGCTGAGCTCTTGTGTCTGAACCACAGTGGGTTTTTTTGTATTTCTTTACATTCTGCTGATAATTATAGTTGTTTTTAAAAAAAATTTCAAACAACAGTTTTTATATTTGTCTTCGTTAACAAACTGTGTTATAAGCCTTTGACAGATCCACAAAGAGTGAAGCTAAATACCAAGTGAGTTAACAACATAAACCCCCTCTGCAGCAGTCATTATGCTCTCACACAAAAGGATATTATTTTACTTAAAAAAGACACTTATATTTGAGTTGGCCAGCGTCTGTAAAAATAAATAAATACACTGTTTCTGGGTCAAAATATCCAGACAGTCAGTTTGTTTGTCTCTAAATCAGTTGAAATAACCTGGTACTTTGAACCAGCTGCTGTTCCTCTCATTGGTTCATGTCAATAATAAGCTCCCAGGAATGGCTAAGTGGCGCCATCTAGTGACGGAATCACAGTCACACACTGAATCTGATTCAACCACGTCAGTAATCGGCTCTGTCATCTTCACTTTAACATCAGTTCCCCCCGTTATGACAACATATTTCATGCTATGACCAAATGTTAACATGCCAAAAACACACAATAACCTACAAACTCTCCTTTGACCTCGGCTGACTCTGAGCCGGAGAAGCTGAAAAGCTAAATACAACTCAGAGACAAACAAAGAATTCCTCTTCTTCTAAAATGTTAAATCCATTCTGTGTAGGATTTAAAAAAATGTTGTCATTGTTGTAGACGGCAGTCCTCACTTGTACAACCCAAAAAGATCAACGGACAAACCATGCTCACAATATTCTATCGTGCTTTTATCGAACCGGTTTTATCCTTTTCTTTTCTTACAGGAAACAGGAAGAGAGGGGGGTTAGGGACATGCTGCAAATTTGTGGAAACGGGGGTGGGGGGTGGGGGGCGGGGGTTAGGGACATGCTGCAAAATGGTCAGAGCCGGAGTCGAGGACTCGCGACCGCTGCGTGGAGGACTGGGCCTTCCGAACATGGGCCGCCCATGCTGCCGACTGAGCCAAACGGCGGCCCTATTTGTCTGCCTTTTTGCTGTTTGTGCTGTCTGTTCTGCATGTGTCCTCTGTCAGTGCTTCTTTTGCTTCTTTGTTTAATGTTGTAAACTAACAAGGATGCTCTCTTTGCTATGCTGCAGAATAAAGTCACCTAACCTAATGCTTTCTCCAAAAAGTTAATGGCACATCATAACAATGCTTCATTTTCTTCCCCCCAAAACAAAAGTGAACTCTGAACACAGTCCACAGAGATAAAGGTTAAATTCCAAGTTGCATGTGATAAAAACATGAGGCGTCTTATAAATTAAACTTAATTTCCCTCCTGGTATATAAAACAAAAAAGGCATGCATTTTAACCTCTAAATCAACAGCTTATCTTTAGTGTGGGCAAGAGCGTGGTGGTTAGACACGGAAAAATGCAGGGATGCCTTTATGTGGCAAAAAAATCCATGGATAGGAATTCCAATACCCTACTCATATTAAATCCTGTGTCATTCCTTATTTTTGGTTTGGTTTAAAATTTTTGGTTTAAAATCGAAAGCTGTCATGTGACAGAGTGCAGTCTGCAGTTGATAAGGAAAAAAGCATTACATGATTAATAGGAAACAAATGCTCCCACAAAAGATCTTTACCCCACCCGCCCCCAGCTATGAACTATAAATCTGCAAGCTGCATAGGAGGCGACCATAAGCCGCTGATCGGCAGAACTACTGCACATCTTCACAGGATCACTGCAAGCAAACTATAGGAAAGATCAAATGGAGCAGTGTTTTAGAGTTGCCCTCTGGATGATGTTTCTTCTCACAGGATATCTTCAAGTGCAACCTGTCCCAAAGTGCCACAGTATCGACTTTAATGACCTGGGTTTAGAACTTTTAGAAGAAATTTCATGTGTGAGTTACCACATTATACAAGCAACACATTCTGACAAACATTTTAGCTGATTAAAAAAAGACTGAGATCAGGTGTTGCAGTGCAGGCAATGCTTTCACTGAAAGTGGAGTTTTTTCTCTGATTGCAGAGTGGCACGATGAATTTCACTTCTCCAGTCATGGAAAATGAGCATGAGGTAAGAAATCACTGCAGAGCATGTTTAAGTTTTCATGAGGGAGCTTCTTTTGCATTCTCTTCTTTCTTTTAAGAGACTGCACTCATAAGCTTTTGTTCGAAATCCTTGAAATCCTCGAAATTTGTTTAACTTTGATACTAGGACTATGAACTAAAGGACCGCTGTGTCTTTATTAGGAATGTCATGTTGCAGCCCTGCAGCTCTTCATCAAAGGGATGCAAGATGCAGAGAAGGTCTGCACCAGAAAGGAGTTCATTGAGCTGACAAGGGAGACTTTAGAGCAACAAACCTGCCTAAACATGGTGAGTATTGAAATATAAGCTATTTTATTCAAATTCCTCATTAAAAATCCATGATTTGATGCTAAATGAGCCTTCTCTCCTCAGAACACAACAGAGTGCGATTTTACCATGAAGGTCCATCAGCAGTTTTGGCACTTTGTGGAGGAGACCGGGGAATTTGTTCAAAAGTGGAATTACATCCATTCCCAGTCACAGTGATTCGACACTGGGCCTTGAGCTGCCAACTTTAATTTGGACTAAAACTTCCTTTATTGTCATTTCTCAAATTACACAGCAGTGCATTTGGATGCATTTGCTTTCAGAGCTGTAGGAAAATACAGTCACTGTATGTGGCTATATAAATATATATTTATGTAAGTGCAAAAGTGACATAAGATATTTACATGGAAAGTTGCACGGAGCAGAGCAGCAGCAAGTTGAATTATTGCACTTCAGTTGTGGTTCTCAGTATAAGTTTAAATAGTAGGGCTGTCAGTCAATTAAAATTTTTAATCACGATTGTAGGAGCCTAAATGCAGTTCTTTGATTTTTGGTTAAAAAGGGTTAATAAATAATTAAAGTTAATTTAAAAACAGTTAAAATCCACAGTTATATAAGTTAATTGATTTGGAAGGGATTAAAAGGCCTATTTTCAGCTCATTTGTATGATACTGTAATTAGTTCATCATTTAAAATGCTTTTGGGTGGTTTATAATGGATAAGGATGTAATATTTGTAATGGATGGGAGCAAATAAGAGTTTGGTGTTTTTAAGATGCTGTGCACCTTTAATTGCCTTTGGTTGGGGCTCCCGTGAGGTCAGTCAGGCATTCAGTCGGGCAAGGTGAGAGTGGAGCCACATGGTTTTTTGACCTCGCTACCTCGTTGTTGATGGTTTTGAATCTAATGGATGCTTGATGCACAAATTTGGATATTTTTCTGTATCATCCTTTTCTTGTTTTGTTTAAGTAAACTGTTTAAACTTTTATGAGCGATCCTGTGGATTTTTTTTGTCGATATGGATGATAATGAGGGGATTATTGAGAGCGTCAAGCCAAGCTCCATTGTGTGGAAACCTACAGTGATTAATCGCATTAGTGTCGTGAGTTAATGCGCCATTAATTGCAAATTAATTGCAATTTTTTTACCCTGCTCTTTATGTAACTTAACAAGATATTTATCGTGTTTCTTATACTCTGGGAAAAATTGGAGAGGACGATAATAATTCCTTGGCCATCATGTGGTATTTAAGACTGGACGTGCTCCGGTGGTAACGTAGTTCACATTTACTATAAATACAAATTACTTTTGTTTTGTCCAGAGAACCATCGGGAAAAACTTTAAAGCTAAACTTTCCGTTTAAAAGTCCCTTTTCTGTATCCATTTCTGCTTTGTAACCGTTTGCAATGTTATTTTAGCGCCACTTCCTGAAACTACGGGAGCTGGCAAGGCACAGACCGTGCGTGCGTTCATTGCGCATTAAAAAAAAATATTGCCGTTAAAAGGAGATTGAGTCAGCCCTAAATTAAACACAGTTAAAGTTAAGGCTATAAGAAGAACCTACTTATGTGAATCTTGCTCAGTGTCACTCCTCATAGAACTGTGACTGTAACACATTACCTATTTATACCACGAGCTTACTGGTCTCCATGCCCTTGAAGTACAGTCAGTCAGTGTATCGGTCAGTCAGTGTATCCTAGGTTTCTACTCTAAAAATATTCTTGAATCTACTTTACTTTCAGTGTTATGTTTTTAAAATACTGCAGTACAAGGGGGAAAGTCATTGTAACGAAGACACTGTGCAGATGTTCTTCAGTCTTCATTAAGTTTCAACAATCTAATCAACAACCGTAGAATTGTTCCTTGAATCTGCAAAAGAGTTTGTTTCTTCCATTCATTAGTTCAGTGCAGAATGTGTCGTAGTCATCTTTTTCAAAAGAAAAAGTTAGAAAGGAGAACTCTTGTCGTCTCCTTTCCAGCAGGTTACTGTAGGTCTCTGGAGGCTAGCAGAACAGAGACACAAAACACCAGAACTCAAAACACCATTTAATCACCATGAACACACTCTATAGAGTCTTTCTGCCAAAGCCAAAATAAAGTAATTGACTGCTCACTTAGTCACTTTCAGGACACTTTCTGTATTTGGTACTTCAAGAACAATGAAACCGTCTCTGAGCAACGGCGTACCAGCTTGCTAACCTGTCATTCACTTCAATAAAAACACAGAATCCAAAGATTGCAGCCACAAAAAATATCTTTAATGCAATAGTGATTTAGATGCTAGTCGCCATGAGGCTGTTTGAATGAACAGACTGTGAGAGTATATTGCATAGGTTGTTATTTTGGGACAATCCTGCATGAAAAGCTGAGTGAAAATAATAACCTGCGACTCCAACAAGCTTTTCAGTGTCCCTTAGCAATAAAGTTCATTTTGTTCTTTTCTGTTCCTGTTGACCATTTGCAAAGACAGGATATCTGAATTTTCTGTGGACCATTTTTTTTCTTTACACATACAATCTCCCAATGTTTGTTTTGAGATTTTACTTGACAGTTTTGTATGCATGCGAGTGCAAAGCATGGAGGTGGTGAGACAGCTGGTCACTGTGGCCATGATGAAGGTCCGCTTCGGTGCATAAAGTGTGCAGAGAGACTTCCAGAGACGTGTGGAAATCCTCCATCATTTGAACATGTTGCACTACTTTAAACCACACTGTGACCTACCAGTCCATAAGCACTTTTTTTATGGTTTGTAAAAACAAAATTTGAATCATTTAATTTTTTCACATTTGTAGATTAGCTTAAAGGTTTGCTATAAATTTTATAAATAAGAACAAGTTTCTAGTTTGGCTTTGATATAAATAATGTAATAATACATAGTTCAAACAGACACTTCTCTCTAAAAACATTTAAATATTTCCAAATATTGCATTTACGAAACCATGTCTTGTGGTGCTTAGTCAAAAGCAAAATTCTACACAGACTAGTTAAAGCCATTTTCAAACGCCAAACTAGAAGGGGGTGAGCAGAGGTTTGCTATGATAACATGTTTAGAAAAACATCTCAGCCTCCCTGAGCAGAAAAATCACATCAATACCACATTTTTTTAAATATTGAATAAAAACACTCTAATAGCTTGGCAAAACATACCACCCTCCATAAAGTTTGTAACTCCCAGTATAACCAGAAGATGCAATGCTCACCTTCTTGTAGCCGGAGATTTGAAGTACTCAATGCAAAGGCTAATATCATATAACACATTACCTATTGTGATTCACACATCTCTTGCACTCAAAACAAACATATTTCTTTACAGGTCAACAGATGTCCTTTGCTATTGCACAGAAATACAGGGTACTTTTTAAATAAGTCCAACTAATGACAAGGCAGGTTATACAGAGATATTTTGGTTTGGTTTGACAGCGTAAATGTTCTTTGCTCTCAAAAGAAAAAATTCAACCATAAGACCAACGCTGGTTCAGTCTCAGATTCTATTATTTCTTTGTGTGTATGAAGATGCTCGCACCTTTGCAGCATGAAGTGAGCATGCATCTTCCAATTATTCAAATTTCAGAGTTTGAAAAGGCAAACCCCTTTTTGATCAGGTTCAGCTTCATTTAACATCTCACTACAGCCTTTTCAGACAAAACAGGAACCTCTCTTCACCTTCCTCAGTGCTGCAGTGAATGATATTTGGAGGTGAACAAGTGCCAAATGAGCGCAACATGATAATATGATATTCAAGGGCACATTGACAATAAACACACCGGCCTAATATATAATTTTTTTGTAAAAACATGGCTAAGACACAAACAGTTAAGTGTACAGCTTTTGTCTAAAAAGGCAAAGAAAGTCCAATAAATATTCTCGAACAGGTTATAGGGGCGAAAGCTCCCCTCTTTAAACTGAGAGGCGGTGGACTTACAGTGACCTCACAGGCATGAACGGAGAGAGAGGTAATGTGTCTGAAAGCCTATTTTCACTGAGCCAAACAAACACTCAACTTTGATTAGCCGGCCTCTTGATTACAAGCTGTTATTTTGATAAAAACAAGAGAAAGGAGAGGGAGAAAACCAAAACATGATTCTGACAGAAGTCTTCCACACACTCACAACTGATGACAGACAAAACTGTAATTGATAATTAAATATTTCAAAACATACAAAACAGTTTTCTTTGATGTGTAAACATTAAATTGATGTCTGATGCCATTTTTGCACATGGAGAAATTATATAAAATAAATCATGTCTGTCGTAACTATAAATTGTTCTCATTTAAATGTAAAAACAACATACTAAATCTCATCTTTTAATTATTACTGTAATAATAATAATAATGTTTATGTTAACATCTGTTTTGTATAAGTGTTTTTACTTTACTGTTATAAATAGTTATATGTAGAACATCTTAATTGATACTTTGACTCCTCTGGCTTTGTCTTTACAAGGCAAAAACAATACCTGTGTCTCTGCCACACTCGGAAACACACACACACCCACACCCACACACACAGATCCATACACACATCCCAGTATGGTAAAGCATACACACAAGCTGCCACAGTCACACCATGGGGTCACCAGGAGGGTTCTATGTACGATTGAGGGTCTGGAAGATTCTGGATATTTGGAGCATCACAGGGCCAGTCTCGGGGTCGTTCATCCACTGGGTACTGTTCAGAGGATTCTCCAGCATGTCTTCAAACGCTGCAAACATAAGGTGCACTGGTTAAAAATATATTTAAAATTATTCAGCATAATTTTAAAATAGTCGTACTTACAGGTTGTAAACACTCTTTCCCATTCTGACATTTGCACTACTATGACCTGAGCTCTCAAGGTGCTTTTACACCTGACCTGTCTGGTTTTTTACAAATAAAATGGTTCATCTGCTTATTGGGCTATTAAATTCTGATGTGAACCAAACAACTAGAAAAATCACCTAAAAGGGGGTTTCAGTGAAAACGGAACAACAAAATTGACAAATGTTCTCATACCAGTAGTCACTAAAACACGTGTAACTCAGCTGCTGATGAAGACCAAGTGATTAGACTTGAAAACCGTACTCAAAAGAGTTACAACTTGCCCCTGCCACATGCACATTACTGTAACACCTAGTCCATGTGCAACAGAAACAGTCTTAGTTTGGTACTCATGACATGTCGCTTTGTGTTAACTCCTTTGGGTTTGTTTCAAAAAAGCCAATGTAAACACAAACCAGACCACAACTAAAATAAAAAAAGTGTCCTTTTCTTTGCTTAGTCCAGATCAAATGAACATTACCTACTGGAGTGAAGTCCTATCAGATATCACACTGTTAAATATATCCAGTCTGTAAAATTCATTGCATTCACTAAATCAATTTCCTTTATTTGGTCTAATTGTGTTCCCTCAGTCTGTTTCAAATTGGTCTGCTTTAGTTAATGATTTGTTAAATCTTACAGTGTGTTGCTAAAGCTGTATGCAAGTTTATAAAAACACAACCGCTCAACAAAATAGGAAAGATGTGAAAGATTTGATATCACTGTATATTATTTGGAAAAGAGTTTTATTTCTGTGATTTTCCAGAAATTTTTTCTACTATTATGACCCTTCCTCTAAAATTGGCTAGAATGTACCTAGCAGAGTCTTGGGATTTGTTAGACCCAACTGGACCACTGGGTTCTCCAGAATGGCTTGAAACAGTGGGCTGTTGGTGTCGATGCCTTTGTCCATGTCTTCTGGAGAAGGTTTCCTGTCTCCGAGCAGCCATTCACACTGCAGAACGAGGGACACAGTGTGAAACCAAATTCCCTCTATTGTTTTGAAAATATATTGATCTCTTTTTGGAAGTGAGAGTCCAGGATCAGCTGCAAACGATGTCCACTTTTTTTGTATCATGTCAGAGCAAATTAAATTATTACTCTTGATGATTATTACTTAAAATCAATAGAAAAGTCCAATATTGTCAAGGTTTAAACTGCTTTTTGCGTCAAGGGAACATCTGTGCAAATAACTTCAAGCAATATAATCTGTCATGAAAAAAAGTGACAATAAGTCAGCTCAAGACAATATGACCTACACAGCAAAGGGTTTTGTGATTTGTACCACATGCATGTATGATGCACATTTCTAGCATCATACATCTGCTTGTGAGTCTGATAAGTCTGTAGCATCAAAAACAGTTGAACAAAAAAGAGCTCCCTCTCAAAACTCATACTACTATTTTTTTCTGTATACAAGCTCTGTTTCTGTGGATATGTAAACATACCGCAGCATCTTGTTGGTTGTTATTAACCCTCAGTGCATCAATCACCTCCTTTTCATCAAATCCCATCTCCATCAATGCAATGACGGCCTACAGAAGCAAAGAAAAAGATGTGATAAATGTAATCATTGTTCTGCAAAGCCAGGGAAGGTGTCTGTTAGAAAAAATAAAAGAGTGTTTGCAATTAATCTGTTCCAATCAAATACACTGTATTTAATATTAATACTGTAATATTATAAGTACTGCAAGGCTCTGACTGGACAAAGTCACCCACTCTTGAGTCTGGCCTGAACTCCCGTTTCCTGCGGATCCTCTTGAAGATCTCTGTGAGCTCATCCTGCCTGCTACTCTCGTCTGTGCTGGACTGACTGGAGAGACTGCGGAGAAGGTTGGCACCTGAGGCTGAGGGGCCCGGTGTGGCAGCAGCTGCAGCTCCTGCTGCCCCAGAAGAGTCCTGACCAGGCAGTGGTGCATCTACAGAGGGGTCGTCTACATGCTCAATAAGCCACTCCA
The DNA here is from genome assembly GCA_029814665.1 of Acanthurus lineatus. NCBI lineage: Eukaryota > Metazoa > Chordata > Actinopteri > Acanthuriformes > Acanthuridae > Acanthurus > Acanthurus lineatus. The sequence continues at coordinate 11,276,034 of JAPZDV010000022.1, forward strand.
TTGCCTGAGTCACTGACATGCTAAAGAAAGGGAGGGATACAATGGGAAAAAAGGGTTCTTGAATGACTGAACTATAGCTTAGCAGCAAAAACAAACTTGAAAAAACTCAGAAAGGTCCTTATTGTATATCTAAGTCCTTCAGGTGATTAATCTGAATCCTAACTTCCGGTGCTCATTTAACAACAAATAAATGCTTTATACAGAAATATTAGAAAAAAAATAAGCTCACAGTGTGAGCAAGTTGCTATTTTACTAACACAGACTTACTGGTTCAGTCTCAGAGCTTTAATGGCTCTGCTCTCAGGGAAACCCATCTCGGTGAGCTGCTGAAGGGCTGTTTCATCCACCCGATCCTCTTCATCTTCATCCAACATTGCTAAAAGATGCAAAAACAAAAGAAATGAAGGAGGGAACTGAAACTAAAGGTCGTCTGAAATGTCTACAAGAATAACCATCTTTTTTTTTCTCAGTAACAACAAATATTGGAAAAATACTCAGAAATGTAAAATAAACACCTTGAATGAGGTTCACTGTATTTAGCTTAATGGCAACAACTAAAACATGCCATTCAAACAGAACATAAAATCTCTCATGTGTCACTTAACAATAAACAATGAAATATATTTTCTAATCAATTAGAACAAGAAAAACTTCTCCCACTTCATCCACAGTTTACTCTACCGTGTTTTGTTTTAAAGGGTTGTAGGCCTAAGCTTTACCATTGGCTTTTTTGAAGAGTTCAACAGCATCAGGATTCAAGGCAAGAAGCTTCTGGGCAACTTCAATGAGAGAAACCAGGATTTTTCTTAGCTCTGTCTGAAACTAAAACACAAACATATTCACACAAATGCATCACAAATTAATAACTAATATGAAACACTATTGAATTTTGAGCAGTCTACTCTTGTGAAATGATTTACTTATTAACAAAATCTGCATGTTAAATCAGAGTTTTTATACACCCAGTAAGATAAATCCATTCCAATGGGAACCTTACATCTCTGATGTTATGCTGGGTCACAGTGCGGTCAGTGTGGCGTGTGGACAGGTTGGCGGTGGCTTTTAGAATAGCATCTTTGTCTGGAGCTTTGTTATCTTGCTTCTTCTGTGATGACCAAGATAAGAATTAATTAAGAGCAGAAAATTGAAGACACTAAGTGTCTGGTGCCGAATGTTCAGAGTTTAAATTAATTAAAAATGTTTTAAAAAATTATGAACAAATGTATTCAGCCCTGTTTTAATAAAACCAAAAGTTAATTAAGCTGACCTTTTCATCTGTACTAACTTCTGCCATCTTTGGAGGGGTTGGTGGCGGTCTTTTCTTTATGAGCAGCAAAACATCTATAAACATATATGAAACATTGTCAGTTCATGGAAGACAGTGTAGAACTGTCAAAATCCCAGTGGCCTAAGGTATCAAATAGGGTGCTACATACCTTTATCTTTGAGATTTTCATCAGCGACAGTTTTAGTGTCAGTGAGGACTCTCTCTGTAGCAGCGTGTATTAGTTTATGGTGTGTAAGTGTTTTGGGGTCTTCTAGACTTCCATGGACATACTACAAGACCAAGAAAAATATAAATTGTCTCATAAATAAACATTATCATGGAATCCACAAACTATTTTTCAGTTACTTGTTAAGTCTAGAAATAAGAGTGACATCTTCAAAAAGTGTTTCTGTCAGGACAACAGTGCAAAACATGAAAGTATTCCATTTAACAAAAAAAAAAAAACTTACAGGAGCAAATTTAAACATTAAATAAAATAACTAGAAACAATGTGTAACAAAGAATAGCAATTTTTCTTACTAAAGAGCTTAACTGATTAATCAGCTACCAAAATGGTTGTCAACTGACTTTCAGTGAATCAGTTAGAGCTAAAACATAAATTAACTAACAAATTAGTTCACTGACAGGAAAATACATCTCCAACAATTGTTCATTGTTAAAGTCAAATATAAAACACAGGATAGTTCTTTAACACATGAGTGTACTGTTAGTCTCCATATA
>JAPZDV010000022.1:11278141-11288253 GCA_029814665.1 Acanthurus lineatus
TGTCTGAGATCATGTGTTGATGTTACACGAAACATGTCATGCATTTCCCATGTTGTCATGAGAGGCAAACATTAAACCACCACCTGAGTCTATGCTATATAGGCCATAGAAGGAGAAGTGAGATGGGCTGTGTAATAATAGACGGGCCAGTAAAGCAGAATACCTCTAGTCACTGGAAACAGCAAAGGGGCAGAGTCGGACTGTTAGCTAGCTCGAGAGGGGTAGCCAGCCTGCTAAATTATAAATAGCAAAGTCTACCCAGTTGCTATAAATACAAAGGCAGTGACACCGACACTGACAGTTTACATAGAGGGTATGGTGGACTGCAAACACCCCAGGCATAGGAGTGACAGGACAAAAAAAGCAACAAGGGAGACACAAACAATCCCCAAAACATACATGTTTCAAGCACTTCTCCTTCAGTTTCTCAACTGTAGTGTCTTCCGTGACTTCCTCCAACCACTCCGTGCCGTCCATGGTGCAGATGTGTATTTTTAACACTTTACCGGCGAATATCTTTTCCTCCTGGACGAACATAGCTGCAGCTTTGACAGTAAAGAGTACCAGTCCAGTGACGTTAGCTAGCAGCAGTTGCTATGTGCTCCTGGCAAGCTAGCGTGCTAATGTTAGCACCCAGCTAGCCGTCGTTCCGTAAATACGCCGACAACAGGGCAGAAACAGGCGCCGATTAGCTGAGGGCCATTTTCGGTTTCCTCTGCCTGTTTCCTGTGCGGTGGCAACCGGTTCGTTCCGTGACCACCAAGTTGTCTGTTATTCCCAGCGAACACACAGGCGTCCAGCCAGCGACTAACCAATTTTTACTGTAACGTTTGAACTCTGAACTTCAACGGTGCCTCTACCGGTGCATCACGGGAGCCGTAGTTCTTATGAGCTGCAGACTATTCATTTACTATAGAAAAGTACTTTGGAAAACTTATTATGTTTTAATAGGACACAGTTGTGACGCAGACAACAAAAACGCATATTGTCATTTGTCATCATGTTCCCCCTCAACGTGTAAAAAAAGCAAGGATACATTAGCAGCTAGGCAAAGCCTGCAACTGGCCTGGGGCCCTAGACCTCCAAGGGCCCCAGAAGCTTCAGGTTGTCAACCAGTTTTTGCTAATTAAAAAATGTTTGAGAATGTGCAACAGACTCAAAAGGTATCTTAATGGATGATTCTGACAGGGTTTTTTTTTTCCAATTTATCAATAATTTGATCAAAGATATGTCATAAAAATATGCCTGTCATAATTTCCTGAAGCCTAATTTGACATATAAATTCCCAATATTTAACATGTTTTGTTTGGTTCAAGCAACAGTGTAAAACCTTTTGTTGCTAAGCTTACAACGATATAAAATAGAATCAATACCAGAGATAATGGCACCTTTGGGAGAAAAAAATTGCAAAAATAAGGTGGAATGTTCTAAGGTGGAATCAACATAAATACCTGATCTTGAAGCAATATGTCAGAGTGTGAAAATATCATTTGAAAATTTTGAAAAATGCCTATACAGTTAAAGTGGGGCCTGATAGTATTTATAGTATTTATAGTTTATATATACAGATGGGACTGTTTAGGATCTGGCTGCAGATGAAATGCAGCTGGAGCTTTCATTTAAGTAATGCACATCTATTTCTGTGTAAATACACTGAGAGCAAATGTATAATTCCTTTTGAATGTACACATACTAGGCTGCCAAAGTAATTTCTGTTTTGATTTTAAGTGAAATGTGCCCAAAATATAATTTACTAAAATTCACCACTAGAGGGAGACATATTAGGTAAAATATTACTTGGGCATTTTTTCAAACGCAAACAGATCAGAAAGTTAAGGAGGAAAAGGGTTACTTTTTTTAAAATTTTATGACATTTTTATTAACTATTTTTATTTTATATATTATACATAAAATTTTTTGTCATATATACTAACTATACAAATTATCAGTCACATGCCTTTACTGTATACTGTAGTTGTTGTACATAAAAGTAATTACCTAATCTCTTTTTCACCTATTATATAGATACTATAATATGGATATTTTGAGATGTTCTTCAATAATCTGAGTAATAAAAGACAGTTCTCGTAAGTTCAAGACACATGAGTGTCCTTTATTATAACAAGAAACATTTTTACAGATTGAAAATGAAAAGGGGAAATACATCTCTTGCAAATTATAACTTTTAAGAGAAACAAAACATATTGCAGATATAGCAATTTAACTACGACCTAATATTTTTTTAAATTATAACATTTTGCAAACTTTACCAGGGAGCATCCCACAAAGCATTAAAGTGAAAGCAACTGAGAACCTAGCCAACAGTTTTTATGAGCAAAATGTAACAAAACATTTAATAATATGCACAAATTGTTGCCTCAGTGGATTTTAATGTATAACCGAACAGTAAATAAATATGATTTTATAAAAACTTGATATTTATGTATTTTCCCTTTTAATGAGAAAAATGTCTCCTAACAATATATCTCATCTATTTGTATATAGTTCAAATTTATTTATGCATAAGGGACAGTGAAATACAAAATATAAATTCTGTTCTGTTTGACAGTTTAGAGGCTGTTGACCGGTGCAAGACCTATCAAAATTGCATGCTTAAGACATCAGATTTCTTAAACAAAATCTTGCTCACAAGGGAAATGCATAACATATTTACAAAGAAAGAACACAGCCATGGGCTCAAACTAATAGGAGAGAGTGGGGAAATTTAAGTTTCCCTTCCTCTCCAGACAAAAAACATACATTTTGGCCGATGGGCCAGTTCTCCAACACCACAGGACTAACAGATACTCAAGCCTGCCTTAACTGCCAATCTCCAAGATGGCTGTATACTGTACAACATATCACATTACCACCACATCTCTACATATGAATTCAATCAAATCTAGAGGCCCAACATAATGTTGTTCCATTGATTCAAGACATGTACACAACTCAAAAGAGTGTAGCTAAGAATCACATGATATTTAAAAGGGAAAATTGTGGAAAAAACAGCTCCAACATCATCCAGGCCCTGTGCATGAAATACAGGACGTGTTAACATTCGCATCTTGTTTTTTATCCACTTACTCGAATATTTCTCACACTTAAAACAAATTGAAATAACACTTGAACTTAAAATGTGCACTATAAAATGCCCCTTAATCATGAGGTTATTTATGAACAAGATTATACAAAAAGATAACAAAATATAAACAAAGCTTGAAAAATCAAATGAAAAAAAGACAAATACTAAAAGTCCTTAAGAAAATAAATACCCAGTGTGTATGCTGAGGCTTCACTGCAGAAAGAAATACTAAAAGAAGAGAGTCTCTCTAAAGGACTTTTCCTGTCCTGCGCATGACCCAGCACCATGGATCCCCAAAATTTCTGTAAGCAGGCAATATGTATAAATAAGGAATTAATAAATAAAAGGAAGAGATGAAACGCAGGTGTTGCTGTTAGTAGAAAAGAGTACAAAAAGTCCTATCAAATCTTGTTTACAGTTGCCCTTTTTCTATTTTTTTTTCTCACAGAGTGCCTTTTTTTATAAAAATATACAGCAGCTCATCTGGGCATAAATGTACAAGCTTTTTACTTGAACTGTTCAGGTATATGTCCAATCTGGGACTGCATGCTTGTCGGTGGACTTGAAATGCCTTCTGACCAGTCGGACATGTTGGAATGCGGAGATGAGCTTGACCACTGATCCGGGGAGCCGGGGGAAGGGGTCAGAAAGGGGTGGTCAGGCACCTGGACCTGATGGTTTGGGGTGTTGTCCATGGGGCCTGAATAGCTGTGCTGGGAAGGTGGGGTTAGGAATTGAGTGCTGGGCATGGACTGGTTGATGGAGGAGGTCATGATCTGGGTCTCCTGCGGCAGGATGGTGTGGATGGGCATGCTAGAGTTGCCTGTGCCCTGCTGGAGCTCCGGGGAACTGAGCTCCCCACTGATGAAGTTTTGGCTGTTGGTCGTGTTTGAGTTCTGGTGCTGCAGCTGGATGCTCTGTTGTTGCTGCTGTTGCTGCTGCTGCTGCTGGAGTTGCTGTAGGTTCTGCATCTGCTGTATCTGCTGAGCCTGCTGCTGCATGATGTGGGGCTGTGGACCCAGTCTGGTGCCCTGGATCCCCTGGTAGTTCATCATCTGAGACAGGCTGGTGGTGGGGTGACCGTTGTGGAGGGAGGTCATCAAACCGTGCTGCCCTCCCTGGTGCAAACCTCCCTGACCCCCAGGAGCTCCTCTCATGGGGTTGAACTGACCCGGCTGGCTCATGTTGCTGTGCATCCTGGACAGCCAATCACACTGGCCGTTCATGGCGCCCTGGCTGCTGGAGCCAGACACGGGCAGATGGGTAAGACGAGGAGGCAGCGGGTCAAACTGCATTCGAGCCAGCTCCTGCTTGTTTGGCATCACCATGTGGTTCACAGCCAGGTGTGGATCAGACATGCCCTGCAGATGGTTCAGGGATACAGATGGTGACTGCTGGAAAGGTGAGGTCATCATGGGCGGTGAGGCCACATCAGAGACATAGCCATGTGGAGACTCCAATGAGTCCACTGGGGACAGAACAGCTGAGCTGTCCAGGAGGGTCCCAGACTTCCCATCCTGTGAATTCTTCTTCTTCACCTTCATGTCTTTGCCATCTTTGCAGCCAATGCCCTTGGCGCTTGGCTTGCGTGCTTTTTTGCCCTGGCCTTGACCTTGAGGTTGGGGCTGCTTCATGCCGCCTAGATAGCCGTTGGGCGAGCAGAGGGGGGGTGACAACGTGGTGCTGAGTGACCCTCCATGCATGTGAGGACTCCGCACCAGGTTGTACTCATCCATCAGCCGCACAATGTCGTGATGCATTCTCTCCTGTGCAATGTCTCTGGGCAGTCGATCCATGTGGTCAGTTATTTCTCTGTTAGCAAAGTGGTCCAGTAAGACTTTGGCAGTCTCGTAGCTTCCTTCCCTGGCAGCCAAAAATAAAGGTGTTTCCTCCTGAGGCAGACAGAAAGGAGACAACACATTAAAAGATTCACAAGAATGTTGTTGTTTGACAGAACTAAGAGGAGGAAGAGACTGATAGGTGTTTTACCTTGTTGTTTTGCATGTCCTTGTTGGCACCGTTCTTTAGAAGCATAATAGCAGCCTCAACGTTATTTACTGCTGCAGCCCAGTGCAGAGCTGATTTACCTGAAAAGAGAAAAGCAGGGTTGTTAAACCATAAGTACTTTCTTAATGTATCATTCGACTACATTCAGAACTAAATGTAAGAATTTATTGCTAAGGATTTACTTGTGGTAACAATATAAAACAGAGAAACTACCGAAATCATCAATTGCATTGACGTCAGCGTGGCAGTTAATGAGCTCCTCCACCATGCCCTCCACTGCCAGCCTGGCAGCCAAAATCAGGGGTGTAGTGCCATCATGCATGCGGGCATCCAAGTCTGTGGCACGGTTCCGTATTAGAATCTATAGAGACATACAATAGGTTACTCCTTTAGACCTAAACATGGTCATTGACATAAGATATTTTTAGAAGATAGTCAGATGTTAATTTAACCTCTGGTAATTCTTGTCTGCAACTGTCTTATTATTCAACAGCTATACTTTCCAAGGCTGCAACAAACAATTGACTATAAACAGAACAATCTATAATTTAATCAGCAAAATGTCCAAAAATTAAGAACATGACCATCCCGATTTTCCCAGATAAAGGGAAATATGTTTAAAGATATTCAATTAACAGAAATATAACACAAGAAAAAAAATCCTCACATTTGAGAGGATGGAAGCAGCTAATATTTGGCATTTTGCTTGATAAATCAATTAAACAGTTGTTCTAAACTGATAAATGAACTAAGTCTAAATTTTAGCACTTATACTTAATCTCTACAGCCTATGAAATGAGTTTGCCACAGGTGAACCCACCTGGAACACTCCCTGGGCATCAGCTGCCACAGCAGCGTGTAGAGGTGTTCTGCCCATGTTGTCCTGGATGTTTGCATCAGCACTGGCCTCCAGCAGGCGTTTGGCAGCGTCAGAACGAGCGTAGCGGGCTGCCAGGTGAAGAGCGGTTTCACCTGTACGGTCTGTCTGGTTGTGAAGGTTAGCGCCCTGGTAGATGAAATCGTTTATCACGTTTGCAGAGGCATCTTCCTCTTCTTCGCTGTTACCCGTTTCCAAACCTCCCCCACTGCAGGACGCAATCATCAGTGGTGTGAATCCATCTGCACAGAAAAGAGGAGAAAGAGGAGGGGTTTATAAAAGAAGACAACAGGCTGCATGGTCAGCACAGCACAGGACCAGTAGCTGCTACAAAAAGACCGAAGGCTGCACTTCAAAGCAGCAGACCGATCAAAACAAAGCAACAAACAAATCGAATGTGGATTTGACACTTTTTCCTGGGTTGAATCATTACAGCTCTCTCTTTTCGATAATGGATTCTGATCAAGGCCTCAACAGAAGAGAAGCTTCAGAAGGAAAGCGAAGCTAGGGGGATAGAGGCCGGAGCTTGCTAAAACTAGGCTGCTGCAAAAATGAAGCATTAGTATCTAACTGTGAGAGGCAGCTCAGTCAGTCAACTTGAATAGGTTTTCTCCTCTTCAAAAGGATAGCAAGCCCCAGATCTCGCAGATTTGGTCGATGCAGGCACATCGATCCATGACGGGGAAAAAGTGTGCTCTTGAGTTGTTAACCCTGTTGCTTTGATTCTTCATAGCTTTTCTTCAGGGAATTTGGCACTTACTACAAAGTTGGGTTTTTGCATATGATGCCTTTGTTGGTTTTTATAAAGTGGAAAAGAGAGAAACAGGGGCCCATTACTGGTCAAATGATTAATCTGATCAGGAATCAGTGTTTCCCCCCAGGCAACTGGCTTCCAGCCTGCTGCTTTGAAGAAGATCCTTTACCCTGAGGACATGGGGCTTTAGCAACTCCTACATGCACGATTAAACACACACATGCACACCCATACACTCAGCCATACACACACACACAAACACATGCACATACTAGAAATGTGAAATTTGTTGCTCAGAAAAGGCATAAATCAATTTAGAATCCCACACACATACATGCCTTCATGCACACACATTTATACACACGCACACACACACAGAAACACACTGTGCTCACACACATGCATATGCACACAGACACTAGAAAGGTGAAATGTGTGAATCTAGTCATTTCATCCTCTACTTGAATATTTGTTCAAAAAGTTATGAGTCAGTCTGCTAAATCTGTTGTTTCCAACCCATTTCAGCTCATGACCGCTTTCTAGCACTGACGGCCTTACAGTGCACATCAGATGCCAGTAATTCTACCAATGTATAATTTGTCTTCTTTAAATTCTTTTATATAAAGTATTTATAAATGTCTAAAGAGAAAAAAACAGCTAATTTTTCACAAGAAATAAACAGAAGTGATGGATTTTTTGTACAAGAAATATATTTTTTTCTTTCTAAGATAAGTCACCTTAAATAGGTTACACCTTCTGAAAAATGTTTCTATTCATATTTCCCCTCACAATTAGATCTTTGTTGATGGATTAAACATTTCACAGAATATTTTTTAAATTTGGATCATGTGTTGCTCTTTATGAAGTCAAGTCATCCAGAATAGAAATGAACCAAAATTGGGACCACGTCCACTGATTCTGCCCACATGCGTCGGCTCAGAGCTCGCTATGATTTTCTAAATAGTGAGTAGGTAAGTGATCAGTCACCCACCTGGTCCCCGCACGTTGACATCCATGCAGTCATTCTCAATCTCGCCCTGAGGGGGAGTGGGAGCGATGGAGGGGATACGCAGGTCAGCGGCATCCAGGTGCTGCTGAGTCCACTGGCGATGGTCCGTCTGGTCGTCCACCTCCAGTATCGCCTGCTCGTCAAATTGCTAATGTAATGTAAGGAAGTTCGGTGACTGATATTAAAATATGAATCAAATCAAAATATACCAACAACATTTAAAGTTAATGTTAAATAAATTGCAAGAGCATTCAAACACAACCTTAAAAGATGCACAAAAAGTCATTTTTAAATCTCACTAATGCAATTTTACGAATTTTTGTACAAAATTGTTGCTAGGGTTGTAAAAAAAAAACCCAAATTTTTAAAAGATCCCTTGGTGTAAAATATTTCTGCTTCCTTACCTTAAAGCGTTTTGCATCCGAAGGCTCATCTTCTTCCCAGTCATTCTGGGTGACATCCATTAGTGAAATGTCTGAAGTGTTTTTCAATGGCCTGTGAGGAAAACACAGTAAAAATCCTTGAACTCCGCTGCTTCCATCTCATCCGAGCCACTCACCATTAATGGTGCAGCAATGCCGAAAAAACAAAAGCATTGATTAAATCCATACCCCACCCCTCTGCCCCGACGAGTCAATTAATGCACATCTTAACCTGCTATATCATTATCATTAATGATCCAGGCAAAACCCCCTTTCTCAAATTTTAAGAATCACTGGTTTCATCTGTTTTGTCCCTCAGAACTAGCCCTTCACCTGACCCGCAAAGACACAGGTGCGCTGATGGTACCGAGCGCCATCGGTGAACAGACGTAAACTTACTTTAATCCCACCGAATCCTCTCCGACAGGCTCACGTCTCTTCTTCTTGCTGGTCTCTGTGGTCTTGAAGCCCTCGGGGAGCCAGAGACGCCCGTGCTCATGGCGGCGCTTTCGGGCAGCCACCATCCCCACTCCGAGGAAGGCCAGAATCCCTACGCCGCCAAGCACCAAGTAGATTGGGTAGAGCTCGTGAGTAGGCTTGGTGTCCACACCACCTGGTAGGAAAATGGACAACATGGTCAAGATGGGCCGCAGAGCAGTTGTGGATTGGCAGAAGATCGAGCGGGACACCCAGGATCAGCCTGAGTGTTCGAGCAGCGCGAGTCCGGCTCCTCTTCGCCCCACGGTTCCCGCACCAAAACACACCACAAGCAGCAGCACGCACCAGGAACTGACTGACGATCCTCTCCGATTGTAAAGCTAGCTTCTACTATCCATTCAGTAATAATCAGAATTGCTAACCACTTTTCATCAAAAAAGGAAAAAAAAGGAGGGATGGGGAGTGATAAAAAAAGAAAAAAGGTGAAAAAAGAACACCACCTCCTCCTCTCTCCCTTTTCAACCCAGGCTACCAAGAGACAACTTTACCATTTCTTCTTTAAGAGAAAAAAAGGAGGGGGATTAATGAACTTCAAATTACTGCACGCGCTTTAAGCTGTAAAGACGAAGGATTTATTAGGATTTTCAAGATAACAAAGACTCCCAACTTCTAGCACACTCCCGATCAATTTTTCCCCTTCTCTTTTTTTTTTCCACTAACGATTTTGAAATGATAAACTCCCCCAACCTAAACCCTTAGAGATGCATTAAGTCCTGGTATTACATTCAGCGAGGTGAAGGTTGCAGCAGCCCCTCACACTGTGGGATGAAGTGTGTGTGCGTGCATGTGTGTGTGTGTGTGTTTCTGTATGTGTGTGTATCGCAGATATGTGTACATGTCTGTGAGAGGAAGAGAGACAGAGATAGAGACAGAGTGTTATAACGTGTGAGTAGGGGGCTGGATGAGTTGATTTGCAGCAATTAACCATTTTGGAGCCTGAAGCCAGTGGATTTACACACAGAGGGAACGATTGATTGTTTAGGCCATGAGATTCACAATTGCATTTGTTCACCCCTGCATAACAAATACACAATCAAAGAGGGCCAGGGTTAGGACCCGACCAGAGGGCGCCTCCAGTTTGAGACTGTGTGGAGGAGCGCGTGTCTTAGCCGCCTGTGTATGAGTACGTGTGTGTGAATGCAAGGCCAAGGCCAAGGGTTTGGACATGATGGTTAAATTGAGCATTTTCCAAACTTTCAAGTCTAGGTTTCAACCCTGAAGGCTTTTAAGGATCACACCAGGTTTTTCTCTTTTTTTTCATGCTTCAGTTTTTTTCCCTACAAATCACATTTATTTTGCATCAAAACCAATCATTACGCAAACCTTTCAGTTGTGTTTGAGATTCTTGGCTGTGTTTTTTTTTTTTTTTTTTAAACAATACCCGGCAGCTTTTTGTTTCAACTCGTAGGAAAATCAATTAACAGACTCTTTGAAATTCTGCGAGTTGTGTCACAGAGAGA
>JAPZDV010000022.1:11288353-11332843 GCA_029814665.1 Acanthurus lineatus
TTTTTTTTTTTTTTAAACAATCCCCGGCAGCTTTTGGTTTCAACTCGTAGGAAAATCAATTACCAGACTCTTTGAACTTCTGCGAGTTGTGTCACAGAGAGCATCAAACCAGCATCAAAGTTACATTATTGTTGTCTGGTGAGGCAGTTTTAAAGGATGACGCAGATGATACTCATCAACAAATCCCATGAACGCCAAAACCAAAAGCACGTCTTTCTAAATAGTTTGCAACTTCTCTTCCTCATGTTTGGTACCCTGAAGCCCACCATCTTTAAAAATCACACAGAAACAGCTAGGCACTGCAGGTTTCAGCAAGTATTACTCAAAAATACTTGGGAATAAGATATATCAGGCTTTAACAGGACGGACAATACTTGTTCATACAATCAAATCATCATTGGTTTCTGTCTTTTCATGGGGTTTGTTAAATCACCAGACTTTCATTGTAAATTGATTTAAAAAGCCTGCACTTCATTCTCTAACAACAGCTTGATGTCAACTAGAATACTTTGCTCAACTTAAGCAAGCTTCTCAAATCTGCCAATGGGTTTTAATACCAAATAGAAATGAAAAGAAACCAATGGATGCAGGGAATAGTACAAAAAAACACATGATGATGTTAAAAGCTGCAAACAACCTATTAAACCAACTGTATGATCCTTTAACTCAATAAAAATTTCTAGGAAAAAAAAAACATTATAACAAGCAGTTTGTAGTTTATGGTACAGTATAATACACACACTGTTACGGACTTTTGCTTTGCTTCATGCAGACTTGTATAAGATGTACTCACTGAAAACAGCTTCGATGGTGTAAGGAACATCCAGTTTGCCACTGGAGGCCAAAGCCCCGAGGAAAGCTGCAGCATCATTGGTGCTTTGGAAACACTCAGTGGACTGCTGGAAGCACTGACGGTTGTCCACCTCCAAGTACACAACTGAGCTGTGGACAGAAGAGAGAGCACAAACTACAGTCATGGTGCAGTCCATGGTGAAAAACATTCTGTTCACTGAATCCTTAAAAATGAATTAAATTAAAAATTTTTGCTTACCCTTTGATCTGTAAGTGATCCAGCTCCCTCCTGTTTCTCCTGCTCTCTCCTTTCACACCATGCAGGCTCCTCTTCACCACGTTCAGCACCTTGCCAGGAACATCTGACCACGAATCCACCGAGCGCTTGACGTGGTACTTCTTCAGCTCGTGTTCGTCCCCGTAGTACGGGTAAACCATCATCTCCCCCTTGGCATCTTTCCTGAATATCACGTTGGTGCGGAGGACGCGGCTCAACTCGCGCAGGAAGCCAAAGGAGTTGTTGAGGAGTTGCTCGGGTGTGATGTGGACCACCAGGACCAGCTGGCCTACAGCAAGCTTCTCAGGCATGTTATTGGCACAGTCCAAGCCGTCCCACTCGCACTCAGCGTTGTTGCAGCCCTGGTCACAGTGGCCATCAGCATAGTGGTCCTTGCAGTACTGGTCATACAGAGGACTGGAGAAAGAAGGTTGTGTTAATTTACTATGTTGGGTACTATAAGTGCTTTAGACCCATTTTATTTAAGCATTATCATATGTCTAAAGCGTGATAAAAAAAGTGATGAAGGTTACACTGTTTAAAAACAAAATACAGGAGCACAAATCTAGACTTATAAGAAGTCAAAATACAAACTTTTATAATCATTTCTTTCTTCTGTTCTGCTTTTTACGTAATCAGAACTACAAATGCTTTTCATGAAATGCTGTGTATTGACCACAAAGCTGAACCTTGAAGCTTAATTGTGAGGCTTAAAGTCAAAAAGTTCAGATATGTAATTACAAAAGCTGAACAAATGAAATTCTGGCCATGACATATGGTGTAATAAAAACAAAACCATGGTGCCATAGATAAATAAAACAATGCTCTCAGGATGTAAACACCCCAAAATGCTAAACTGGGTCTGAAAATGAAATATTTTTCGATATAAAATGATGAAAACACATTTTTACCTTCTAATCAGCACTATGTCAGGCCTGAATTTTTAAATGATAATTCATTTTTTTTTCTAACTGATAGACACAATCACAACTTACTTGCACTGTCCTTCCAAATTCTGGCAGTCAAAGCCGTCATAGAGACATCCTGCGTTGTCACACTGCGAGTCGCACTTTCCATCGTTGAAATACCTCCAGCACTGCAGCGAGGCAGAGCAGTTCTTCCACGGGTCGTTGAAGTTGAGCGAGCAGTCGCCGTTGTCCCAGCCACACGCATGGTTGTTGCAGAGCACGTCACAGAACTTGTTGTGCTTTGCTTCCTCGCACTGCGGGATGTTGCAGGTGACCTCAACCTTCGGCGGTGGCGAGATGCCTTGGCCGAGGCCTCCCTGAAAGCTGTAATCCAGGATGTGGCATCGGAGGCCGTTGAAGTTTGTGGGGCAGACGCAGTGGTAGAATGGCGCCTCAGACGTAAACTCACATGTGCCACCGTTGTAGCAGGGGTTGGAGTTACAGGGGCTGTCAGTGGGAAACTGGCACTCAGGCCCAGTAAAGGACGGGGTGCACAGACACTTGGGATTCTTGTGGCCGGAGATGCAGGTGCCTCCATTGCGACAGTGCAGGCTGCCACAGGCCTGCGCATCATATTCACACGTGGAGCCAGTAAAGCCCTACAAAACAAAGACAAAAAAAGGAAAAAATGTACGTATGAATACTTTAGATCTTACATTTTGTGTGTGTGTGTGTGTGAGCAGGAGTGCACTCACAGGTGGACATTTGCAGATGAAGCCATGTGGGGTGTTACTGGCCACAGCACAGGTCCCTCCATTACGACACGGTTTTCCTTTACATCCATCGAAGACTGTATCACAACGCTGACCTATAGAGAAAACACACAGACCCAAATTTGTTATGTTCATGTAAAAATACACACATTTTTCACTATAATTTTAATTAAGGTGTTTTTTATTACTGATTTATCTGTTGACTCTGTTTTGGCAAATGTGAACAATAGTCAGATTGTTCACATTTTATGCCTGTTGCAGTTGTCAAAGGTTGTTTTGTCCATCTAACAATTCAAATATTTAAATAAATTTAATCTACTATTACAAGAAAAGAAACGAACTTCCCATAACTGAGAAGCTGGAACCATGAAAAAACAAGTGACAAAAAGTAAGGAGAACGAAGGAAAAAATAACTCTTTTCCTACATTAGGAACGGGATAGGTTAAATACTTATGTGAGAAAATTCAACTTAAGGACATTCCGTATGGCTGGCAGGCCCCCGCCCCAAGCAGCCGTTTACCTGTGTATCCAGTGCGACACTCGCAGCGGTAATTGTTGGTGAGCTGGATGCAGCTGTGTGTGCCCCGTGGGTCACATGGGTTGGAGAGACACTCATTGACATCTCCCTCGCAGCGTTCCCCCACGTACCCTGCGGGGCAGATGCAGTGGTAGCCTCCGACTCGATCCACGCACTTCCCTTTGTTAAAACATTTGGGCTCTTTGGTGACTGAGTCGATGAACGGGTTGCAGTCGTCAATGTTGATCTCACAGTGCACACCTGAGGGAGGTACGGCAGGGGAGGAGGGACAAGTGATGTCAGTTTTAGATATAGATTCATTCCTGAAACATTTACTCTGAGATGTCCACTTTCTTTTATTAGCTCCTTTTTGGATAAATGCTATGTATCCCACTTTATTGGTACAACCATTCTCTGTAAACCTGCCACATCTGTTTTATACTCAATCAGAAATTCCTACATTTCCCAGAATGCCAACTGGCAAAAGAGAACTCATAAGATTAAGCAGTGTATAAAAAGTTTTAAAAAATCAGGGTTTCTTCCTAAAAACAGAAAATTTTAGATTTCAAGAAACCTGTAAGACCGTTATGTAAATTAAAACTGGATTTGTAGAGTGACATTTGTAATGCAAACACTTGTAGCTTAGCTGTAGTTTAGGTTTTATTAAAAAAAAGAGAGAGAAAAAAATTCTAAATCTTGTAATAAATAAAACAAAGAGCCTTAAAAGTCATAAATATAAGATTTTTCCTTAACTTCACATCAAAGCCCTGACATGTTTTAGCCTGTTGATTAAAACACCTTTAACAAACATGTTGACTTTTTTTGGGAAACACCGAACTCTGCGGGCACTTTGGGCTGACCTACAACTCCCCACTCTCCCCTTCATGTCTGGGAGAAAAATCGATGGCGTATCTGACAAGTAGAGGAAGGGATGGAGGCAAGACGCGAGGAGGAGTTTTCAGACATGCCCTGGCTGCTGTTAAGCCCTAATTAATGAAGCGTGGAGACAAGGAGGAGAGGATGGAGTGGTAGAGCGGTGTGGAGGAGTGTGCGTGGGGTCTGCTGACCTTGGGTTCCCCGGGGACAGGAGCATTTGTAGGTATTGATCAGGTCAATGCAGGTGCCCCCGTTCTGGCACGGCTGGGAGAAACACTCATTGATCTCGTCAGAGCAGTTGGTCCCCACGTATCCTGGCATGCACTGAGTGAGAAGAAGGAGAAGAGGAGAGAGGGAAGCCAAGAATGAGGAAGAAAGAGAAGAAAAAGAAGGAGAGGAGGGAGAAAAGTTTAATCAATGTCTGACATGAAACAGAGATGGTTTTTGTTTACTTAGCTGTTTTCTGGCCTCCATCCTGCCAAGGCCAGCAGATCCTTTATTCCAAGGGAGATTAACATAACCAATCTGTTTGTCTTCTATTTATAAACAGGCCGCTTCATTAGGAACCTAGTGTTGTTTCAGCTGACAGGATGCCTCCTGTACACCCAAATATTTTGACTAATTTATGATACAAATTTGTTGGTTTATGATTTTTTAAAATTGTAATATGAGATGGGCAAAGTTTAATTAAGTCAGATACTGTAATGTCGAGTATATATGTATCTTGAGCAAGTGGTAATGTTGAGCAATTTATCAAATTAGTGTTCTCTTTGTGAGTCTAATTGCATATTTCTGCTATATTTTGCATCAAATTCAAACTACTGGATGCATTGTTTCTTCAGTGCTGTTACCTTGCAAGTGTATCCGCCTAAAAAGTCAGTACAGGTGGCTCCGTTCTGGCAGGGGTTTGGAGTGCACTCGTCCACCTGTTCCTCACAGTAACTTCCAGTGTATCCCACCTGGCAGTGGCAGTAGTGGACGTTTCCCGCGTCAAGACACTGACCCGAGTTACGACACAGATGAGCCACATCAACTCCTGCAGACGGAACAAGACAGTGGGCTTTCAAGCTGTTTGCTAAAAACTAATAAAAGATTTACTCAGCAATTATGTAGTTCCATCAGCACACTGATTTACACTAAGTATATGATATTTGATGAATTCCTGGGCAAACAGTTTAAAAGCAGAGTGGCATTCACACACACATAAAGAAAAACACAAAACACAGAGGGTTTTTAAATACTGCTTACTCCCATCTTACCTCTCTGTTTGGCCGCTACCTCACAGGAAACACTTGGGACGTCACAATAAAGTCCTGTCCAGCCAGTCTCACACTCGCAGTTGTAGGTTGTTCCCCTCTGCCAGCAAGTTCCCCCATTCTTACAGGGCGATGTGTCACACCAACGAACCAAGTTCTGCAATTTGCATACAAACAACATCAAAGTGAATTCACTTTTACAATTTTAAATATGCCTGTAAGCCTGAATTTGGTGATTTGCAATTAAAAAGAAGGACAAAGTCAGGTTAGAACTTAGCTAAACTTAGTTGCAAATTAGTTTGCATCATTGTATAGCAGAGTTAAGCAGCTGCTGATCACACAATCAAAAGATACAGTAAGAAACAACAGCCGAGCAGTAAATAAATCCCCTCTCAGTCCTTCTACCTGACAGTTAAGTCCGGTGTATCCGTGAGGGCAGGTGCACTTGTAGGTGCCGTAGCTGTCCTGGCAGGTGCCACCGTTCAAACATGGCTTGGAGTCACACTCGTTGATGTCATGCTGACAGTTGTTCCCGGTGAAGCCTGGCGGGCATAAACACGTGAAGGTGTTGATGCCATCCACACAGGTGCCGCCATTAAAGCAGGAACTGAAGAGAAAAAAAGGTACAAATATTGTTTGAAATTCACCAAAGTGAAAGTATTCTGCTGCTATTTGAGGAAGAAAAGATAGAGGGAGCAAATCAATAAAATTCTCATTACCAGAGCTGCAGGCAAATTCACATCTGATTTGTTTACAGAAACAAATAGTTCTTTCCAGCAATGCACTGCTTCTTAATCAGACTTACATGTTTGCCAACCTGGGAACTGCAACTATGTAAAGTTAGAATCTTTTTGTTTATGAGACAAGGTAAGATAAGGTCAGCTGGTGTACAACAATAATCCACCACAGGGGGCAGTGGTGAACAAGAAATGGTGTCCACATTAACAAGCAAATTAAAGTGAACCTGTTGATCTAAACAGATGCCCTCACTGGCCACTCTGTTTAAACACACTCACTGACCACTGTTCACGTGTCTGCTTGACATAATCAAACAAAAGCTGATAGGTTTGAACACAATACTCTGAGCTCCTGATGCTCTGAGATACAAGGAGAAGACTCTGATCTGTGAGCTCTGTACCTCTCAGTGCAGTCAGGAGTGTTATTTTCACAGTGGATTCCACTGAAGCCAGGCGGGCAGGTACACGTGTAGCTGTTGACACAGTCGGTGCAGTTGGCTCCGTTCTTGCATGGGTTGCTCTCACACTCATTGATGTCCTCCTCACACTTTGTGCCCCGAAAGCCAGGCAGGCAGGTACAAAGGAAGCTATTCACCTCGTCTTTACAGAGGCCTCCGTTGCTGCAGGGGTCTGTGAAAGAGAATTGTAGAATTGTGGAAAAGATTAAAGCATTCAGCTTGGCCAGGTTGTGCAGCTTATGTTCTCTCTACAGTGTTTCAATTAAGCAAATGAAGAAAATGGAGAGAGACTTAAGAACGTACTGGGCTTGCAGTCATCGATGTCGGTTTCACAGTTGCGTCCGGTGAAGCCAGGTTTGCAGCCGCAGTGGTAACTGCCCAAAGTGTTCTGGCAGGTTGCTCCGTTGCGGCAGGGGTTCTCCACACACTCTTTGATGTCCACCTCACATGTTTGGCCTTCGAGGGGAAGAAAGTGGTTGAAAAGCTTACTTAACCTCCTTTTTGAACAGTGATGCAAAACAAGTTAATGTCAGATACAGGATAAGACAACCCTTAATTGATTCCCTGGAGGAAGAGTATGTAAAAATGTAGGAACCTGGCTGCATAAGTGAGATGGGTCAAGCTAGAATTTTTGTAATTATGTCCTTTTTTTACTCATATAAATACACAGGAGAAATGGACACATTCTTTACACAGCAGCATAACTCAGTTAGGTGTTGGTCAAAGTATTAAAAAAAAGAGAAAAGGGTGTCTTACACAACATAATTCAGCTCTCGACCCATTAGAATGTTTTAAATGGAGTGCTTGAAATCTACTATATTCACAGAAATCTGAAGGTGTCAATATAACGTTGAGAAACTGGAGCTCTGTACTTTGAAATGTGTTTTACTCTGTAGGGACTCCAGGACCTTCACACTGACAATTATGAACAAATGAGGACACAAAGGTATGTGAACATATGGTTTACCTTGCCATCCTTCAGGACAGACACAAGAGAAGCTCTGATAGTCCTCGTACTCCTGACACACTCCTCCATGCTTACAGGGTTTGGAGCCGCAGGGGGCCATCAAGGTTTCACAGTTCTCTCCTGCATCACACATACACTTTTATTAGCCCACCCAAACAAAATAACTACAAACTGTGTTTAACAGTAACTCTCACTGCCTGCTATCATGTAGGAGTCATGAACTTGGAGATAACCCAAACCAAACGGACATAGAATCATCTTTCAATCAGTGCTATCAGAAGATTTTAGCCAGGTTCTGTCAGTAATAGAGGCCTGCCAAGACATTTCCCTATCTGTTTCCACAACACATGGCTCTTACAGGAAGCCGACTCCAGCTTCCGGCCATTGTGAAGCCATTTGCTGTTCTGTGAGACAGGAAGCAGGCAAACAGGAAATGTGTCAAGCACCCCGTTCCCAGCCCGGCACAAGCAGGAGCCTTTTATTATTCAAAGTCCTGTGGATTTTTCCAAAAAGACAACTTGATAAATACAAGAAAATTTGCCCTTAGCCTTTCCATCATTATCTATTTTGTCAAATAATAAATGAGATGACATGAAAATATTTTCCAGCCCTCTTATCAGGGATGTTCGTGTATCACAGAGGAGCAGTGTGAGTCGGAGATCTGGTGTCTTTGAGCCCAGAGGAAGTCTTGCTGTTGAACTTTACTCAACAGTTGTTTCATCCTCGGCTTGTTTTTCCTCCTCGCCCAATAACTTGTTGTGAATGCCAGAACACCAGGCCCGCACATGGTCATATCAAATATTTTCAATAATATTTTCATACCCGTGTAAGGCAGGACACAGTTGCACTTGTAGCCTGCGACGTCATCAATGCACGTGCCCTGGTTGAGGCAGGGGTTGGAGGCACATTCGTTGATGTTGGTCTGGCAGTTTGGGCCTGCGGTCAGAAAGGACAATGTATCACACACACACACGTTCATTTTAAGTTGAAGGTCAACAGTCAAGTGGTGCGGAGGGGAGGTGTGCTGACTTGCATTCAAGCTCACAACACAAATACTAACCGGTGAAGCCCATGCGACAGGTGCACACGTATCCGCTGGTCATGTCCTTGCAGGTGCCTCCATTCATACAGGGGTTGGATTCACACTCATTGTTGTTGATGTCACAGTTTTTACCGCTCCAGCCAGAGTCACACAGACATTTATAGCTGACAGGGAGAAAATGTTGGAAAATTACAGAAATGAATGCTTGGGTCTTTGTTCATTTGAGGAACAAATCTTCCTACCATCTTATCTGAATTCAGAACGAGTTTAGCTGTTTCCTTCTGTTTCTAATCGTTTGCTAGGCTAAGGTAAATGGCAGCTCAATTACAGCTATAAGAGTATCAGTCTTCTTATCTATTTGGCAAGAAAGTAAATAAGCACATTGTCTAAAATGTCTAACAAGTCTTTCTTATCAGGTGTTTCTTATTTCATTTCAACCAAAGAAATATTTGCTGAATTATAAATAGTAGGATTTTAATAGGATTAAAATCAACGCATAGGCGTCCTCACCCATTGATCTTGTCTTCACAGTGGCCGTGGATGCAGGGATTGCTGAGACACTCGTTGACCTGGGAGAAGCAGGTGGTATCATGGTATCCTTCTGGGCACACGCAGGTGAAACTGTTAATGCCGTCAATACAGGTGCCGCCATTGTGGCAGGGGTTGATGGCACACTCATCGATGTTGATGTTACACATGGTACCTACAAGAACAGAGAGAATACTTTAAGTGTTAAAGTCTGAGAGTCTTAAATAAATAGCTGTTTGTTTTGGAAAATCTGTTCTTTTAGCTTTCTTGTCAAAAGTTGTATGAGGAGATTAATACCACTTTAATGTTTTTACACTCAATATGTAGCTGGAAACAGTAGCCGACTAGCTTAGCTTAGCATAAAGATTGAAAATGAGGGAAAAAAGCTAGCTCAGTCAGGGGCAGTGTTTTCTTGAAGTGACTTTCTGCAAGAAACACTGCTGTATTACTACCCATAAACAGCATGGTTTTATTTTTAGCTCATCAGTACATATTTTTATTGATGTAAAGACAGTGAAGTCTTTAAAATGACTAGTAACATTGTTTAAAGACCTGTTGACAGGAGGATATTTCACTCTATTTGATTTATTATTTTGAAGCAACAGCAACTCACAAAGCAAAAAACAGAGCTGCCACACAATGAAGTCTATATCTAAGTTCAGTGAATGTATCAATTTCTAGAAACATGCAGGGTTTAAAGTCCCCCTTTGTCGGCCACTTGAAGCGTTGACGCCATTCAGCCTGGTGCCACGCATTAACATAAAGGCAGCCCATTTAGCTTTAAAGCAGAGACCGGCTTCCAAGCTTTTAAAAGCTCAACTTTCAGGAATCTTTCAGGGAATCTTTTCTCCTGCTCAAATCCCAGGTGACTGTGTGGGCCGCAGTGTGTGTGTGTGTGTGTCCTCTCTTTGTATGGGAGGGCAGCTTGCGTGTCCTAACAGCAGCAGGTTGGGGACAGGGTGGAGCTGGAAAGTGACACCGGTTGAGCCTCAGAGGAGCGTGCTCACTCGCTCGCCATCTGTCACCCTCCCCATCAGGCCCACACCCCTCCATCCATACATCTGATCCAATCCTGCCCTTTAAACACTTATTATGTATACTGGTTACCTGAGACAGCAGCCACGTTTAGCATGTCTTTAAATAACTTTCTGCTCATTGGAGCTCTGCAATGATTCAACAAACAGATGAAGTGTCCTCAAACTCACTAACAAGGATAAAATTCCCTCAGGTAGCTAACTTTTAGCTAAGCTACTAAATATGCATTTGATCTATTGTTCTGTTTGAGCATCTGTTGTGATCATTTATACATTTTCATTTTCATTTTGAATATCTATTAAAAAGTAATATCACAATAATCATAAAACATAACCATTCATGCTGATGTGGATTACATTATTTGGTTTGATTTGTTTGTTAGCAAAGTTTTCTTGTCATAGAACTAAAACACAGAAGAACAGTTGTTGCATTTCAAATTGTATGCATTCACTTGCAATTGGCCCTTTTAAGAAATGTCTATGAATGTTCCTGATGCTGTTTGTAGGTCTGTGCTTGTCTCTGACTGGCTTTGCTTTGCCAAAGTTCTTGAAATTAGTGTATTTTGAAGACTTGATTTTTGCTCTTTTCCCACAATTTCCAAGTTCCCTCTGCTCCCTCTTTATGAGGCAGTAAAAGTTGCTACTCTTTAATTTTAGCTTTGGTAGAGAGTTGGTGGAAAAGTTGTGCTGTTGTCCTCTCTGCCGTATAACAGCTACATGTTTAAATATGAACAACTCTCCCATGCAAGTTTCCTACCCGTGTAGCCGGGCTCACAGGCACACTCATAGCCATTGATCTTGTCGATGCAGGTCCCATAGTCACATGGATTGCTCTTGCAGTCATCAATGTTGATTTCACAGTTGATTCCTGTCAAAAAGAAAAATTGCTTTGAATAACCTCAAATCAAAGAGAAAGTTTTGTTTGCAGCTGTATTTTTGCTTTGTGTGATTACCCTGTGATTACCTGTGGTGCCTTTGGGGCAGCTGCAGATGTAGGCGTTCTCTCGGTCCTGGCAGGTGCCTCCGTTCCTGCATGGCTGACTCAGACACTCGTTGATGTTGGTCTCACACAGCCGGCCGGTGTATCCAGGGTTGCAGTGGCAGCTGAAGGAAGCCAGGCCATCGATGCAGGTACCGTAGTGGCACGGATCAGAGTAACACTCATTGATGTCGGTCTCACAGTGTCTCCCAGAGTAACCTGACAAAGGAGTTGTTTTATTTTGGACTCTCTCTGTGACTCTCAACTTTCCACTCCCTTTTTGGAAGGCCTTCGAAATTTCTACTCTATAATTTCTGCTTTTGTTTAACCACAACAGCTTCTGTTAGGACTTGCATACCTTCAGTGCACTCGCAGGTGTATTTGTTGGGTCCGTCAGTGCACTTGGCGCCATTTTTGCACGGCGTGCTGGCACACTCGTCGATGTCTATCTGGCAAAGGGTCCCAGTGAAGCCTGGAAAAACAACAAGAGGGTGTTACTGTGGGCATGAGAGCATGACAGTGTGTGTGTGTGTGTGTGTGCGTGCAGACATGGCAACTGTGTTCTCACCATTTCAGAGCAGTCCCTCTCATAATCCTGAGCCTTTTTTGCTATAGCTCTCAACAAATCAGAAATCTGCATGTTAATTAACAACTGTGCAACACTACAAACTCTCTATTTTCCTTTTCATTTCTTTTCAGCATGACTCCGAAAGCAGAGCAGGGAACCAATTTGTGTAAAGCGTGGGGGAGGGAGGGAGGGAAAGAAACGAGGGAAGAATGAAAGTTGCAAGGCCTCCTGACCAAGGGGTGAGAGACAAAGGAGGGCCTGTCTGCTCAACGCAACGCCAAACTGAGCCTGTTGCCTCTTTTGTCCCCCAAAACTTTTCCATCACAATGCGCATTCTCTCGTCTTGTTTTCACCCCTTCTACGCACCCCCCCCATCCCTTTCCACTTTAAAAAGAATCAGCTTGACCTTTGACCCTCCACTATTTAAATTCCATGCCATTCAAGATCAACCAGCAGGCTTTCTCCTATTTACTAGAGTTATTCTCATCTGAGATATTCTCTTCTTCTCCCCCTTCGGTCACATGATGGTACAATCCAAGGACTAGTCGGATGTTGTTGAATAGAGAGGTAAAGTTCAACTTCCCCCATCCACCACCCCTTTACCTCCACACCGCTGCCGCCACAGGAACACACAGGTGGGTTAGGCTACAAAGACTCATTGCAGCTAATCCGGTGAGGAAGTATTAGTGTGGCTGGTGGCGAGCAGATTCCTCCCGGAGGAATAAAACCATTCACTGCTTTTTGGCCTTACGTGATGACTGCAGGATAGATGTAGTCAAGATAACAGCAGCCCAAAAGTTGCTGTTACGAATAACTTAAAACTGCAGTGTTTTAGTAAAACATTATAACCAAGGTTTTTTATTTTACAGGAAATTAAGCAATAATCACTTCATCTGAACCCTTGATGTGAGAAAATTTAACTCTTTTTACCAAAATTTTTTATTTTTTATTTATTTATTTCTGTGTGTCTTCATGTTACTAAGGTACAGCCAGAGCTGTCATACTTGAGCTGGAAACAGGACTGGATTTTAGCATGGTCAGTCCAGCTCTAGAAGTGAAATGCTAACCACACATTAAACTACTTAATCAACAATAAACTAAACAGCCAAACAGATGAAAACTGTTTACAGGCCAACAGGGTAGAATAACATCAGTTTCTCCTGACAATAATGCTGCCAGTTTGTAGCATTGTGAAAGAAGCTGGAACAAACTCAGCAGTGCAAATGCAGCTTTTTTTTTTTTTTTTTTGTTGCCAAGATGTAAAGCAAAAGTTAAGTTTGTTGACGGTTCCATTAAAGAGCCCCAAAATGCACTTCTGACTGAAATCAAAGAAGCTGAAAAAAAAACACTGTATGAAAGAATTTCTTACCCAGATGCACACATATACATGCACTCACAAAAGGTGCAGCTGAAAAGCACACACACACACACACACACACACACACACACACACACCATGCACCTCAGCAGCCAATGAGGGATTTATCCCCAGACTGCTGGAATCAGACATTTCAATGTCTCTCAGTGGGGTTTCCATGGCTATTCCATGTACAGAAATAATAAGAGGGGACCCTCGCCTCAGGCCTGGCCCGCAACAGGGACAAATTTACATCTCAAGCACGGTGGTTCAGACCCCTTCCCCTTCTCTACCCCTCCCTTCCTGCTTCAGCATAACGGTCTGCGCGTCTCAACTCCCCCTCACCCCCTCCACCCCCCCGAAAACACTTTCACCGCTACCACTTTGTGCTGCTTCCTCACATAACCCTCCCTCTCTGTCACACACAGGGTTTTCTTCGGCACTTGTGTTCGCTCTTGTACCTCCCTCTCTATTAATTCAAAAGCTTCCTCGTTGGGGTGTCTCCCTCTTTCTTTCTCCTTCTTTTTTTCCATTTTTTCCTTCTTCCTTTATTTTTTTCCTGGACAGGAGGAATCCAACCTCTCTCCACCCAGGCCGCCTTTGATCCACCCCACTCGGAGCCTCGCTATTTTCCTCCCCGAAAAAGAACGAAAAGAAAAAATCACTTCCACCTCGATGATCCCTCTGAAAGAATGCGAAGCAAAAAATCACATTTGGAGAGAGATTGAAGATCATCCTTTGCTTTCTTCTTTCCTCTCTTTTGCTCTCTAGCCAAGATTCAATAGTTACATTCCTTCTTTCCTGAACAAAACATCAATACCTCTTATACAAATAGTGTATCTCTACTTGCAGCTCTAGAAAAAAGGGTGCAGCATAAAAAGTGGTTGTCCTCAAAATAAAGCAAGCCACTACCTCACTTGCCACCACAACACAGAAAATGCCATTTTATGGAGTGCAGTAGCTCTGCTTGCTATTATTAGCTCTCCCTAGTTCCCAGTCACATTCAGGAGTCTTGTTTAGATTCTAAAGTTTCTGCTCACTCATCAGACTTCGTCAAAGGGATAAAAAAAACTGCTTTAAAAAGTTCAAACTTCCTCAAGCCTTTCCCTATAGATTTTTTTTTTCCCCATCTCCTCGTCGACTGCTGCGTTCGTTCTGGGCTACCCGGGCCTGCGTAAGCCTGCCTCAGGGCTGGGATTAGAGCCCGTCCAGAAAGGTGTTTGTGTGTGTGTTTGTGTTTGAGTAAAACAGAAAGAGCGAGCGAGGCAAAGAGTGAGAATAAGAGCGAGAGAGAGAGAGAGAGAGAGAGAGAGATCGACCTCCGTGCCCCCTGGCCCCACGCCTCCTCCCCTCTCCCTTCCTTCCTCCCCCTCCTCCCCCTCCTTCCCCGCCTCTGCAGCGGTACGGCAGCCTCACCTGTGGGGCACTGGCAGTGGAAGGCGTTGATCTTGTCGATACACTTGCCGTTGTGCAGGCAGGGGCTGTTGGCGCACTCGTCCGTATCGATCTCGCAGAACTCCCCCTCGTAACCTGGCCAATTAGCAAGGGAGGCCCAGGAGGGAGATGGATTGGTTAGAGAGAGACACACCAAGAAGCGTTTTCACACTGCTGTTAGAGAATATTGTTGTAACACATTCAAATTATACTCAATTGCTATATAAACAGGTACAGGACTGCAATTAGCAGGTATTTTCTTGTTTGATTATTCCCTTTAAAAATGGCTGTCATAATAGATGTAATCTTTGAGGTGATGTCAGTCAGACAGACTAAGCATGAGATTTTCAGTTCACATCAAACAGGGCAAAGTAAAGCAGCAAATTGTTCAAAACTGTAAGGATAAAACTAACACCTTAAACAATGACTGTTATGAAAACAGTTGCCCTTTATTTTCTGTCAACTGACTAATCATTTTATTGTTATTTGCGAGATTAATCAGTTAGACAGATTGTTTGAGGTACATTATTTCTTTAACTGGGTAAATAATTAAATGATCATTCTAGCTCTAAATAGGACCAAGAGAGGTGGCTGTTGCCAGTTCAATACCAAGCTCTTTCAGTCTGAATGTTGAAGTGTCCTTGGGCAAGATTCTGAACAAAGGCTGTTTCATCAGTGCAGTGTATCATAAAGCACTTTGACTAGACTAGAAATGTACCAGTAGAGGCCTGTATTTTTCAATCCACTCATGTATTTCAGCCTTTTAGTAAAACTTTGGAGTATTAAGAACTCTCATCTGATTCGGTATAAATAAATATGTACATATTTTAGCCCACAGTAACACAACAAAGACTTTTACAAGAAAAGATACCAAGAAGTAGTATATCATAGAAGGGCTGGTGTTCATAAGATACTTGTGAGTCCCCTTGACTTGTTTCTAAGCCTTGATTTACTGAATCAAGGCACCATGAATCCAAACAAAGTGAAATCTTCACTATATTTAAGGGGCAGAGTAACAACATTTAGGAGTAATCAAACTCAAGGTTCGTGTGATGTGCTATAAAATGTGTTAAAGGTTCCTCTAAGATATGTTCCAATGCATGAATGTTATATTTTCTCATCAAACTGTGATGTAAAAACTGTCTTCAAGTGTCTTACCCGGCATGCAGATGCAGTGGAAGTCTCCTATTTGGTCCAGGCAGGTGGCCTCATTCTTACATGGGTTGGACATGCATTCGTTGATGTCCAGCTCGCAGCGCGGCCCTATGTAGCCCTGCTGGCACTTACACTGGAACGAACCCTTGGTGTTTATACATTTCCCTGCATGCTCACATGGGTTGGAACCTGTTTGGTCAGAAAATTACTTTAATTTTACTTTACTTTAATTGGTCATCGTGTACGTACAAGAACTATCAAGGAGCAATTTGACTGTTAAGACATGACAATGAGATGATTTGGGAGATTTAGTGCCTTTGACGAAGCCAAACCAAAGCCTTGACTCTGTGTGATTGCAGCACCCCTTGAGGGTGATATTTAGTGTGATTATGGGCACAATTATGGGTGCAAAAGTACCCATAATAGCAGGAAAGAATGAGTTGGTATTGTTGATCGTAAAAAAGAGTTGTGAATGCATGTGTGATGGTTGAAAAGTTCTCGTGTCACAGTAGTTTAGTTAAATGACTCCCTGACATTGCACAGGTTGAAATGCGTCTTCAATCTTTAAATGTTCAGGGCAAAATCAGAAAACTGACGGAGGTTGTGGAGATCAGGTGGTGTGAGTTTTACCTAGTGAGCACTCGTCAATATCCTGATCGCAGGAAGCTCCGACGTATCCTGACGGGCAGGTACAAAAGTGATGTCCACTGACAGGGTTGGTGTCACAGTTGGAGCCTTTCTGACAAGGGTTGCTGATGCAGGCATCGTCCAGCTGGCACAAAAGTCCTGGCAGACAGTAAAGATGATGGTCTTAATCACTCTTTTCTATTTAAAAGGGACCTCTGATTTTAAACATCAAGTCTTACATCACAAGTCTTAGAAGCAGTACTACATTCAGGTTATATAAACCCTCTTGCGGCTCAAGAGGGAGCAAAATAAAAAAAGATGTAACTTAGATAAGAATTAGAGCTTTAGACTACAAGTTTGACTCTAAAAAGTAACTGGATTAGGGTTAGTTTACCAGACTTCTGTCGCTCACTCCAAAACTCTGTGTAAGCTGCATTAGCTGCTTAACACACCTGGATTTCCAACCAAGCTGTTAGCAGATGATTTGCATTGTGAGATAAGTAGGCAGCAGTGGAATGACTAAAGACAATATCTCTGATTTTGCAGCTGATGAAGTGGACATAATACTCAACAGATGTACTAAGATGAGTTCACACAGCAACATGGTAGTATTTACTTTGAGAAAGGATTTAACTTCATTTGGGGAAAGAGCAGAATGCTGAGGTGTCTAAAACCACATGAGAAACCAAAGATCAGAATTAATGAATGTCACTTAGATGGAGCTCTTACTCACTGTTGTTAAATTAGAGCCTTTAATTGAGTGTTAACTTCCCTTTTCCAAATTATTACACCTAACAATAAATTGCCTTTTTTTAAAAAAAACAGATAATCTATAAAATTTAAGCACATAAGACTGTTGCATTTTTTGACAAAACTGTTTCCTGTTACATTTGAAGAGACAAGTTCAAGTTAGCTAAGATATACATGTAAATACCTGTGCGTCCATGGGGGCATTCGCAGTAGAAAGATGCCACACGGTCATGACAGGTGGATCCATGGTGGCATGCAGCACTTGCACAGTCATCAATGTTCTCACTGCAATCATCCCCAGTCCAGCCATTCACACACACACACTGGTAGCTGCCGTAGGTGTTGTGGCATGTGCCACCATTTTGGCAGGCATTTGGCATCAGCTGGCACTCATCGACGTCCTCTGTGCAGAGCTGACCTGTGGGAGAAACCCGGGGGTCAGAGGATTAAAGTTGGTCAATATCCAAAATATGTACGTGATAATAACTAATTTTTCCTAACTACTAATGGGGATTGAGATATGTGCTGGGTCATCACTAGACAAACCTGTGAATTCAGGTTTACACTGGCAGTTGTAGGTGTTGACTCCATCTACACATGTTCCTCCGTTCTGGCACTCATGACCAGGACAGTCGTCAATGTTGTGGTTGCAGTTTAGTCCTGTAAAACCTGAAGCAAAGAGAGGAATAAAGGTAAAAGACTCTTAATAATTTGTTTCAGTGTGGGTTTGCATTGCCGTCACTGTGTCATTTCTACTAGTGGAGGCCTCAGATTTTCAGTTACTCATCGTTTCTGGTTTGAAAGCCACAAGCTCCAATTTACAACAAAGGGAGCGAAACTCTTGCAGTTAAATGTGGTCAACTGTCTTTTTTCCTCCCAAAAAAAAAGGCAGCTGTACCCTCTTGAGGTCTGTGGCAACCTAGCCATGTAATAACATGCACACTGCTTTACAGTTATACAAGACGCGACCACTGAACTGTACATGTGGCATGATGGGTAATAAAACAAGAAAATAAAAGCCAGTACAAGTCATCACTGCACATGGTGTTTCCAACACAGTTGTTTGTTAAATTCTGACTTCAGGACATACAGCTAGTAAAGCTGACTGTTATCTGTCTGTAATAAATGATCTATATATTTTAAATGAATTTCAGTTAGTTCTGCAAAATAAAATCTAAGTCAGTGCTTTTTAATACTACTTATTTATCAAGCATCAGTATATTGTTTCATCATCCAGTGCTTCTTTACACATTAGATAGCATTTGTGTCGTATGTTTTGAATTTTTTTTCTATAGACACAGAAGTAAAATTTCTCTCTCTCAATGTTAATCATGGCTTAAAGGTGTTTCCACTCAGGAAACATGAACATTCATGTAAACCAGGTGGTTGAAAGCAGTTAAGGGAACATCTTGATCATCACAATCACAAGTTAAATACAAACAAGGCACCTGGTGTATATTTATTCTGAATAATGAAAATGTTTTTAAATACTACTCCTTCTTCATAAAACATTTGCAGATCTTTTTTTCCCTCATAGTGCCACATTTCCCGCATATCTACATATGTATATCCATGTTTGCTGATAAATTGCATTTTGCTGATAAACTGTACCTCACTTTTCGTCTTACCATCGTCTTTTGTTCTGTAAAACATTTTGAAACCAAAGGCAGGGATGTATAATGTGTCATACATGTGTCCTGAGTCATTCAAACAACATTTAAAACATCTCTCATCTTATCCCAAAGGTAACTTGAAGGATTAAGAGCATCAGCCAACTAGGTAAAAGGTTTAGTGTAAAGAATGTTGGGGGACTGATATTTTTTCCTTTTTCAAGACATAGCTTATTATGTCAAGCTGAGAGTTGGGATGGAAAGTTGCCACATAAATTCATCTCATACATTCCTGGAATTTGGAGTCATACAACAACAGACAAAAACAAGGCAAAGGTAGCCTGTGTGAAGGTGATGAGGTAGTGGTCAGGACTGCAGTCCCAGCAAGCTTTGCTGCACTCTGCTATGTGAAAAAGGATGTTGTCCTTTGACCATTTCCTTGCGATAAGCCCCAATGCCTTCCTGCTCTGCCTTGTTCACACACTGTACACACCAAAGCAGAACACACATGTACACAAACACACACACACACACACACACACACAGGACGCAGGAACAGCCCTGCCTTAAATGACATCATAGCATAACCAGCCATGGCAGGCACTGGCATTTAAATTCAACCTGACAGACTTCAGGAGCTCAGCACATATAGAAATGAACAGCCTGACCTTCATTCAAGAAGATCACAGGATTTATCTCAGTTTACAAATAACAGATCTCAGAGATTTGATTGATATTCCTATTTAGCGCTTTTCTACAACTAACATTAGCGGCTTATCAATAAATTATAGAAAGTCCTAGAAACACCTTACAGCTGAACAAAGAAACTCACCTGCCCATCTTTGCAAAATACCATGTCTATAGTCTTGGTAACTTGCTGACTAATTGCAGGGCTGAAGGACGTTTTACACAATGGTTTAGCTCTCTAAGCTAACAGCCTTGTTTAGTGCTCTTTAATTGTCAGTAAGCCTACTCACAAGGCTAGTTGTGGAGTTTCTGAGGCTGGTGAGCTTATGTTACTACATGCTTGCTAGAAAAAAATGCTTAGCTCTCTGAGCTAACAAGCCTGCTAACAGTTTGCAAACTGCAAACCCAATCACAGGGCTGGCTGATGAACTTATAAAGCTGATAAACATGCTAGTGCTAGTCAGTCACAATAATGCTTCAAGCTCTGTGCTACACTGTTTACCCCTCCTTGACAGTTTGCTGTCAGGATTAGGCACCATTTCATTTGATAGTTTCAGGTTAAAAAACTTACTAAGCTAACCAGATAACTACTAACTTACTCTCAGTGGCTGACCTTGTTAACTTGGATTTTTTTTACTCCATCAGGAGAGGTTTAATAAAAAGGGATGGTGTTACACAAAACTCAGTAACATTCTCTATTTTGAACTTTCACTGCTCCCTCAACAGTGTAGGTCACACCACAATTTAGTTCACTCAGATTACTGACTAACCATGCCTTAAAGGGATGGAATCGCAGATCATCAAATCAAATTAAGACTTCAACGTCTCCTCTAATTTAGCCCCATAATTATGTACTCAGTGTAATGTTCTACCTGGCACACAGGAGCATTCGTAGCTGGTCTCTCCCTTCTGGATGCATGTGCCTCCATTTTGGCAGGGTGATGGGTTGCAGGGCAGGTACCGGCTCTCGCAGTGCTTCCCTGTGTACTCTGTCGGGCACTTGCATCGGTAGCCGCCAACATCATTGATGCACGCCCCTCCATTCTTGCAGGGTGAAGGGTTTGTATCACACTCATTGACATCCTGTTTGCAGGTCTTGCCAGAGAAGAAAGGCGTGCAGGTACAGACGTAGTGGGACTCAATGGCAGAGCACTGGCCACCGTTGGCACACGGGTTTGAGGCACAGGGGTCAGCTTGTTGGCACAGTTTTCCTAAAGGTTAAAAGAGATTATGTTCTTGTAAATGCTGTGCTTTATGGTAACCCTCTATATCCTTCAAATATAAAAAAATTTGAAAAATAACAGACACTTAAGTTTTTTTTCCAAAGTCCTGATTAGGGTTTCTACTTAAAAACACATCAAACTATAAGATTAAGGCAGGTCTGTTTGCTTTTTTATTTATTTTTTTTTGTTTGTTTTACCTATCTTGTCCATCATCTCCTAACCTCTCAGACACTTCTTATGACCAACACTCTAGTTAAGAGTTCTAGTCAGCTTTTATAATACTGCTGTGTGTTACCTGACCATCCAGGTGGGCAGCGGCATCTGTACGTCTGGAAACTCTCAAGCTCACATGTGCCTCCGTTTTGACATGGAGAGCTGATGCAAACATTGTCAACAGCTGTCAGGCAGCGGCGGTCGGTGAAACCCAGCTTGCAGGTGCAGCTGAAGTCCACAGTGCTCCCCTTGGTCACAGCACGACACGTGCCACCGTTCATGCATGGCGAGGTGAGACACGGGTCACGAAACTGGCACCTGTTTCCTACATATCCATCCCGGCACCTGAGGAAACACAGGTAAAGAGTTCAGTAACATCTTTTGCAGCCAATGACTTAATGTAAGTTGCTTAAAATTACAAATGTTTATTTGTTTATTCCCTTCCCTACTAATTATAAATGCTTATTTCCTAATTTAAAGAAAAAAAGATTGAATAAACTTCTGTTATGATTTTTTTATATTTTGAAAAAAAAAAACCAACACAACATGATATTTTCTTTTTATTGTTGGCTTACTTTCAGTAAGTCTGTTGAGGTAAATTTAATTATGACTGAATAAAAATAACTTTTGGCTGAGATCTAGTGACATATCAACTGTGACAAGAGACAGTTCAGAAAAAGAACTGTAGTAACTCGATTTATTGCCCAGCCCTATTCTGAATGGTTAGAAAAATATAGAAATGTATAAACATACATGATGTACCATTTTAGTAATTAATGATCAAACAAAACAATGTGAGTTACCATCATTATACAGTGGTTATAAAAAATACTAATGATCTAATAAAGACATTCTATTGTCTTCTACATATTAGTCCTCTAGTAAATGTCCAATCTTTATTTATTCTTCTCATTTAAAATTAGCATTACAAAGTGCAGACTTGGTCAAAAGGAATCCCCACTTTTTTCATCCGTCAAATCTTTTTCAGCTCAGTGCTGATTGAAGAGTTCACAGAGGTAAGACAACATTTCAGTCAGGGTCATGTCTTTGTGCACTGCGATGGTTATAAATCAGCTGCTCGGGTTAACAGCCTTTACCAATAGGACTAACTATCCGTTTCTCTTAAAAGATGGACCTGTCCTGCTGTTTTTACAACACAGCAACATGGCCATGAGAAACTATGTCTTAAACGGGACATTTGTCTTCCTACTGTCACCCCCCGCAAACAATGCATTTCAGGCTGTAAACCAGAAGTGGTCTGAACAGAGGGAGGAGGGGGACAAACTCCTGTGATGTTTCTCACAGGTTGTCTGAGTCATAAACGCCGCTCAGACCCCAGTGAACAAGTTCCCAGAGGGAGAGAGAGAGAAAGAGCGGCTTCAGATCACAGGGACACATCCACACATTTACAATTACAATGAGAGAAGCTGAAGGGTGTCCCCTGAGGATATGGACGGCTCAACAAAGGGGCCACACACACAGAGCATGCACACACGCATTCATACCTACGCAGTGTGAAGTCTGTAACACACACACATACTTATGGGAAGATTACGCACAGGAACTGTTGCGTTCCTCCACACATTTACACACAATACTGTGAGAGGAGGTCAGTGAGACTTGAGCTAAAAAGGAACTGTCGACAATTTTAATATCAAATTATTTAAGTGATTAAGTTTTATCATTCTTGTTTCTGTAAATGATGATATACAAATTTCTATGTTTTCTCTGTCCATTTGAATTAAAGCCATGGGTTTTAGGACTGATCTAACAGTCCAGAAATTTTTGTCCAAACTCTACTATTGCTGAGGTTTTTTATAACCACAACACTGACACTTTCTTGATAACTTATTTTTTTCATTTAGTTTTCATCTGACAGTGACAGATGGTTCAGGTTGCTGAATATAAATGTTGTCTTGACACAAGCTGTCATACAAGAACTAGAAATTAGATTTTAAATCTGCTTAGGTCGAGCTCACATTGACAGCAGGAAGTTGAATTTTTCCTCCAATGGGTGGATGTACTGATTTTAATTGTATGACTTATTGTGATATGAAAAGCTATGAATTTTGGATTGTTGGTCGGACAAAATAAGACATTTGAAGATCTGCAGTTTTGAGAAATTGAGTCTTTTTTAAATTATTTCTTGACATTTTGTCGACTTCATCATTAACTAATTAACCAATTAAAAACAAACAAAAACAAAAACTTCAGTAAAGATTACTTAAGGATGAAACTTAACTTTAGTCACATAGGTAGGGCTGGGATTTGTTTTAAACTTTCACAAACTAAACTTTGCTGCAACATTGTTAAAAACATGTATTTTACTCAGTAAATGTTTAATTAAAGAAGCAAATAAGATTTTTGGTTTGACAAGGAATTCGCAGTCAACCTTCACCAAACAGCACTTGATAATTTCAAAACCAAAAACACCTAAAACCAACATCAGACCCTCTCTGCATTAGACCCTCTCCAACACCACATTCCCATATTCATCACCTTCAGAGATTCAATGCTGTTGTCAACAACACTGGGTGGCCAAAGAGGCTCCATCATTACAAAAACAAAGCATCTCCTCAATAGCACAAGAGACCAGAACAAAAAAAAAATCTGCAGCATTTGGAATTCCTGTTCCTAATCCGTCCTTTCCAAAAGTCGAGACACAAGAAAAGCAGCCATCATGGCACCCTTCAACAGCTCTCAGAGCTGAAATGTGCTCACTTTGACCCTTTTGTCAGCACTCATTCATCCTGAGGACAAGGCAGCATCTATGCCACAGTTTTTGAGCTGCAAGCCAACGTTACAGAAACTTCAAAGCACCATGCCACCACCTCAATGCTCGTTATTCTTCCATACCCAGAGGGGATTTGCTCCAGCATCAGACAAGGGATGAGAAGAGGATGAAACGGAAGACAGTTCGGCGCAGCCTCTGTCAAGAAACATGAAAGAATTCTGAAAAGTGAATTCCTGCTCAGAGGAAAATTACTTGGGAAATGTGTAGAAATAAAAACTTCCAAGGCTCTGTTGTTGTTTATTTTACAAAAAACTTGACAAACAATAGTTCTGTGTGAAAACTGTTGTGTTTTTACTCTCACACAGAAATAATATTGTGCGTAAAACATCCTGCTGACATCAAAGTGGCCTTCCCACGACATTAAAACCTGCCGTCACTCTCAAATACCTGACCAGAGCCAGCAAGTCTGTTAGCCCTGAGGGGCTGGCAGGACCATGTCCCTAAACATTCCCAGGGGGTCCTGTTTGTGTGTGTGTGTGTGTGTGTGTGTGTACGTGTCTGTGTGTAAATGGGGACCGAGCTGTGGCCCCTCTGTAGGGACAGGCGTGTGTTTAGACAGGGTCTCCCTCTCAGGGGATTAGACAGTCTTAGGACTGTGGTAAGAAAAAGAAAACATCACATGCTAGGCTGCCCGCTGCATAAACAGCAGTCGTGAGTGGTGGCATGTCGATACGGAGTGAGAGTGGAGAGTGCTACCTTGGTTGAGTGTCAGTTAGCCCGTTAGCATTGTAGCCCTGAGGTCAGAAAAGCAACAGTGTGAGAAGGTTAGAGTCTAATCAGTTACATGCAATTTTAAAAATCAGTTTTCTTTACGAGATTTAACAGTCAAGTCAAGTTATTAAGTTATTAGTTGATAAATTACAGCCAAAAATGACTTAAAGGGCTTTACTGTCTGCAATATATGACACCATTTATCATTTGACCCTTCAAAAATTTAAATTAAGTACTTTTAGTGCCTTTTTTTACTGTAGTTGCTGTGATAATGAAGCCATAAAATTCAGCAACTTTTCAAAACACTGAAAGATGATACACTAGATACTAAACCTTAACATTCAGGGTCCATATAGGTCCTAATACTAACTGGATCAGGTATCAAGCAGACATGACTAATTCACATTGAACAGGGTTTTAACAATACTGTCATAATCAAATGTCCTGTTTTCGTTGCAGTTTAAAACCAGTTAATTCAGTCTGTCTGCTCTGAGCACCATTATAAATCATGAAAAATCTCTCTGTTCCACTTCCTGATTTAATCTAATACGACACACATATCTTTACATGCAAACTTGTGGTTTAGCTGGAAATTCTTTCACACTCCAAGCATCTGTATCTAGAGGGACAGTAGAAGTTTGTGTGTGTGTGAGTGTGTGTGTGTGTGTGAAGCAGGGAGGAAGGGAGGGGGTGTCAGAGAAGAGAAGCAGCAGATCTGGCCGCTAGAAGGCCAGTCTAGTTTACGTCCCAGCAGTGGCGGGTGCTGAGGTCGTGCGGCGCCACACGAGCTCGCTGGAAAAAGGCCGCAGGGAGCAGGTGCGCATGTTAATGAGGAGACAGCAGCTGCTGCTGCCCCGGCCATTCCACCCCCTCCTCCCCATCCCTTATCCCACCACTTTGCCTCCTTCCTCTCCATGGCACCCCATCCCTCTACTTGCCTCAAGCCGAGACAGGGACAGAGACAGAGGCAGAGGCCCTCCACTGCAAAAAAAATAAGCTTATTACATTAATAGTTAGGTTGAATTAAGAAATCAAGTTTGATTTAATGAGTGGAGAAAAGTTTTCTAACAGGGAAGAAGAGGATCTATCTATAGAAAAACAATTTATAAATATGTAGAATCCATTTTTAAACTGATGAAATGAGTAAAAGTTTGAATTTATTTCAAGAAAGTTCCATCTTTTACTTTAAAATCAACACTAAAAGAAAATTTGAGTTGAACACTTTTTTTACAGTGTTAGTAACTGAATGGGCCGCCCCCCCTCCTTTCCCCCTCTCTTCACTACTTAGCAGAGAAATGAGGAGGGAGAGAGGAAGGGAAAGAGAGGGAGGGAGAGAGAGGGAAGGATGAGTGGGCCCATTGTTTTTCCTCCCCATTCAGTCTTGACCACAGGCTGGGGCATATTCAGCTGTTACACCTCCTCTTCTCTCCCCTTTACCTCCCTTTTCTCCCTGCCTGTCTGTGAAAAAATCCCGCTTGGAATCTTCTTTCATGAAATATGCCTCATCCCTAAAATTATCTCTTATTTTCCTATATTGGTTTCATTTTTTTTCGTTCAAAGCTTTATGGTTGCTGGCATCTGCTTGATTGCCTCTGTGCACCTTCTATCCTTTTAACCCCCCTCTTCTTCTACACCCCCATTTCTTCCTCACTCCCCTGAAACCTTCTTCCAAGTTACTCTGTGCTGCTCTGCAACTTTTCATACTGTGCGATGTTTGAGGCCAAGCGTAAGGCAAAAGAAAAGCTTAAAAATCCGAAACACACACAGACGGGAGGGACAAACAAAGGAGTGTGAAAGAAAGGAAACTGGAACTGGTTTGGTTGGGTTTTCCAGGGGAGAAAGACAGAAAAGGGTTGCCAGCTCAAAAGGAATTTTGGTGTTTACTCAAAAAGAGTCTCCTGTCCCGATTCTTAACCCAACGCTCGCTGGCAGCCTCACTTTATGGTTCCATGAAAAAACTCGCACCAGTTTTGAAAACCTGGCATCTGCCCTCACAAAACAGCCCAGCGTCTCACACTGAAGCCTAAAAGACAAACAGATAGTGCCCCTGTGCCTTTACCTCCATGCACGTGGACTCGCTATCCAAACACACTCTGGCTGAGGTGCTAGCAGTAAGTCAACTGTAGCACACGCTAGGCAAAGAGGGGTAACAGTTTGCTCTTTAACTTGGCAGGAGCACGTCAAATACACGCTCAGCACAAAACAGCTTTTACAGGCATCGGGCTTAACTGCCTCAGTGAGAGCACAAGCGCATAAAGTAGGGAGTGTAAGACAAAAGATATTCAACGACTCTTTTATGGAGTCTTGGCTGTATTCAAAACAAACAGAGCAAAGCAGCTGCTTCAACAAGAGAAATCTGCTGGCCTGGCGAGCGGGATAAGCTCAACAACAGCAGGTAAACTGGTCTGCTGGAAAGGTAAATAAAGAAGACTTAAAAAGAAGGGCACAAATCAGAAGCTGAGCAAATATCAGGTGTTTAGAAGTATCATATAACTGGAGGGACAGCGGTGGAATTATCTCCGCGGTAAGAAAGATACTGTTATTATCTCTTCTGTCATCCCTGCAATGAGTAGCCTTCATTGTTCTCCTCTGCGCTCACTTCTGGGGCCGTCTCTTCTTCTATTGCTGCCGCAGTAGCCCGTGGCAACAGGTCTGCGACACTGATGGGATGCATGACAGGGCCGGGCGGCGGCTCGAGCCTGCAGCAGATGTTGTGGTGACATCTGACCCTTGGCCAGGCGTCACTCTAAAGGGGTTTTCCTCAGTGTCGGCCCAATCTGCCATCTGCCATCTCTCTGAGGTCGCACACAGATGGGGATGAAGGCTTTGAACCCAATATCGAGGCTACACATGTGCACTGTATGCAAATAAAAACCTTGATGAGTACACAGATTTTGGCAGCTGTACGAAGCCCCAAGTCTGTATCCATTTTAAGAAGCTTAGAGAATTAGGTTGTGCATTTATTCAATTATTGTGCCACATAAAGCTCTGTGAGAGACAAGGTCAGTGTCTGGTTCCATTTCTGTAAATGGCATTCTAATAAGGATTATTTTTAGGAATATCTTTGTGTCTTTATCTTTTACAGATTTTTGCAAAAAATAACAAAAAGATAACTAATTTTTAGGCTGTTAATCAAGGCAAAATGTTATTTTTCTGTAACTGGAATTATTATTGGAAACTATTTCTATTGTGAAATATCATCAACAAAGTAATTACTGAGGTATGAGACAGAAACGCATCTCTACAATAAAGTCTGCAACAGCAACAAAGCAACAAACATAGAGATCCGGTTATTCTTTAAAACTGTTACTCAAGTTTGTTCCCCCTCTCTCAGGTGTCTCCTGCAGTGAAAAAGAGCTCTAAGCCAGGATTCAAACTGTGTTAGTGGAGCATGTTTGTACCTCTGCCCCCCCTCCCCTCATCCCTCCTTTCTCCCCACCACCCCTTCTCATTTCCTGGCTGTTTGGTCCTGTGCCTGGGCTAAGTCTCTTTTAGTCTTGTCCGATCCATTCTAAAAGCACTGCCCAAGTAGGGCCTCTCTGCTCTCTTCTCTTCCACACTTTCCAACCTTTTTTTCCGCTCTCTTGTGTTTTCCAAGCAGCATAAAGTGGCTGACCACACTGACAACTGAGCCACCACTGGTGGAGAAAATCGACACTATAAAATGCAACATTAAATTCGGCTTCAATCAGAGAAATTGAGTCTGTAAAAAACAAGAATAGCTCTGCCACTAAAACCAAAGTACAAAAAACAGGGTTGTTGTATGTTGTGGAACTGAAACCAATGTTGCCACTGAATCCCCACTGGCAACAGAAATTACAGGGAAAACGTTGCCCCTTTTTCCCTGTCCTTACCTCCATCCTTCTTTTCCTTCCTCTCTAATCGTACAGGAGAGCTGACTTGACCAGCCCACATCTGGCAGACTTCATTAGAGACCCTGTTTATTTGGGAGCATTACTATTATGGACACAGCCCATGGGAACGAGCCAGCTCCCCCAGGGATCAACCACTCTGTGTGTGTGTGTGTCTGTGCCTGTGTGTGTGTGCATGTTTTAGTGTCATAGCAGCCTTAATGACTTCTGCCACTGCCTACTTTACGAGCCTGGGAACCACTTCAAGGCTCTGCGGGTGTCTGGACGTGTATCTGACAGTGCAACTGGACACTGCAGTTGTTACTGTACATGGCAACTTCAAGGTTTGAGCTGAAATGTCCGAACACTGCATCCCACAAGCGCCAAGTTGTCCCTCATATCTCAAGCCTATGATTACACTGTCAGCATTGGAACTTATGCGTTGCTTGCAAAAATCAAGATGGCAAAACTTATACCTGCACTCTTAAAGTGATACTGAAAAAACCACAAGTAAATCATTTAAAGACTTTGAAGTGTTTTGGTGGCATCTTTGCACTCTGAACTGTCAGCTCTATCAGATACATTATGCTTCACTTCACAACACCACAGATTGTACGAATTACAGCTGATAACTGTATAGTTGTTGTAGTTATTGTATAAGCAGCAGCTTTTTTCTATTTTATTCTTTTCTATAATTTTTTGAATGTTTAACAGATGTTTTTTGTGAGTTGAGAGTTATGACTTGGAGAAAAAGGAACTTCTCTCAAATTCAACTCACAGTTTCTTTGACTCAAGTCTCTCCCTCTGCTTTAACTTATTTAAAAACAATATCAAACTCACATTTCTAAAATAATTTCTGTAATTTCAATCATCTTTTTTCTTTCAATATATTAATAGTTTTAACAGTCTAGTGCGCTGTCCTTCTTAAATAGAGCAGTAAAAAAGTAGAAAACTATTAAGGGATCCATTTCACCCCACTCAGAACTTCCTGGCTTAAACACTATAACTTGTCATGTGTGAACTCCTTTATGAGCCTTGAGGAAACTGTCATTTTTTCCCTGCATAACAGATGCTGTGATTGGCGTCGGTTTTTCAGTCTGTTTTGCTGTTTAACTGAGCAAACTGCTCTGTTTCACTACAAAGGCATCACACTTCATTCTGCTAAATATCCCGTCACTGAGTGAATATCAGGCAGTGAGAGTGGTTGAAAGCTAAACGCGCACCTGGCAGACAAAGTCGATCTGTTCCTGTCTTGAGCTGAATGGGTAAAACCACAAGTAATCATGGGTATTATGAAGCATGCTGCAGTGTGGGTCAGTGCACGTCCCTCTTAGTTGTTATACTATAACCAAAAGACAGGTGGTCTGGCTGAAAGGAAAAAAAAGAAATGAGGAAGTGTGGTTTGGAGTATGCCCTGTGTCTTTGTTTCACACACACACACACACATGCACACATGCACACACACGCTTGCTACACTACCACTCCTCTCAGCCTCAGATCAAAGTTTATGTGATTTGTCTTGGCATATGCCAACTAGGGGGGGCTCAAATATCACTAATCTTTGACACTGAGATTCTCCACAACCTAGTCACTTCATTCAGCCAGAACACTCTGACGATCAGCCCTCTCACCAGCCGCACTCTTGCCAAAGGAAACCCAACACCGGCGGCAGCGGCCTTATAAAAGGCCCGCGCTGTGTGTTTCTCGTTGTGTGATGATATGATCAGATACGGCACCTTTTCTTCCCTCTGGCTATTCCGAGGCTGTTTCCTGACTCTGAATGGAGTTGTAGGATGGGAGGGGGCTGCAGTGTGTGTGGGGGAGGTTAAGATGGACTCATCTGACCCAAGCAAACAGAGGTGGCATTAAGGAATCCCAGGAACCAGAGAGACAAGGGATCACTTTCATTGAAATGGAAGTAAACATTAGTAGCTACAACACATATCAAAAAGACTTAAAGGCTATTTTTTGTTTTCTAATGCAAACAATGAAAATGTAATTTGTAACTGGCTACGCAAAAAATCCAAATAATCACTTCTAAAGAATTAGAGCTGACAGAAAGTTGGCACATGTATTCATGTATTTTAGCCATATTTGTCAGGAAGATAATGCCTTTGACGATGAGAATTGGACATCAATACTTTCTCAAGTCCACTATAAAACAGAATTTTTAGCACTTAACTCATATTGAAAAAATGTTATGCATTTATAATAGAGCTCACAGATTTCCTGTAAAATATAAAAAGAGAGATGCTAACCTATCCCAACACTTACTCAAAATGAGTACAAGTAACAATATTTCTCTCTTATCTCACAGTATTTGACTTATTAGTTTGGAGAGCAGTTTTAGTTTTGTTGGTGTTTAAGTCCAGCTTACTGTCAACTGACTGACTGATTACCTAAAGCTCAAGCAGCTTGTGTCTTTGTATTCAACAGAACAAGAACCAAGTCATCTGTCTTTACTGACAAACTAGAGGAGTTTCCTACCAAACTGGCCTCAACTATATAAACTCCAGGCTCAAATCTTTAAATACATCATTGTGTGACTCCTTAAAATCAACAGGCTGTCAGAAATCAGTTGTATTTTGTCATCACACTGACTAACAGAGGATAAAGGTATGTGATCTCTCTGCAGCATCCTTCCTCGCCCCCTGAGCCAGCTCGACATCTTTCATCTCTCTGGGCAGACAGAAGCTCTGCTTTGATTCTGGTCTTTGTGCCACTGGAATTTGGGAGTTATTTTTCCTGGTCGGCACTGGATCAGCTCTGTCACTGCTCTCTCCTGCTGCCAAACCTCCACAGCAAATGAGAGGCCTCCTCAAAGCTCTTTGGAGATAAACTTCAGTCAGGATCTCAGCCAGAGAGACCAGATATGAGGAGGAGAGGGTATTTACGGTATGGCATGTCGAGTAGGCATCTCTGTCAGACTATATAAAACTGAAGCATGCGATGCCACCTACTTAACCTCATGCATAACACGTGTGTTCAAGAGCTTTCTGATTAAGGTAAAAACACATTGTAATATTGTCAAGAATGAAGCGAGGTTCTGCTTTCATTAGGAAATACTAAAATACAGCTTATCGTTCACTAAGCCAAGTTAACTAATTACACATAATTACTGCATTAGCCAAATGCTCCTCTTAACACTGTCAGACCTTTACCACTTTTCTTTGAAGAGTTCATGAAACAGGAAAGCATCACGCTAAGCTTTAAACAGGATCCACCTGGTTGCAATTATTTCTTTCTGTTCAGTTGTGTTCAGCTTTCAGTCCCTGATGCTTCCAACTGGGCTGCTTTACGGGAGTTGAAGCATTTACTCATCATTGGTTGCAGGAAGTTCATGTACCAATAAAAGGAGTGGAGTTAGCCCATGAAAACAGCTGTATAATGTCTGTTATGAATTTGACAGAATATGAGTTATCTTGGTTTTGGCTAAAGATGCCTGAATTTTTTAACAAACTGGGGGCAATGAGTTTGAAACACATGGTCTTTTACTGGGGAGAGTCTAAGGAAAAATGCTATTGCCTGTATTACCAGCAAAATTTTAAACTTAAATAATAGAAACTGAAAATGAAGCATTAAGGCTTTCTGGGTAAATCATTTAAGAACCTGCCATCACTCAGACAAAATATTGTGAGAGAAATTCACACAAACAAGAAAACTAAAGCAAATATGACCAGAGAAAACATCTTTACTGTGTTTTAGCCACTGTGAATAAGTAAATTCAGTGAGTTATTTTTAAAAGAGATCAGGTTCATGTTTGTAATTAAAGGGGAATAAAAACAGTATCGTTTTGTGTGGTATGTCAATTTTGGGCTCTCAGGGTTAATTTACTCTACAGTAACTCAAGCAGGCCAAACTAAGCACAGAACAGTTAAACAATCTGACGTTAGCAAAGCCTTAAACGCATATTATAAATAAATTTAATATGCAAAATTTGTATTTTCATCATTAATTCATCAGCTGGATACTTTCTTTTCAAATTAATCAATTGCCTAGTTAATTTCATGTCCAAGAAAAACCATAAAAAAATATATCTATCACAACTTCCCTAGACACAGAGTGACAAAATGTGCAAATTTCTCTTTTTTTGGGTTAAACTTTAAGCCCAAAACCCTGATATAGTCAATTTGTTGTTGTATATGACAAAGAAATCAACCAATCCTTACATCTGGAGCCAGAAAATCAGTTAACAGTTTGTCACAACATTTGCTTAAAAATTTACCCAAATAATTAATCATCATTATAAAAGCAGCTACTTATATTTTATGCCAACTTTTTATTCCAACTCTTAATGTTTGTTTGTACTATGAATACTTTGCTGCTCAGACAAGTCTCCAGCCTTCTGGTGGCACAGTGACACAATAATAGAACAATGTTTAAAACCCAGACACACACAAACACACACACACAATGTCTCTGGCTGAGCCTTGTCTGCCCGCTCAAACTTTTTCAAAACTCTGACCATGTCCATCTCCATGTTTAATTGGAGAATTCTGAGGAGGAGGACAGTGCAGGGGCACAATGATGGCTTTGTGGTCCAATGAGGAGGTGGGGAAGGTGGGTTGGGGTGGAGGGGGTCGCACTGAGTGATTGAGAGGTGAATAACACAACCAGACCAAATTAAGATGTGGCGGGGGGCCGAGATGGCTGCCTGGGTCTTGCGCTCCCTGAAGCTGTGACCCAGCCGGCTGATCATCATTCCCCCGGTCACC
Organism: Acanthurus lineatus; assembly: GCA_029814665.1. Classification (NCBI taxonomy): domain Eukaryota; kingdom Metazoa; phylum Chordata; class Actinopteri; order Acanthuriformes; family Acanthuridae; genus Acanthurus; species Acanthurus lineatus. Next base: position 11,321,193 of record JAPZDV010000022.1, read on the forward strand.
AAGCTCTGCGACAGTAAGATGACACTGGCTGCTGCTGCTCATGCCAGGATGGTAACCGAGCCAAGCGCAAAGTAGATCTATTGTTGTATAAACGAGTTCTGGGCAGAGCTGAAGCTTACTGGTTTACATGAGGACTGAAAACAATCTCCAAAATACAAAACTCAGGAGACAAAATGTAGGACCTTGTCTCTGTTTTTTTACAGGTTAAAAAACATCTAGCTCATGCCATCTGTCCTAGAGACTGAGAGAGAGAGAGAGAGAGAGAGAGAGAGAGAGTGCACTGAGGGCTATTGAGGAGGGGACAAAATCCCAGGAGAGAGGAGGGGGTGGTAGGAGGACAGAGTCTGAGGGTCTCTCTGGGAAGCCTCACCCAGATTAGTCACACAGAATTAATCGCAGCAGAGAACAATGGTCGCCGAGCTTCTGGCAACCCCAGCTGTCGCTCCGTGAAAGAAAAAGAAAAGGCAAGATTTAAGGCTGCGAGAGTTTGGCTGCAGAGTGTGGTGGCAGAAACACACACACACTCACACACGCACTCACACTCATGCACTCTCACAGTGACCCCTGTCCTCATCAATGTCCACTCATTTCTGTCTGTTCTCTGACCATTTGCCTCCCAGAAATAGCAACACTGGTGTGAGCGCTCACATGTCAACCAAAAATCTGAGTCATTTCAAACCCCACTTTCACACCTATTTCCCACAAACCTTCACTGCAGGTATTCCTCACCATTTATTGGTCGCAGAGAGACACACAGATGTTAAAAACTTACTTGCACTCTTCATTTCCATCTGGACTGGCTTCACACTTCCCCTGGTTCAAACATATCTCCGTGGAGCATCTTAGACCTGTGAATGGAAAGTTTTACTACACCTGCACTTTCTCAAAACTTTTTAAGAACTTTAAAGCATGTCTGAAACCAGCAGTTATTACAATATAACACCTGCTCCAGGTGAGGCATTATTCGCCTCAGGAGAATTATTAATAGCACAGGTAAAACTCCATGAATGTGAAGTCAAGGTGCGACTCTCTCCACCTCAAAGTACAGTTTTTGCGGTAAAAAGGAACTTGACACTAGTGTAACAGTTGCATGCTCCTCTCTGCAGCTGTCCCAAAAAGAATGTGACATTTGGGGAGTAACACAGCTTCGCAATAATGTATCAAAAGAAAAAAAACAGTGATGTGAAACTAAACTGTAAAGGCATGCGACAACATACTAGTGAGAAAAGTTGAGTGTTTGCTGGACAAGTGCAACAGATGCCCGGGCAAAGTAAAACAACCACAATAGGGCAGTGGGTTTGTGAAGACACGTTTAAGGGAAAAGCCAACAGATGCTTTGAGTCTTATAATAAATTGGATTAATGCAATTTAACTTTGAGCTGTGTGAGTCTGCAGAGCGAGTCTAAAAGGTTTGAGAAAAATTGCGAAACTTAAGTTTCAGTTAATCACTTTACAAAGCACGTGAATGCAACAAGTTTAAAGCAAACTCTACTCTGAGCTCTACAAAGTAGATAAATCTAAAACTAATCTTCCTGAGGCAGAAAACTAAGAAAATCAGACTGAATTCAAATTCAACCCGCCACTTACCTCGTGTTAGTGCTATCAGCGACAACAAGAAAGTTAGTTTCACAAAGAACATATGCATTCCTTCTGGTTTAAAATGGTTGTACAAATCCACGTGGGTTTTTTCATAGATCCGATATTGTGTCTTCCTTTTCGTCAGATAAAAAAAGAAAAAATAACAAAACAACTTTCAGTTCATCCTCAAGTAGATCCGCACAGAGAAAGTAAAGCGCGTCTGTGAACTCCGAGCATGGGATGTTGTCACTTCAGATCCCGGGTTGGAAATGACTTGAGGGACTCACTTCTCCCATCCGCTGCTCCGCATCGAGGGGCGTTACACTCACACACACTCACACACGCGCGCACACACACTTGAACAATCACACAGTTGGAAAACCAGACAGGCACAAGATGTACAACTTGATAAAGAGGTATTGTGCGAAGGTTTAGTTTACGTTAACGTGGTGATCATTTAACTTATAAGTAAGAATCATTAGTCCAGCAATTAGTCTGAGCCATCACATCACTAATAATGTTAAAGTTAGCTTTTAGTTTTTACAACTTTAGGTTTAGACTGAAAACAATCAGACAGTTGAGTTAAAGAGGACGTAAGGAACTTTTATCCTCTGAAAAACGTCTTAAAAACTTTATTTACAAAGTAAATAAAACAGCTTACCTCAACTGTGGTTGTATTTTATAATCTGACATTGTGCCAACTGTATCTGATAAAGATCTGCTTATCACCCATCACATGTTTTTTAATGGGAAAAGTTTGTAGTTACTTAACATAGGCTACACCTACTGATAAAAAATAATTAAAAATTAAGTCTGTGTAGATTCTCACTCATCCAGGTCATGATTATCTTGAAGAGTCATAAAAACAAGGCAACTGGACTAAGTTGAGTTTTTGGGAAGACGTTTCACTTCTCAAGAAGCTTCTTCAGTTCAGAACTGAAGAAGCTTCTCGGATGAGAAGTGAAACGTCTTCCCAAAAAGACGTTTGATGAGAAGTGAAACGTCTTCCCAAAAACACAACTTAGTCCAGTTGCCTTGTTTTTATGACTCTTCAAGAAAAGTGCTTTTACTTAATTATTTCATGCCATTCATCACACGGACAATGATGGATAGACGATGCCTACCTATTTGATGCAGAGCTATTCCGTTGCATCTCACATTATTGTTTATATATGTTCTCTGCACAAAAAACAGTGAATTACTTTCTTTTTCACATGGTTATTTCTGACTTAAAATCTAATTGGAAAGGTCTTCGTCTCACACTTTGTCAATTACCTGTATTGTCTGAAGAAAGCAAAACTGGATCAAGGACTTGTCCAAGAAGTTGTCAGAGAAATAGCCATCTACTCTCAGTTTGTCAAATTGGTCAATCCAGAACTAAACACACTCACTTCGCAAGATCAGCCACCATCGTTCAATGCGCTGGTTTCCAGTGCTGGGACCAAAGGTTACACTGTCCTTCTCGGCTCGGTTCTCAGAGAAAATCAAAAACCGCTGCATTTCCACTATATGGCCATTTTCTGTTCCTAAATCAAGTCTGAGTCTAGCAGGGCACCCACCAGCATTAACCACTGCATCCATAAAGTAGCCAGCAATAGTTTTTGGGTCACTGTTTGTTTTATAAGCCTCAAACCATATCATCTTTCTGGAAAATCTGTCAATACATCCACTGATTGCAATTCCAAAGGCTTAAGCTTGTCATAGCCATCAATGTGCCAGACATAGTTCGGACCACAACTGTGGTAAACACACCTTGCAGTCTGTTTCTTGACCTCAGAGTCACACCTTCCCCACCCAAAAGCCGTACAAAACATTGGGCTGTCTCTCTGTCAGTCACAATTCCGTGTAACCAGCACCAACACTGACCAGATGTTTCCAGCTGTTGCTCAATGAAGGATACTACTTCAGCCACATCCGTCTTATTCTCTCTACGCCAGAGGTTCTTCTTGCTTAAAATCCTTTCAAGTGTACGTTTGCTCAGTATAATCCCATGCGAATCAGAGAGTAAATGAAGTATTTCATCCGTTGTAAAGCCCTGTTTAAAGTCGTCCTCAATGTACTGGCAGTCCATTTCTGTGTCAAACTATACAGGATTCACACAAAGAACTGCTGCTTTTCTCTGTCAGTACAACTGAAGCGCATGCCCATTTTTTTTCTCGTAATTATGAGTTTTAATCTTGTAATTATGATTTTTTTATCTCGTATTTGTGACTTTTTTATCTCCTGATTATGACTTTTTATCTCATAATTATGTCTTTTTATCTCGTAATTATGACTTTTTATCTCGTAATTATGACTTTTTATCTCATAATTATGACATTTTATCTCATCTTTTCTTTTGACTGGGGGAAATGGGCTTCCATAGTTTTTAGTTCTAGCTATGCAAACATCTTAATGAATTATTGCTGATGGTCTTAAATCTTTTGTGTTATACAATAAATGAAATACAATAAATTTCTTTCTTTTTGCCTGATGGTGATAGATATTTTTTTAGACTACTTACTGGTCTTATTGTCAGGTGAGTTACTACATGAAAGCTTATTAATATGTGTAATATGTGTTAATCTTAAATGATCAAAAGTATTTCTTTAAAAAAAGGGGGGAGATGACCTGGATATGTTTAGCAGATCGACGTGGCACTTGGCCCGGATAGCAAAGCCTTTTTAACTGAGCTGGGCAAGGCTGTACCCTTATCAGATGCAGATCTAGAATCCAGACCCACACCGTCATTGGGCCGTTGTGGAATTGGACTAAGGCAAAGATCTATTCACTGCATCTATGCCAGATGTCACGGAAGATGCTCTTTGCTATCTGGGCAGTAACTTTATTTTTTTATCAAAAATGAGTTTAAATAATTTTTGCACTATCAAAGACATCCATTCTCATGTGGACACATGCTTTTTCTCATATGTGTCGTATTTTGGAGAAAAGAGGGAATCGTAGTTATGGTAACTTAGGGTAGCTTACGGTAAGAGCCTCACAGAAACGAACCACCGTAACTTCAGTTAATGAAATCTTCCATTGTTTTACTGCCCTGAAGTTGAGTTACTGTACTTCTCCTTTGTTTAGCGTCTTTTTAAAGTACCCTGATACAAGAACCATTACAACCAAATAATCACATCTTGTAAGCAGTCAGATAGTAAGTGCAAGCTAGCATAGCCCAGCCTAGCTTAGCCACTGATTAGTCCTTACCTACTCGTCACAACGCTGTTCACAACAGTGAATACTAAGATAATGCCAGACAGCAGAACCTTATAAGTGAACATTACATTTGTCATGGCTTTGAATTTGTGTGTTTTTGTGTTTGTTTTTCTGCTGCTCATCCCTTTCTCCCTCTCCCTTTCATTCAGCAGATTCGAGCAGAGAGGCGGCGCTGATCGATTCAGGAGGGAGCCTTACGGGCCACACCTGCCTTTCATCGCAGTCAGGCAGTCCTTAAAAGTCATTCATTCTCTGACTCTGGTGCCAGACCATTGCATTCATGCCTGCGTTCTCTGTGTCTTCGCTACTGAATCGATCTGCTTTTCCCTCGTGTATTTTCCAGCGTTTACTATTGTTACTAGTGTCTAGTTATTCTTCCAGTGAGTTTTTAGTCCTGGGCATTTTTTGTTTCTAGCAATATCGTAAGTCTAGTTTTTTCCCTTCAGGTGATTTCCTGTTGTACTTTTGCCGTTGTGGTTTATTGTGTTTTTTGTAGTTTTTCTGTTTTTCCTATTTTTCCCCGTAAGGGTGTTTTTTGTTGTGACTTTGGTTAAGTAAATCATTCCTTGACTCGACGCTGCATTTGGGTCCTGGCTCTCATTTACTACACTGTAACAACATTCCCCAGAAGTTGGAGTGTCTCTCTGCATTAGGCATCACCCTCAGCTCGTCCCACACAGAGACATACACAGACACACAACTCACACACTCAAAAGCAACAGTAAGAAATATGCACAGCAGCAAATTAAAAGCTTACCTTATTTCGTAAGGAATCATAATAAATCCAATTTATTAACATTAGGCAGATGCCATTCCCACGCTGTTCTCCATGCAAGACCATTACTCCAAAGCATGCAGGTGCATGGCAGCCTGTCAAAGTTGAGGTAATGGTTATTCCAAGTCCAGCTTTGTTGGCGCAGCCATCCTAAAGGGTCGAAATACCGGTAAATCTTACCGTCGCATTACTGAGGAAAACAACACAACAGTCCATCTTAGTGGGGCCAGAAGAGAACTTTATTTCGCACATGCGCACATATAAAACACTTCCTGTAGTTCTTCACATCACTATAAGAGCACATTCAACAACAGTCTTATATAGTTAACAAGCTTTAAGTATACTCCACAGCAATGTGCACTCAAGTTAAATTTTCTGCTCTCATAAACAAAGTGATCAACATATCAACTCTCAGCTCATCACTCCACCTCAGCTTGAGTAGTTGAGTAGGGAGGAGAGAGATAGATAAAAATATTAACTGTATGATCCCAGCTATAAACAATACTCTTTGCCACCACCTCACCACATAGGCCATCGTCCCTCCCTACTTACCTTTTGTTGAAAGCTTGTCCATTTGAATTAGCTGAATGGTTTGGATCCTCTTTTCATAACAAAGATACTGTGCAATTACTTTAAATGACTAAAACATTTTTCCCCAGTATTTGAGTATATGTTTTTTATAGTTATGTGCACATACATTTATGTTCACTACCGCTGGTCACAATGTCTGTGTATTCTGACAATTAAAAAAATACAAACCTGACATAGACCAAAATACCTTCTCCATATTACTGTAGGGGGGTCTGTGCTGCAAACAAAAAATACAGTTTCATGTAGTTGAAATTTACAGAAATATCAGAAAATTACACAGTCACCTCAATGTTTGGCCTTAGACTCCATAGGGGGTTACTGTAATTCTCAAACAATTGAGACTGATTTGAAAAACTGCAAATTTAAAGTTAAGTTGGAGAGTAAACTGTATGCAGCCCTAGGCCCCATGTTCCAAATTAAATTCTTCAATAAACTGAAGAAAATATATTGTTAATGTACAAATAAGAAATGGAGGTGGTTTCAACATCAAACCCCACTGTTGAGGTGAATAGGGGTGCAGCAGTATCCACGTCCCTCACCAGTGCGAGACCCCTGTGCTCCAAAATGCAAGAGATGATGTCAGAGAAGATATCAGAGGAAAGATGGAGGGAAATATGGAGAAGCTACTAGGACCTGACATGCACACAAAAAATCCTGGATTTCCCACTCTTTAATTAAACTTCCCACCAAGAAAGTTACTGTAGGCACAGCCGGTCACTCATCTCTGGCTAAAGGACTACAGTGCAGTGCCAAAGCAGGTGTGTAAGCCATTCCTTTTATCCACTTTGGGCTACCACTCCAAGAATGACAGCTTAGTCATCACCATGATGGGGAGGTCAAACATTACACACTGTAGTCCACCAAAGGATCAGAGAGGAAAGAATGTGCCAACAAGCAAGCTGGATATGAAGCCTTTGAATGAGCACATTGACTCATTCGACCCATTCGTGAGCCACTACTGGAGGGAGCGAGCTTCAAATAGCAGATACCTCCCAAGTGACATTAATATCAAGCTGATGTATGCAGATTACTTGGAGAAGGGCAACAGCTGCTCATATGAAAGCTACCGCGAAGCTGTCAAGGAGATAAACATCAGCTTTGCAAAGCTTGAAGAGGAGGAATGCTAGGAATGTCTACTGCTGGATCAGCATGTGAGAGGTAACCACAATGAGATGGTGATGCCATAGGCTGTCTGAAGTGCCAAAGGTGGCATAAACATAAGGACTCTGCTGTGGAGAGCAGGATGCAATACCAGGCTGATACGAAGAAGGACTTGCCAGAGGGGACATCTATGAGGAGTCTTGGCACGCCTGATGTACTGCTTCTTAGTATACTGTAGTGATATAATAAATGGTGTAAATAAATAATTTTAAATGATTAAAACATGCTCTTTTATTGTGCATCTGTATCAGACTAAGGATTTTTTTCCTATGTGTACTGGTTTTTAAAGCTAAAGTTGAAAGTTAAAATGGAAGTTACTGCCTTTTACTTTGGCATGACACAGTATATTTTGGTAAGCTATGCAAATGAAAAATACAGTAACTGCCAAAAAAGGGTCAAAGGTCAAATCAGAGGTCAGGATTAAAATGTAGAAAAAATAACCTTATGTAAAGCTACAAAATGACACAATATCTAGTGATCTGCCTGCAACTGTATTGGCTGGACAACAAGAAAATTTTGAGTCATTTTTCACAGTTTTGCATTCTGGGATGTTACTGCCTTTGGACAGTATATTGGAGGCAGTATATTGATTAGGTAATTATAATTATTAAAGTAATTATTTATCTTAGTCCCATATTGATGGTTAGTATACTTATGGGACTGATTCAAATTTGGCTATCATTTTCCTTTTTAAGGGTAATGCTTTTAAGGTGGATTTAATGTAAATTGAATCCTATTACTTAGGGTAATTGTTGATTAATTCTGATAGCCAATCCTCACCTCCCTAACATCAAATAGACAACTCCGCTTTTATGTTACACAAATACTAGCACACACTGGACATTAAAAACAGTTAATGCCAAGTCTGTGCGTGTTTTTTAATGTTATCAAAAACTCTGTAGAGTTATGAATGTTTATGGCAGTTTTTAATTAGTTGCCAGAGATTCTAGAATCTCCCAGAACTAAGGAGCTCAAAGCTTTCTTCCTAATCTTTTTAGTGGCTTTCAGTATTAACTAACTATATTGCTTGCCATTTATACAACCTCAGAAAGTGAGTTCCTTAATTTACAGTTTATGTTACTATACTAAGCAGAAAGATGAAAGGTTAAGATACACCACACAATAAATTTGTACAAAAGTTCTAAAATCTGCTGACTGACACTGAGGCCACTGAGTTAACGACAGAATCCTTGTGTGTGTAACGGTGTTGAAATGAACAGTTGATCTCACTTTCCAGCACTGAGTTGATTACTGTTAGTTTTTTAATTTATATTGAGTTAAATTTCTTATTAATTACTTACGTTACACATTTTTGTTTACATTTACTGCTTATGTTGTTATTTTTGTTTGGTTAATGAGTCATTTTGAGATTTACCATATGTGCGGTGTGCACTGAATGCCTCATGAGTCCGTGCAGACTTCTCGGGCGATTTATTTTTACGTAACAGTTTTATTTCTCGCGGACTCATGGTAAGGTTGATTTCTGTTCAGCTTCGTCAAAATAGTGGTTTTATTTAGTTTTAAAGTGTGCTTGAAGGCAGTACATGATTAGACAGACTCCCAACAACACTAGCTGATGTTTAGGAGAAAGTAATCTGTGTTGAATGTGGATCGAGAGCAGTATTTTATAACTTCGCTAGCTAGCGATAGCTATATTAGCTTTATACGAACAACAGCTGGTAACGTGATTGATGGAGACTGTGATTACTTTTATTTTGTTTCAGCTTTGTGTTGTGAAGGAGACATCTGTGGAGGAACTTCCTAAAATTGTATTTCCATCACCAGGAAAAAAATTTGTGTTGGCACGGAAAGTGACTGTTGTCACGAATCATCATTCCAACATTACACAACGCAAAGTCTACCCTGTTACATGTACATTTCTTTAATGTACACTTTGTAATTATAGAGAGGATCAGCTGGGTGTCCAAAAGAGTAGTACAGGGTAAAAAGAGTAAAAATTATTGTCTGCCTACAGACAGACAATGAGAATACAGACAGACAGGCCATTAACAAAGGTCTAACTGTAACTTACAACTTAATGCATTGAGTCCCTCTTGCCTGTTTTATATCACCAGTAAGATATTTTCCCCCTTGTGAAGGAACTTCTCTAACCCCCTCCCCCAGGCCTTTTCACCTCTTTGTCTGCCACTATACTTCTTTGCTCTTAAGTAGAGCAAAGTTGATGGCGGTGTCACACAGTCCCTTTGTTATAGTCAGTGTTATGTCTTAGGGCTCTAATTTCGTAGTGCAGCCAAACCTGCAAATTAAAGAAGACATTATGGGCTATAATTTTGTGGTGCAGCGCAAGGTGGCAGAGCGTGGCGCACCCCGCCCAGTGGTAATTTCGTCCGGCGCACCACCGTGCGCAGGTAATTTGGTAGACTGGGCTGCGCCGAGATGGGTGTGGTGGCGCACCAGGGGGAGGAGTCGACAGATTCAGCTTGGTGCAGTGACAATTTTGTGACAAAATAGTGCGCCGAAGGTGCGCTGAAAGCTCACCAGCTCCAACCTGGTCTATTCTCGGCGCAGGCAAAGCGCGCCCGGCGTAGTGGTAATTTGGTTGAGTGCGCACACTTCACCAAAACCTCACAATACAATATCAAGTGTAGACCACATTAAACAGGAGAACTGCTTACAATAGGTGACAAAATAGGCATAAAAATTCAAACAGACAGTAGCAAGTCGGGAGTCAGCAGCAGAACTGTGCTTCAGAGGATTTGGGAGAAAGATGATATGTAAGTTTTTTTGAGTATAAGTATTGCAGCATTCTGGATCAACTGTCAAGTCTTTAAGACTTATCAAGGATGCCTAATAAGGAATTGCAGTTTGAAAGCAACGAAATACATAAACTAATTTTACATATATGAGAGAGGATGTGCCTCTATTTTGAAATGATATGGCGATGAAAAAAGATCATCCTTGAAGTTGGTTATTATGTGAGTATGTAAGCATATATAGGGTAAGTAGTACTGGTCCAAGCACCAGACCTTGTGGAACACTGTGACCAATTTGTACAGAAGATTTATGTTTATATATACAAACTGAAAGCAATCTAATTTTTTGCTTAATCAGAATAGTGCTGTTTCTTTAATTCAAATTTTATGCTCCAGTGTTAGTAGTACAATATGGTCAGCGGTGTCATGTACATCACTGATATCCGACTAGACAAGAGCAGACATAAGTCATATATCTGATGCTAATAAAAGGTAATTAATAACTTTTACCGATGATGTCTCTGTGCTGTGTACTTTAAAGCCTGATTGAAATTCTTAAAATTAGTTATTTTTATGCAGAAAATCTCAAAACTGATAAGCAACTACTTTCTCAAAGTTCATCGAGAGAAAAAGGAAATTAGATTATGGCCTATTATGGTCTCTTTACCTAGATGCTTACAACTATCTTGCTAGGTTAAATGAGAGTCTTTCAAAGTGGCTGAATACCCTTTTTTTCTAAAGAACTCATAGGGCTCTATTTTTGTAGACCAGGCGCGGTGCACCTGCCCTGCGCCTCGCCTGCACTGCGCCAACAGGGTGTGGCCAGCGCATTTTGCAATTTTCATGCATGGCGCAGTCCAGCGCAAGCACGGTACACCCACACCTCCGTCCCTCCCAAGCAAAGTGGCAAAGATGGAGGAGAAAAGGCGTGAGTGGGTTTAACACAGCCAAGTGCAATCTTCACCAGTCAAATGAACGCCTCTCCTTGCCTTTAAATGCGCTGCGGGCGAGGTGCAGTGCCAATTTCACCTTGCCACCACCATGGGAGAAGAAAGCAGCAGCTCCAGGCGGCCGAACTTCTTCCAGGAGAAAACTGATGTAATGGTCTGGAAGGTCCAAGCTCGCAGTATCAGAATATATGGTAATGCGAACAGGCCTCCATGGGCTGATGATGCAAAAACAGCTTGGGAGTAAGTTACTAATATTGTCAATCAAGTTTGCCCAGATGTTCAATGATGTCAGGAGAAGGGCCAAAAAAAAGTTGTCACAGCAAAGAAAGCACACGGCGGCCACCAGGGGCGGCCCCTCCACCAGCCTCACGATGAGCTCAGCGGAGGGCAACACATCCTCCACCCTCTCCATGATAAGCATGGTGGCGAAGAAGGTCAGAGCCGCTGTCACCTTTACAGCAACTGGGAGAGTTCAGGGGCCACTGGGCTGCGCATCAGAGGCCACAATGCGCGTTACTGTGTGGACCACCTTGCGGGACAGATCTAATCTGTTCCTGTGTCATGAATAGGAGTACAAAATTAAGTGACAATTACATTAAACACTGCAGCAGGCTAATCCAGGCATCATGCTTGTGATCCACCTGCATTCCTGCTCTGTCATCGCCAAATAGGAGAACCTTT
>JAPZDV010000022.1:11339691-11384296 GCA_029814665.1 Acanthurus lineatus
TGATGAACCTTAGTAAAGACAGTGATGATTTTTATTTTGAACCTCACTCAGTCTCCTGTGTGTTCCTCTGCACCTGAGTCCAAGTCTTACCAGAGTTGTTACACCTAAACCCCTGTGAAAAACTGAAATATTTTATCATGTACATTGTGTTTATTTGGATTGCAAAAGCTCAAAAACAAACCACAAATCAAACAAAGTACAGCTGGAGATGTAAGGTTAATCACCATAAAATGTGTTTTAGTGTTTCTTAGCTTAAACTTAACGTTTTTTTCTCCAAGAGGGAAAAACATCTTGAAGAGTCAAACACTGTCTGAAGGATTATCAGATAAGATCATCATTGTAGCTACAAGTGTCTACAGAAGATCATATACCCATTAACACAAGTGTGAACAACAGTCCTCTTCACGGTGGTGCTTGACATCACACACACACATAGTGAGATGTGTTTATTGTGGTTGCACTCCATCCTGAAAGGGTGTGACACTTCCAGTAAATGACCCCTGAAAACTGAGCTGCCTTAATCCCCTCGGCCATCAACAGACCAGCTTCTACTGTTTGGCCCCGAGTGCTGATTCATTCCCCGCAACTGTTCAGCGGACATCTCCAAAATGTCTCACACTGCTCTCTGAGCCTTTTGAGGTTCCCGAAAGGATCCAAGCACTGCAATACAAGCAGCCTTTGGTCTTGTTTCTTTACCATGTAGTCATTTCTAATTCTATACTCTTATTTACTACTTGCAAACTCACAGGCCTGTAAGTGTCGTAATGGGTTTGGAAAGAACTGACCCTCGTACCCCCAAATCCCCTGAGGGACTCTCATTAGTTGGACAAGATTGCTTGGCCACAGTTTAGCTAAAGATCTGCTAAAGAAAAGAGTCTACATGCACCAATTAAATGATGAATCCTTTTAGCTTTGTTTAATGGGAATTTATTAGAACATCACAAATTTGTAAAATATAGAATTACACAGTAATATGATAAAACTGAATTCAAGTATGTAACCTTTTTAATATTGAGGGTAAAACGAGTATATCTTATATTTTCATCTACTAATTTATAAATGTATATAATTTTAGTCAATGTAATTCTTCACCTACCCACAGCATAGTGTTACAGCAAATGTAACATTTAGCTTAATTATTCAGCTAGAAATGGTCAATTTCTAACATTTGTTGAGGTACAACATAAGTAGTGTTGCACTTGGTTAATTAGAATTTTCGCATAAAATACTTGTCAAACCACGTGGCGGATCCTTTTATCTCCTCTCTTATGTCCTTACTATTACGTCTAATTGTTGTTTCCAATAAATGAATCCCATTATTGCACGGACGCTTAATCAGCTCTTTTGTCTGTGTTTCCTTTTCTCAGCAAACAGAACCGGTGCGTTCAAGGCCATACCTTTAACACTAGACGTTTGATTTATTGTTAAAACCTCCACCACATCAACCACTGAGACGTTTCTTATAAGCATGGTGTCCACTACAATACAAAGCATACCTGAGGGACGGAAAATAGGCCATTGTATTGCGGTCCTATTATTTCCTTAGTGTTATAAACACGAATTAATGTATCCTGGTGTTGCTGTATTGTTCTTATCAGAGGGAGGATTTGCTGACTTTATTGTTAAATTGAAGATTATGCTGCCCAATGTAAGGAAGTCCAGGCGAGGGTCTTTGGCTCCTGATTTCCTGTAAGGGAAGGAGGTGGCTGCACAAAGTCTTGGTAGTAGTAAAGGTACTGTTAGGAAACCCTGCTCTGAAGTATAGTCTTGATTTCTGGAAAAAAAATTGCAGCAATTTCACATCTAAACAGTAAAATAAACATAAGAACATTTCTGTAAATTTCTGACTTGTAAATCATGTCAATATGAAAGTAATATTTGAACCTTGGAACCTAGGAGTGCTTGGAAAGAAAGCAGCCATGAACGCCTCATGAGTCAGGTCCATCAGTATATGTAATTAAACCCAAGTTAAGGAACACAGGTCAAATATACATTTATTTAATCGGAGTACATAATTTTTAATCCTTTAAAACTTAACAATACCAAAACAGTTTTCCTCTTCATTTAGGAACATTTTCATAAAACCTACATCTTGAATTAAGTTGAGTAGCATCATGTGGTGTGTTTTTTGCTTATCCTTAAAAAAAATTTATTGTACATCTTGTTTGTGATGTAATGATCCAAAGTTTGATATTAAAAGACTTTAATCTAGTTTGAGTGAAATTTCCAGCATCAGTTGTGTTTTTCAGACATGAGCTACTGATTTTCACATCAGCGCATGTAACATCACAATGGAGTAAATATATTTAGTCTCTGTCCACCTCTGGCTGTAGATTGGGGTTATTCATATAAACCTACAATCACTCTATATGATACAGTGCTACAGATTAAAATTTATATTAAGTAATTTTGATTTCACCTCCACCTGCTACATTAAAATGTGTTTTACATGTTACCATTTGGTTATAATTCACATATCTAAATCTACGGACAAGGACCCTTCTGCTGCATAGGGAGCATTGTTACTTTTGCACCCCGTTGTATCATTATTACTGATCTTTTTTGTATCCAGGACTTTGTCTTGTGATGGAGTATTTCATAGTGTGGTTTTGATACATTTACTAGAAGAATGTTTCTTCCTTCCTTGGCATTATGCACACCAGAGCACATGTTCATAAATACCCTAAAACAAACTGGCAGAAAATTTTTAAAAACTCCATTAGTAAGTGTAACAGTAAGTGATTTCAGACAGGCTGGATTTTAAGTGAGATCAATCATAATTTTAGCCTGTAGTAACTCTAAAAACCCTTCAGTTTCTTCCAACTAACATGAAAAAGGTCAGCTTGTCAAAACTACTGACCTAGCAAGTTAAAATGCCATTAGGACTGTTTCCTGTGCTAGTGCCCATTAAGCTAATTAAACTAATGAAAGCTGGAGTGTTTCATACCATTAACAACCCACATTTGTCACTCTGTGTCCACTGCAGCTGCTTCCCAGTATTGTGGCGCCCTGGCTACGTAAGCACAATGTGCGGACAGCCAGACGCAGCGGGTCAGTGGTTCTCCGGCCTCCAGTGAAACGAAGTCGTGGGAGGTCCAGAGACCCTGGTTCTGTTTTTGGACATATAATCACAAACAGGAAGTCACTGCAAGCCAGTCGCACAGGGCCACTTCCTCCTTTTGTTTACAGGGGGGGTTGAATTAAACTCCCAAAGACAAAGTTGTACCAACGTTTGTTTCTCCAGCATCCATTTTGCCCCCATTATTCAGGCTCTTTTTGTGTCTCAGTCTGCTTTCTTTGTATCACAGTGAATCTTCCTTGATGTTGTTTTTCATATAATCAACCTCCTCTGAAGCCCCTCTGACAATAACATTGAAAAATTGCTGTTTTGCCACATCTAAGGCATTTTTTGGAGGGTTTTTTATGTGCATTGTCCCATTTTAGAGAAAAAAATGCCTGGTTCAAATTAAAAAAATGAATTGTTGTTGTGACATTTTTAAACATTTGTATGGGTATGGATAATCTAAAAATTAGCTTCATGTTTCAGAACTAGTTCACTGGTAAAGCAATTTATTAAGTCCTAGATAAAGGTGCTCAGTGTCAAATACAGTAATTTTAAAACAAACAAAAAGTTCGCAAATAACTGTAGACAAAGTCATAAAGCTGCCAAGCTTGAGGATCAATTTCCATCACATCCAAATCTCAGGAAAAAGCAAGGAAAAGGGGACCTTGAGTTTGAATCTGTTTTTAAAAAATATTTTCAAACCTTAAAAATTTAGTTTACTCAAAATACAAAACAATTTTTAAAATACTTCCATGGTTATTAAAATTTTGATTTTTGACAATATTAAAGTCTAATACCAGTTTCACATCAGTTTTTTTTATGGTTTGTTGCTGTACAATGAATTGTTAATTACAATCCTACAAAGTATCTAACTGTAAGTGGGTCAGTGGAAATTCAGAGACTCACAAAATTAACTTTTCTCTACAGTAAATTTGTTGTTGTCATGAATTCAACCTCACTCAGTACTGTTACATCATTGGCCAAAGTTCTCCTTCTAAGAAAAGCAACATGTTTACAGTCATATGACAGTGATCTCTACTGGCCATCGATGGGAGCAAAGGAGGAAGTTGTTTACAAATGATGGCGGCAGAGTTCATGGTGAGAATAATTCAGAGACTTGAAATGGGTCAACATTCTTCAGACGTTTTTGGGAAAGATCAAACTTTTTTATCCTATTTACCATCAATAGTCAGTGCTGGTTTCCTCTAACCATGATCATAACCTTCACCACGAGGTTTTTAATTTGACTATGACAACAAAACTCAACTGCTGTATACAAAGCAGTCATTTTAAGTTAAACAATAATCCTTCCCTAACTTTAAAAAAGTACTTTTTGAGCCTAAACATAGTTTTGTAATGTCTTATGAAAGTTTTTGATAAACGATGCAGTCATGACAATAAGGGCTCAAGATCAGAAACTGCTTGTGTTGTTTGTTTTGGAAGGTTATAATGCCACATAAAATATTTTGTCTGTTTATTTGGGGGAAAACTTGGAGACACACAAAAGGAACTTTTCTTCCATCCCTCTCTCTAGTGAAATTAGTGCAACTTTTTCTTGAAACTTTTCCTCACATTGATGCCAGAATAACACTGGATGCTCGTCTTGGAGTTGAAAAATAAGAAAATAAAGCTTCATTTATAACTAGAAACAGATAGGGGGACATGATTAAGAGGTCATGGAAATGATTAAGAAATTGACAAGCTGTTATTACAGGTTTTCACGTGATAAAAGATTGATGACTCACTTTAGAAACTGCGGGAACACAATGCAAATCACTTGCACTAGCTACCACAGTGCAGATTTCCCTGCCAGAGGAATGCATTGAGCATGCTGTGGCTTAAGACGTAGTGTGACACACCTTTGAGCCACTGTTCCCAGGAAGCAGAGAACACCAATCCTTTGTTCCTTAAATATTTGATAATTACTGCATAGAAGGCTTTCACTCCCTCTGCATACCACCCTTTATCCACTCCGTCTGCTGTGAAAAATACTCTGCTCCTTGCATCGTGTGAAGTCTCAGCCATTGTGCATGAGCTATTTTTGTCCGAACATGTCGTTTAATGGAAATGGAAAAATTTATATCAGAGGCTGTGTTTTGAGGATGCAAAAAAACTTCTCAAGGGGATTATGTGTGACTTTAAAATGTTAGCTTCCCAAAGTTACACTGAGGTTTCTTGCCTGAGGCGCAGCCAAGAAAAAAAAGGCTGCAATCGAGTGAGTTTGGGAACTGTGTGGCCTTTCCCTTATTTGGATTTCCCATGGGATCTATAATTCCACTTCTCCTCGTCCACCTTCCATCTTTCATACTGGATTTCTTCTTCTCACTAATAATCTCTGTCACCTTTGTTTCTGTTTCTACTATCTGATGTCATTCATTCTCCATTGACATTCACCATCTCCTCATTTTCAGCCTTTCATTCCCTGTTTTCTCTCCTGCCAGTTGGGAGTATTTCACTCCCACACACCCAGTGGCTGTGCCATGTGTCAGGGGTCCAGACTCCTTCCTTTCCCAGGGGCGACTTAAGCAACTTAAATCCACTTTTTCCTGCAGTTTTAAATTGACTTCCAGTCATATATGAGTTGATTCCCATGACATACCATGAAAAGCCTGTTGTGTTGCCTCAAATATAGAACTTGAGCACAATTCTAAAACAAGATAATCTTGATTAATGTTTTTATAGTTCTGATGATGTGCCAAAACAAAGAACCTAGACGTTAGTGACAAAAAGACATTCAGTGATGCCAAATCTTGCACAGTGATGTCACCTAAGGGCACCATATTCTCCAATGCTGAATCACTTCCTGTAAAATAAGGGCCACCACCTAACATTAGAGTTAGGTGCGTCACCTTTTCCCAGACGCTGCCCATTTTGCTCCAATTTTGGCATTCCTGCTTTCTTTTTTAAATAGTCACAGAGCCCAGCATCCCTTTCAAGTTCTCTGAGACATTACACTGCAGACAGAGACAGGAAATTGGGCAAAAGAGGTAAATGTGAATTTATTAAAACCTGTCTGCTGGAAAGTGAGGGTGTGGTTCATTACTGTAACTTGAGGAAAAATCTTACAAAATGTACGAAATAAACCAGAATGTGATCATATTCTAATCTTGTTTTTATATATATTTATTGAAAAACAGTACAAAGGCAATATATTTGATGTTATGTCATCAACTTTTTGCATGTATATGCTTATTGTGAATTTGATGCCAGCAAAATGTTTCAAAGGGTTGAGAAAGGAGCAATTACTCCTTATTTAGAATCAGGGTTGAAATCAGCAGCATCCAGAAGCACAAAAATTGTGATATATAATGTATTTTAACAGCATAAGATTTATTTTAAACCTAAACCTTTTGTTGGACAAACTGAGCCAAATATAAGACTCATTTGATTTCTGGTCTCTGATGTCTCACTTTGCACACCATCACCCACCCTGAACACCTTCTCATGAATTTTTTCTGCAGTAAAATAAAACAGTGTATGTTACCATGAAGCAAAAGCCAGACTGAAAAAATATTCACCCTACAATATATAAAATAGAACAAAGAAGGTTAAATAAATAGTAAAATAAGAGAAACACATAACTAGTTTTAGCTTCTGGAGTGGAAGTTGGTTAGCCTTGCTGTGAGACATCTAGTTTCCTCCCAGATGTTATAGATTTTCCTGTTGTTAATGTTACACAACAAATGCTATGTGAACTTGTAAAAAATAATTGAATAATAAATATTTTTATAATACACTTGAAAAAATTAATTTTACAAAAATACTCAAAATATAACATAGAGATTAAAAAGAATTCAACATACATTTTTTTCTTTTTTCTACTTCATGCATGTTGAGGCTGATGTTGAGTGTCAGCACCTGCAGTCGGCTCACGGAAAGATGTCTAATATGATATAACTGATTTCCTCTAATGTAACACTGATCAGACAGACATGATGTGAAAGGCCAAAGTATCACTGTGCAGCTGGGACAGACTGGCTCCATGACCCTGTGGGATTGTGGGTAAATATCTGCAGTCCAGTCATGGGAATGAAATAACTCCATGTCAAGTCTGTGAGCCGGGGTTACTGATATGGATTTAACCGGTGCAAGGTCACTGCTCGAACCGAGAGGGACTTTCTGCTTTTGTCGCATACGTGACTCCCTCTTTTCTCCTGTTTTTGGCATCTCTGCTCAAACATTCTCACTGTCTTCCCTTCACTCCTTTTCCCACTGTATGCCTTTGTAAGAAAAATATTTGCTGGAAAATAACTGTTTACCCGAGCCTTTGAAGCTCCCTGGTTTATTTCTCTGAGATTAAGCTTTTTGTCTCTTTAAGCCCTCAAAGTTTGGACAATATGAATTTTAAGCCCTGATAATGTGTCCGTCCGTGTGTGTGTGAGAATAATCTCATAATTGTAGTTTGGGTGATGAAAAGGAAGGGTGAAGATTAGTGCTCCCCTGTTTGTTAATGGGTGAAATGTCTGAATGAGAAAAGTGTGGGAGCTGATGACACTGTGCCACACAAAGAGCAAGGAAACTGGAGTTTTGTGGGACAATGAAGCACCTGAGGGCTTTAGCACGATGCAAAATCCCACACCTCTTGTTTGTTTACATGTGTAAGGCTTCACTTTTTAGCGGCGTGGGGGGCCTTTGTTGGAGGTTTTCTGTAACATTACAGTGCGATGAGGTAAGATTAGATTTGAGCTCATTTGGTTTGAATGTGTGTAGATGTAAGTCATAGAAAACATAGACGGAGTGTGAGAACCATTGTTTAGCTCTGTGTGGTGGCCTTAGCGGTAGCCATCTTGGCAGTGCCTTACTTTACCTGACTCTTGGCTAATTATAAAATAGGCAAAGAGGTGGAGCGTGGGTGCAGCACAGACTTTTTGTAACCACACAGCAAACTGTGTTATTGGTTTTATATTTGTATGAAAAAATCTCCAAAAGGCAACTAGCAGAGCCCTCGCCTCTAGCTGTCACTCAAAGTGATAATATACAATACACAATATTAAGACTTGATATGATTCAAATGAGTAAGTTAGGTTGTCATGAATGAGAAAATCAGCCTAAGAGGCTAAAATTGTTAGTGCACCAGGCTGTAAACATGAGCCTCAATAGGCTCAGTAGAAAAGATAATTAACATACACTTCCCCACCTGGTTTGTAACTCTTTGGATACAGGAAGGATTCTGGAAAGGAGATGTAATTGTTAAAAAAATCCCTCTAAACTTAATGTTTTTTCAAGCTGACATCTAAAATTTTCATGATGCTTTTTAATTTTTTTTGTCATAGTATCAAAGTTTCTTTTTCAGTTTCATAGTATCAAAGTCAACATAGCTAAAGTTTTTAAAAGTTCATTTCTCAGTGTCTTTCAGTGTTTCTCAACAAACACTTTGGAGGCTAACTGTTGACTTTTTAAAGCACAGGTTTTAAAAAGTGTGGAAGCTGCCTCTCTCAGGTAAAGCAACAGGTGGTGCCTCTTTTTCTTCCAGGCAGCTTGTAACTCAGTATTTGCAATAGAGGTGCTCTTAGGGGGCAGAACTGCAAAACTGAAGCAGCAAAATGGAATTGAGCCATCAATTACCTGAATGTTTGCACCTGTTATGTAAAGAATTCAGTGTCCGCCCTTTAGAAACAGCAGCATCCTATTGAAACAGACTAGAAAATATAACATACACAGCATCCTGAGTGCAGCTGACGAATGAAAACCTACGCAGCATGTGAACATTAAATCACAACAATGGCTCTTGTGACATAATGGACGATAAGCAACAGCATGCACAAACATGGAGCCCACACTTCCTCCTCAGCGGTACCCGACCGACAGAATCACCCACTGTTCAGCTTCTCCCAGCAGCACGTACACAGCTGAAGGGAAGTAAATGTTTTGTTTTCTGCAATTAAGCTCCTCAGCCTCTTGTTTTAAAAGAAGGCCTCCTCTTCCTTTAGCTTCACCTATAGGTCTGTGGGATTAAAGATATCTCTGATTTTTGTTCAGAATTCCCCTTTCACTTCGAAACATCTAGAAGCCCTTATTTGAATTATAGACCTGGTAACTATTTGCTTATGTTCTTAATCTTGTTCCTAGAAGAAAACAGCTATTTGAGGCTTCGGCTCCCATGCAGTTCACAGGGTACTTAAATATCCCCTCTGTCTAAACAGAGGCAAATACAGTAGGCTGCATATATAGACTTGTTTGTCCTCCGTTGGCTCTCATGACAAGACAATCTCACAACTGTGGGAAATCTGTAATGCAGCTGGGTTACATAATTAAATGGCATTAATCCCTATATAGCATCTGTGAAAAGGTTCTGGAGGGAAAAAAGGGTTTATTGCACCTTTTGCCTGAAAATAACAGTGAACTGCTTATCAGTTTCAACCAAACAAGGACTGCTGAAGAATAAACAATGCATCATTGCAAGTGAAGAAAAGTATTTTCCCAGCACCCAGTCAAAGGTGTTTTGTTGACTGACAGGTGTTCAGACTGAACATTCTCACCCTTCACTGCTGTGAGTTCTTTTAAGTCTTTGCACATCAGCAGTTATTTCCTAGTGTATTTGTTTCTCCGTTTCTTTTTTAAAGAGATGGCAACGGAGGGATTCAATGTACTTGAGGAGCAACAAATACATTTTTTTTAATGTTAAAACACAAAATGTTATAACATGGGGGTTCAAGGGTATGGCTCTGTGGTTCCTTACACACCTTACACACACAATCTGTGTTTTCAGACACTCTGACTCTGTTCACACCAAGAGTACGCACAGACATTTTTAGTCACATAGTCACACTTAAAGGCTCTCCTCAAGGACTTTCATAATTTGGAATGAATAAACATATATGGCTTCCAGTTTGATCAATTTACTTCACATCCCTGTCCCACATCTGCAGAGGGCTGGAGGTGGAGATCAAACATTACATATGGGCTACATGACAGGAAACGGCCTGTTGTTCCCAGAACTGAACTGTGGTCAGCAGGGCAGAGGACAAAGGCAGAGAAAGAGAGAGAGAGAGAGAGAGAGAGAGAGAGAGAGAGTTCAGCTAATGTTAAGTGGCTAATTATTAGTGTTTTTTACCAATATTAATAGCATTCTGTGTGAAAACAAGAGGCCCAGAGCAAAGGGCAGGGGTTGCATAGAGACACAAAACAGCCAAGAATGGTCAACAAAATGTGCCCAGATTGACTTAATCTGTGAATGTCTTGCTAACATGTTGGAGCAGGAAGGAGCAGTTTACATGGCAGCATCCATAGGACCATTATCTCATCATCTATATGCAATAGTTGATTACTTGGATAGCTAATGACTAAAAAATAGTAGCTATTTATGAATATAATTTCCTATAAGGATGTTTAAAGTCATTCATCTTGCTTTTATTTGTTATAAAGAATTAACAGTGTCATAAATATGAATGTACAGCATATTATTGCCACTAACTAAAGTTTTAAGTTTGAGTCTTAAGATGTTGTTGCTCATTTCTCAGTTGTGCCCCTCTTTGAATCTGTCTCCCAGTCTGGCTGCCCTCATTCAAAAGTATGTAAACTTCAGTGTAAACTAAGTGCTGTTGTCTTACATCGAAACCCCCAACTTCCTGGTCCAGGAAAAGGCGATCGTGAGATTCACACCTCCAGCAGCCTCACAAACTCTTATCCAGCTTTTCATCAGTTTCCCACACTGTGTCTGCTGCTTACCTGACACTGTGTTTGTGATTGTGCTGACGCTGTGCGATGGAGTTTTTTTTTTTGCTGCCTGCATGAAGTGAGAAACTCTCCTTACTTTCTCCTGGCCCGGGTACCCTGTTGCCATCGAGTATCTCTGAGACCATCAGACTCCCATTTCATTCATTTGACACCTGTCATCCTGTTTCATCTCAGTCAACGGTTTGTTTCCCCTCTTTACTCCTGCAGCACAAAGGAAACAGCCCGAGGGTTACTGGCTATTGTTTACAGACCAACCTCATATCTTTTTCTCTGCCAGCAAAGTCATTGGTGGGATTTTCTTTTTTTAAGCAGGAACAAAATTCCTTTGGAGCCTGGGAAAAACTCCTAAATGAGAAAACAATAATGATGTTTGTATTCACATACTGGCTTCCTGCTTCCTTTATAGAGGTGTAAGTTACATTGAGTTTTGAGTTAAACTGTTTGCCTCCATAAATATATTTGTATTCTATTAATATGTTTCATAACAAGCTGATATAAGAAGTAATGCATCTCAAATTGACTGAAAAAAGTTGATATCAAGGTACTTTGTGGTCTACATTTGATTGTGGTAACAAAAACTTACAGATGACGATCTCATCAAGCAGCTGCATCATTTTGCATGACTGTGTTTATCATTTAAACTGCTTCACAGCGATCACCGAAACTTTGCATAACAGACTTTTGTAAAAATGTTCACCTGTTTATGTAAATGTTTTAGTTGTTGTGTGTTTGTGTAGCAACAAAGAAAAAGACATATCTTCATATCTCCTGTCACATTTGTAACACACATTCATAAACACAGAGAGTATTTTTACTTGTATTGAACAATCTGTTGAACTTCCCTGCCGCCTCTTCATCCATGCTGAGTAACTGAAGAGCTGAAATGAACAACAGGGATAAGTCATCCGTCAAGGCTCTGTGGGTGATATGGTGTTGTGATAACTGCAGATTACAGCTGATAAAAAGACCACAGACTGTTCATACTGAGGTAGTAGAGTACAGTTACTCAAGTGCAAATTTGAGAAACCTTTTCATTACTTAACAGTATGTTTGTTTTTGTGCCACTTTCTTCTGCTTCACTTCATTTCAGAGGAAGGTACTTTACTTTTTACTAATTTTACAACTTATTTGCTATTTTACATTTTTAATTTTATGATATATGATAATTAATAAATATGATAATTCAATGAATAGTTAGTTATTTTAATAGTTTTGTTTGGAAGAAAATGTAACTATTTAACAAAATTTCACTAAGAACTACTTTATTATTATGAGTGTATTTTTTTTTACTTGAAAAACCTTTTAATGGTTCAAGATTTACAAATGAACATTTGCTGCTTTTCCTGAAAAAACTGAACAATTTTACTGTATTTTTGGTAATCTGGTCAGTAGTAAGGTCAAAACAAGCATGTAAAGGTGTTGCTTTGGTCTATAGTTAATTCTCATTGCATTTCTGATCATTTCTCATATTTCTCTTCACAATCAGTTGATTTAATGGTTAATACATAAAAGATGCTCCCCATCAACTGCCTGAAACTTTTAAAGTCTAGTTTTACATCAATGCAGTAATAATATAATAATCTAGTTTTATAGTGTATATTAAGTAATTAAATGTTCTTGCCCTGCACAAAGTTGTGTCTTTGTAGTTTCTGAAATTTTGAAATTAAAGACCTAATGTTTGACCTTTGTATTGTTGCACAGTTGAACTGTCAGCCACACGTCCCGAGTACAGGCCCGAAATAACTGTGCAGGCCTCTGCAGGGCAGGCCTCCTCTCAGTCTGGGTGCACTGGTCATCACCTCTCTCTATCTGGCCTCCATGTGGGAACAAAGGCTCGTACTGTGTGTAAATGGACAATGTTGAGCACAAGAGGCGTCTGGCTCTGACACAGTCAAGCCGACGGCGACTCGGGCCACACAGGCTCTCGTCCTTTCATCGCAATTATGTTTGGTCCTTTTCCTAATTGTGGAGAGCTGGCTGCAGTGAGTTGAGAAGAGGCTGGAGGTACAGATTGAGTGGGCTTATTGAACTGAGGGATGGAGGGAGGAAGAGAGAGACGAGGCAGGGTCAGGGAGATGGTCACTCATTAGGGACTGAACAGCTGCCAATCTCCCAGCTGCCTCTGCTCAACACTGGGATTACTGAGAAGGCAGAAAATGAGAGAGTGCACCACTATGGCTCACTGTTTCCACCAGCTTTTCCTTATCTACTATCTCTTATGTTTTCTTTATTCTTTGTTAGTTTCACTTGAGTGTTTCACTGTAAATCTTTGTATTTTCTTTTGATTTTCTGACCTTTAATGACCCCAGTTGTGTTTTTTGTCCCTTTTTTTAGTCACCACCACTCTTCCTTCTGTGCCTGGGCAAAGAGCAGGGGACTGCAGAGATCAGCACCATCTCCTGTAATAATCCTGTAATAGTCATCACAAAGGACATCTACGACATCATACTAACTAACCAAGCTACATCGTTAAAGGACCCTCGAGCCTTGTGGTCGTCACTGAATCCCAGCTGGTTTGAAAAGGCATCATGGGACATGCTATCAAGCTGCCGTGTCTCCAATAAAAGCTCTGGAAAGTCCCACAATTTAACCAAGTGTTGGATACATCTCGTGACAAATTAGAAGTGCCACGGATCCCAGAGGACGGGTGGTGACAGATGGGGAAAAACATTGGGTAAGATGCTGTTTTACGCTACAATCAGAAAAGCCTGAGCCTTTGTCCTTCTAAGTAGACACTCAGCTCTCTGTTTTACATTAACCTCAAAGATAAGTTGGTATGGCTAATGGATGGATGGCTTAACTTTTCTGCACTAAATTATGACTAAAGCATCATGGTTGGTCTGCTTCATCCATTTCTGTCGTTTAAAGAAAGTACTTTTCTGTCATTTCTTGTACTGTGTTCTTAGTATTGACCTTCATATAGAAATGGTTTGTTTTTTTGATCACAAAATTTGAATAATTAATTCAATAGTCAAAGAGCTGGATATTATTTAAAATATAAAGCATGTTTGTTTACTGCATTAGAACAGCAACCATGACCTTTCCCTCACTTTAACAAAGGGTTTTGCTCAAACCCCAACACGCAAACCTCAGTCTCTGTTGTAACAGCTCTGTGCTTCCTCCACACAAACTCTTGTGGCAGGAAAAATGTACTTGCTGATCAGAGACACAAATTGTGACCAGTAAATAGAATCGAGGTAGCAATTGTAATTGCTTGAAAACATACACTGATGAATCAAAATTGTATATTAACATTTTTCTCAATTAGCTCAATTAAAACATGATATTTGTGTGATGTTTTATGTGTTAAATCACCACTTGTATTCAGAGTCAACAAGGCTTACAAATGGCATATTATTGTATATCCATTTTTTTATATTTAAAAATGCTATTTTATGGAAAACTTCAGTGGTTTTGACATTTTTCTGAACGACCACAAAAGGACAACTATTACTTAATGTATTAAACTCTTTTTGATTATAGAAACAATATATTTATGTTATTCATGTACCTGCTCTCTGAAATAAGCCCCTGATACTTATCTGCCAGACTGATGAGACAAGTTGACATGAGTCATTATTCATTTTCAGACAAAACAGAAAAAATATTTCTGTTCAGCCCACTTTGCTGTTGGCTGTAAACTTCCTGAGTCTGAGGTTACAAACATGTCAAAACAAACATGAGGCTTCATTTGCAGCTGATTGAAATATGACAACACATCGCAGGAGCCTTTCCACACTCGGACATGTGTTGACTGACTGTGGCAAACCCCACTTTGGCATGTGAGGCACTGCATATTTACTCCCTTGACTGTGACACAGGGTGTATTTGTGAAATCTGAGCAAAGAAAAGTATGTGCCGTCTGTTTGATGTAAACTCTTTGTGGATCCAAGAGGACACATTATACTTTTAAGAAATATTAGCTGTTGTTGCCAAGTTGGCATTGCAGAGGAGGAGGAGGTGGAGATGTGACACCTAAGATGTGTTGACTTTAGCTGGTTTACAAGCCCCCCAGAGAAAAATAAAAAAAGACAAGGTTCAACCCTGGTTAACTTTTTCAAAAACACTGAGCTTTTATTTTTGCATTCATCAATTAAGTTTATTTTTTTTTGATGATTTCTGCAGACAGACAAATGAAGATCATTGACATAAAACTGGATATGGTGTCTCCACTGCTTGCCACTTAAAAATAAAGTCAAAATATCCCCGATCCTTGCGATGCCATCTTGTTTGTGGATGGAGGTGCATTACTGAGGTCCCGCCCACATAGCCACTCGACCCAGTGGTGAGAGTTAACTGTCAATCATGGTGTGAGACCCCTTGTTGTTTAAAAACAAATAACTAATTAACACTAAACTAATCCTTATGATGAACTCTTGAACATACAAAAACCAGATAAGAACTGTCTCAAATAACCAGACCCGTCTAAGGGGGAAATTTTTTGACATGTACTTTTATCAGTTAGGTTGATCTGTGTCTCATAGGCTAACATAAAAGGGCATAAAGGGGCCATGCAAACTTTTTGCTTCACTTTTAAAGGGCTTTTAAGTTATCTATCTTTATTTATTGTCCATGATACAGATTTCCTTTTTTTGCACAACATGAACTATAATAGCTTGATGATCCCTCAGTTTTTACATCTAGAGCCATCATCAGATATTCAGTTTATCCTCAACAGCTAACATGCAAATATTATCCTGCTAATATAGTAAACTAAGATGGTGAATATGGTAAACATCAAACCTTCTTAGCATCATCATGAAGGCACTTCCAAGGCTAGCTATGTTAAGTGCTGCCTTACTTTAACATATATATGTAACATTTCTGCATGACTGTCTACAAACCTTACTTTTGTTGATGTTTGTACTACTTATCCAAAATGTTTCCAACATTATTCAAACACAGGAATATCTGTCATTTCAATCAGAGAATCAGCATGTTTTTTTTTTGTCACTAACTTCCAGGTAAACACCAGCCATTTATGAAGAAAGAAGTCAGCAAATGTGACCAAATGTAACATGAATAAAACCTGAATACATTACATTGATGTGAGCATTTCTGCCTGAGCAGGTCTGATATATTTCTATCTGCAATAGTGGCTGTTTAATGCTTAAATAAACAAATCCCATGACTCCACTTCATGACATCATCAAACAAGGCCTTTTGTTTACATTTTTTGTTAGAGAGATATATAGTGGCAGATATTACAAAATGTTCCTCTAAGTCACATGGCTGTAGATGCTTAATGTAGTTTTAAGTGATTCCCACACATGGTTGACTGCTTTGCCATTAATTTATTGGTACAAACTCTGTACAAAAGTTTAGCATATCTATGTTTTCTTTCTCATAGCTGTATATGCCATCTTCCTTCTCTTTTCTATGATGAATCAACCCCGATAATAATACAGCCTAATTTATATTAAGAGATTTTTTTGGCCATATGTGAAGGGTGGAGCATTTTTTGTATTAATAATATTGACATGGTGTAAAGAGTGGCAACAGTTGGATGTAAATGTGTGAAGGCGGCTGTGCTGCGATGAGCTTTGGGAGCAGCCGGCTGCTGTTTTGGCCTCTCGCTTGAAGACGTATATGCTGCCGACAGCTGCTGCTCATGTATGTGCGCACACGCTCACACACAGTCCTCACAGAGGTCTTTACACACACAGCATGCCATTGTTAACAGCTGGCAGGGGTTTTTACTGCTGCATTACTTTTAGACACGCAAAGGGAGAGGAGATAATGTGGCATGTTAACCTTGACTGTCAAAACTGGGATGTAAATGCAACAAAGACACAAACGGATATTTTGTTTGCAACTGATGTGTATAAATCTTGTATAACTGTGTAATCCCTGTGTAACTGTGAGAGAGTGTTGGAGCACATTCACACCAAGCATGATTAGTTCAGCCTCAAGAGCTTTTATACATTTGTTTGGTTCTTTTGAACAAAGTGTGGGTCTCAAGGAAAACTTTTTCCAGATTGTTTGGAGTGTGAATGTACAGGAACACAACAGTATACAGAAAACAACCTTGTAAAATAGATGTTTATGTGTCTGAGGATAATAGCACAATGCAGGCATCTGGATACAACAGAAGCAATTATAATTATATAAAGTTATGAAAGAATTGCAAAACTAAATGAAGCCAAGGCAATTGACATAAACAAAAGGAAACTTATGGTAATAATGAACAAAGTGGGGTATTTTAGGTTACATTAGGTTATATTCAATCCTTTGTCTAATTGTTTTAACTGATATTATAAGGTGTCCTGTACATTACAAGAAAGATCACACACGTCCGAATTGCATCGCAAAAGTTGCAGGAACTTTATACAAATTCACTCTTTAAATCTTTTTCCGTTCGCTGTCAAGAAAACAAGCAGCTTAAGATGTTACTTGTGTCTCAAAAATGCAAGAACAAACTTTTCCACTGTGGTTTGGACCAAAGAAACTGCACTGTAGGTGTGAGTTCACCCTCCCAAGAGCACATAATGACTGCCTTTCTACAGAGTGTGCAGACCTGATGAGGAGTCCACCAACAGATCCCAGTGTTCTTTTTAGGTCTTGTACATATGAGAAAATACATCTTAGTGTTTGTTTTGAGAGCCTTATATTTTATTCTTGGCCTTAAAAACATCAAAATGAAGTATGACAATACATAACCTGAGAATTTTGACTCATGGTCCACTTTGAGACACTGTCTGAATAAATGGCAAGAAATGAGGAGAAAGAGAGTGTGTGTTATAACTTCTTTGTCATTTCAAATCCAGTAAATTAAAGTACAGAGGCAGATCAAAAGTTTTTTAATTGTTATGGACAACATTCATGCAAATATGTGCAGGAAAATGCATGCATAGATGATGAGCCTGCACAGACAAATATGGAAAAAAAAACACATCTTAGAACCAGAAACAGATGGTAATTGGCCAGTGGGCTTGATAGGACTTGTAAAGGTACTTAAGGGCAAGTAAAAATGGAAAAAGAGGGGCATTAAGGAGGAAAAGTCACATATGAAGAGACAAAGAATCCAACAAGCAGCAGCAGTAGTGTGACACAAACAGGGAACTGAGTGGGAGATCTGGGGTCCCAGCCAGGCAGATCAGGTCCCAGGCCGCTGGAGGGACTGGTCGGAGCACTGAGGGAGGGGATTTGGGTGGAGACGAGCAAGGTTCCCATGCCCTGGAGGCCCCTGGGGAGTAATGGTGGCAGATGTGACGTCTGGGGCCCAGCCTCCCTCCCCACCTCCCTTCATCTCTACTACTTCCCTTTCTTCATCCCTGGTCTGGTGTTTCCTCTTAGTGTCCTTGCTTGTGTGTTGCCTGTTATGTGAGGAGGGGAAAGACTCCAATCCATCAGTCTGCCTTCTTTACTTTATAAATACAAACACAACAGATCCAACACCAGTTCTCATTGGACGGGAGCAACTATTATTCCCACGATGAAACCAATTAGAAGAGATCCTTGTCTCTAAAGAACTAACCAATACAAACCTAATGTGTTATATAAGGGCTTTTAAAATTAAGTTGTATTATTACTAAATGACTGAATGTTATGGACTTTATAAAATCTGCTTCACATGTGAGCTTTTTAAGTTGAGGTGTTTAAGGGGTTTGATTTTTCAGATTGTAATCAGTATAAATCAGTGTAAAACAAAGGGGAAGTCAATTACACCTTAAAAGCAATTAAATTCTACATTTTTATTAAGTGACTTAATAAGGATCTTTAGCTGCCACACCAAACATCATATTTTAAGTGAAGGTGTTTTCCATGTTTTTAAGGGTGGGGAGGCTTCATAGTGTTTGGTAATTCCTGCCTCTGAGAAAATTTGGAAAAACGGCTGAGGCTTTGCAGTGAAGTGCATGGTGTTATGAACCATGAGAAGACCTTATCATAACAATGATAAAAGAGATGAAGGCCAAGCTCAAGGGTTTGACAGGAAGTGTGAGGCTGCAAAGACAGAAACCTTTGGATGAGACGGAGCAGTAGAGAAGGAAAGGATCCTCCCAGATCCACCCAGAGCTGGTTTTTCCAAGAGTCTGTCAGCGTGAGGCAGCTGTAAGGAGAGGCCTTTATCTCGCTAATGCACTGAATTACAGCAGGCCTCTTGGAAAAAGCCCTGTCTCTGCGCGGCTGGATGAAAAAGATCCGGATTGGATCCCCCCTCCTCTGAACAGATTAGGACCCTGTGAGCAGTCACACATCTTCAGCCGCCTCGTTACTCTTTGAAGCCCTGCGAGTGGCTGTCGACACCATCAAACTTGGAGACGAGAGCGTGGCCTCTGACGCTGCACCGAGGGACCAAAAGCTGCGGTTTTTTAAAGACCATCAGGCAGCTTTCTTTGAGGCCTCTTCCCAAGCTCCCTGATGATCTGTAAATAAACATCTTTTAAGTCCCTGACTGATAAGAGCCACTTGCTTTGTGCCGAGAATTAGAAAGAAAGGAGAGGAGGCGATTGAGGCATAACAAATTAAGAGAGGACTTCCTGGATGGTTGGAAAACAGCTGCTGGGACGTTCAGGATGATAGCATCAGGAATAACAAACAGGAAATGACCTCAGATCCTCTGTGAAAAATGCCAAAGGAGTAACGGATACTTCAGTACATGTCCTCCTTCTAGGATATGGATGTTTTTAAGGGCTTTTTTTCTATTTCTTGAGAAAAATGGAATAAATAAGAAGTTTTCAACCCATTTTCTTTTATCTCTGACAATTAACCCCATTTATATCTTTGATAGTTTGTCTGGCGACAACATTCAGAAATGTATTAATGGATTCCCAGGCTATTTACTGTAACAAAAGGCTCAGACTTGGATCACAGGTTTCTGAAATTATATAACAACTATAATTACCACTACATCAATTGAGACTAATAGAAAAGATTTGTCTTCACAGCTCATTCGTGATTTTTGAAAAATAATCTGTCTAATTAACATTAAAATAGATTAATTCTCATATGGGAGGATATATCTTTTATACATTTTTGAACACTTGCAACTTAAAGCTGTTTAATATATTAAACACCAAAACTTTGCTATTTCTTTACAGTAAGAAATTGGGAAGTCTGACACAAAAGGACCACC
Source organism: Acanthurus lineatus (assembly GCA_029814665.1). Taxonomy (NCBI): domain Eukaryota; kingdom Metazoa; phylum Chordata; class Actinopteri; order Acanthuriformes; family Acanthuridae; genus Acanthurus; species Acanthurus lineatus. The sequence continues at coordinate 11,359,509 of JAPZDV010000022.1, forward strand.
TTTACAAGTCAAGTCAAGAGTTTTGGGTCTGACACGACTGTCAGTGCAAAAAATTTGTTATATTTAATCAACCCATTTATCCTTACTGCACTAGTTTGTGACAATAAGCATTGACAGACCCAAAGTCAGAGTTCAGGTTTACAAAATGTATACAAGTCTTCAAACAAACACTGTAGATGTGCCTACTGTGTATCTCTAAATGCAACACATCAGGGAGCCATTTTCGGACAATAACCTATTTTTGGCTGCTGCACCACCTTACTGCATTCACAGTATTGTCATGACACATCCTCTCTCAGATTTTCTATTCACAGGCATGTAAACTGTGCACCATACAGAGAGATCTTTTCCCTATTGGTCCCTAGGGAAGTTTAGTCCCTGCAGCACCTGTAACACTTTACTGAGAGGATGTCCCGTCACCCATCAGCCCCCCAACCTTCACACAACAATACAGAAAACCTACACTCCTCTGAAAGAAAACACAGGGATATACAGTGTTAAATATAGATCTCAAAGCACCCTGTTCCCGCAGAGCACCCATCGGACACCATTGTCCCTGGGTACAATGAAAAGGTAAGGGGCCAGACAAAGGGAAGTGCCTGCCCTTCACCCTGTGTGCCTACAGGGCAGGGCTTCCCTGTCACCGACACTATGATACCAGAGTAGAGAGAAAGATCTGTGCCGTGTTTTAGATCTGTTGTCGACAAAAGAGGCAAAGTTTGGCTTCCTTGTCAGGTTTTGTCTCAGGTGTTCTGCTTTGTGAAAGAGATCTGGTGAGTGTGCTCTGTAGAGTCAGAGAATCCCATCTTAGATGGACCGTCAAGTGTGATTCAAATGAGTGTAACGGCACTACTGCCCCCATCTGGCAATGGTAGGTAATGATTTGACCCCAGATAAGCTTGATGTTCTGTTTCTTGACTTCTTTCAGGCATCAGTAAGTTGCATCAGTGGGTGCAGCTCTAAAAGAGATGGAATCATATCCTTTACTTGAATTAAAGTACAAATACAACAATGTATAAATGCTTCAATACAAGTAAATCTATGAACTGAACACACAAGTAAAGTTCAGAGGTATTCAACCTGTTGGGCTGGATAAAGTCAAGCCATTATTGCATCATTGCTAAATTGATTCATATGGATCAGATCAAACAAAGTTATTTTTAGCCTGTAGCTGTCAGATATAGATAATGGAATAAAAAGAATTAAATTTACCTTGAAATGTAGAGAAGTGAAGTATAAGGTAATACAAAATTTATATTCTATAGTTAAATACAAGAATGTACAATAGTTTTTTTACCATTGTTCTGTGACTGTATGGGAATTTTTGAAAAAATGTGGAAAAATATTATTTTTCTAAGAAAGTGTGAGAAGATAAGGATTTGTCAAATAGAAAAAAAAATTATTTTGAGTTTGAATTGTCTTCCACCATGCAAGACTTTTTCCTTTTCAGGTCAAAGAACATTCCTCAGACTGGTCCCATAAGATGGGTGTGAGGAAATCTTTCCAGTCTTTGTGTTTTTCGTGAAGTTGCTGCTGGCCTGGCAGACAGCAGCGAGGTGCATCCTGAGCACGTTAGTTTACACCCAGACTGCAGCTGTGTCAACAACACAGCCCACGCCACAGGCTCTGCAGATACTGATAATCTGCCAGTGTATTACCCAGGGCAGAGACACAGTGAATAACAAGGTTTAATGGGTACAGACTCTGGCTATGAACTGTTGACCCTCAGCTGGTTAAACTGTATCTGTTGTCACTGAGCTTATCATGTTTTAATAGAGCTAAAATTAAAACCTTCCTTCCAACATAATTACTGTGCTTCAACATGTGAAAGAAACTCTGACACCCAAATCAAACTTTAGAAAAAGAAAAGCCGTATTACCATACCACACAAAAACTGTATAAAGTTCAGTAAAGTAAATAACTCCTTTGTTCATCCTCATCTTCACAAAGCTTGGAATTTTCCACCATCCAGGCAGGGAGAGTCATCATCAAATCACTCTTTAAGTGGCGTCCACCAGGCTCCTCTCACCGAACCACCACATGGAGCTGATCTGCTGAGGTTATGTTAAAATGCTTGGGTTAAGGACAGAGGTCAGAGGTCACTGTGGGTCATCAGGGCCTCATCAGCATCTTTGCACCATAACATGAGAGGTCAAACCAGCAGCCTCAGTTATAAAGCTCAGCTGCAGATTTTATTGGTTGGTGCAGATTTTTTTTTTTTTATAAACAAATAAAAAACCTACTACCATACTGACATCTTTTTATTTGAGCTTACTGTTATAAAAAAATGCAGCAGAAATGGAACACTGAGTCAGTAAATGTCTCTTCAGCAGAGACACTTTATCTGCAAGTGAACTCAGCTTCTGGTGTTCAGTGTGTTTACCTTCTCAACTTGCTAAGTGGATAATGTGACAAAGGCCAGAGGTTAATCCAATGAAGCGGACTCCATGTTTATTAAGAGTTTCCCATAATTACTTCACTTCTTTATTTGAGTATTACAGAGTAAACATGAATAAGTCCTGAGAAAGAAGGTGATTTAGCTCATACAAATAAAAAATGAATAGACAAAGGAGTTAAAACAGTAAAAGTAAAGTAAATAAAAGCTTAAAACACTAGTTATTCATAGGTGTTATATTCAGTCCTTACCCATTTTGTTCAAAGGTTTTGTTGCCCAGCAGAGAATAGGCCTCTATGGGCGATAAAAACAGATCAAGCAAACACAGAATTACTTTTATGATAAACTGAATAAAACAATACAATGTCTTCATTTAAGAGTGGAGCTCCTGTAATGAACTGGCCAAAAAAATCCAACCCATTTTGTTGTAACTGAATGGCCTAAATGTATGTTAGTTTGTATTTAAAAGAATTTCTGTGTCTTCAAACTACCTTTTTTTAAAATTTAGACCAAATAAATGCATCTTCTCGTGTTGATATATTTTATTTTCTTTTGTTACATTTGATTTCATGTAGAAATACCTCTTTAAGTGGCTGCAGTTATGTTTCAGTGTGGAGCAAAGTTTGGCCATGTGGCTAATAAGGCTAAAAATAACCTAAACAGAGAGCCGACTCATCCATGAAAAGCAGCCTTAAAAAACTGAAACCCTCATTCTGACAGCAGTTTGATTGCCTTTAAAAACATTTCTCATCTGTTTTTATAGCCAGTAGTGTTATGTGCTGATAACCTGCATCTCCATTCAGAGGCCAGAGGTCAGTGTCTGACCCCACTGCCACTCAGGGTTGGGTGGGGTAGTGTGTGTGTGTGTGTGTGTGTGTGTGGCCTGGCCATCTCTCCTTTACTGCCACATCCTCTCTTCTTTCCCCACTTCCTGGGTATCTGGTGTTACAAACTAACTAAATACCACCATTTGTGTATTTGCTGTAGTTTCCAACTGCAACAAACATGAGGAAGAAGCCAGTGAGAACAAATATATGGAGGGAAACACACAACGCCAGAGCCCCACATTCCTCCTACAGAGCTGAGTTATTATCAGTGATGGCTGGAAACACAGGAGGAGATAATCCAGTAAAGTGCAGGAAGCAGAAGGAGGGAGAAGACCGGACATTTGGTGTTGGAGTGTGATTGTAACAAAAACTTTAGATTAGTCTGAGTAGAGTAAGAAGTCAGGCTGATATTTACTCTCTTTTTAACCACTGATCTTCAGCAGGTACCATTTTATTTAATTTATATTTAACTTCAAACTTCTACCCACTGTAATTTGGAGTACACTACTTTTACTCAAGTTTATTCAAGGAGTGAAATAATAAGTTAATTTTTTGATTTGATAATTGATTAATCATTTATGTCACAAATTTCAAAAAGTTGTGTTTTTGCAAATCATTTGAGTAAGAATTTTTTTATTTTGTTAATTAAAAAAATATCATCCTTAAAATTATGGCAGCCTAATTGTCAGGTAAATGAAATGTTTACAGCACTAGTTGCAGCCCTTATTTACTCAACAGTGCCTTTATGGCTTTGCAGGTTAGGGTTTCATACATTTAACAGTCTGCACTATGATTTATTACTGGTGATGATGAGAATAGTAATCACTGTGAGCTGAATGCTACGGATGGTGGGCCCTTCTCTATTCTTCTCTCAGCTTCCCTGTTCTGAGATCAGCTTTGATATACTGTATTATACACAGAATTTTACATGTGTGCAAATTCTAAAAAAACTATAACTAAGTATTCATTTTCCGGCAACATTTAGCCAAGAAATCCACCTGCATGACAGGTTGGCTGAGTTGTAAACGTTTATATATTTACAATTAATCATGTATTATAATAGCTAAGCCTTTTTATTTTGCTTTGCTTGGTAGTTGTTATATTAATATCTTTGGTTTTTACAAATCAGTTTGCATGGTTCTCTGGTCAAAATCAGCTGAAAGTTTTAGAAGCTGTAAGACAACATTATTAGGCAGGAAAAAACAGGATTCTGCATCATCACTGGAGTTTATCATTCACCACAAATGACAAATATTTTGACAATTTGCATAAATGTATTGTTTTTTTCAATTTTTGACCTCCATATTGTACATTTTATAAGATAACAGTCAATTGAAAGGAATAATCACAATAATTCCACCAAGACAGAGAACAGAGATAGGCAGCAGAACATCAGGAAACCACATGCCACTTAAATATGTAAAATTAGATTGTGAACATATCTCAGATCCACATCAGACATGGATCTGGAAGTCATGCTACTCAGAGTACTTCATCAACTCAGTGGATCTTGGTGCATGGTATACCTGCGTGCTTTATTCCCTTTCTTTGTTTATAGTCTCTCTTATGCTGATTTTTGTGTTGTGTGTGTGTATCTGTGTGTGTCTGCAGTCAAGTGCCTGAGGCCTGCAACGTGTGCCTGCTGCCTGATGTCTGCAGATGCTATCATGTGTGATTAGTGCAGGCTGTTTGTTGGCACATGCTCTCTCTCTGTCTAATAGCGGTTACTCTTGTCACAGCTGTAAGCTGCCCTGAGGAGAAAACCCCTGCACCTGCCTCTGTTTGTACCAAATGTAAACAGGTAAAAAAAAAATCTGTGTCTGTGTGTGAGCAGAAGGGAAATGTGGGATGAGAATAAAGAAGAACGGATAAGATCAAGTTGTCAGGGTTTGTTGGGACCATCATACCTAAGCAGACAAACTACACTGACCTTATTAGACATGTGAGATCTGTGGGGTCGTTTGGATGGAGCCCATAGGATTACCAATGCAAATGTGTGTGAAATGAGGCAGGAGATTGGTGTGGATTACATCCAGCATGTTGGAGCAAAACATTACCTCTGGGGAGGACTCAGCCTTTGTGACTCACTGTTTCAGCTGTTAAACTGATAAACTGTTGGTGAATGTTTTTCCGGTCAAAGGATTTTCATGAGGTCCAGGTGCTTCAGCTTTTGATATTGTGTATAAATTTGCTGTAAAGGGAGAAATTGATTTTTACAATAATATTGTTCTGCAGTTGTCAGTGAACTCATGAGCAGTATATACAATATAAGTTTGATAAGTTTACATTTGGCTATGATAGAATTATGATGCAATACTCACTGATAATATATAATGGGAAGTGAATGAGTAACAGACGCTGCGTCGACTTGTACAGGCTACAACATGTAACCAACGGTTGTGCTCATGTCTGTGGAGCTGTGTTTAGGTACAGTGTTGCTTCAGTTCAAGTGAAAACATTATCATGCTCACATTGACTATGTTAATGTGTTGACATGTAGTAGAGGGTATAATATTTTTTAATGTTCAGTATACTATAATCCTGTTTGGTTATAGATGTACATTCATAGCCTGCACCAAAGGACAATAAAATTTTATTCCATTTTGTGTTTTGTCATTATTAGTTCATGTTCTTTGTCCAGGTGCTTCATTTCTAATGTCTTTGACGTGTGTTTTTATGCTTGCTATAACGCAAATTGCCCCCTTCGGACAATGAGTAAAACTGATTGATTGATGTATTGATGTTGGCATGCTTCTTTTATAAGCACCTTGTACAAAGGTTTATTTATTTTACTATTGTTTTACTGGCAGGTATTTGCAAACCCATACAATGACCTTATTATTGTACTGCATGAAAAGTCAGCAGTAGACCAAAGTGTTCCGTTTTTCTTAAAATGGGGAAATGGATGTTAGCATTAAATGTATTGTCGATGTATCCAGCAGTGTTCAAGACGTTTCATTCGAAAATGGCTAAATAAGACAGTTAACAGCCATGCTAGCATCTCTGTGAAGGTCAACTTGAGCTCATTGCTCACATAAGCATGTTGGTCTGCTCACAATGATCATTTTTAAAATCAGTTATTAGCACAGACATCATTATTTATCCTTTGGGAACCAACAACGTTTTTAAAAAACTTCATGGCAATCTGTGCAATACTAGCTAAGATATTTCATCAATTATCAAAATGGCAATGCAATTAAAGGCCTCTATACATCCAGTGTGGCTAAAGATGTGCGGAAACATCACATCTTTTTGTGTAAAGTAGTCACGGTACACAACTTTTCTTTTGGATCTAATAAACTTATAGAACTACAAAAGAACCCTTATCTATTTTCCAGCATTAAAAATTAACCACTCTTGACAAAAAGAACGCCATAGGTGCATCATCGGAGAAATCATTAGAGTTTTTTAATCCAAAGATTTGCTCTTGCTGTGTGGAGTAATTTTCTGGGTCTCCACCAGCCAAAGATCTGGGCAGAAAAAAATGGAAATCTGCTGAAAAGGGAGCTCTGATTTTGAGAATCCTGCCTCAGGTTAAAAGACAGCCAACTATAGCAGGCTTTGATCTGGCTTCATATCCAGGCAGAATAACAATAGCTCCTTTGACCGCAGCTAATGATGTCTGTGGTGTGTTAGCATACTGCAGAGTGGGATTTGTAGCCACATGGGTACCTTTAATGAGTTTTATTTGTTTTGTTTTATCCCCCTCCACCTCCTACTCACCTCAGTACACAGAGTAATGATAAGGGAGGGGTAGTGCGGGTTAAGAATCAGCCTTCTTCACACCTACATGGGGCTAATTACTGAACCCTCACGAGGATCACAGCTTCACATAAAGGAAAAGAGATTTTGTCTCTCCTCTCAACACATAATTCTATATTAACCTCCTCTGTTAGCCTAAATTGGAGTCTGTCTGGATGGGGCTGATTTCACTTGGCAATTTAATACTTACTATTCCCATCCACAGAATGCTGAACACATGGTGGAAGCTCAGTAATTAGAGATTACAAGCAAACAATGCAAACACCAACTGTATGTTGCAACATTTGCCTGTGTGAAATAATAGCGATGTTAAAATGATGATACCTCAACATGAAGGTTCATTTATTTTTTTGAGCATCCTCTGGATTCCTGGTCATTGGAAATACTTTTCTAATGTAATTTTCTGGCATATTTCCTAACATTTTCATCCTGAGTGAAGGTTTTTTAAACAGTGTAAGTCAATATAACACAATACAGCGTACAACAACATATATCTCTAATGGTGTGCGGGTTCTTCAAAGTATTTTTGTGTAGAATTTAAGAAATCAATCTTTTTCAGTAAAGTCATTAGGAGACAGCAATGCAATTATATTAGTTACATTAACAACACTGGACCATTAGGGATATACTGTGAGTGTTGCAAATACTTTCAGAGATTATCACTGAATACAACTCGTATGAAACTTTCCTAACTTTTGTGTTAACGCTGCACAAAACTGAAACCCAGTCTCAGAATCTCTCTGGGGCTCTGAACTTTCATCCATCTGTCCCACTTCAGAGTAGTTTTCACACTTTAAGAAGTCATAATCACTGACACAGGCTTTGCTTGCATGCTGTGTCCTTTAACAGTATCGGTCACAGCACTTTTCTCCACACAATACACTTCCTATCTCCCTGTCAGACGGCAGGTCTCAGTTCATCTCCTCCTCATTAAGCATATGTCTCATTTTCCATTTCAGACAGGAGATAGCATAGAAGTGCACACAAAAGCACTATTTTCAGACCCTACTGCTCATCTCCTCTGAAAGTCTAATGAGAGCGGATCAACTATAACTGACACCGAGGAGAAACAAAGAGAGACGTAGCCCTGGGTGAGAGATGAGGGGAAGTAGAACAATGGACCTGAATGTGCCGTCACTGCGGCGGTATGGAGCAGGACCATGAATGCAGATGATTCTGTAATGAGGGATTAAGTGGTGGATTATGGGTATTTATTAAGATGTTTCTAATCCTCATTAGGCTGAATCTCGTATCAGGGCATCGATTCCACTCTCACTTGCTGGATTGGCCGTTCTCTGGAGGAAGAAGACGAAGAAGGAAGGAAAAAAGAAAGAAAGAAAAAAGAAAGATAGGATGATAGAGAGGCATATGCTTCTATAATCCTCTTCTGAGGCATGTAAGTTTACCTGTAAGACAGGCAGTGATTTATACATATATATATATTGCTTGATTTTATATGAATCAAAAAAAATAATTTTAATTCATTTGAATCTTTTTTTGGCCACTTGGAGGCAACAACACTTTGCTTTGAACATTTTCTTTAATACTTTTTCTTCATGCTGTTGTTCACTCATGCGTATAAGCTCTTATTTGTGATAAAGTTTGTTTTCTTATATATGCTTAATTGTTCTTGCATGGTTACATGTTTTTTTTTTTTTTTTGCTCCTGCATTTTTATTTTATTTCTTTTGCTATTAATCAATCAGGGACTGAAATGAAAATTAGCTCATACGTTTCCTAAAAACTGAACTGAAGGAAAAACATAGGGCAGCTGAAACAAAACCAGACGTTCCAATGACAATATTTACATCTTAAACAACTCTAAACAAGAATGAGGCCAATTCAGAGCAACGTTAATCTAACAGAGAACTTTGGTTTTCCAGTATTTATGAAACAATGTCCAAGTTTATTGTAAGACTGTAGACACAACGGTTTAAATTCCACTCGGACTTAGACTAAACTTCCTCCAGCTTGGTGCAACAATTTCAGCTGACACAAATTTTATTCTGGGACATAAAATACCTTCTGCAGTTCTATTGTATTGGATTGTGCAAGCTTTTTTTTGTGTGTGTTTAGTTGCAAATGATTGTACACAATAGAGCACATGTAGCTGCCAAGAGATTTAAGAACAGATGTAAGATCATAAATTTGTTGATTGTTGCTAAAGTAGGTGTAGGAATAATGATTTGAGAAGCGTCTTGATTTACTTTCTTTGCATATATCCTGTGAGCTACAACCAGCAATAGAAGTCTGACCAGCTATCACCAAACTGTGTAAACAAGAGGAACTTAAAAAAATAAAAAGAATGATTCAAAAATGGCCACAGTTCAGGTTTTGACAGCTTTATTCAGAGCAAAAAGAGCCTAGTAGCAGGAGTCGGTGATGCGCCTCATGCTCATGAACCTCATGCCGCTTCCGCCCATGCTCATGAAGTTTCTGTACTCGCCGGGCCTCATGTACATCATCCTGCCTCTGAAGTGGGGCTGCTCATACATCAGCCAGTGGCCCTCCATCACGTTGCAGGACATGCAGTTGGACATGCGGTAACGGTCCATGATGTTGTCACAGTCATCCATCAGCTCAGACATCTGACCACCGAAGTTCTCCCTCTCGTAGATCCTCATCCTGTAGGATCCCCTGTGCTGTGGAGCAGAGGAGAAGTGGGTTTGATACAAAAGAACCGATTGCATTTTCATTCTAGAGATGTCATCTACAGCAAATCTAGCCAGGCGTGAGATCCTACCATGGGGATCATACGGCAGGACCTGATGCAGTCGCTCATGCCCATCATGCTCATGTAGTCGGCGTACTCGCCCCTCCTCATGAAGTACTGGTTACCCATGTAGTTGGTGCGGTCGTACACCATGAAGCAACCTCTCTCCACCCTGCAGGAGTGGCACCTGCTCAGGTAGGAGGACATGTCTGGGCAGTCGCTCATGCACTCATAAGAACGACCCTGGAAGTTCCTCTCCTCGTAGAAGACGATCTGAGGGAGAGAGAGGGCAAGGTTTTAGCTAAAATGTTGGAGGTCCTTTAGAGGCACAGGATTCACATGTTCAAGATTAAAAATGTGCACACTTATTTTCAAGGTAAATGGAAATAGTGCTTAATGCTTGCTCCCTTTGATTTTAGTACTGTGAAGGATTACATTAAATCAACCACTAAGTTTTCTTAATGCAGCTTTAAACCAGCAATAAGTGATTTTTTGTCCAATTGCAGGCAAGCTGTAAACATAACAATACAGTATTATTGAACTTGGAGACTTACAGTTGCCTTTTACAGATACAAGAGAGATGGGATATTACTAGGATTGATTTTAAAATGTGTTTCTTTCCGTCTTAAGTATGTAAGTCCAGTAATTGCTCTCCTTGAAGTTCTGTTCTTAGTCTTTACCAACTTTTGATGTTGGCTCTAACATTCTGTACATCTCACTATTTTCCCCAGCTAGTTGCACACTTTTTCCATCTAATTCTGTTATGTGAGCTTTCTTTACTCATTTTATCATGGGGAGGTGTTTTTTTGAGTTTTATTCCCAGAAAGAATTAGTCAGTTAGTTCTGTAACAATAAAAGAGCTTGAGTGACCAGCCCCCCAAAATTCAGGCTTTAAGGCCCTGAAAACCTCCATGGAGCTGAAGGAACTGCATATTTTAGTTACTTCTTCGAGTTTGTCACTTCAAGCAACCCATTTTGCATTAGTATTAGTATTCCTGAAAATAGTGCAGTAATAAAATGACGACAAATGATGGAGCTCACCCTGCTCATCATGTTCATTCCAGTGGAAGTCATTGTGCTGGTCAGTGAGTTGCTGCTGCTGCTGCTGTTGGAACTGCTGCTGTTCTTGCTCTTGCACCAAACTGTATCCTACCTGGTTTAACCCTTTCCTTTTATATCTAACCCACAGACTGGCCCTTTGTGCGAAACCCCTGAGCCAGCAGTGATGTCATAGAAATGCATAGAATATGGAGGGATTGTCCACATTTCCAGGGGCCGGTGGGCTCAGAAATCCTTTCAGCAGCTGTTTCTCGTACAGCGCGGGGGTTCACAGAAAGGATGAAAGGGTTAACAATTGAGGTCACACCTTGACATTGTTTATTCATTGTGACATGTACTTGTTCGTCAGCAACAACTTTTTTTCCGTTGATTTTTGTTCTGTACACGGTGTATCATTTGTAAGAACACAGTTTTTTTTTTAAGTAGTGCAGGTTGAAAGATATTTTTATGTACTTTGCTTGATGACAACGCTCACCTTTTTTTTAACAAACATAGAAAATATTTTTTGATGACTTTAACACAGTAAAAGAAGTGCTATGAAAAACAGTGAACCAATATGTGAAAAATGTGTTTTTAGTAACTAAGTAATTAAGTGATTTAAAGTGCATTTTAATTTTTAATATGTGAGTAAATAAAACCGAATCAGGAAAAGCAACCTCAGCAGATTGTTGTGTTAAATGAAAGGTAGAATGGGAGAAAAAGGGAAAAAAAACATAATTTTGGATGTATAAGATTAAAAAAAATCCAGTTGACTACTACTCATTACTTAACAAAAGATTCCTTAACTTTTGTCACTTTTTACTACTTTTTACTTTATTTTTACCACAATACATTTTAAAACACTAATATGTGTTCATTCCCAAAGAAGTCATTATTAACTTAAGTATGATGATTATTTATTATTTTTGTAGATTATCTGGTCATACAAACTTTTTGTATGCCATTTTTTTTTAAATAATTAGCAACTAAATCTATCATATTATTGTAGTGAAGTAAAAAGGACATTTTTTTCCTCCTAAATGTAGTAGACAACATTCAAGTACAATTATACCTTTAATTTGTATTTCAAGGATGAGTATAACCTCACAGATTAAGAGAAGAGAATACTGTTGCTAACAATACAAGTACAGATTTTTTGTTTTTTACCAGTCATTTATTTGACATTACCACAACATTTGTACACTTTTTACACAGGAGTCAGCCAGTGAGTCAGAATTCATTTAGTTTCTATTGGTTTAACCTGAGATGTTAAATGATACAACAGAGTACAATAAAGTAAATACTGAGTGCAGTGTTGGCAAATATATCTAACAAAAATATTCATACATATTGCATTTTCGCTGCAATTACCATTCCATAATTTTTATTGTCTGCTTAAGATAAAAGATATAAATAACCATAACGATTTATGCAACGTGATTTGGTCAAACACTTCGTAAGTAGCTTACTGTTTCTCCTCTTTGTATGCTAGAATAATATCAAACTGTAAAGTAAAAGTCATAGGAGTGAAAAATAAAACAAAAAAATTACATTAGTAGGCCGAGAAATAAATATTAACTGGTATGCTTGAAACATTATAAGATGTGTTTCAAGGAAAACACAAGACGGTCGGCTACAGCATACAGTTAACGAACAGTTTTGAGGATCTTGAATTGTATGTGCTTCCCTTTCCCAGCACAGGGAGGCGCTGTGACAAGCGCCTTGCTCTCTGCAATGACTCTCTTGTCTTAGTAACAAAATCTGTTGTCAAACGTTGCTAGGGAAGTAATGGAGTTACGGTACTTTAATTAGCCGCTTAGGAATCAAACAGAAGTAAAAGAGAGGTAACTTTACTTCGGCATGATAACAGTAAAATTAATACCTAAGACGGAAACTACAAACATTACCTATATATTTATATTACCCTGTAAACGTTTGTTCCGAAAGCTGCCTCGATTAGCTTCAGTGCCGTTACTGTAATGCTATATGTAGCTATGGTGCTGGTGTAGTTGCTAACGTTAAGCTAACTTAGAGCTAATATAAGCACTGTATTTTTTGAAAACGTTGCTTAATGGCTGTCTGAAAGGTTAGTTAACAGAAATCACGGCGCTTGAGAGATGTGATTGGAAAACTTCCTATTCAGTCTGCAATTCTAGCTAATTTAAACCGCTATGGTTAACTTTAATGAGCTCGAGCCATTGTGTTTACTTAACTTATTATCTGTCAGAGGTTTCCTTAAACAGTGATTCTTGTTAAACGATTCTTAGTAATAGATAGCTGCGCTGTCTGTATCTCGTATTACAAGAGGAGCTAACATACGAAGAGCCAACAGGTTGACTTATGAATCTCGTTTGGGTAAAGTGGCTAAATTAACTTATTTAAAGTCCAGCATTTCACTGAATCTTTTCCCTGTTATATATGTTTAGGTGCATTTTAGTTAGCTATGAGAAAGCATCATCCACCTGACCAAAGCTTGTCTCGAACATGACGAGAGGATGACTGAGAATGGAGAGGACAGCCCCCTCCATCAATCCTGTGAAACTCGTGCAAGAGGAGATTCATTTGTCAATGACAGCAGGCCACTGAAGACCTCCTCAGAAGATGCCAAATCCTGCAAGGAACACAATGCCCTTAAACTCACTCCTCGAAATGCAGAGGGAGAGATCAACCCATACCAGCCTCGGCCACCTTCGTTACCCAGGCTCTCAAAGTCTAGCAAAAGTGGCTCAGTGGAGGAGCCGGTGAGAACCAGGAGGCTGAGGAACAGCCAGGAAAGTCTGAGTGACCCGACTGAGACTGGCTCGTCCACAGACTCACTTAAAGAAGACCAAACCGATCTAGCTCCAGGTGGGCTTGTTCTAGGCGGTGCTGCCACCATCAGGAACAACCAAGACTCCAATGTGAGACCCCTCTCTGCAGTCATGACAGGATCCCCAGTCCTCCGGGACAGAGGAAGCAGTCTGTCGGAGAGGCCCTCCAGCCAACAGAGTGACCCCATAGAGCAGCGGGTGAGGTCCACTAAGGTGCGTCTGTCTCCGGTGCAACCCTCGGGGCCGCTGCCTGCTCTGGAGAAGAGCTTTGCATCGGCCACTTTAAGGGCAGCTAATAGGATTGATAGGGATTGTTTGGATTATGCTGTGTTGGCCAGAGAGAAGCTCGGGGAGAAACTCCACAGGAACCTCAGTGACAGCCGGCTTCTGGAGAACATGGGGTCTGATAGTGCCTCTGTCAATTCCATGAGGTCCACCTACAGCGTGCTCAGTCCCATCAGACCCCAGGATGTGAGGAACAGGTACAGTAGGCACAGCAGATCACGTAGAGGATTTACCTGGAGCCATCTTTAGGCTGGATGTGAAGGCTCCTTTGTATGACTTACTCTTTCTGAAGGCTATTAAAATCTGGTCTATTACAACTGTATCTGAGGTCCTCAGTTAGATTTAAGCCAGTGACAGCATGAAACTAGCTAAAAAACTGGATGTTCATATGTTTATCCTTTTAAAAACTAATACAGACTTGTGATAACACATATGACTTAAAAGCAATACAGGCTTGTAATAGTACATATGACTTACTTTGTAAAAAATGTGTTAGTCTAAGCTCTGGCAATGTTTTAACTACCTTAATATTATACTAAAAGGAAATTGGTCAGAAGAAAGTTACCGTAAACAGGCACTTCATAACTAATAAGTACAGTATCTTTTATCCTCTACTTAGATTTGATTGTGCCTTCTACTTAAAGCTGGTTAGCATTGTACATCTGAGGCTTGGTCACCATCAGGATTGAGTATTTAAGCAACACCAACAGAATTTAAATTTGTTTTGAAGGCTCCAGACATTTTTACACTGCAGTGCTCACATCTTTCAGAAAAAAGGGGAAGGCAGAAGAGCAGTGGGGAAATTTAAGTGGATCACAGGAGGTGCTTGTTTGGTGCAGGTTTTGACAGGATTAGAGGCAAAAAAAAAAGGTTCTTAGTGTACAGTCTCAGCACAGTCAGTGCCCAGTAGGGAAAGTCAAATTTTTACTTCTAAATTATTGATGTAACATCTGAGAGAAGATTTTTATTTTACCCTACACTGACTGTATCCTGCAAGGCAAGTTGACTGCCAATAGAAGTGCTTACTTTCCTTTCCAATGTGTATTTTTCAGGAGCTTTCTGGAGGGGAGCGTGCTGGGAAGCGGCGCCCTGCTCGGGGCTGAGGAGCTGGACCGTTACTTCCCCGACAGGAGAGTCGGCATCTATATCGCCACATGGAACATGCAGGGAGAGAAAGTAAGAATTCATCATGACTCTGAACAATCATCAGCCACTCAGAACAATTATCACAAAAAGTCTTGTTACTGCTTGTGCAGGTTCAGGCAGCAACTGAGTTTTAAGTAAATTAGTTTCTTTCATTTTCAGGGGCTTCCCACTAACTTAGATGATCTCCTCCTTCCAACGGACTCTGAATTTGCACAAGATTTTTATATTATTGGGGTCCAGGAGGGCTGTCCTGACAGGTATGTAATGTTTTATTAGGTTTTATCGTTATTCTTTGAAAAATGAGTCAATATGATTGACTGCTCTTTTTAGGTTGTAAAGACTGTTCAACTACTGTGTGTGTGCATGTGTGTGCAGGAGGGAGTGGGAGACCCGTCTTCAGGAGACTCTGGGACCTTACTATGTCATGCTGTATGCAGCAACACATGGTGTTTTGTACCTTAGTGTATTTGTCAGGCGAGATCTCATCTGGTTCTGCTCAGGTAAGTTCTTCACAACATAATACATGAAATTAGCATCAGTTTGGGGAAAAGTAAACTCCTCCTTGCTCATATAATTCGCTGATTATGAGAAGATGATCTTAATGATTTTAGCCTTAAAAAAATTAATCAATTTTACCAGAAGGAATTTGCCAATAAGGGGATTTCGATGAGGCGACATATGTCTTCTCAGTACACTGCACATGGGTTACTGTTTTTGAATCTAACTGATTACACCATTATGACTCCAACACTGACCACAATATTTGTTCTGCTGACTTACACAGAGGTGGAGCATTCCACGGTCACAACCAGGATCATCTCTCAGATCAAGACCAAAGGGGCCGTGGGAATTGCCTTTACCTTTTTTGGCACTTCCTTCCTCTTCATCACATCCCATTTTACCTGTGAGTGGGAGGTTACCTTAAAGTCGGGGAGGCTGCAGACCGAAGCAGTGATTTATTACAGCAGTAGGCTGTTATCAGGGTGGCTGGGAGGGAGGGATGTGTTGACATGCAGGTGTGTCAAGAGAAAGGCAGTGTGTTGCATCCAGGCTTAGACGAGAAAGAAATAATACTGTTTTTATTCCTTCAGCATATTGGCATGCACATATATATTTAACAATGTCTGTGGGAGACGTGTATAGCACCACCTATACTGTTTCTACATCTTCATAGCATCAAATATTTGCATTTAAACTTTGCAATATCTAGGCACTCCTACATATTTCTAATGGCTATGTTCTTTCAGCTGGAGATGCCAAAGTTTATGAGAGAATACTGGATTACAACAAGATCGTCGAGGCGCTAGCTCTTCCAAAAGGCCTCCCAGACACCAACCCATACCGCTCCACACCATGTGAGACTCTTTTTAGCTGCTTTTTGTCAAAGATGTGAGAAATCACGATCGATCTTTTTTTTTTTTTTTTTTATAAAACTAGGATTATTTGTTACTGTTTGAACTAGATTAAGATATGTTCATACTTCTTATTACATGCAAATTACCCCCTTTTTGGTTCTGCTTGTGAGAGCAGAGTTAGTCCAGATTAAAGTTTTGATGTTAATTTTATTTATACTGTTGACAGAATAATCACTAGCAATACTTGAGAAAAGCATGTCATTTTTGATTGCAGCTGATGTCACCACAAGATTTGACGAGGTCTTCTGGTTTGGAGATTTCAACTTTCGGCTGAGTAAAGACCGAGCTGATGTGGAGACCATCATGAACCGCACAGTGGGCGGCGACATGAGCCCTCTGTTGCAGCACGACCAGCTCTCCAAGGAAATGAATGATGGTATGCTTGCATGCAGGAGGTTAAATCTCTGTGAAAACTTAAAACACAAAGAAAAGTTTTCTCAGTGGTAGTGGTTGATATGTCGCATTGATTCTTTTTCTACAAATGTGGTGCTCTTGCCCCTCCAGGTTCAATCTTTAAAGGTTTCCAAGAGGCACCAATACACTTCCTTCCCACATACAAGTTTGACATCGGCTGTGATATCTACGACACTACTTCTAAACAGAGAACACCTTCATACACAGTAAGGAGAAACAGAGGATCAGTGCCACAGATACTGTGCTCCTAAAGCCACCAAAATAAGCCAAGTTTTATTAAATGCCCTTTTTTATCACTCTTTTATACCTTTCAGCTGCCCTGAAGTTCAAACTGATATGGGCAGTTTAATTTAGCATCATGTGGCTCTCAGAAGCTTCTTCTTTAACCCCCTTTCATTTGCGTTCACAGGACAGGATCTTGTTCAGGAGCAGACAGGCTGATGACATAAAAGTGGTCAAGTACACCAGCTGCTCCAGCATCAAGACCTCGGACCATCGGCC
This sequence comes from Acanthurus lineatus, assembly GCA_029814665.1. NCBI lineage: Eukaryota > Metazoa > Chordata > Actinopteri > Acanthuriformes > Acanthuridae > Acanthurus > Acanthurus lineatus. The sequence continues at coordinate 11,376,814 of JAPZDV010000022.1, forward strand.
TGTCATCGGTGTCTTTCAGGTCAAACTCAGGCCAGGCAGAGACAAGTGAGTTCCATTTTCATTAAAAACACACCTGAAAATAGTGTCATCACATTGAGGAGGGATTCAATAATGTAATTACTTTTGTAAACAACCAGTGGGGCTGAGGAATACAATTTACAGGCATTTGTCTGTTACTGTGATAAGATCCTACAAAGAAACATCAGTTTTTTTCTGCCAGTGTAACGTGGTCATTGTTAACACTAGGGCAGCAAGAATATTGTTTTCTGCCCCTTAACATTAGATTCATAGTGCCCTGTATTTAAACATGACTTCTCTAGCTGTCCTTCTATAAGATTTTAATCTGACTGCAAGACTTTCTGTGTTTGTTTGTGTTGTTCAGTATTCCTCTGGGCGCAGGACAGTTTGACCGGGGCTTGTACTTGGAGGGCATCAGGAGGAGGATCACCAGAGAGCTGAAGAGGAGAGAAGCCATGAAGAACCAAAGTAGCAGCACCATCTGTGTCATCTCCTAAAACCCTCGAAAGGAACTCTCCAGACCAGAGAGGATGGGATCAAACTGTGCCAGAAACTGTCAAGTTAAACCAGGTGGGTAGAGAAGGACCAAGAGGAAACCAGAGTTGTCTTTACTAATGAGAGCCCATGGCTGGCCGTGGTAACTGAGCAGAGTGCGCCCTCTGTTGGGCATTGATGGGAACTGTGAGTGTGTGAATGTGTGTGTCCTGGTGGAAATGGAAGTCTGTACATTAGGGCAGGGACCTTAAGGTCAGACAGACACAGCAGCAGTCTGGCCTTTATTTATTCAGCCCCCCTCTACTCAAACATGACTGAGACAGTCAGGGAGGGGGGCTGCAGTCGTGGCTTACTCCTCAGTCACATGCTCCGCTGTGAACTGATCTAACTGTAAAGGATTTCTGTAACTTCATTTATTTTCTAATGTTTTGTAGGTGTTTAAAAAAGCATCATGAACCACAATGTTAATTTAATTTGATTGCCTTGTGAATTTGTCATTAAACAACTTATGAAACATAACTGTATTTTTCATGGCACATTAATGTGCCCTTATTTTAGGTATCTGCCATTGGTTGATTTTAACTTGAATTTTGTTTTGGGCTGAGAGATACAATGTGACTGAAAAAGGGAGCTAGAAGTCAAATGTGGTTTCATGAGCGTTACACCGATGAGCACCACAGTCAGGGGCTTCTTATTACTTGTTACAAGCTACTGTTGAATTTCAGGGAGAGTAAATGTGATTTTGATGGAACTCACTTCATATAAAATAGATGGAGAATTTTATTTACACTGTTAATGCCTGTTACTACTTAATCTCTTATTAGGCCAAGTGATCCTTTGCAACAGACTGTAATTAAATGCCTTACATGTCATCTTGTAACCTCATGTTCACTATAAACTGTCCAAGTACTGTATGTACCACATTGAGGAACTTGCAATCCCAGCATGAAGAGCAGTCTGCTCTGGATAAAGTGCCTGTGGGTCTGTTTTCATTTCTTCAGGACCTTTTACCTTTATCTGTCTTTTTATATGTCACCTAACATCATGCAATAAAAGTTTTAAAACACATCTGTTTGTCAGCTAAATTTTGTCTATTACATCAAGCAAAGACCCTTAAAATATATAATTTTATTTATGGAAGTGATAACATTTATTTACCAGTTGGTGCACAGATGGTAACATTTTTACTGTAGTCATAAATGACTGCAGTTCCAGTAAAATACACAGGTGTATCAGGGTGTAGAACATAAGTTTCTAGTACAATGATTTATCTGGCACATGTACATACACTAAAACTGAGAAGACTTGTATCTTGAAGAAATAGTGCAACATTTTGAAAATAACGAGCTTTCAGGCAGAGAAGTAAACTAGAAAATCAACACCTTACTCATATGAATGGTGCTGATCTTTTTGTCTGACTCTGTGCCAGAGTGATTAAGCATACTTCCCAAAGTCAAACTGTTCCTTTAATTTATCACCATGTTTTGTTTTCATTTTAATGGATATCAACACCAGAAAAAACACAAAAAAGGAACAGTTTCACTTTTGATTTCAATCTCTTCACAGTACATCTGAAACAGAATGATGACAGACTTTGACTTCAGTCTTAATGATAAATTGGCTACAGTTTGAGGTTTATCAGATTTATCACATAATTTCCAAGGATTTCTCTATTAATCGGTTTATCATTGTTGTGTTTAGTTTCTCCTGTGCCTGTGAAAGGAGATTAAGAAGTGCTGCAGTATAAGTAGCAAGATTTTTCATCCATCAACAATGGAGAAGGAACGAGCTTGAGATGGAGCTCTGTGAATTTTAGACATCTGAAAAGTAAAAAGACAGCTTGATAGAAAATACTTGTGTATCTGCTCAGGTTGCAAGCTGCCCCCCTCTCTTGCTTATACAATGATGTACTTAGAAGATAATGTCACATTATACTGCCATTCACTCATAAAATTAACAGGATGGTGTTGAAATTTAAGAGGATATTAACGCTTTCTTTGAAGCTTTCCTGCAAACCACCCCAGTGAGTAAAGAAAAAATGGCTCTCTGTCCACAAACAATAAATACAGATAATCCAACTGGATGCAGTCTACGTATACTGTGAAGTAAAATGCAACTTTTCTTAAAAATCTTCCTTGTCAGGGGGTTTGGTCGAGAGCCCAGGGGTTGGTCCCCTCCCAGAGTGACCTGTGCTGAGTTCTGTTGAAGGAGGGGACACTAGTGTAATCTTCTAGTCCAGTTTATTTACACTGATGCTTGCCAATGAAAACTGTCTCGATTGGTCGGGGGGCAGGGGGAGTCTATCGGAAGAGGCGGTACATGCGGGGCAGACGTCCGTCCTTGCTGCTCAGCGCAGCCTGGATGTGTTCATAGGAGGGCAGCTCTGTCAGGTCTCCCAGAGCTGCTACTGCAGGCTTACTGCGCAGCATTTTGGTGGTAACTCTCTTAATGTCGCTGGCTGTCACATTGCCTGGAAATTATGTGTTGACAAGTCAATAAATAATGAAAGAGTAAGGCAGGTGAAATAAGGCTTATAAATTTTTGAACCTCCTTCATGGTATTTGATGACATTTTCTCCTGATTTACCATGATTCACTGAGAAACAACACAAAGTTTTGTTTAATACTCACTTATTAGATCACACAGCTCATGAGGCAGCTTTCTCTTTCCTGTTGAGAGAACCTGGCGACCAACGTCTTCAAAAATAACCGGCCGAGACTCGAGGTTCATCATAAGCATAGATTTGAGCTGAGTCTTGGCTCTCTCCAGTTCCATCTGGATACAACAAGGACAAAAGTTCAGGGCAATTGTTCCAAAACATGTACATCACCTTTATTTCTTTACCACTAATAAATATGGTTAAAGTTGCACTACATTTCCATGCTGGTGAATCTAAGTAATTACCTCTCCTGCGTTTCCTGCCATCTGAATGAACTCTCTAGTTATGATCTCCACCATTTCTCGTACCTGGAGATGAATGAACGTAATAAGAACTTTGCATTAACATCAAAAAAAGGATAAGCCGTTCATCAAGAAAGCTTTACACAAAGTTTGAAATCAGAATAAGACTTCACAACAAAGTTCAAACAAGACATCTGAGCCCTGCTGCTTTGACTTTGTACCAACCTGTCTGGGGTCTGCACTGGCATGAATACACAGCAGACCACTGTCCTCGTAGCTATGGTGGTAGGAGGTGGCATTGTACATCCAGTGATGCCTAAAAAAGACAGGAAAAACCGTAAAACAATCAGCATAACAATATTTGGTCTTACATTTAAGACTTATGCTCATCTGAATCACTACTGAGTTGAAGTTTGTGAGACATCACCTGTTCAGCACGTTCAGGTACAGGCGTGTGAACATGCCTTTCCCAGGTCCACCTGCAGAAAAGGATCCACCTCCACCCATCATCATGTTGAGCACTGCAAATGGGATGAAGTCATCCTCCTGTTAAATGGAAAAACATTTTTAGATGAAAGCTCGCTGCTAATATGTACCAGGCATTTGACAAGAGACAGACTAGAGGTGCAAACACCCACCAGAAAGGAGCAGCTCTCTAGGCCGATCATGATGTGGGTGAGCTCTGGGATCGGGGTGGGACCAAGGCTTACATCAGACATGTCCTTCTCCATCTAACAGATTAAAAGGTAACAATATTATACTGCTTTTTCACATTTACCATCCCACCTCAGTCAAGAGCTTGTTCCTTTTTTTAGTTATAAAATCAACAGCAACTGTAACTCCTCTAAAGCTGCAGACATTTTGCTTATCCACAAAAAAAAATTGAGAACATAATATAAATTTGCCAAACATTTAATTGTTTTCACCATAAAATCTGCCGGATAAACACCACCTGAATAAACTTTTAGGGCTTAAAGAACAGACAGTGAAAGTATAAAGTCACCTTGACAATGCCACCAGTGTACTGTGCGACAGAGAGGTCCACATTAGCTACTGAACTTGTTCCCCACACTGGTTTCATATCCAGCAGGTACTTCCTGGCACATTCAACCAGCTGCTCGTGTTCGATGCCCACTCCAGCCAGCACCATCCGCTCTGGACAGTAGTAGTTACGCAGGTAGCTGTGAAGCACTGCCTTATCGATCTTGTCCACATTGTCTACAGGACAAAAGCGAGGCAGGCCGACTGTGTTGCCTCGATATGCAGCCTGGAAACACAAACAATGAATGGTTCAATAATGCCAGAGGAAAGTTGCAGTTCCAGTAATCTGGTACAACACTCAGTTTTGTTTTTTGTTTTTTTTACAGCTATTTGTTTCATATTGTCATGATTTTTTGACAAAAAAGGGGCTGTAGTTAAAAAAAGCATGGGTTTCTAGTGAGTTCTGATGGGTATTGTTTTGTTTTTTTTATATTGCTTTACAGTGATTTTATGTATTTATTTTTAATGACTTTTGGGGTACTTTTATTGCTTATGTTTTAAATGTGTTTTGTTTTTATTGTAAAGCAACTTTCAACTGTGCTTTGGACAGGTGTAAAAAAAGAAAACTTATTGTTTTTATTTTTACATTATAAATGATCAAACAACTTAAACAATGTACTTATCATATCTGATCATGTACAGCAGCATGAGATATTATATCAGCTTTGATGCTCCTGGGGTCATGGATAAATTTACTCCCTTTTACATAGAGCTGGTGATGACAGGTCGAAACAAATTGATGTGACTCACTGCATGGATCATTTCTGTGAGTAGGGGTTCAGGGTCTGGCCTCATGTTTAGATCTTCTAACTCAAATCGCACTGCCATTCGGGTCATCTCAATCTCCTCATCTGCATGTGAACAAACAAAGGTCATCTCAGACAAAAGAATATTTGGCATAGTTACTTTAGATTAGTTAATTTAAAACAAAAATGGACTGACCCAACAAGCGAGGCTGGAGAACAGCATCAGAGAGAAGATTGACCACTGTGTCCAGACCCTTAACTTCAGCAGACACTGCGTACATGGTGGTATCTCTGCAAAGTAAATGAAAATGCATCACACCTACAACAGCTGTATTTTCATACACTCCACGGGAGAAAGGTATGGTTCAAAGTGAAAGGTGGTAATACATATTGTCCAGAAAGAAACACAACCTTGAGGTTTGGCAGTCACATATCCCTCCATGTTTTTCCAGCGTGAGGAGGATTTCATCTTTACTCCCATACTGAGCTGTAGACTAAAGAAAGATTTTACCTTAACTTCACACACCTCAACATCCTTGAACAACATAATTATGTGGTCTCACCTTTGATTACTTACAGAAAAGGCAAGTTTTTCTAAAAAGTGTGCTATTCCACTCGGGTACTTTGCTTCATGTCTGGATCCAGAGTTGACTAAAACTGAAAAGAAAAAAGAAAAAATTACATTTATCCACTTTAGTCAAATCCCAAAATCAAGTGAACACTATTAGAATTCAAACTCCATAGCTGCGACGCACCTCCTACTGTGCAGAATTGACCAAACTTGTTTTGGGATGCGACTCTAAGGCCATTTTCTAGAGTGGTGATCTTGGTTTCATATTTCTCCTGACCATCCACAGACGCAAACACTGGCTTGGGGATCCCAGGTAATGGTGTCGAGAGGGAGATATTTGGGTATCCGCCACCACTGCTGTACTTTCTGTAAGCTGCAATCCCAAACCTTCAAGAACAACAGAGTAATGTTTTTAAATATTTTATTTTCAGCAATAATAGGGATAGCTTACAGTAACTAAACAACACATAGCGCCTGTCAAGGATATTGTTATGATGATGCTCAGCCACATAAAGGTTACATAAAATCTGAGAGAATGGACAATGAAAGATAGTTTAAAGCACATAAAAGTAATGATTAAAAGGCACAGGTATGATTATGACAAGGTAACAATAATTGTACAACTTCAAGAAAAAACAGTGTAGCAGTTACACACATACAGTTGCTAATTTATTGGGCACACCTAGCTAAACTAATGCCATCAAGAGACAACAACCTCGCAGTAAATGATGCCTTCATTGAGGCTATGATTGTAATCATGTAGAAGTGTATATTCTCTCATTCTAAAACAGGACGACAGAGTAAATAATACAGCAGGCATAGGAGTCAAATTGAACACCTTTTCTGAAAAACAGACATGAACCGTCATGAAGGTAAGATTTAGTGCATGGGTGTTGTGAGAAATTCGCACAAATGTAAAGGAGGAATGCCTTAGAAATACACCTACACGGCCAAACACTAACACAAAAGCTACTCAGTCAACTGACAAAGTGAAACGGTGGCCAGTTTCGCGCATAATTCGTATTGCTGTAAACCTAGATATTCAAACCGTCAGCAAATATAAAGCTTAACGTTGGCGTGTTAACCAAACTCAACAAAGTGAAAATAAATCTTCTTCACTTAATTAATCACAAGTACTTAAAAATATTATTAATTCTTCCCTACTGTTACAATAAACCTGTAAAACACTCTCACTACCATATCAGCGACTGGTAACACTGAATTGTTTACTTAATTAGACATGATGCAACATTAGCTTAGCCATTCTGACAGCAGTAGCGGTTGTTTGACAGCTAATAGTTAGCACCGTGGTAAGTGAGTGAGCTAATCTCAGGGATGAGGGCGTAGAAAAGTTACGACGCTGCAAATGTCAAGCAGAAGCATGCTATGAAAAAAACAGGAAAAAAATGTAGCGTTGCTTTCCTTTTTCTTAATATTCTAATCTGGCAACAATTTAAAGTATTCGTCTTGAAAGTGTGCTACCTTTGAACACGACGCCAGGTTCTGCACTTCGACATGTGAGTCGCCATCTTGGATAGTCTGTGACCAAAATCAGCCCGGATGATGATGAAAGTGTCTTAAAGTACTTCCGCTACGGACACACCCACAAACCATTCCTAACAAAATAAAATAACATAAACTAAACTAAACTTAAGAAACTAAAAAAAAAAAAAAAAAAAAAAAACAAAACAAAATATATTTTTGAGAATTT
>JAPZDV010000022.1:11390248-11415147 GCA_029814665.1 Acanthurus lineatus
TACTCTCCTCTTTATCTTATATTTTCAATTCAGCTTATTCACTGAAGCCCAACTTAGTCCCATTTACAAGCAATTGCTTTTCATAAGTACCAGAGGGACTGTACTGAATAGAATATTGACATCCAAATGTATTTGTCAGTTTTTCTATTAAAATATAAGCAAAAAGAAATATTAAAATATAAACATTAAGTTTTGTCACATGCATAGTATGACAGTGCAACACAATAGGCTTGATTGTATTTCTAAGTGTATTTCATTCAGGGATGATACAAATTAAGCATGTTTGCTTTTTTAATTTTTTAGAATTAATGAACAGAAATGAACGAATGTTATGCCTTTGGCGATCTGCAGAGAAACAAAAAGCATGCAAGTCAGTGTGTGGGCTTAAAACATCATAATGAAATGCTAAAAAGTGTAAATGATCTGTTGGGAGCCTCATGAGTCAAGCGAACACACACCCACAGGCTCTCAGCATTATATGAGAGAGTAACCAGCCACAAGCAATTCATTCAAATCAACAGTGACTAATGTACTAGTGTCTAAAATCAAGTTAATAATTTCATTGAGTCAAGCATCACTGGTAGGAGGTTAGCTTCACTTTTTCCACAATGTTTTTTTTCTTTTTTTTTTTTGCATGTTTATGTTTTTTTTTTCAATTTTTATATTATACTTTAATCAGAGGGGGACAATTTATATATATTTAGCTATAAGCCTTAATATGGAATCTAACAACACAGCACATCAGCCCTGGGGGGAGTTGAGTCTGTAAAGAGATGAAAGTTCCTTAAATTAAATCACAAAAACAGACAAAAAATACTGAATTTGCATCATGTTTTCTACAAGCCTTTTCATCATTTGAGGTTTGGCTGCCGCTTTTCTAATCAGGCCAGCTTGTTGCAACCTTCTGCAGTAATTCAATGGCACCAGCTGTTTGTCTCAACTCCTGCCCAGATCCTAATGTGTGCATACAGGGATGGAAACTACCATTAATAAGCATTTTCTGTTGCATATTTTTCTGAAAATTTTGTAAAAATTTGCACTACTTTTGGATAAAACCTGACTAATGTCTGAGCTTCTCAGCTTTTGGTTGAAACCCTGCTAATCTGATACATGATACTGATTCATAGCACCTCTTTTTGTGTTTTACTTTTCAACATTTACATTCCTGCAAAGCCCTTTGACCTTCATCATTACAAATACAGTTTTAACCCTTTCATCCTACATCAGCATCTTGAGATAACAACTATGTCTTTGACTTGTTTCTCTAGTATATTTACTCTTGCAAATTTAGCAGTGCATAAGCAAAATTTGTGGCACGTTCAGACAATAAAGGAACAGGCCTTACATGGACATATTGAGGATCATGAAAGCCCATGCGATCAGACGGACAGCTTTCTCGCAGAGGACCAATAACTGATCTTCATAGTACAAAGCTCCGCAGCCTCTTTTCATGTCACTTTCATTGAGTGGAGGGCCACAGTGCGAGCTCTATAAAGTGGTTGGGCCCATTCAAGGGAGTAAAGAGGACAAAGCTGAGCTCACTGCGGTGCCACAGACTCACAACCAAAATAGGAATGAAGCACAGGGGAATGGGAGGGGAGGGCAGAGAGACAGAGAGAGAAAAACACACACACAGATTGATGTTAATTCATCTGCTGAATAAATTTGCTTGAAACTGATCAAAAGTGAATCAATGTAGTGATTAAAAAAAGTGTGCCACAGCTGATTGTTGTGTTAAATTGACATCTTTTCCACCATTCTGCAGGGTTATTTAACCAAACTATATATTATTTTACTATAACTGTATTTGGGGTAATTAACCAAACAGTTATGTAAGAAATTACATAAGCTCTGGACTTTTGTACTTAAACCAAGTGCATTCACATCAACCAGTTGTCTTGTAGTAATTTCAGGTGGGTGTTAGTAGTTCCTGATTGTGCTTTAGTACATGCCTCTTCCCACTTTTCTATCAAGATGTCTTCCTGCAGATCCTCTCTCCATGCCCCCAGCCGTCCCATAGATGTTTCTGTACATCTATCCACCAGGCATTTATAAATTTTGGAAATTAAAATCCTCCCTAAAAAATCCATACTCATTAGTTTTTCTGCGGTAGACATTTCAGGGATGCATAATGTTTGGTTTTGTTGTGTTCTAATGAAGTTTCTTAATTGCAGGTATTTAAAAAAGTGATTACAGGGTATGTTAAATCTATCAACTATTTCTTCAAATGTCATCAGCACCTTTTGGGAGTTGTAAAGATCTCCTATTTTTTAAAAAATCAAATTTTAAATCTCTCGTCTGCTTTTCCTGGTGGGAAGGAGTCATTTCTCCATATTGGGCTAAAGACAGAGAGAGAGGATGTTTCTCTGAGATACTTTTTAACTTGAAACCACACTACAAACATTTTCCACTATAGGATTTTTTGTACTTTTTTTAAGGATTTTAGTGCATGCTGAATACAGGTATGTAGGGAGGGGCAGACTTAGCTGGAGTTCCTCCATTTCCTTCCAGAGAGGAGCATCTCTTCCTGTGAAGTAGAACAGCAATGTTCTTAATTGTGCTGCCAAACAATACCAGAGTGGATTGGGACAGTTAAGCCCCCCTCTGTCAAAGGGTAAGTACAACAATGACAGTTGTGTCCGGGGACGTCTATTATTCCACAAATATCTAACAAACAATCCTTTAAGTTGAATGAACAGGTTATTTGGAGGAGGAAGTGGAAGATTTTGAAACAGGAACAGTAGTTTAGGCAGTATGTTCATTTTAAGGACTTTTTTGCCTATTAGTCACATTGGTATGGGTGTCCACCCATCCAGTGATTTTTGAATGTCTTGTATTAATGGTTCATAGTTGCTGGTTGCAATATGTTTAAGTTGTGGGACAATTTGGATACCCAGATATGTGAAGCGGTCAACAATTTTAAATTGAGTGGCTATTGTAGGAGGGTTTTTACTTTCTAATTGGTTAGGAACATTATTGATGATTTTGCTTTATTTACTTTATATCCTGAGATTTTCCCAAATACACTAATGAGTTTTAATAATTCAAGAATGGATTCTTCCATATTTTTCAGAAAGATTATTATATCATCTGCAAATAGAGCCAGACAGTGTTCCTGTTGTCTAACTAATATACTTGTTATTTTTTTTGGGTGCTCTTACAGCTATTGCCAGTGGTTTGATAGCCATAATAAACAGCAAAGGGGATAAGGGATCTCCTTGTCAACATCCTCTTCATATTTTAATGATTTTGGATATATTAGTCATTAGTCATGATTTAAGCATATGGTTCTGTATAAAGCAGTTTTATCCATTTATTAAAGTTTTCTCCAAAGCCAAAATGTGTAGGGATTTCAAATAAACATGTCCATTTCACTCTGTCAAAGCTTTTCAGCGTCTAACAACAGTAATGCTGTATCTGTTGCCCCTTTTTCCTCAATCAATATATTTAGAATTCTCCTTACATTATGGAAGCCTTGCCTACCTTGTACAAAACCATTTTGATCTTTATCTGTAATATTTGGAATAGTTTTCTCAAGTCTCCTGGCTATTATTTTACTTAAAATTTTTAAATCCACATTTAAAAGACTAATTGGCCTAAAATTTTCACATTTGTTGTTTGGTTTACCAGGTTTTGGCAGCAATATGATTAGAGCTCCTCTTGCATATTTGGGAAGGATTCCATTATGAAAGGATTCCGTAAACATCTCTAATAATAGTGGCATCACTCTATGTTTGAACATTTTATAAACTTCAATGGGTATCCCATCTGGCCCAGGGGTTTTCCCTCCTTTGATACTGTCAATGGCAGTAGATAACTTCAAAAGTTATATCTTTGTCTAGTTCTTCTTTAATTGCTTCTGATATCCTGGGAATATGAATGCTATCCAAGAAATTATTCAATTCAAATGTATTTAGACCTGTTTCTGAGCCATAAAGTTTTCCGTAAAATCTCCAGAAGATTTCTTTTATTTCAATTGGGTCCACAATACACTCATTATTATCGTTTTGTAATGAAGTTATAAACCTTTCATTCTGTAGTTGTTTGATGCGCCATGCCAGCACTCTACCAGGTTTGTGCACTTTTATATTGAAGCTAATGGGAATAACCCATCAAACGATGTAACATGTCCTTTTTAACATGTTAACAGCCTTTAATGAGGTTTCTTAACCTCCTTGTTTGAAGTGTAACTATATGCAGTACACTGTTCATGACCTTATATATGTTATTACCTTTTAAAGTAAAGTGAAATCACAGCTGAGGTCGATATCAACCACATTTCCATTTCTTATCTTTTATGTGTGAGCAGCTGTCACCATGGGTGAAGCTGTATGGTGGTCTCCTCATGCCTCCCAGGATACTTTGCAGTAGGATGCATGTCTGTGTCTCGGTCTGGAAGCTCCCACTGATGACTTCCCACCTCTGCTTACTAATCCTGTCCAGTTTGGCAATCTCATACCAACTGGGTGAGTTCATGTGCTTTCTTTTGGAAGTAACTCCAGATGTTTGCTCTTAAAAGCAGCTAGTTATCTGATATTCAATTAAAACTCTAGGTGCCGCCATACTGTATAAAAATATTCCAGTAAAATATTTAAAAAGTAGTGATGGCAGTGGTGGAAGAAGTACTCAGATTCTCGTGATTTTACCTGAAGCAAAATTACACCACTAATACCCATAGATCATACAATAAGGAGTGGACAGAACCTCCTTTATAGGCTTCATTTTTCAAAATCAAGACGTGTCACAAAGTGTCACAAGGATAAATACGCATAATACAAAATGCCCCTATTCAAATGCAAATTATGGCCCCTTGAAGGTTATGTAAGATTATATATTTTAATGAACCTACAATAACAGTTATTGCACAAGCTACTATCACATGCAGAAAGATAAAGACATCCTTGTCATCCTTGTCAAGTACATGATGTAAATCCCAGCATATCTGCATATCTGGAGCTTTTAATCTGTCAAGGCATCACAAAGCAGCTAAATGCAGAAATGTGAGGAAGTACATGTTGAATGAATTTTATTAAGAAAGTATCTAAAATGGGCCTACATTACATGAGTAAATATAGGGATTGTCTCACAGATTTCTCACTGGGTATTCCAGGTTTGGAAGATGTTTTCTTCAGTCCCCAGGACCAAACAGTCAGAGAAGGTGAAGGAGTTTTCCTCCAGTGTGTGTCAGGTGAAAGTTCACCACCTGCAAGCATCACCTGGCTCAAAGATGGGGCACTGGTCACAAGAGGGAGACAGATTCAGGTGAGCATCAGAACAGCTTTAGACTGAGCCATTTACAAGCTCATGAGAGGGTGTTAGACTCTGCTTCCTTATAAGGGGGCCCCTGGCCAACAGCACTAACCATCCCATGATGCTGCAGTTCTTATGTAGCTGGGAGTATCTGTGATAAAGTAAAAAAAAAAAAAAATCATTGCAAGTTTTTCTCCAGATGTGTTATACTGCATGCTTCAGACTGTGTTTTCATATTCAGGGTGTGTACGGAGGTGGTAGCCAGAAAAAGACCTCAGGCACTCTGCATCTTTTCAACGTGACACTAGAGGATGATGGGATGTACATTTGTGTCACACACAATCATTTACTGAATCTCAGTAAAAAGAGCAAGCCAGCTGAACTAACTGTGCAGGGTGAGTGTATTTTTATATTCTTAGTCTTGATAATTCATACTTTGTGTCTGATTAATCCAACAGGTCTGAGTCAAGAATAAATACCACTATCACCAAAAATGTTCATTTTTAGTCTGATTAGTTTGAAGAACATTATTCTTCTGTAAAAAATGCCATCCTCCCTTTAGTTATCCTTAGTGCTTTACTGTAGTTCAAACTGTTGGAGTATTTTTTGTCGGAGCTGACAGAAATAAAAAAAAGGGCAGCATCACCAGAACACTAACAACCCAAAAACATTTCTTTTAGTTAAATTATCATAAAAACTTTTAACTAAAATATATTTGTTCTACTTTTTTAGACCCAGAGCTACATTAAAATACCTTTTGACCTACATCTATTTGCATTGGGGGTTGTTTCTTACAGTGTTGACACTCTACCTTGCAGGGGTCCCTAAAAGACTGCAGCTCATCCAGGGCCCTAACAACATGACTGTTGCTATGGGAACACAGGTCTCCATGCACTGCACTGTCCATGGTTTCCCTGTTCCCATGGTGCACTGGTTCAAAGACGGCTGCCTACTGACAAACTGCTCAACCTCGTTCAGCCTCCAGAACAATGGCCAGCTGCTCACATTCAGGTCCAACAAGAGGAATATTAATTCCTTTATTTATTATCATTTATTTGTTTATTTTTCTAAACTGTACTGATGAACCAAGAATTATGCACTACAGATTGATTTTGCACTGGGTTTGCTAAAGAGTATGTTATAGATGTAATTTGTAAAAATCAGTGATCCACACAGTCTGAAGCTTTGATGCTTTGATGCTCCTGCCAGATGAAACCAAAAGTCTTCTTTCTGGTTGACAGGAATGTGACCAGGAGGGATGAGGGCTTGTATCACTGTGAAGCATCCAACCAGAAAGAGTCAATCAAATCACAGCCTGCCTTTCTTCTTCTAGCTGGTAACGTATGCCAACATCTACTGTAAACCAAAGAGTGTGGTAGAGCATTTTATCAAATTTTTCAAAAAAGGGACAAACACCTTCCCCATTACTACAGACTATATTCATCAAATGTTTTTGGCTAATTTTCTTTTACCAGGGATCGCCTGCAGCTGTTTTCAGTTTGATATGTTGTAATTGAATAATCACCATGGATAACATGCAAGTAACACCTTACAGTCGTCTCTTCCTTATAACCTACCATTTGCAAAATCAGATCAGTGGGACTGTGAACTGCACATACACATCAATGATGCACCTACACTGAAGTGATGCTTGTGTTGTGTTTACAGAAATGGACTGGAGTTTCATCCAGCAGCCAACAAACATGACAGTGATGGAAGGAGAAAATGTTACAGTCACTTGCAGGCCTCCACACAGCAGACCAGCAGCTCAGATATCTTGGTTCAAAAACAACCAACTTCTTACCCTTAAAGCTCATGTAACTGTGCTGCCCAGTGGAGATCTCTTCTTCAGCAGGTGTGTATGTGTGATGTGATGTTAAAGACATGGCATTGTGTGTAAAGAGTTCCTGTCCTCACTATGACTGTTTTGTTTGTTTGTGTGGTTGGTTTGTTTTTGTGCATTTGTGTTCTGTTTCTAAGAGCAATATAAGTTGACAGCATGTAGGTACACAGAATGATTGATAAGTTCAAGGCTTATGGTAGAAAAAGTCAGTTTTTGAAAATCTTGCATATCTTTTCTTCAACATTGTCCTTAGTCTCACAGTGATGTAGAAATTGATCCCCTTTTATAATAAGTCACCATTTTGGACATCTGGAAAGTGGTCCACAGCAGTGATGAGATCATCATCACTGTCAAAATTTGGACCTGTCAGCTCCCTCTTCATCTTAGGAGTTCAAATCAGCACATCTAGCTAACTGTAAAAAAGCCTCTACTGTCCAATTTTTTAGACAGTGCTTACTTGGAATTTTTTACTTATCCAAAATAGAAACGCCAAAAAAGTGATTAACTTCTAACTTTCTGCATAATTATTTAAAGAGATTAGCTGCATGTGTATAACAGGAGCTATATAACTCATTTACATCTACCTCAGGTCAAAAACTTATCACTCCTTTACATGAGTTCTGAACCATCTTGCCTAAATATTGTTTGTAACACAATATGATTTTGGTAGATAAATTAACATTTTCTTAAGAAGATAGATATGCGCAGTACATGTAACTCCTTATGAGGCTCTGCTAATAAACTTCTCTAGAATAATTTATAGACCTCTGTTAATTTTGTATGTTTAGTGTCGTAGTTAGGGGTGACATAACTACTATTGATTCTGTGCTTTGTCAGGAATTACAAACCTAAGGACCCAAATGCAGACAATATCCAGAGATTTAACAAAAAGTGAGCTTTATTAACAAAACAAGCTGATAATACAAAGTCAAACAAAATGCAAAGTCCAACAAAAAGACTAAATTAAAGAAGACAAAATAACTCAAATGCTACAAACCAAGACACAGGGAGATCAGGGCCAAGGGCATAACGGAGCACAACAGGGCTCTACAGGACGTGACAGGGCACAACAGAGCTCAACAGACGATCCAACAAAGACAAAGGGGAAACACAGAGACTATATACACACTAAGGTGATGAGACACAGGCAGGGCAATCAACACAGGTGAAGCACATAAGGGCAGGGCAGGTAATTACAAAAGGAGGGAAACTTGGCAGGACATGGGTAGCAAGACAGAACACGATTTACCAAAATAAAAAAGGGAACAATGAAACAAAGATAAATCCAAAAGTAAACTTGACACAAAACTTAAGAATTAACTGAATTAATAAGTGTATCATGACAGTGTTTGGCATTTTTGCTCTACGAAATCCTTTGATCATCATACATGTCAAAGCTATTACAAGCTTGTGTGTCTTGACGTTATTGTCTGCAGTGTCCAGGAGGACGACAGAGGGAACTACTTCTGCCGAGCCTCCAACAGCCACCTTCAAAGATTTCTCACCTCTAGAAGGGCAACCCTGACTGTGCTGGGTATGATATTACAGGAGAAATGCCACACTGTGCCACTGAGAACTGTTGCTTTATCTACATTTAAAGTAATGGCTATAAAATCAGCTCAAATTAACCTCATTGTCACACACAATCATGAAATGTTCACAACAGTGAAATTCAGTCTCTATAACTAACCCTTCCTAAACACTTGCTTTTGGACTCACATTGTGTTGTGCTCTTCTCTGGTTCTAAGCCAGTGACGTAGCAAAGAGCACAGACATACAAGAATATACCTACAATACAAGTATTATGTCTGGGTAATCAGAGAATTTGGAGTAACGAATGCAAGCAGTGTAAAAGAAGATGCAGAGATTGATCCTGCTAGCTCTTTTGTGCTAAGAAAGTGCTACTATTTTAAGTATTGCATTTTGTAAAGAGATTCTTGTTCTGTCTTTTTCCTGGAAGCCCCTCCATCAGTGAAACTGCAGCCTCAGGTGTTGACGGTTCCTGTCGGGGCTCAGGTGAGACTGGAGTGTCAGGTGTCTGGCCACCCTGTACCTTCCATCAGGTGGATGAAGAGAGGCCACTCAAAACAGACTGGAGGCCAGATTAGTTTGAGGTGAGTTTATATTGTGAGTTTTGTAAATGCTATGTAGTACCAGACACCTGCTTCATGGCATATGACCATTTACATCTTTCTCACAGCAGACTGAGAAATGCCACTCTCAGCATCCAGTCAGTCAGGAGCTATGATGAGGGGGTGTATGTGTGTGAGGCCTCCAACAAACTGGGTCGAAGCCACAACACAGCAATGCTGAGAGTTGCTGGTAATTTTTTCACTGACTGATTCACAATGTTATATGCTGACTTCTTCCCAATCAACTGTTGAATTTAGGAAAAGAATTGGACTTTTGTGGCATCAAGGCCACAAAATTTCAGATAATGATAGGGGTAGATTTAAATGATTGTGATACCATTATGGTTCTCACTTGATTCCTTGGAATATTAATTGTTTAGGCCAAATTTATGGATAGAGATCAATGCTACTCAACACACTTTGAATATAAATACAAACTCTGAACACATGGCTGTACTGGTTGCAGACCATATGGACTCAACCATGATATGGTGCTGGGGCCAGAAAGATGCCAGTCATCCATACAGAATTGTACAGTACCATCAGTAGCCTATACTCCTTATACATTTGATTTGTAACTTAAGCAACTGAGAACTGGTGTTATGGCATTATACAAGAGTAATATAAATGTAAAAGCATGAGTTGTATTTTTTCTGGTTCTGCTTCATGTCACAAGTATATTATATTCCTAGTGTTTACATTCAAAGATTATATTGTAAGATAATGCATTTTCTTCTTTCTACTTCCTAGTGAGTCCTATCATAGTGACATTTATAAGCCAGGTAAACTGTAGGATCGGAGCTCCAGCTGTCCTGCCCTGCAGAGCTGTAGGACTTCTGCCCATCACATATACCTGGACCAGGGGGAGAGCAGAGACACAATTCCCCATCAGCCCCACTGAAGACATACACATTGATGGTGAGTCCATTTTGCATTTATTTTCAACGAGTTTTTCATCAGGTTTTAACTGGAAGTTATTTTCAACAGCAAACCTAAAAAAAAATCTCTGAAGTGGAAATACACATAAAAGCTTAAAAATCACAAATACCTAAACTGGATGTAAATAAACTTCAGCTCTCTGTGATTTATGACTTGTTATCTTCTGGCCGGTTGTAGAAGATGGAGCTCTGCATATTTTGAGTGTGCAGTATCATGATGCAGGGGGGTATTACTGTACAGCTGAGAACCGAGCAGGACAGCACCAGAGACACACCATCCTCCATGTCACATGTATGTAAACATCTGCTCATCCCCTGTCATTGCATTTTCAGAGATAGAGTGATAAAAAAACATTTAATTATAAGTATGGATATCATCTTATTAAGACAGTATATTCAAATTTAGTGTTTGTGCGAGTGTGTATGGAGTGTTGTCTTTGTATTAGGTTGATTTTACATGTACTTTAAAGTTTAGATTTTACAAATTTGTGAGGTTTTCTAGTCTCTCAATATGATCCACAGTAAACTACAATCACACACATGTGAACACAGAGTGTATTGTTATATGAAAAGATATTTTCTTAAGTCCCAAGTCTATTTTTACTTGCTGACTGTCTTTCATGCTGTCCTCTGTCCTAAGCTGAACACCATCCAGTTGATAGAGGCAAGCAGACAAGACTGATTTTGTCTGCTGTGAGTAATGACGTGAAAATATCTGCATTGATTTGCTTTTTTGAACCATTGTACAGAATGTATGTTTTCTTTTTTTATGTGTTCTCTCTGTCAAGAGGCTGATTGTGCATGTTTATTGTGTCATTGGTCATGGGTTAGCATGTTTGGTGACTTTTTATTATTAATGGTTCACATCACTGCTCTGATATTTGTGATCTATTTCCTGCTTATTACTTGTTTTGTGGCTTCTGACTGTGTCAAACATTTTGCTTGTGCTAAAACTAAGAGTTCTTTTTTTTGGTACATTCCAGAGCACCAACACAAGCGAAGAAATGCCAGTTTCTCACTCCAGTGACTCTGTGGCCAGGCAACAGCTGAAGACACCACATCATGTACTGGCACAGCATAACAAGGCTGCATGTATGTACTTTGTTTTTTGTAGCACCAGTGGTCAGTTCCATAGGTTATAATAACTTTGTAGTCATCAAAGTAAATGCTATAATTTGTAACAACATTGTTTAAAAAAGGCACAGCAACAACAAAAAGCTGCAATCATGACCTTGGCTGTAAGCCAAGGAGGAAACACTTCTGTCAGAGTCTATTAGTGAAAATGTGTGTTTGTTATCTGTAATTATCTTTTTAAAGAGGGTTGGGTTGAGCTTTTCTTCTCTGATTACACTTGTCTGCAGTACAAGTAACAGTCACGCAAAGCTACCTAAGATTAGCCCAGATGTACCTTTGGCTGTCTTCAGGTTGCAGTGGTCCATCAAGAGTCTCCTTGTAGAATTGCATTCAATATGACCTTCTAGATCAAGCATAGTCATTGGCCCTCATGGCAATCACAAGCGCGTAATAAGGGCGTAATAAGCACCCAAAGCTAATTTGGCAACTCTGTTTACTGTTTTTATAAACTTTGTTTATGTTTGTCACCCCAT
Organism: Acanthurus lineatus; assembly: GCA_029814665.1. Taxonomy (NCBI): domain Eukaryota; kingdom Metazoa; phylum Chordata; class Actinopteri; order Acanthuriformes; family Acanthuridae; genus Acanthurus; species Acanthurus lineatus. The sequence goes on from JAPZDV010000022.1 coordinate 11,402,019, forward strand.
TAGAAGCATTTTTAGCAATGCTGCAGTGTTGCGGTGCACCAGGATTCAGTCATAGGGTTAGGGGTTAGGGTTAGATTGCATTGCACATATTAAAGAAAACAAGACATTAACTGTTTATCATCTTTGTTGTTGTTGGGGTTTTTTTTACACTTTTTTAGGCTCCCTATCAGACTGTGATGCTACAACTAAAAGGGCTACCACAATGTCAACATTTTCAGCAGTGGCTGAACTTAAGATACCAGCAATTTCAATTGGCCGTCTTTTGCTGCATCACCTGAATCAGCCAACAACCAATCCAACCCAACCGTTAGTCACCCAAATGCAGCCACCCATGTTACCACTTCTCCCTCATCCCAACTTCCAGTCAGTAGATCTCTACACTCAAGTGCCAGTGACCGGTGATCATCTTTTAACTTCAAACAGTGAATCACTAACAACACTCAGCCAGACATCAGAGGTCACCAGTGAAGTGTTAGGTATAACCGTTCAGTATGTGCTGACAGAGAGTCAATCCCAACAGACATTAACTTCATCACATGCACAATTGGAGCATCAAAATGGTGATGAATTGTTGATAGAGAATGAGTCTCAGCACTCCAACATCAGTGCTCAGCCCTTCACTGAAAGGTCCATGTCTCAACCACAGTCAAAGCTTCCAGTGGGTGAACCTTTTAACTTTCTCAAGCTAGATTTGTATTCCAACACAACACAAACACAACACAAACAACCAACACAAAATCCCGCAACTTCAACTAAGATGAGACACCCTGCTTCAGTTACTGTGTCTCCTGCTTCACAAGGTGATTTGCATCAAACTCAACGTCCACAGCTGCCGACAAAGGGTCAGATTTATCAATCATTTACTCAAAGTCTTTTTCAGAAGTTCCACCCCAAACTGTCGACAACACAGCATTATCTACCATCAACACAAACTCCACCTCTTTTATTCACAGATTCTCAACAGTTCCAAATTTATAGTCAATCTTCACCTGGACCGCCAAAACCAATTTCCACCATATCTGCATTTGCTCAAATCCAACAGCAGTCATCTTCAACACAACATCCACTGCTCCACTCACTGGCCCCAGTACCACAGACAGAAACTTTTCCACTCCAACACAAAAACAATCTTAAAACCCAGTTTTCAGCCTCTACCATCCTTCCTCCCAATCAGACTTCCAATCTTTCAACAATGGACACTGAGAGTGTCTATCAGGTCAGCATGTCTGATCAGATACAAGTAAACACCAGTCAACAAAGTGATCCAGTCAAGTCAGCTAAATCAGCCAATGACACAGAGCTTACAGAGTGGCCAAAAAGGAACACATCCCAATCACCGATCACCAGCAACGATCCAAGGTAGGTAAATTTAAAAGATAGTGCAGTAATTGATATGGTGCAGATGGAGTTTCTCTTTAGTTTATGTCTTACATGCTAGAGTGACACAGCAGTCTCCATCATGGCTGCCTGTGCTGGAGAAACATGACATCCCAATCGTGGTTGGAGTGGGTGTATCTTTGGCCTTCATCTTCATCACTGTCACCTTCTACTCAGTGGTCCAAAAGAATGAGCCTGCACCGACAAGCCGAGCCGGTAAGAAATCTGCAGCCATATCAAATGTCAGCACACCTATGTCACATTCATAGCATGCATAAGCTGCAAAAATCCTTATTTTTCAAGGATCAGTTTAACATTTTGTGAAACATGCTTGTTCACTTTGGGCAGGGAGCGAGATGTGTAAAATGATACCAGATTCATGTGTGTTAAAGGGGAATTCCCTGTTTTTCCTTTGTTTCCAGTCTAGGAGTTAGATTAAGTTGACCAGCTGTCTAATTGTTGCTTCCTATTTTATCAACAAATATGAGAGTGGTGTCAATCTCTCTTCATCATAGAGTAAAAAAAAGATGTAAAACCATTTTTTAGAACTAACTAACATGTTCTCAACAGCTCAGAGGAATCTAGGTGTACCTTCACGACATGCTGAACGTCGAGCTGCAGGACGGACGTACGAAAACAGGTAAATATATTTGTCCAGGATAAAAAGATAAGGCCCTACAATTGATCTTCTTGCCTCCCTGTTATAGACGCAGGAAACCAAATTGTGTTTCTTGAACAGAGCTTTTGAAGACGATGACTGTGTGGCTGTGATTGAGCAGAGCCCCAATACATCAGACACTCGAGCCCGGCCTCCAGGACCGAGCCTGGTAACGGTGCAGATGGAGCCCACGTTTGAGGATATTCAGGAGGACACACACCCCGCCCTGGACAACCATTCAGTCACTGTAGAGACTTATCCTGAGCCCATTCTTGACACAAAGGTTTGATAACACAGAGAAACATAAAATATTGACGTGATGAAACACATCTCCAGTTTTTGTCTGACTTTTTAGCTGCTTGTGTATTAGCAGCAGAAATTGATATAACAGAAATTGAAGCTTGACAGTCTTGACTTCCTCCTAAGAGGATAAGAAAACCATGTAGTTTCTTATTCACTCTTTCACTATAAGCTTGTACAACCAACTGTGTACTGTAAGTGTTACGCATTCTCTAAACATATTTTGATTATATTTGTAGCCTTTAGCTGTGAATCTCTGGTGACCTCAGTGATCCTCAGAGTCTTTACAATTTCCACTTGTTCAGCATTTTAATTCATGGCAAGATACCTGTTCAACAAATGAAAATTCACCAGCGAAAGCTTCACTTTGAACTCAAAGCTAATACAACATGCTGGCATGCTACAAAGAGCATGCAACATAAATGCTCACATGCTAAACATAGCCTCAGTAAATGTACAGTTTAACATGTTCAGCAAAGGCTGATGATGATGGGGAACTGCGCAGATTGTAAACATCAGTATCTGTTTACAGGTCTTGAGGAGCAGGCATATGTGAAGAACTACAAAAAGTCTCTATAAAAAAACTCTGAGACCCCAGAGGGAGCTGCACAAAATCTGATGAAATTCCTGCAGTGATGTCACTTGAGTTAGCATTTCAGATGACAAAAATCTACATTTGAAAGAAGTTTCCAAACCTTTTTATAGCCTGCTTACCATCTCTGAATGAGGCTAGTGACTTAAGGCTACGTTGGCCTATATTAGCACAACACAGCCAAAACTCTGACTATCCATAACTGAATTACATTCTGGGTAATCTAGATACCATTAAGCAGGAAGAATGCATGGAAAAAAAAAAAGTTTTTGCACTGGCTGTTTTCTTTCTTTTTTTTCTTAGCTGTAGTAGTAGTGATCTTTGAAGATAACAACATAAAATCAACTTGTCACCATAATACTCTTAGAGGCAAATATTTTAAAGACTTTCAATGATACAATATACAGTATGTGTTTTCTGGCATGTAAGCAGAATAATGAATTTCACAGTGCTGTCATCTTCTAGAGATTTCTTGTGTTGTGACTCTTTATTTTACCAAATTGGATGAATTATTATTACCTTCTCATTAAAGAGTGCATTCCATTGTAGATCGATCACTCTCTGGAGGAGGAGAAGGGCTGTAGCTTGTCCCAGCCCAGCATCCAACTCCAATGTGCTGAGGACTGGACAAGCAACAGAGGAGACAACCGCAGCCCCTGCCAAGATGCCTTGCCTCCTCCATCATCCTTACCCTCCCGTTCACCTTCCCCCTCTCCCCCATCCAGACCAGAGAAGGGCCTGCGCTCCTCGTTAACCCTACAGAGTGCTGAGGCATGTGTAGCGCCCATTCACCAAAGCGTCAGCATCTCACCTGGCAACCCTCCGCTGCTTCTTTCTCACCACGTCTCCTTGGGCCTTACTACAGTTGCAGTGGATGTCCATTTTTACCCAGCAGCCACTGCTTCGATGGCAATAGGCTCTAGCACTCATATTAATTCAGTCTCTAACTCGACTTCAGTAGCTCCAAATCTTTTCAGTCCCCCATTAGTTAATAGTCAGGAGATTGACCAATCAGCTGCCAGACTGCATCAGGGTGCTAAGTAGCCATAGACTATGGCATCAGATCTTATAAGGAATTATTTACTACTGTAACTATAACTAAGGCTGGGAAAATGTGCCTCATAATTTACTATGCTGTAAGAAAGCATACTTGAATAAATTCAAAAGTCCCTTAAAATAGCAAATTGTCCTTTTTTACATTATAGTCTGGCTAGCTCTTTCTACCTGCTTTATGCTAAGCTAGGCTAACCACCTCCCGGCTTTAGCTCCATATTTTACACAGATACAAGAGTGGTACATATTTTTTTCTCTCCAAAATCTCAGCAAGAAGGGGAAAATCCATCATATTTTGATGTCTTTAATTGTAACTGAAATCCAATTAAAGACAAAGTATGGGGCTAACATTCTTGGCCCCAATTTTTAAAAATATAAATGTGTATTTTATAGCTTTAGCACAGCACTTTCTGTTTGACTTCCTGTGGTAACATCACTTACTGCCAGGTAACAGTTTGACTCTAGTACAGGCTACATCTGAATACAGCTTATGGCTTTGCTTACTACTTTAACTTTTTACCTTTTACTGATTCACTACTGACACATAAATACATGTAAATGTACATGTGTAGATTTAATTTTATTATTACTTGTTTGGGAATCACATGTTTGATTTTGATTCATATTGTGTTTTTGGTTATGGGTTAGTTAAAGTACAGTTTAACTCACATGTGTTGTACAATATTGACTTCTTTAGTGAAGCAGCCAAGGACACTTAGAAAAAAAATACTTTGGCTTTGTGACCACACAGTTTCAGTGACCCACTCATTGTCTTTTACCAAGCTACTTGACTGTTAACACCTTTTTTTTAAACCAAAGGAAGGTAAAAGGGGCTGTATCAATAAACATTTAGACAATACAACCAAAGCCTAAAACTGGTAGTTTTGCATATAACTCAGACATGCTTTTGAACTTTATGCTTTAATGTATGATAAAGACATGAGATGCTGAACATTATTAAAAACTCTCAGTTAGTTCACTTACAGTGTCCATTTTCGGTTTTTCATACATACATGACATCATATGGAACCTTTTTTAATCAAACAATATTATACTTCTCAGTGTGCACTCAGCTGGAAACCTGAGGCTGGTGCTGAGTGCACACTGAGTTCTATCAAGAAAAATAAAGTCATCATGGCAGAAACTGCCATAGCTGCAGTGTACAAACTGTTGGAGAGTAAATTAAACTTATGTCAGCACAGCGTCTAACAACATTAGCTTTAACATAGCTAGCCCCAGAGAGCTACAAGGACTATTCTGCTAAGTATCTCCCTACACTATGGCTCTGATATTTGTATGTTATGCCTACTGTAAGTAAAAAGAGTTACTTAAATCACTTGTAACATTAGCATTCTGTTCTCATATCCAGGTTTATCGTTTACATTAAGTTTTAATGCCACCTAGCAGACTAAATGAGTGACTATGCATAGCAGTGAATATAGTAAATATAGTAAATATAATAAAGAAAGACACCTCTGTTCCACTGTACTGAACACAGTAGAAATGCAAAAGGCTTTTGGAAAATAACAAAATCAGAGCTCAGTAGACTAATAAGTAATTTAAAGTTCAGTGTATGGTTTTCTTGATTTGGCCTCCTCCTCATTCTGTGGGATGTGGAAGTTCACGTATGGACACCACTTGGTGTTAAGACACACCAGTTTCTTCAAAGTGGCAGTTTTGATGATATTGAAGCCTGTTTCTCCCCCGAAGGTGCTGGGCTTCCAGTACTCAGGGGAGCAGATGGGATTTGCAAGCAGGCCTTTCAGGGAGAAGGGCGCTCCCATTTCCACCATACTCTCACCAAATATGCCATTTGGACGTGCCTTTTCTAGCAAAAGGCCGGGGTAAAACTCCAAAGCATCTATGTCACCATAGACTTCCTCTAAACCTCTGGCCATTTCCTTGTCATCTGTTGTGATAAAAGAGAAAAAAACATCTAAATTTCTTCTTTTTTGTCTTTTATTGGATTGAAAGAAAGTGAAGTTCCTCTGAAAATACCAGCTAAACGCAAACTTGCACATAGTAAGTAACATAAGTAATTACAAAACCATTCTAGCTCACCAGTGAATTCATAAAAAGAGGTGTATGGCTTGAGGTTGAACTTCTTTCGATATGCATTGAAGGACTGCACACGTGTTGCTCGAGAGCTTTCGATCACCATTTCTGAGACTGCGAGGAGGCTTTCATGAGAATTGTGGCCACCACCAATCTGAAATACATATAGACATTTCATCACAGCCAGGCATCAAACTAAAAAAAACATCTACAAGAGTCACACCGAGCATTTTGTCATTAAAATTTAATGTGTTAAGTGCATCAAAAATTATTTTACTTCACCTGAACATATTGGCTTTGTTTAATAGAAGTTCAATTAAGCAGAGTGCATTACAAGTAGCAGTTCAGCAGGTACACACATTCACTACTCACAGAGCAAGTGTTTCCCAGTGATAACACTGGATTCTCATAAACAATCAGTAGATGTTATTTATCTACCTGTCCGGCAGGCTGTCGTGAGAAGGCATCAACAAGTTTCTCTACCCCATAATGCATGAGGAGGGAGGTGTTGTAAAGAAACTGGGAGTGCGGGATTTCATCTCCATCGATGAGAAAGCTGTCAGGCATCAGTGGGTGCCAATGGTAGAGCAAGACGAACTCAAGAGCGATGCGGTTGCTGTACTGAAAACGGTCATCAAAAAGCATAGAGGGATCGAATTTCAGCCTCAGAAGGTAACCACTCAGCTGTTGCACGTACTCTTCTATTATGATGCGGATTGTTTCACCTAGATAATACAGAAAAGACTTTGTTTTTCTCCATCTGGGTGTGGTTACTGATCTTGCCAGTTGGTGTAAAACTAAACTCACCGATGATGATGAGTCTGGCAGTTTGGAAGAGCTGCTCATCGTCCCAGGTTGGATGTTCTGCCTTCAGGACGTCACAGACTCTGTTATGCTCTCTCAGCCATATGGTGGCGTACATGGTGAGGCCTGGCACCATGCCAAAATACTCATGACCAATGACCAGACGCTGATTTGGAGGTATACCTTCAGGATACACCATGTGCACAGGAACCTCAGACACTGAAGGTGGGTACATCTCACCATTTACTAACTGTAAACAACAAAAAGCAAAGCAAACAGCAAAAGCTTTTTACAAAGTCTTTCTTATATTATGACAGAAGGCATGATTTGAATAATTAACCTCAATTCAGATGCCATGATATTGTACTTGTTTTGAAAACTCAATTTATTGTCTATGAGTATTACACTCTGTTCTACCATGGTCTGGGTGAATACTTTATTTTGATTGATTGCGGAGTCGTCTACTAACTCCTGACATATGACACTTTAAAATTAGTGTCAGTCAAACTGTCTGTTCATTGTTCAAAGTTATGGTGCTGGCCCCGTCTGTGAACGTATCCAATCACCTTGACATTACAAATAACTGAAAAGAATATCTCATGTACATCACAGTTCCTCGTCCTCTGAACACCACAGGATGGCGACTGTAACACAAGAGGTAAAAAGTACGATAACCTCATGAATTCACTAATGCTTCTTATAACATAAACAATCAGATGTCTCATTTTGCTATTTAAATAGATAATAGACATTAGACCTGTCACTTACCTCTGAAAATCTTGACATCGACTTGGTTACATAACAGGGTTGTATAGCTTACCTTGTTTTTAAACATACTTAACATGTAGAGGTACCTGATATCTGAGAATCCCACTACCTCAAATTGTTAACAATACGTATTACCTTAAATAAACAAAAATGAGTCAGTCTTATAGCAGGAGAGTATTCTGTTTTATTTGATCTCACTCTTCAACACTGGTACCTACATGGCTGCTGTAATTGATGTCAGTGTTATCTGAGTAATGAAAAAACACAGAAAGATGTAAGTGTTGATTTGAAACCTGATATTTTAGCTTTCCATCTTTGTGAAGTCGGAGCTGAAGCTGTCGCTTGAGGTTGTCTCCATATATATGTCCGGCATCAACCTGAAAGAAGAAAAGATGGAAAAGTGATTGATCTCATAACAAAGTGAGGTACTTTTGGAAAGAGATATGCCTGTAGTATTTCATTCTTTGTGTAAAGTAATGTCAGTTTTTCTCACCCCATGTCCCAATGCTTTGGTGAAGCCGGCTCCAATTCTATGGTCAGTCTTGAAAAACTGGTGAGTGAAGTGCTGGGCCATGAAAGCAAACATCACGTTTGTTCCCTTTGGCTCTGGACGAAATTTGGTTCTCTTATAGAAACGCTGGGCCAGCACTTTAGGATCTGGGAGAACAGGTTTGCCTGTGGACAGATAGTGAACATCACACTATATTTTGGAGTACTGCAGTGGTTAACAACCTTATTTACCCTGTCAGATGAACTAAAGTTCATGCAAATTAACTTTCAACACCTAGGCTGGTTTGGTCAACTTTGCATTCATACTACTAAACACTTACCTGCTTTTTATTTTGAAACATGGAGACAAGTGTTCAGGTGTTACAGCTGAACAAAATTTCAAAATCTATCCATTAATACCATGGCAAATGCAGAGGGCCTAAGTTCACCTGATTAGGCTTCACTGACCTTCAAAGGGAAGGTCAGGTAGAGTAAGTTGAGTGTGGTTTGTTGTGTTGTTCAAAAAAACTACCTTTAGTCCCCATTGGCAATGGACAGTCCTCAGGTATAGGAGGCAAGATCCTGGTGTAATATGTGAGGTTGATGTAGGACTCCCAGTTTAGATATCCATACTTGCTGTTATATTTCGGAGGGCTTGGAATTAAGTTGGTTCTGACTTTGAAATGATAAAAGCAAAATCCACCAATAAATTATGCTTAAGTGAATACTGATTGAATCAAAAGAAACATAAATACCACATGTCAATCCATGCTTGCACAGGTAAATCACATTCACTGTGTACTGATGAGTGATGTCAAGAAACTGTTAAATAATAAAAAAATAAATAAAAAATAATAAACTTAGAGTAATTATGTGTCCGTCTAAAAGAAGTGATTGATAAGTTCATAACCTGGAGTAGAAGGAAATAAGTTATTAGACTCTATATTTTTATTATGTATTAATCTTGTCATATTTTTTTTATTGATTGATTAATCTCTCCATCTATCAAATGTAAAAAACAATATACCCACTATAAATTTCTAGGAGCCAAGGTTAACGTCTTCAAAGTTCATGTCTTTTCCGATCATTAAAAAAGATCTGCATTTTAAACAATCTAATACACCTCATGCTTTTTTTTAGTCCACTATGTCGTGTCATAAATACCCATCATGATGGACTTGACCAAAACTCTTGAAAATAGGTCTAGACTTTACATCTATACAGATACTTAAATGTTGTCTGGTATATTTTCATGATTTAACTCCTGAGGATTTTTTTCTGAGGCATAAAATGTTAAATGACTCCCAACCTTTAAGCACCATTTCCATCAACTTTTCTCGCAGGAAAGAGTTGTTAACAAGGTCCCAGAACCACTGAAAGTGAGTGAGGAAGTAATGAACGATGCTTGGGCTTGGTTTCAGCATGAGACGAACTCTGCTCCAGAACTCCGCTATAAACAAAGTAAAAGACAAAGCCTTGAAATGATTTGGATTAAGATTCAAAGAAAGTTCTGAATAAAGAAAAAGGTTTAACCTCTGACTCCTATGGATAGCTCACATGACCCAACTGTATGAGTTAGCTATGAGTACTTGAAAAATCCCTTCCAACAGAAAGTGTCATGATCCCACTTTACCATCTCCAACCCTGGGCCAGACAAGTCCTGCACTTAAACAAATATTCTATTTGCAACTTGCAAATATGCTAAGATTCATTAATTTAACTTCATTAACTAACTAAATGAGTTTCTTACTCATAGTGTCTGGACTGTGGGATGTACTCCAACTGGCTTTTTTTTTTTTTTTGCAGAGAGTTAAATTAAAAGATTGGTGCCACTCTAAAGTCTGCACCTTGTTTGCTTAGCTCAGCACATGAAGGAAAAAAATGTGGAAACAGCTAACAGCTCATTTTTGATCTTGGCTTATTTAAAATAAGCCAAGTAATAAAATACATTAAGTAATTAATGAGCTTTAGAGGTTTCTTTTAGGTGGTGTCTTTTGTTATAGACAAACTTACGAACAGTGCAGTTTTCTCCATAGAAACCAGTGCCTGTGCAGTCACATTGATACCGATCTGTACCAAACCTCACACAGACTCCTGAGTTCTGACAAGGGAAGTAACAACAGGGATTCACTGCAAACAATCAGAAAAAAAACATTGTTATTTATGTGCATTAAGCATATAATTAAACTTCAGGTTCTTCAACACCACAAGTGTATTGCAGGATGCTTGCTGAAAAAAAAAACAAGAAAAAAAATGTTTTCAATTATAATTTGACACACAGACCATCACCTTTCTCACAACATGACTCTCCCTGAGGGGAGGCCAGGAGCCAGATTTAAATATCAGACAGAGAGGAAACCAACTCTCTTCAAACAGATTAAGTTTTTTACATGCACAGACTTTTACAGATTGAACTTCAATGAGTTTCCATTTAGATTTATCCTCTGAATGGCTTACAGAGCATTTTCTATTAATTGATCTATATATTATGTTATTTTTTTTATTGTCGTATTTTTTTTTCTACCAGGATGTCACTAAAGGAAAACGTACACAGATATTCTGCCTCTATGTTTTCACATGAATAAATGAAAATTTTAAAAAAACCTTAAAAATACTTTTTGATTTTTTAAACATTAATGTTGACTATCTCACCAGAACAAGGCCTGATCATTTGCACAATCAGAAATCAAGGAAGTGGACATGAATTAATATTTGTTAATATTGTTAATTGTGCATGTATTAAAAAATGGGTGATTGTAATGCCATCAGTTTATCAGTAGAGAATGTAGCTTTCACTGACATAAAGGAAGAGTAAACAAAAAGGTATATTCTACAGCTGGAAATTTAAAACATTTTTTGATCATTTTGGTATGCAATAATAAGTTACTCTACTTACCAACAATAGAGGCAGCAGCATATGATGAGCAGTTCAGCAGCAGTTGGAGGGTGAGCACCCAGATGGACACAACGGTAAAGCCTGAATAAAAAAAAAGTTTTTTTTTCAGTTATGTGTGAATAAAAACATCAAGTGCTGTAAAATTTGAAAAGGCTTACCTCCCATGGCTGTCAGCAAACACCTGAGTCTCAAAGTGTGTTGTGCTCCAGTCTAAACTGTAGCAGTTTAAACTGTTTTGGATCAAGAGTTGGAATGTTTCAAACAGAACTACCTGCATTATAAAGACTAACACTGATTAAGTAATACCTCAACTGGGAGGTGCAAAAAATTTAGCTTCAGATTGTAGAATTTAGCATTTAGTTTCACCTCTAGCATGAATCTACTTTTGCATAAATTACATTTGGAATTTAAATTTCAAGTGTGACTACACGACACATTTTTCATCCTGCTGAAAAGTTTCTCATGGATTTTACATTTTTTTGGTTATTTTAAAATGCTTTTTTTTGTTTGTTGTTGGAATTTTTTTGTATGACTAAATACAAGAAATTAATTTTAAATTGCAGTTATTTCTTCTTCACTTGAGCCATTTACAGATACAGACTTTTAGTTACAAAAGAACAATATTTGACTTTATTAATGTGGTATCTTCTGTAGTAATGCTTTGAAGGTGTTGATGAAGGAATCTCCGCTGACACTGACTTGTTTGCATATAATGAAGTTTATTACAAAGAAGTACAGTATTAATCAGGCATTCCAGACAACCTGAGAGAGCATTCAAAGTCAATACGAATCTCTGACGTACAACTCAAGCATTTTACTTTTATAGGCCTGGCAAAGGTCTTATCATACCCAAAGAATGCAACTCTAAACAGGTGGAGACAATCGGGCACTGTCCTTTCTATGAATCTTGCATTTGTGGACTCCTACTTCTGATAAGGAGCAGCCCTAGGACAAAAACATCTACTCCCTTCGGCCAAGGTCATAGTGTCCCCAGTACAAAAACATCTAATTGCCACAGTGAAAGCATTTCAGATCACATAAGGTTTCGAGACTACACAGAGAGAGAACAATAACACTTTTTGGGTTTTCAATCTCTCCACATTGATCATGTAAGACTACACAATGGCATGCACAGAATTTTTTATAACATACCCTCCTGTTTGCTTGCTACAGTATAGCATTAGCAGTAAATTCATAAATTTGTGAAGTGTTGGAAGCGAAAAATCTGTCAGGAAGCTACCTTTCTGATAATAACCATCAAACAATCAAGACAGGAAAGTTCCTCCAACAGTCCCTCTGCCTTAGGCGACTATATATAATGTATCAAGCCAATTGAAAAGAAGGGTGCGAAAATATAGATAGGGGCATAATGTAAGCAAACACATTTGGGAACCTCAAAAATAAACTCAAAAAATGTCCAAAGTCAGGCTAGTCGACCCATCTGACCTTCCAGTGGACCTTCCCCTGCCTAACACATGAGGTCTCAATACAGTGGTGTAAAAAAGTGTTTGCCACCTTCCTGATTTCTTACTTTTTTGCATGTTTTCCACACTTAAATGTTTCAGATCATCAAACAAATTAAAACATTAGTCAAAGATAACACAAGTAAACACAAAATGCAGTTTTTAAATGATGATTTTTATTTATTAAGGGAATAAAGCGATCCAAACCTACCTGGCCCTGTGTGAGAAAGTAATTGCCCCCCTTGTTAAACCTTAAATTAACTGTGATTAACCACATTTTTTGAAAGCTTAGTTCAATTTCACTAGCGAGACCTAGGCCTGATCACTCCCAGACCAGTTGAATCAATAAATCACTTAAATAGAACCTGTCTGACAAAGTGAAGTAGGATAAAAGATCTCAAAAGGTAACACATTATGACACAATCTCAAGAAATTCAAGAACAGATGAGAAACAAAGTCATTGACATCTATCAGTCTGGAAAGGGTTAGAAAGCCATTTCTAAGGCTTTGGGACTCCAGCGAGCCACGGTGAGAGCCATTATCCACAAATGGATGAAACTTGGAACAGTGATGAACCTTCCCAGGAATGGCTGGCCTACCTAAATTACTCCAAGAGCACATAGATAACTTATCCAGGAGGTCACAAAAGAATCCAGAGCAACATATAAACTGCA
>JAPZDV010000022.1:11415247-11439273 GCA_029814665.1 Acanthurus lineatus
CACTGCTAGATTCCCCTAAATCCAATGTACTGGACATTCAAAATAACGGTACTGTCACAAAGAAACACACAAATATCTATAGGATGGAGATTGCAGATGAAGTTTGCTCAAAAAACGTACAGTTTCCTAACTAGAAAAACTCCAGCTACTGAAACCATGGGATGTGAGTGAGTGAGTGAGTGAGTGAGTGAGTGAGTGAGTGAGTGAAAGTAAAGCTCCTGCCAGTGCCACCACCCCAAATTTCATCAACTTATAATATGCACCTAATCTTCATGCATCCCTGAACCTTTAAAATTTTTATTGTCTGTGTGGTATGATGAAAATGGAAATACTACACATTACATGTGGCATATAATTTATTCAAATAATGTAGCTGCCATAGGATAATTTATGGATGCTTACAAAACTTTTAAAATCAACATCATAACTATTTGTTTTGTTTTAAATTTGGAGGCACATTGCAACTACTTCAGAACATTAGGAAAATAAATAAAAGGAGATGATGAGCTAAATGTATCAAAATATATCTTATAATATGCACATTAAATGGAAAAAGATTGCCTAGCATTTTTCCTGCAAAGCATAAGAATATGCTGGTAATGTCGTAGGCATGTGTGATATTTTGGTGGAATTTTTTTTTAAACATTCTTGCATGTTACAGGATGTATTGAAACAATAATCAAACTTCTGTCAAGCACTGCGTGTTTAGAAAGTAAATATGTGTTCATGCACCGTTAGTATGCCAGAGTTAGAAAAACAACCCAGGGAGGTCACATAGCTTATTTGACCTCCCTTTCCATATTGTTATAACAGAAATGAACATCAAGAAACATCTCCTCTTTCTTACTTTGGAGATTTTCAGCTCATCAGCACATCCACTTCCCTCACTGCAACCTATGGTCAATCAGAAGTCTGTCATTCCATATTTTTCAAGATATCAATCAACATCTATATCTCCACAAGTCTGTATTAAATTCACCAGTAAGAGAATGTCGATAGTGTAAAATGCTGTGATCAAGAAAGCTTAACAACATAATTTCATAAACCCTGTAATAGTTTCAATGTCTTCAATATTAATCTAATATGAGAAAAATAGATAAAAGAAAAACACTGGATAAGAAGGCATGTGCAAACTTTTAACTGCACTGTGTACAATAATTTTTAGCCTCCCTGTAGTGTAAGAAGCCAAGAAACAACTTAGAGACACTCACCTTAGACCTGACTTGTGATTTTCACTGCTGAGTAGGTTATCAGTTTCCTCCCCCTTTTTACTGGAATGTTTCCCTTGGCTCTTTTTGTCCTCTGACACTTCCTTTTTTTCCTCCACTTCTTGCCTTATTTTTTCCTTCTATCTTGTTACAAAAATCTTCAAAGATCTTTTGTTTGTGCAGCTAATCAACATGCAAAAGTCCTTTCTCTGCTGATAGCTTGATTCTTTTCAGCAAGTTTTGTTAACACTTACTTCCTTACTCTGACTTCATAGCTCAGTTTTCTACATTACAGTTCCCTCAGTCTGTTCTTTGTGTAGTCTCACCTCTCCCTCTAACACACACAAAGAGAGAGAGAGAGAGACAGAGAGAAAGGGGGAAGGGGAGAGAGAGAGCAAGAGAGAGAGAGAGATGTGTCTGTTTCTGTTTCAGAGAATTTGGCTGTAGATCCAACTGGCCCAGCAGCCACAGTCCATGAATATAACTTTTAGGGAGGCTAAGACACACAGGCTGAAGTGACCTAAATCCATTGCTTCCTCAATGAGCCTGTTTCCACCTGGTTTTTCAATCCTAAGTGATCTGATCACGAGTAGACAGCACTAATCCATGTGTATCCACCTTTAATCAATATGCGTGTCCAAATTCATTTCTGCTGACCACTTGTGATTGGAATTTACTCCCCTGCTCTATATGCAAATAAACCCAGATACTTTCTGCTTCCAGGCAGCAATGCACTAGACTAGACTATTTAACTAGACTAGACTATCTGACTGGAAAAACAAAGAAGAATGCTCTTGCTGTCTGCAGGATATTAATAGCAAAAGAAGAACTTAGTGGGCAAATCAAAACAACACATTTGACAAAGATGTTTGAGGTATTTGATGTATATCTCCGTGTGCTCTTCCTAATTCATTTTCTTCAGTCATTTAATTCAGTTGCTGTTTGGTGTCTCACACTTTTATGACACCGTAGTCATGCAAGCACTTCTTCCACTTACACAGAAGATACACAGTTGAGTGGCTGGTCCTTCAATGTGGCCCAGTATAGATTGCTGTTCCAACTGCCAAAAGAATTTGGCCTAGTCCACATCCGAATTGAGTGACTGGATCTCAAATGCATCCTCAATGCGTCTTGGGTGCGTTCTCACCTGTACTTAACAATGTCCACTTGTGATCGGATCATTTAGGACGGATCAAAAAAAACAGGTGGAAACAGGGTCTATGTGCTAAAGATTTCTCTGGATCCGATTTCTTTTGATGTCTGTTTACATTATTGTGAACTGGTCATGGTTCTGCAATGACCCACATGTGCAAAAGAACAGCAAGATCACAAGCAGCACACTGTGAATGAAAGTAAGAAAAAAGAAGAAAATAGAAGTGACAGAAGTCAGCGTTTACAGTTTAATCTATATGCTATTGTGAAGTGGAGGTAGGCAAATTTGTGAGCAGATGGTTACAGAAAAAGAGAGCTAAATTTTTAATGATGGTTTTTTTGTGGCGTTGCTACCTGTGTACAGACGAGTGTGAATGCAGAACCAGAGCCAGGAGTGGTGGGGTTGTGACACAAATAGCTTCAGTGACATAGATTTCATCCAAAATTTCAAGATGTCAAGGGCTTCTTTTAATTTCATCTGTCAGGGCCTTTCCACAAGACTCGCATGGAAAGACACTCACTATAGGCAGCCCATCTCCACAAAAAGTCAGGCTGTATAAACTGGCAACACGCTGTCTAACCTGTTTGGCATTGCAAAGTCCTCTGTGTGCTCATTCATGAGTTTTGCAAGGTAATATGCCCTGATCTAATTCCTGACTACATCAAGCTACCTCAAGGAGAAAACCTCTGGGAGGATGTAAAATTTGCATGAATTCTAATTCGGGTCACTTGGTTGTTCAGACTAAGGTCATATTCCAATAAATCTAATCCATATCGGATTTAGAACTATAAATGAAAGGTGTCCAAATTGGAATAGAAAAGATCAGATTCCATGCGATTTGTGCTGTTTAGACTGTCATGAAAAAATCAGACCTGAGTCATAAAGGGAGCAAATACTGGGTTTTTTGAGCCACTTGTGCCCGCAGTCTGAACATTTCCTTAGACAGCTGATGCAACAGTTGGTTTGCCTAACCAAAAAATTTCTGCATAAACTGTCAGAAACAGTCTAAGAAAGGTCATCTGCATGCTCATTGTACTATACAGGGTAGATGGGTGACAGGGTGTATGGTGTCTTGTAAGTGAGCAGTTTGCCAATGACAAAGTTGAGAATATAAGTCCCAGAGTGGTGGTGGGGTTATGGTATGGGCAGGCATAAGCTACAGAGGTGCACATGTATTTATTTGATGGCAAAGTGAATGCACAGAGATAGAGAAACTGTGGCCACATACTAAGACCCATGGTTGTGCTATTCATCCACCAACAGTTCCTCATGTTGCAGCATGATATTACTCAAGCTCAAACATCCCTGTTCATGTAAGCCCAGGGTACTCAAAAGAAACATCATTAATTGAGTATATTTGGGATGCTCTAGAATGGCACATACAACGGCCAAATTTTCCAATTTTGCTGGTACCTTGCAACAGACACTACGCAGAAGTGAAAAACACTTACAGGCACCAGCCAACAACTTAAACAACTTTATGTAATGCTTTGAATCAGGCAAATGGCAATTACACCAGACACTGATGGATCAATGTTTTTTTTTCAAGGTAAAACTGCTCAGTTTAGAGTGGCATGTTATTATGAGTAACTCAAGGCACACCTGTGCACCAATCAATGTTCAATCAGTATCTTGATAAGCTACAATTGTCAGGTTGATTAATTATCTTGGCAAAGGAGGGGTGCACACATATGTAGATTTTAACAAATTTGTGTACAAAATTCGAGAGAAATATGCATGGAGGTAGCAAGCAAGGCTCGACAGTGCTGTGTAGATGTTTTTTTCCATGCACATGAAACTAAGTAATACACCTAGTTTGAGGGTTATTTTCTTGTGATGTAGCAACTGAATAATGTTAGATGTTTAGCTTAAGGCTGAAAGAAACATTTAAATATTTTAGGAAATAAACTGGAACTTACCAGAAGGTTGGTGGTTTGAGTTCTTCCCAGACCATAGTTGAAGTGCTCTTTAGCAAGTTGTCAAATCCCAAATTACTCATGTTGTTACATCAGTGTTTGAATGTGTGTGTATGAGTTCCAAACGAGGAGGATGACCCTCATAGAGAAGACACCTGCTTATAGTGTGTAAATCTATGTGCACACAAGTAACCTTTGACTTAAGATGTGCAGCGCTTTTGGAGGTCAAAAGACTGGGAAAGCCTTGTAGAAATGCAGTCAGTTTACCATTTCAACATAATCAATTTTTATTTTTCACTGAATCAAAGAGGAGGACTTCAATTTCTTAGAGAGCTCAGATCCTTCAGTGTATGCAATAAGAAGGTGGAGATCATGAGTGCTTTGGTGCAAAATTATGGTCATACTTGCATACTTTAGTATGTGTTGCAACCATGTTCTAATTAGAAAACTTCAAGGGTCTGTTTCAGTCTGGATGGCCAGAAACAGACTATTGGAAATAATATTCAATATTGACCAAGTTTGATCAGTCACAATACGCCCTTCTCTTATTCATTACACTAATATTTCATGAGATTTCAAATTTGTTCAGAGTTACGAAAAGTTACAAAACCACTATGTGGACAAAAAAATTAGGGGCTACATTTTTAATGTTGCCCTGCAATGCTGTTGCAATGCTAAATATTCCTAAAAACTAAAATACTTTTAAAAAAAATTATATATGCTCATTTACCAAGAAATATTGAACAGTTCTGAAGATATTACAAAAAGTATTTACTTTTGATGACTTATAGACCACAAAGGTCCCAGAATAGAGGCAAAATTGGGATCCCCAAAATTCTCCCAAAGTAGAATGAGATCCCAAGTCTTCAGCTATCAAGTTTCTCTCCCATAAATCCATCTCCAGGTTTTTGTCTGGGAGGCAGACATGCTCACCACATTTAGGAGTAGGCTAAAAACCTTCCTTTTTGATAAAGCTTATTACAAGAACCAGCTCAGAGTTGCTTTTGGAGCAGACCATTGTTATGCTGCTTCATAGACCTAAGTTGCAGGTGGACTTTTTGTGACCCACTGACCTCTTCTCTCCTCTTCTGCCTCTCCATCATTCATGTACCGTTAAAAATGTTACTTATTGCTGTTTTCCCAGAGTCTCCATACTTTTTTTTTTTAACTCACAGGTTCTGAATTCCCAGGACTTCTGGAAAAATATTTTGTAAACTGACAAGACAAAAGTTGAACTTTTTAGAAGGTGTGCGTCCTGTTACATCTGGCATTAAACTCACACAGCATTTCATAAAAAGAACATCATACCAACAGTCAAACATGGTGGTGGTAGTGTGATGGTCTTAGACTGCTTTGCTGTTTCAGGACCTGGACGACTTGCTGTAATTGATGGAACCATGAATTCTGCTCTCTACCAGTAAATCCTGAAGGAGAATGTCTGGCCATCAGTTTGTGACCTCAAGCTCAAGCGCACTTGGGTTATGCAGCAGGACAATGATCGGAAACACACCAAAAAGTCCCCCTCTGGATGGCTTAAATAAAACAAAATGAAGGTTTTGGAGTGGCCAAGTCAAAGTCCAGACTTAAATCCGACTGAGATGCTGTGGCATGACCTTAAACAGGCCATTTATGCTCGAAAACCCTCCAATGTGGCTGAATTAAAACTATTCTGTAAAGAAGAGTGGGCCAAAATTCCTCCACAGCATTGTAAAAAACCCATTGCAAGTTATCGCAAACACTTGATTGCAATAGTTGCTGTTAAGGGTGGCCAAACCAGTTATTAGGTTTAGGGGGCAAACACTTTTTCACACCACTGTACATTTGCATACTTGACAGAAAACATTATTCCTAAAGTAATCAAAACAAAGAAACCCCATACTTTTAGCTGTTCATTTGTAATTGTTGTAAAACTTGAATGCTCAAAACTGAACTAAAGATTATGTTTTACTAAAATTATCATTAGCATGTAACAAAGAAATATAAAGTATATATGAATATCACAGTGTGTCGTGCAACAAACCAAAACTAAATGTGTAAGAATATATGTCAACACAAGAATACACAGTGTGGGTGTGTTGTAAATGATAATGTAAATCAAAACATCTTTATTATTACAGTGTACTTTCTCAGAATCCTTTGTCCATTTTACTGTCAACATTGGACTGTTTTAAATCCACTGTCCATGCTTGAATTCTTTCAAGGCATAGGATTCCCTGGGGATTCAGTCACTCCAACCACTCTCAAGCTGGTCTCCCATCATGGACAGAAAGAAAACTCCCACCAGTATCATGAAAACTTCAAATACAATATAAAACATTAAACATTGTATTTGAAAACTTTAAAATGTAAAATTTAAAATGTTTATAATGTCACTGCAAAACTTATTCACACCTTCCATTTCCCCCCTTTTATCATACCAACTTCCCTTTTAGAGGTTAAACATGAAACGTGTGTAAGGCAGCAGTCTCACTAAACTGTAGTATGTGTAAATAGTATGTGTATAAGTGAAACAAACAAATCAAACAAAGTGTGTATGTGAACACTCAATAGAGAGATTATATATGTTAATAGTGAAAAATGTGAAGATTACAGTGAAATCAACTGATTAAAATGGATATCGCTCAACCATGTCGCTGCCTATTTCCACTTCCACCTCCTCTTTGTCTATGGTCAGCAATAGCATCAAAACCTAATCTCCTGGCATTACCACTCCAACTCACCTCAGAATCATTGCCTTAGCGAAGGTCAACAACAGCGTGCAAAAACAAAACATCACGCACAATGATAGGACAAGTGCGACCAAAATCTGCACCACTGGAGCACCCATGTGTCCTAATTTATCCTGCAACCAAGCATTAGCAGACCATCCAGTGCCCTCTGATGGACCAAACGCATCTCTAATAACTCTCAATTCATCGTTAATGCTAGTCATGTTGTCAGAGTTATCAGGAATCAAAGTGTAGCAAGCATCTCCAGTTAAGTTCAAAGCCACACATAAGCCACCTTGTCTGGCCAAAAGATAGTCAAGTGCCATGTCGTGCTTCAACAAGTAAGTCTGTGACTCCTCTGAGCATTTGACAAGTATAGCAATGTGATCAGCCAGAAATACTACACCATACCAAGGAAGTAATCCAATTCCCCATTTCTCAGCTAAGCTGATTCTCCAATGATAAGATTCCAAATTATGAAACTTTGACAATTCTCTTTTCTTCCTAATAGCATTATGTTGGTCTTCATCAAATTCTTGACCTTTCTAAAACACCAAAACATCATAGGGAAGTTTTAATTTGGCGATGTAACAACATCCAATCCCTCCAGACTGTAAAACTGTATATGCTTTGTCACCACAAACCCACCAAAGATCTTTAAAATTTCCAATTGTCACATTTCCAGGCAGAATCTGATTCTTTACAAGTAAAGTTGTGGTCTTTTTGTGATTTGGGATAGGAAAAGTAACTGTGTACATGTTTTGAACAACCTTTTTAGTGCTCCTCTCAAAATGCATGCTCATCACATTCTGATAGTCCCACAAACATTCCAGCACCACCATGGGTATTATTAGAACAAAAACCCTTGTAGCGCATGAAGATGTTCAGTCATGTCTGCCGGTGTCCAATCAATATCAACAGAGTCATTTTCTACATCTGGTGTAGTTGATTGGTGTGGTGTAAATAAATCAGTATTTGGTTCTACACTGGGTTCTAGAGTTTCGAAATAGTCATGATTATCATCAAAGTAGTAGTCTCTAGTTCTAACAGGGGCCCCTGAGTTACGTTCACAGGGTCTTTACACATCAAAGATGTCAAAGGTAGGCTCTGGGTTTTATCTGGGTTGTTACAGGCATTAAAGATGTCGTTATTGTTTCGTCAACTAGCTCTCTAAGAGTGTCAGTAGTAGGGGCCATAGCTTTTAAAGTTGTCACATTCTCCTCCACGAAAGCTGTGACTGGGGCAGTGGTCAAGATTGACATATTAATGGTTGTCATTATTCTTGAGCTAAAGTCGTGGATGTCATCTGAGTGCTATTCTCTCTTGTAGAGGTTGTCATAATTAAGGGCAATGAACTTCTGTCTTCAGTGACCTGCAAATGTGAAATAGTGGGTTTCTGATCCAATGTGTTAATTTGTGACTGGGGAGGTGACATCTTAGCTGTTAGCTCATCTGAAACTTCAACAATTTGGGGTTCTGTTAGCTTACTTTTATTTATCACTATCAGTGTCACAACATGAGTTCTGATGACTGACTCTTGTGGATCATAATAGAAACACATATAATCACCTTGATCTTCTGATTGAGTTCTTCGAATGAAAAGACTGCAATCCCCATCAATTTTCACAAATTTACGATCATTAATCAACACATACTTCTGTCCAGGTGTTTTCTTAAACAAGTCAAGAATCCTGTCATGATTATTTGTCTACTGAACCCAAAATTTTCATTCACCAGAATTTTTTCTTTTACACTGACATGGAAGTTGACCGTACTTTCCCAAAATCACTTCAACCCTAGCTCTTGTAACGTTGTGGTCTGTATCTTATGAACAGGCCTTGGACTCCTTGGTCTAACTGAGTTCTCAGACTGTCTTGTGGTGCGCCTCTGGGATGTTTCACGCTCCAGGGAGGTGTGCCCAGTTGTTTCTGGGACATATTGTAAGTCAATGTCATCAAATCTTCGCCTTCCTGTCTGTCGACTGGAAGGTCACCAGTATCATCATTAGAAACATGCACAATATCATCATGCCCGCGACATGGTTGGCTTCCCCTCCCGGATCTTGGTCCTGAAGGTTCTCATGTACCTCATGTACCTCATGTACCTCTACTGCTCCTGCACTCTGTTCTGGCTCGCTCGAGCCTTCAGTGTCTTTGTTATGCAAGCATAGTGCCCCTTCTTTAGGCACTTTTACACAGTGAGAAATGATACCAGGTTGGAGACCCTTTGTCCTGAACAGCAGTTCCTGTACTGCAAACAACTTCAAATGGTCCTTGACGATGTTCGTGAAACCACTTTCTTCTAAAGATCTTCACAAACACCTAGTCTCCAGGTTGCACAGTGTCCTTCTGTTGCTCATCGAGCCTCTCTTGCTTAACATAAGCTCTCATTTCATCTTCTAAGAGGGACAGGCTTGGGCCTTTCCCGCTGGTCTGTAGGCGTGGTGTTGGCATCTGTCTACCTGGAGCCAGCTCATGAGGTGTCATGTGCAACCCTCGTATTTCACTTGAACAACACGCCATTAGTGCTAATGGAAGTGTCTCTACCCAGTTTAGGCCTGTGTGTTGACAGATCTTGACAATGCGGTTTTTCAAAATGCCATTCATTTTTTCACAAATGCCTTGGCTTTGCGGGTGGTAAACGGATCCCAAACACTGTTTGATTCCCAATTTTTGTAAGATTAATTTCACTGTTTTATTCACAAACTCCTTTTCATTGTCTGATGATATCCAATCTGGGGGCCCCCATCGGCTTGGCACAAAAACTTGGCAACAGATTGAGCATCTTTTCACTTAGTTGGACATGCTTCAGGCCATCGTGAAAATCTGTCCACAACCACAACACACTTCGGAGTAGGCGGTGGAGTAATAGGAGATAGGTTTAGGGCCTGTCCCCATACCTGTCGGCTGACAAAGGACTGTACATGCGTACTTGCCCCCCATTGAGGTGGACATGTACAGCAAAAAGTTCTTAGAATAGTCAGGGAGCGCTAATGCTGGTACCTCCTGCATCTTCTGTTTAACTACCTCAAATGCCAAAAAGACCTTCCTGGATCCAGGTGAGATTGCAGTGAAGTTGGGCATTCCCAGTGTCTTTGATCATAGCCCTCAAGGGCCCTGTCAGACCGGGATAATCTTCAATCCATGCATAAGAGTATCCAGCAATTCCGAGAAAGATCATCATTTCTCTGACCGTTCGAGGCTTCAGGGCTGTTCGAATGGCCTCAAAATGACTGTCAGAGATGCTTCTGTGGCCTTGAGTGATTGTCTGACCCAAATAGACCACTTTGTCCTTACAATACTGCAGTTTTTTCTGAGAGACCTCATGTCCCTTTTCCGCCAAGATTTGCAGCAATTTAATTGAGTCTCTGTGGCAGGTTTATTTGTCTGGTGAACACAAGACTACATCATCCACATACTAAATAACAGTACTTTTTAAAAATTGGTTCATGTCTGCCAGGTCCCCCTTTAGTGCTTTGTTGAAAATGTGAGGACTGTGTTTGAATCCTCGAGGTAGTCTTTTGTACTCGTAGTGTTGTCCTTTTTAGGTGAATCCACACAGATCGAGCACTGTGAAGCACGTAGCCTCAGTTGGAACTTGGGGCTAACAGAGTGTGTGGTTCTGGTACATCAGCTGGAAAATCGACCACTACTTCATTCACTGCTCTCAGATCATGGGCCAAATGGTAAGAGTTGTCTGGTTTTTTCACAGGCAAAAGTGGTGTATTACTCTGAGGATCTTGTACAATTCTCAGGACACCTGCTTTCAATAGTCCTTCAATTTGTGGTTCAATCCCTTGGATTGCTTGTCCCCTTAGTGGGTATTGACTTTTCCATGGAACTCTCACCGGTTGAGCAGATTTCATAAATCCAATATCTGTGCTATGTGGTCACCACACACACACTCAGGGACTTGTTGTAGCATTACTTCTTTCAATGGGTCTGAATCCGGTTTGACACTGCAAATTGAATTGTGCGTCATCAGCACAGTCTGTGGTTGTCCTTGTCCTTGAGCTGAGATCATGTTCTTGATAAATAATTGATCCTCACTCCTCCAGATGTTAGGGTTCTCCTGTAATGGCACAAAGGTGACCTTCTCTGCTTGTGCCATCATTTCTCCCACATCTTTCTGTTCATAGTTCTCAGCCACCAACAAGGTGACATGAAGAACGCTGTATTTGATGTCATGCTCTTTTTCAAGATAGCCATTGGTGTTTATTTTCATTGTTGCTCCTTGTGGGCCCAGGATTATGCAGCTCAAGCTGAGCTGGACTTGTTTTGGTTGTTGTTTCAGCCATTCTTCTGGATTGGCTCGAGAAGCTTTCTTGAAATACTTAAGTGTGTGGTGGAAGGGATACCCAGGAAACTCAGTATCTGGCATGTTTGCTAGGAGAAATTTCTCCCACAGCTTATCTGGCTCCACAAGCTCTGGACTGAGATTCCCAATCCAGAACACTGATGAAATCTCTGTTTCTGTCGTCATGAGCAATTGACGATAAGCATCTCTTGATGCCTCCACCAGACAGCCGTCTGGCGTGCATTTGATTACACAGTTCAATCTGCACAAAGTGTCTCTTCCCAAGAGAGCAATTGGAATGTGTTCGTCCACCAATATGGGTACTGTAGTTGTTTGTTTTTGATAGCAGAGCTTAATTGGTTTTGTGAGAGGAATCAGCTGTTTAATACCCTCAAACTCAATTGTCCGTACCGATTGATTAGACACGAGGAGGTGTGTAGCGTCTTCAAGCCGAATGCAGGTGAAAGTAGCCCCGCAATCCACCATCATTTCTAATGGTTGGTCATTAATTTCCATCACTATGGTTGGATCTTGTTCCGGCCCCGACACTACCAGCTGACACCCCCCTTTCGGGTCATCTGAGCAGCTGGGGTGGTTGAGTTTGTCCCCTGGATCCTCCTCTGAGGCCTTCTCTGGATCCGCCTCTGGCAAAATTTCCTCCTGTTTTGTTGCAGCTGCGGGCAAAGTTTTCAGGCTGTCCACAGCTATAACAGATTCCTACAGGTTGTTGAAATCCTGGGTTGGCATAGCCTCCTCTTCCTCTTCCTACGTATCCTCTTCCTCTTCCATTCCACCACTGGGTCTGGCCATATGCTGGTTGTGAGGGAGGAGCAAACAATAGTTGGGGTTGCTAAGGGTTGGTTGTGATCTGGCGTCTATTGTGGTGGTGTCTGATTGGGTTGGGCCTGACTTGGCATGACCAAATCTTTTTTCTTCTCCTTCTTCTTATTGTCAACCAGCTGTATTGGAGCGAGCTTTCTGAGAGTCTCCTGATCCTGGTCTTTCTGATCTGGCTCCTTTTTCCGATATAGCTCAACTTGATGTGCTACGTGGTCAGTATAGACGCCTTTTGTCATGCTTCTAGGCCAACCACTTCTACCAGTTTGCTCCTCACAGGGAGAGGCAACCCTTTCTGTATTTTAGCTTGCAGAATTGATTGCTCCATTTGGGTCAATTCTGGATAATTTCCTGTGACATTCGTCCACACCTGGTGGGCTCGTGACACGTAAGCCCTCAGGTTCTCTTGGGTGCCTAACTGCTCAATGATGATATTATCAGGATGCACATTTGTTGGACGTAATGTATCTCTCAGGGCTCTCCACATCCAACCTCTGCATGCAGCAAACAGCTCTGCATCATTTACAGCAGTCGTCGCGTCCATTCAATTATTTGGTCATCCTCATCTTCCTCATCTGATACTCGCCCTCTTGGCTGATCAGAGAAGGCTGAGGATAAACATCAGTGAACTTCACTTTCTTCTCATAAGGTGGGGGGCTCTGCACTGGAGAAGGGAGCATTAGCTTTTGCCATTAGCTTCTCAGTTGCTTTTTCATTCTCTTCAATCCCTGCCATGCTCCTCTCTCTTTTCTTCAGCAGCTTTCAACAATTTCAGTCCTTCATTTTCAAACAACTGCAGAATGCCTAGCTCAACTCATCTCTTTTCCTTGCGTTCCTTTTCCTTTTTGCCTTTTTGTTGTTCTACCTTGTAAGTGGACACAAGCACTGTATGATTTTGATCACATCTGGGTTAAGAGTTCCTTCTGCTGGCCAAGGTTGATCAATTTTGGACCAACGCTTGCTCCATTTTTTCAAAACTGTTGCAATGCCCTTAACAAGAGGGTTGTTCTTCTGTACAATATCAACAGGGGTGATTGCTTTTAGAATTTTGTCATTCATTTTTGGCATTGCATGAAAATTTCCTTATGCTCTTTATTGTTGATTAAACTGAGTTAATTAAAGTTGTGTACAAAACACCACAGCACAAGAAAAGCTAAATAAATTTGCCAAATTCAGAAGAAATTAGAAACTTGTTGCCACAAAGTGAACCAAACACAAATAATAAAACCACAGTGCAGCTCTCAGCAATACTGAAACTAAGCGGCTATAGCACAACTGTACAGCAAGGACAGATCCCCAGACCCGATTATCAACCCAATTAATAAATCAATTAATAAATAAATCAATCAGTAAGCCAATCAACAAACCAATCAATTCAATCTAGTCAATATGCAATCAGTCAACAAGCAGGCTGCGGGCCCAGTCAATCCAACAAACCAACCTTTTTAACACTTCATTAATTAATCAAATGCTTCAGTTGGTCAGTCCGTTGCCAAGCCTTTTTTCAAACAACAATAGTACATAGTTTATCAAAAATATATAGTATGTCAAAATATGTATTGTGTCAAAATATGTAGTGTGTCAAGTTCGTGTGAGCAAAAAGAAATCAGCAAAGCTTAAAAAAAAGTACTCTAAAACGGTGTCTCAACAATACTATGTGTGACCAGAGAGCTTTCTTCTGGCCACTGATGGCGCTGTGCCAGATTCATGGCGCACTGATTAATGGGCGGCACCGTGCGAGCCTTCATAGTCAGGTGCGCAACCACAACACTTCCTGTATTCTTGATCTCCGGTGGTGGTGGCTGCAGCCTGGCGTGGTGGATCATGTGGCCGGCAGTTTTCGCATTGACTGAAAGTTGGCTACGTTGGTGTGGAGGGACGGATTGCTCTGCTGGAGGCCCTGTGCGATCGCTTCCTGGTCTTTCTGCAGGTTGATCCACCAACCTGCAAACACCTCCTCCTGTCGCCATCAAGGCCGTGCCGGTGCCCATGGAGGCTGTACAGGCGTGAGGCCAGTCATCGGCGCTGCCTCCCTAAGTTCGGCTGCTGTTTTGCCTGCTGTTTTACCTGCTGTTTTGCCTGTTGTTTTGCCTGCTGTTTTGCCTGCTGTTTTGCCTGCTGTTTACCTGCTGTTTTACCTGTTTTATCGCTGTTTTCCCTGTTGTTGTACCTGCTGCTTTACCGCTGCTCACTTACCCGCGGCTGTTTGTGGACTGGATTGGGACGCGCCGCTCGGTGGATGCTTAAGAACCTGGTTCCCTGCAAAAATAAAGAACGATATCTTAAACTAATTTCCCGGGGGCGAGATTCCCCTGGGTGGCGTTGTCGCAGCAACTCACTGCACCATTCTGCCACATATGGATTCATAAATGTATGTACACACATGTAAAGCAGATCTCTGTGTAAAGCATTTGTGGATAAAAAGTGCACTGGCCTTATTCATTCCAGATGCAGGACTACACTTGACGTCATCCGCAAGCTCCAGTTCTGGTTGAAGCAGGCCAACTGTCTTTCCCATCTGCCCCCTTGGAGGACCCAAGTTCAGTCACGTTTGATGTTCTCAGTTCTCCCTAATTTTCATCACCGTAGCCAAACAAAGGAAAAGAAAGAGAAAACAAGAGTTTAGTGTCTCCTTGCAATACTGTACTAATAAACCAAAAATAATCAGCACTACAAAGATATTGAGTGATAGAAAGAGAAATAAAAGGCATTCTCAATCATCCATCTCATTTAGCAGTTAAACTCAAAGCACTCCTATCATACGAGGCAAGTTAGCAACCGCCCCAGAGCTTCCAACCTTCACATCCTTAGGACAACTGTGACATTCACAAGAAAGGAAAATAATTAATAGGCAAACACAAAACTCAAGGGTAAAATATTCTCAGTTTCTATAAAATTTGCAATAAACAATTCAATCAAATTTGTACACATTAATTGTCTACACTGGAGTCTTTTAATCTATTGCAGTGGGTTATTATTAATTCTTTATTTTATTTTAAAGTAACTCAAATATTTTAAAAACTGTTGGACTGCTTATTATACTAAGTCATGATCATCTGCTCTGTCTGTCCGACAAGGGTGGGGGCATCCCTCTCACTCCTCACACTGACCAAAGCAAGCTGATTGGTGCGCTGTGTAAAAGCACCTTTTCGCTCCTCCCCTCAAAATTTATGGGGACTTCCACTCTGCTCTAACAGTCAAAGGGTGAACATCTGTTTCAGCTCCTTTATCTCGCTCTAGGTTGTCGGAGACAAAGAGCACACACCCACACTCAGAGACAAACTCACAGACAGGCAGAGACAGAAAAACTCATGCACTGCTCAACCAGCCAACCAATCCACCAATCATACAAAGTCAAAATGTAATTTTTTATTTATTTATTTTTTACTTTGTGGCACTCTTTTATCAGAAGATTTGTCTTCTCTCTCTCCCTTCCCATGTTCTTATTCGTGCTTTGTGCAACAAAACATCCTCACTAATCTCTCCACAGACTCAGTCCGAGGCTCATTAATTTTATCAGACCAAAAAATTCACAGTGCAGTCTCCTCTCTGAAAACTCCTCGCTTGTGTTTGAAGTTGTCAAGTTTCACCATTACAATGTGACTCCAAAAAGCTCACAGCACAGTTTCCTCTCTGAAAACTTCTTGCTGTGTGGAGTACATAAGTCTCACAATTAAAACATAACTCCTCAAAGCTCACAATTTAGTTTACTCTAACCTTGCTAGACATTTCTTAAAACATGCAACCCGGGCACTTTTATTATTGTCTCTTATCTTCCACTGTGTTATTGTCCACTTTCCCTTGGGTCCAGGGTTATTATTTTCTTTTTATTATTTGTTTTATTTTGCACTAATTCGACTAGAAGCCAACTTTCACACAGCATCTAATTTACACATGTCTTGCCATTACCGTGGGCCCTTTCTTCATTAATCTTGCATGGTTATTTAGCTTACTGTCGTTAATTAGACTATTCTACAATTTAGACTAATTTTAACTGTTACTTTTACTTTATTCTAACTGTTGTTTCAATGCAACATTTTTTTTGTCATATTTACTTACGTCTTTATATGTTTATCTTTTATATGGTACTTACTTTTATCTTTGCTATAGTACCCTATGGTACTCCCCTCTCTTGAGTTGATTTATACTCTCTCCACACATCAACACAGCACACAACGCCCAGGCAATTCTTTTCGGTGCGGCAAGCCAACAATGACACAACAGCTTCAGGGAACAAACCAGCGCCCACAGATGTGAGAAAATGCTTACCTTGCCTGCAGGATGTGGAACGGGAGTAGGTGCGCGG
This sequence comes from Acanthurus lineatus, assembly GCA_029814665.1. Classification (NCBI taxonomy): domain Eukaryota; kingdom Metazoa; phylum Chordata; class Actinopteri; order Acanthuriformes; family Acanthuridae; genus Acanthurus; species Acanthurus lineatus. The sequence goes on from JAPZDV010000022.1 coordinate 11,431,672, forward strand.
AAGCCGTTGGCAATGCAACAGGTCACAGCACGTCCGACTTCGTGATGCCAGATTTTGTGGTATCTTCTGTAGTAATGCTGTGAAGGTGTTGATTAAGGAATCTCCGCTGACACTGACTTGTTTGCGTAAAATGAAGTTTATTACAAAGAAGTACAGTATCAATCATGCGTTCCGGACAACCTGAGAGAGCATTCAAAGCCAATACGTACAACTCAAACATTTCACTTTTATAGGCCTGGCAAAGGTTTCATCTTAAAAATGCAACTCTAAACAGGCGAAAACAACCAACCATTGTCCTTTCTATGAATCCTGCATTTGGGACTTCCACTTCTGAAAAGAAAAAGCGGCCCTAAGACAAAAACATCTACTCCCTTTGGCCAAGGCAGCAGTGTCCCTAGTACAAAAACATCTGCTCACTACAGTGAAAGCTTTTCACATCACATAAGGTTATAGCATAATAAACCACATTAACAATTCTTTACTGACAGCATCTTTGTTTGGGTTGATGGATCATTTTGTATTGTAATAACTAAAGAGTGAAGTCTTGCAAAACTGCAGAGATATTACACACTGCCATCTTAAATCAATTTTTGTGAATTGTTTATTGGATTTATTCTGTAAAGGTTCTATACAACATGTATAACAATTCAGTATCTTTATAGATTTTTTTAATCTTCTTTGAATCTAATCTTTAAAAGACCATCACTTTAATTATTGTGGTACTTCCAATTTCTTTTGTGATATGTTAAGCAAAAATTAATGAAAATTAACTGACACCAGGTAAACCTGCTCATAGGCAAAATAAAGTTTGAAACTGTCCTCATCTGGATTTTATTCCATAAAAGGCCTCAGATGTAAATTACCTGTCTGTGTTCAGTAGGGACATTTTTGCTGTTTTGCAATCTCAGGACTCAAAAGTGAAAAACAGCCAGGTTAAGTATAAAATGAAGGCCAGGCCCATATTGAAGATCTCAAAGCCTGTATGACACATGATATGTTGGTGTTTTTTCTATACACAAGTAAATTTTGATTTACAGTACATTGACAGAGTATATTGTGTGGTGTTGAGGCATATGGATGAAAAATGAATCTACTTCTATATTTCTCCACCATGATTTCAACAGGAGCTTTCTAAAAAAAAAAAAGACCCGTTATATATTAAGACTTGTTTTATATTTTAGAGGCCCTGAATACCCACACAGCTGTCATTGGTTTCACTGACTAATTAGACCTCTTCTCAGGTTGAACTTTGCTGATCAACATCTGTATTAAACATTCACGAGGTTTCATGCTAAGCTGTGCTGTAAATCAAGAATTGTCAGGTTTATATGCTACACCATCTTGCATCGTCCTTGTGCCTCTTTGCTCTGACTTCTCCTTTTTCTTTGCTATTTCAAGCTTCCTTGTGTGTTTTTTGTCTAGGCCATTCCTCACCTGTCCACACGGTGGCCCAAATATGCTCTTCTTTTCTGCACACCTGTGGCTAAAAAATGAACTTAACCTTTGTATGAATGCACCATTCATTTTGGCCTTTTTGTTGGACTGTTGTTTAAAATGTAACTTCGTCTCTGTTTGGTGACTTCCTCTCAACCTAAGGAGCTTATCTGTTGCATCTATGTCTCCTTTGGTGTCAGCTTGTCTCACATATGATTTCACACCTTTGTATATTGTTCCATTACAGGTCTGCAGTTTCATTCAGGGTGAAATGCGAGCAAAGGTATAAAAGGATGGGTCTACTGTAAAAAATGTATAATTAATATTAGAAATGCATTTCACTAAAGATTAAAGAAAAAAAGTCAACGTAGGTCACAGATGAGCTTTAGAAGATCTTTTTATGCACCTAATAGACAGTATTAAAGGTGTAATTTACTGGCATTGTGAAAATGATGGTAATGATTGCAATCAGTGTGGGGCATCAAGAGACCGATCATGTCTCAATTCTTCCAGTCTGATTTAACTCAAATGGCAGCTGCTGCCCCATTTGCACAGTGATCCACATACTTTGTAATACATGCAGAGTTAACAGTTTTAAGCCTTTTTTGAACACACTAATGATATTTCTGCTATTTTTGTCCCCTTTGTCCCAATAAGTTATAACAATGTGACAGCGAGCTTACATGCATAAAACAAGGACTCTGAAACTGAAGCAACAAAATACATTTTAACGTTTGTAAATAATTTTATTATTTAAATCTGTGCTTTCTTTCTGACATATAAAAATGTCCTCAATGGAAAAGGCAGGGTACTCCTCTTTTTTGCCAATTAGAAGCTAAAATGTTCACATTCCCAAACTGGTACATAGCAGTGATTCTGAAGTATATTCACCATTGAGGCCACCATGACTAAGCAGTTTTGGGTATTATGCTCCCCCATGAGCACTACGCTATCAAATCTACAGCTGTAACCTCTAAATTTAGAAATGAGACGCAGAAGTACCACTATCTGTCTTTAAACATCTAGAGACATCAACCAAACCACAGTTTATATGTGAGAGCACTTTTCTCACACTTAAAAGTAGCACACCACCCTCTGCATCCCGTCACTGAGTTAGAAACAGACATGTCCCAATTCTACGTGATATCATAACTGTAGGTTATTCAAAGGCCAAAATTATCTAGAAAATCATGCACAACTGCACATTATTTAAAAAGTCAAGAGTCTACAGCAATGCTTGTGGCTTTGTTAGGCTGTATTCAGCTGCATTACTCATATTTAATAAGCTATGTAAATCTTATTTTTATCTTTGTCAAATTATATTACCATGAATTAATTCTCTTGCGTGAACAGCTAAATTGTGACAACAGTGTGAATTCCTAAGGTACAGAGAAATTTTTCTTGCTGAATAGAAATAAGTAAATGAATCCCACCAGATCACTTAATTATTTGTCAGATATATTTTCAGGAGGTAGACATGCTTAAATGTACAGTATGTCGTTCTCAGCAGACAGAAATTAACCACTGAATTAACGCATGTAGTACAACAAAAAACTGAGATCACAGTCAAAACTATGTCATCTCCCTAAGGCAGCCTTGAAATAAACTTATAGCGAACAATGCTTAATGAAATCACAGATCATCGAGTAAACATTAATCAAAGCTCAGTGGATGGTTTTCTTGATTCGGCCTCCTCCTCATTTCGTGGGACGTGGAAGTTCACGTATGGACACCACTTGGTGTTGAGGCACACCAGTTTCCTCAAAGTGGATGTTTTGATGATATTAAAGCCAGTTTCTCCTCCAAAGGTGCTGGGTTTCCAGTATTCAGGGGAGCAGATGGGGTTTCCCAGCAGGCCTTTCAGGGAGAAGGGTGCCCCTATTTCCACCATACTCTCACCAAATATGCCATTAGGACGTGTTTTCTCCAACAGGACACCAGGATAAAACTCCAAAGCATCTATGTCACCATAGACTTCCTCTAAACCTCTGGCCATTTCCTTGTCATCTGTTAAGAAGAGAAAAATGAGCTGTTAATAAACTGAAAGGCAAGACTATTATCCTACTATGTTACATCACAGATGTGTCACAAGGTGATTTTTCATTAAATGTGGAACAAGCAAAGTTGTTTCTTTTCCCACCTAAACAGTTTACAAAAATGATTTATTACTACATATCTGCAAGACTAATGACAGAATCTTCAACCTTAGCTAAAGATGACTGTCATTCTAGTAACAGAATGTTAGCATGCTAACAAGACAATTAAAGATATTGAACATGGAAAGCATGTTATACTTGTTAAATGCTGACATTTTTTGATAGCTGGGAGCATGTTAGCTGATATGATATGCATTAAATATTGTGCCAAATTACAAGCTCATAGAGCTGTTAGGATGGCAATAGACTCATAATTTTTTAAATAACAGGACACAGCTGCTGCATCAGACTGCACTTTTTTTAGCCCACTGCCATTGTGACCTTGAAAGTGGTTGAAAGAATCAGCCAGTTGGAGAAAAAGTAAAAGACGCAGCTTGATTCTTTTCTTCCACTTTTGGTAAGTTTTTAAGAAGTTAAAGAAAATAAGTGTATGCAAAGATATTTGGAAGCAAATTATAGCTACAACATTGTTCCTGCTTACCAGTGAATTCATAAAAAGAGGTGTAAGGCTTTAGGTTAAACCTCTTCCTGTATTCATTGAAGGGCTGCATACGTGTTGCTCGAGACTCTCTGATGACCATTTCTGCCACTTTGAGTACTGCTTCATGAGAATTGTAACCTCCACCTATCTGCATCAAAGAATAGTCATGATAAGGTTATTTAATGAGCAGTTTCTTAACAATAATCAGCCAGATGACAAACTGAGAAAGATAAACAGTTTCCCCTCTAATTGCTCTGCAGGCAGATGATAAAAAAAAACACTGTGTGTGAATTTCAACCAAACAAACAGGAAGTTATCTGAGAATTTAATCTTTAATTTGATTTTTTAAAGTGGTGGCTAGGGGGTTAACCATTACTGTTGTAAGTATGAGTAATTCTCCCACAATCTTTCATATTGGTCTAAGTAGAAAGTAGTGTCCATGATAGACGGCATAGTAGAGGTTTTTTTTTTAATCAAATAGTTGTATTTAGAAGGTCAGAGGTTTTCAGCAATGAGGCTTTATCAGTGCTAGCATCTTACCAGTGCAGATAAAAGACAGATGAAAGACCAACCTCAACTTCCCTCACAGCATTTCCTGTCATCTATCTTTCTATCTCTTTGCTGTGAAATGACACTGTGTTTTTACACTTATGGCACGGATATGTTTCATCACGTCAAGACATTATAAACTTTCAATGGTGGTGAAAGTATTCAGATCATTTAAGTAAGTAAAAATGGTGCATGATTGACATATTATTAAATTGTTGGCACTGATGCTGCAGTGCATAAGCAGCATTTTTTGTAGCTGGTTGATGTTGAACAAATTTTAACTAGGCAGCTACTTCTGTGATTAAAAAATAAACCCAATAAAAAGGAGTTTTTATACTTGCTTGTTAAATGTTTAAAGTTATGAATAATTCAGGGCCCTAGTCTGCTGGACATCACTGTCTTTGGTAGCAATGCATATCTTTCCCAGCTCCACTGTCTTGTTTAAATGTTGTCACTTCTAGCTCTAAAAAACTAAGAAGGCAACAGCATAAAGACAAACTCAGGGCCTTATAATGGGCCACAACAAATGGCTGATGTGTCACAGTGGCTCTCCTCACTATTTTTCATAGTTTTAACTTCATATACAGAATGCTAGCTTAATCCAAAGGTTCCCACTTCCCACTTCAGGGCTCAAGCCCCTTCAAAAGTTAAATCTGAGGGATTGGAGGGTCACAAATGAATAGGTTTGCTTCTTTGAGACTTTAGAAGTTCACGTCTGAAAACTAACAAAACTGTAGCTGCATTTGTAGCACTAACACTGAGTTCTAGTACACAGCCAGTTGATGTTGCTTATCTACCTGTCCTGCAGGTTGTCGTGAGAAGGCGTCCACAAGTTTCTCCACCCCATAATGCATGAGGAGGGAGGTGTTGTATAGAAACTGGGAGTATGGGATTTCATCTCCATCGATGAGAAAGCTGTCAGGCATCAGTGGGTGCCAGTGGTAGAGCTGGCAGAACTCAAGAGCGATGCGGTTGCTGTACTGGAAACGTTCATTAAAAAGCAAAGAAGGATCAAACTTCAGCTTCAGATGGTAACCGCTCAGCTGTTGCACGTACTCTTCTATTATGATGTTGATTATCTCCCCTACAAAAAAAAAAAAGTTATGACTGTTTGTCATAGTTGAAAAAAAAAAACATTTACAGCTTGAAGCTTGAAAATAGAAATTTAAACTGTTATTTGTTAAAACAATAACTGCTGCATGAATAGGCCTAGAGGGCTAATTGATAAGTTGGTAGCATTTTTCAAGCAAAAATGTAAGAAGTTGCTGCTTTTCTTGGTCTTAAATTATAGAAAATGGGGCATCATAGAGATATGGACTGTTTATCATTCAAAACTTGATATTAAACAATATCTTCACCGATGATGATGAGTCTGGCAGTCTGGAAGAGCTGCTCATCATCCCAGGTTGGATGTTCTGCCTTCAGGACGTCACAGACTCTGTTATGCTCTCTCAGCCATATGGTGGCGTACATGGTGAGGCCTGGCACAATACCAAAAATCTCCTGACCAATGACCAGACGCTGATTTGGAGGGAGACTTTCAGGATACACCATGTGCACAGGAACCTCAGACACTGAAGGTGGGTACATCTCACCCCTCACTAACTGTAAACAAAAAGCAAAGTAATCAGCATGTGAGTAAAGCATCTTAAAGGTTAGAAGTATGATTTATGAGTAATATTAGTTCTTTTTTAATGATTCTGAGCTAATTTAACTGTTTAATATATATCATTTTATTTTTTCTAGTTCTTTGTAAACTCTAAATCTTTGACAGTCTACTTTCTTGGATGCAGCTTAATGCAGACTGCTATGCAGACCGTGCAAGTGCAAAAGATATGTCTTAGTCATGAGACAACATCCTCAGGCAAAGTGGTTTTTTGATAAAGATGTTTTCAGGAAGTTTTTTCTAAAGGCAAGATAACACACTGCCTGCTGCCACGAATGCACAGAGTAGAGATTGTCTCTCTATAACCGCTTTATCACTATCACTTCTATCCGGAAAATATACAGTGACAGATGTTAGTGTGACACAGGATGTAAAAGTTATGTAAAGCCTTCAGATATACAAGACACAGCTCTTCATATTTTTTAAATAGTCTACCTCCATACCCTATATAATGGTTAACATTTATCTGATTTACCTTCAATACCATCTTAACTCCTTTTTAAGAAATATCAAAATAACTGATGTTTTAAAGATTTATGCAGCAAATTATGAACTCGGTATAAGAGCTAATACTAAAATTTGGATCTTTTTGAAGTGTCACAGGAGATTCATGATTCTATCACCGTATGTTTGTTAATACAAAGCTACAGTCAACTTCTAGTTATATTGGCTTATAAATATAGCCTGTAAACAGAGGGAAGTAAGCTTAGCTTTACCCAGAGGTTACAATACAAAACTTATTCTCAGAGCTCACTAATTTTCATTATGTAACTGTTCATTTTGTATGTCTGTTATCCTTAGCTGTTTAGCAAACCAGTGCTTGCTCTACCTAGATATTAACTAACAGGTTCCAGCAGAGGAAGACACTTGGACTCTGTAAAGTAAACTTTTACATTTTTGGATAAATGCTTCTTTAGTTTCTTGCAGTGAAGGATGGAGTGGGCTATTCAAAACTTAAACATTAGCAAAAACTAGAAGTACTTAAATGTTCAAAGTAAAAGTTAAAAACAGAACTACTGGCATCAAAATACATAATGATGCAGCTGGCCGGACTTTTATTTTCCCAGTCTTTATGCTAAGCTAAGTTAAATGGCTGGTGGCTCTTTCTACATAAACACAGTGCATTTTACAAATAACTTAATTCCTAAAATATTGACCTATTTCGTTTTCAGTCTACCTGATATTTAAGCTTTCCATCTTTAAGAAGCCGAAGCTGAAGCTGCCGCATGAGGTTGTCCCAATAGATATTGCATGCATCAACATGCATTAGAGAAAAAATATGTAAACATTTCGGGGTTAAAAGAAATAAAAAGTCA
>JAPZDV010000022.1:11439373-11457343 GCA_029814665.1 Acanthurus lineatus
GTAAAAGTTAAAAACAGAACTACTGGCATCAAAATACATAATGATGCAGCTTGCCGGACTTTTATTTTCCCAGTCTTTATGCTAAGCTAAGTTAAATGGCTGGTGGCTCTTTCTACATAAATACAGTGCATTTTACAAATAACTTAATACCTAAAATATTGACCTATTTCATTTTCAGTCTACCTGATATTTAAGCTTTCCATCTTTAAGAAGCCGAAGCTGAAGCTGCCGCATGAGGTTGTCCCCATAGATATTGCCTGCATCAACCTGCATTAGAGAAAAAATATGTAAACATTTTGGGGTTAAAAGAAATCAAAAGTCAAACATTCACAAGCCAAAAAATTATAAAAGAGAAGTATGGTCCATGCTTAATTGCTGTCGTGCTTTATTAGTGTGTCATACAGTGAGGTTGTTGGGTTTGTGGCTTACTGTTGTACAGTTTTTATCTCACCCCATGTCCTAAAGCCTTGGTGAAGCCCCCTTTAACCTTATGGTCAGTCTTGAAAAACTGATGGGTGAAGTGCTGAGCCATGAATGCAAACATCAGATTTGTTCCCTGAGGATCAGGCCTAAATGTCCTTCTCTTAAAAAACCTCTCAGTCAACACTTTGGGATCAGGAAGATCAGGTTTACCTGTGGAGAAAGAACATGTTAGGATCTCCTCAGGATTACAGTCATCTGTTGTATATGAATATGTGGATCTCACCTTTAGTTCCCAAAGGCAAAGGACAGTCTTCAGGTACAGGAGGGAGGAGTCGGGTGTAGTAGGAGATGTTGTAGTAGGATTCCCAGCTGAGGTATCCATATTTGGTGTTGTAGGTAGGGGGGCTTGGAATAAAGTTGCTTCTAACTTTGGGAGAACGTGACAATGTATAGGCTAGTTTACCACAACATACAGGCTGTCAAGGGATAAAGCCAGTGGCATACAGTGTTTCTTACTGTCAATAAATTCTGTTTAAAAAAAACAAACAAACTTTGATCCTATTATAGCGTGTAGCTGCCTTATAGTCCGATGTTTACACTGTTATTGTTGGGTGACATCTCCCTTTATATTACTATGAGCCTGGGAACTAAATTCTATTTTTATTTAGCTGGCATATCCTGTTCTTCAGCTGTAAAAAATTGCTAACAAACAAAATGTGCCTTAATCCATAACTTAAAATAGTCCCCAAAAAGTGCACTTATTCCTTCTGTTAAAAAATGTATGTATTGGCGTACCTTGTTGAGGAAAAATAAAGACTAAGGTATCTTTTTTTCTGTAGGATTTATTGACAGTAATAAAAGTATAATATAACTCAACCTTGTCTGGATTTGCTATTAAGAAATACAATAGACCAAATCCAAAGCATGCAACTTTGGATTTATTGAGCAAAGGATGCTTGCATATTGTGACCATACAAAACAGAGAAGAACCAGAGGAAATAGGAGTAAAATATTTGATTTATCTCTGTTTAAGTGACTCTGCAACTTTTGTGACTTGTTTCAGATGTGTTTTTGTTTTTTTCACTTACCTGTCAGTACTAATGTCATAAATTTGTCTCGCAGGAAGGAACTGTTGATGAGGTCCCAGAACCACTGGAAGTGGGTGAGCATGTAGTGAACCACTGTAGGACTCGGCTTCAGCGCGAGACGAACTTTGGTCCAGAACTCCGCTTAACACAAACAAATAATTTTTGCATCATTTATAATAAAGCACTCTCTGTAAATGGTTCATAAATGATGAATAATGCAAATAAATGATTATTAATGCTATTCATAACTTAAAGGCCACTAATACAAAAAATGGGTTGCCAGGTTATAATCAGTTGGCAAGTGTTTATCCTGAAAAGGAGAATGACAAAAATTGAGACCTCCAAAATGAAACTTGTTTATGTTTTTATCTCTTTAGTTTATAAAATGATAGAGAGTACAGTGGATTGTTTGACCTCAGACCTCAAAAGAGCTGCAGGACACCTGTTATAGTTATTAATGACCCATACATACTAATATCTTTAGACTGTGTGGATTAATATAAAAACCCTTTATTGTTCATCAAAATGACACTTTAAATTTAAAATATTTATTTTTGCTTTTGGCTTATTAGAATCAGTATCACTGTTTGCCTATATCTTATGTAAATTAAAAATTTAGTAAACCCTAAATTCTTAACTGCAGACCTGCTAACACAGAAAGTAAAAAAATTATGACTATTTTTTTTTCATTACTTGTCTATAAATAAAACACCAATGAAGCTAATCTTTATCTTCATTGCACAGAGTACAAGCACAAAAAGACAATGAAATGTAGTTGAGCATCTAACCAAAAATGCAAAAAGCAGTAAAGTGCTCTTAGAAAGATTTTAAGGTTAATTTGTTCCAAAGTCATACTGAAGTAGCATTTAAGTTAAGAAGGACATTTGTGAGGCTGTACAGAGTCAAGCTGTGACTCTTAAATGAACCAACACAGCAACACAGATTTGTAATAAAGACGCTAATTTCACTTTACTTACGAACAGTGCAGTTTTCTCCATAGAAGCCAGTGCGAGTGCAGTCACATTGGTAGCTGTCTGTACCAAATCTCACACATACTCCTAAGTTCTGGCAAGGGTAGTAACAACAGGGATTCACTGCAAATGAGAAAAAAAAATTTCATGTCACTTTGCATGAACAAGCAATTGATTCGATGTAGACCCTGCTAAATGTGGCTGGTTCACGCCAGTGTAATGACTCAGAGTGCTACCGAAAGAGGTCTAAGAAAACAAAGACAAATACACACAACCTTAAGGTGAACCACCTTAAAGGTTAAAGAAAGCCACTACTTCACTCTTCCTCAATTACCACCACTTAGGCGCCCATGAGAAAGACCCACATCAGTCCCAACAGATTAGAATGGCCTCCCTGTGTGGCTATGAGTCAGCTAAATTTCCCTGAATGAATAAAAATTTGAAGAAGTGTTTTGCATTTGACTTTCTTACTCAGAATACAAGAACTGGATTACTAAAATTATTCAAGTTGCTGCTGCCTACCACCTCCTCATATTTTTCACACTCTTGGCAGTTGTAGTACAGCTTCCTGCCCCTCCTTCCTACATGCAGAAGTTCAATGAGATAATGAGACACTGCAGCTTTTTCTTCCTCATTGGTTGTGAATGAGAAAATAGATAAGCATGTCCACCCTGCACAAACGATAAATAGATGAATGTTTAAGACAAATGCACGCAGACAAAAAGCAACTGGATATGGTGACTTATTATGTGCATAATTTACATACTTTTGTCTGAATTTAATCATTGTGTAATTGGAAAGACATATTGTTTCAAAGTTCTGATCTTTATTCTATACTCCCATGTATTACACACTGTCAAAGCTGCACTGCAGTCCTCTTAATTGTGGCTAAAGTTAAAAAAGTCAATTCAGCCATACACCAATTCAGGTAAAGATCCTTTCCCAGCATGCACTGGGAAAAAGGGGACAGGAGAAACAGCCTAGAAAGATGTGCCTTGATCCCACATCGTGCTAATTTTCACTATTAAAGTTTACTTAGTTATATGGGGAAAGCTGGACTTTCAAGATACAACAACTGTAACTAAAAGTTTGGGCTTGAATAAGCATGGTACTTTAGATGTTGACACTTTGTTCCTTAGCAAGCAAAGAAATTCTTTGGCTTTTTTAGAGGAAAAAAACAAATCTCTGCACTGCTAATTGAAAATGATGTTCCATTTGTGAAAAACATTACCTTAAGTTATGTTGTTACGACATGGCTGAGTAGAGCATTAGGCTGAGTAGAGCATTAATCAGAAATCAGTAGCTGAATCCAGAAAAGAACCATTTTTGTTTTCAGCCAAGATGCTTGACAGAGTTGGTTTGCAGTATCTGGAATTAACATGAAATTTTATCTCCCTTACTATTAGCTATTTGCATTGAGCTGTTACAAAAAAGATGGTAAGCTCAAACTCTTTTGATACAGGAAATAGAAATTATGAAAGTGCAACACACCCAAGATTTTGTCACAGATGATATCTTACTCTAAACCACAAACCACTTTGACTCAAGTCCAGACATAATGAGTAGTTCAAGAGGCTATAAGATGAATTCATCAAAATCAGAAGCAGTGATGGTGGGAAGTTTGCCATCTCATTTGGACAGTATGGCACCCTTTCACTGGCCAACAGAGGGATTTAAGTACTTAGGAATTATTCTGATTCCCAGGATCAATCAGTTATATCAAGCAAAGTACAAGATGCTGATCTCGCAAATTAAATTCAACATTGTTAAATGGGGAATTTTAGGATTTTGGGCACTGTCTTTTTCTTTGTTTGCCTTTTCCCATACCAGCACCTGTTACTACCCTCAAGATGTTAAATATAGCCACATATCAAGGGACATGATAATAACAGCTAGATAATCCGTCATGTGATGTGTGGCTTTAAAAGGTTGGCTGATTCAATATGGTTACCCTCAATTAATTAAGGATGGGAGAATATTTTAAACTTCTTGAGTAGTAACAAATTTCTTGGTTGCTTATGAAAGATATTTTTAGGTACTTTTAGTAAATTTATGTATTTTTAGTAAACAAACGTCAACGTAATGAATCATAGCCAATGGGAAACACAAGAACTATAATAAGTGTGGATTGGTACTTCAATAACATAACACAAAATAGCTTTACTGAGAGAAAATATACATTAAATATTTATAAAACTATATTATATATTTAGATGATACGTTTTATATGAAAGAATATGGGAATTTATAGCAAATGTGATAATGGAAAGGTAAATGGTGAATGAATTATATTTATATAGGCTTTTCCTAGTATCTTCACTTAAGTCATCATTCACCCTTTCACACACACATTTACACACACACACACTTGCAGCAGATTACCTCTCTGCAAAGTGTCAACCTACTCATCAGGAACTCTTTCACACACACATTCACAGATCAAAACCACAGACCTCCTCATAAGTGAACAAACTGTCACAGGGTTAAGGTTAGAGGAGGAAGAGTGTGAGGAAAGTCACGTTAGCAGCCATAATATTACAAACAATCCTGTGTGAAGGGAGTTCAACTGTGAAATTTGGCATATTTAGACTCTTCACACTTAATTTGTATGAGGTTTTCTTGCAGTTAAGTAAAGAGAAGCTGTGAAATGGTTGAGGATCATACACTTATGTCTTTGGTTCCTCAGAAAATGCAGAAGTTGTTGGAGAGTATTAAAAGTGGGATAAGAAGTCATTTTAGAGGTTAATTTACCTTTTTATCCTCTGCCTTACATGTTGTGATGGACACAGGGAAGTATGAGGATATTTTTTATATAATGCAAACCCCCTACAGAGAGACAACGGACTAAGAGAGGGTGACACAGTTGTGCAAAACGAAATAAATCAAAATGATAACATGAATAAAATGATGCTTTTTTGTGCACATGGCCACCTGTTATTCTGTATTTACCTGAAAAAAAGAATTCTGCTGCAACATTTTCCTTCCTTTTTTTCTGCTTGTGCTTTATTTTTGAAATAATGTTTTGTTTTTTTCCTCAATTAGTAATTAAAAATGCTGAATCTGCTTGTTAACAAGTAATAATCCAGAATGCCTATGAATAACAATTAAACACTTCAATCCTAAATAACACTGGTTCAATAGAAATAAATATACTGCTACATCCTTGAACCAAAATCTCATCAGATCGAACGACTTGAAAATAGACTAATAATGAAAATGACTAATAGAATAATAAGACTTGAAAATATGCAATGTTATGTCAGGAAAAAATAAACTGCTTACCAGGACTTGAGTCACCAGCACCTGATGAGCTCAGCAGCAGCAGCAGCAGGTTGATGAACACCCAGATGGAGAAGATGGTGAAATCTGTTAAAAAAAATTGTAATGGTTATATATATTTTTGGCATAAAAGATCAAATTCAGTCAGCAGGTGTTAAATTATATAATTTAAGGGCTCACCTTTCATGATTTCCCCAGATAGATCTTTCTTTGAGGCCACAAAGTTGAAATAATTTTGATTCAGTGTCTGTTTATTGAAATAGTTAGCTATAGTTAATAATAGAGCCAGGCTATAACAACCCTCAACCCTGCTGATGAGGCCTGACTGGTCCTATAATATCAACTGAAGTGAAGGGGGCGGCGACACAGTTTCCCCTATTTGCTTGGACTTCCTTAGTCCTAAATAGATTTCAAAGAAGCTGTCTTTAGTGCCAAATTATTTTAATTAGACCTCTTTAATTAGATCAAAACATTGCTTAACTTTTCTGAGGATGATTTCAGCCCATCCATGTAGATTTTATTCAGAGTGAAAAGTTGCCTTTAGATAATAAAAATAACCATTTTTTATGTGCCATTTGAATCATCACAGTGACAGGAAACAAAAAACAGGGTGATGCTTCAGGAAACAAATTCAAAGAGCTCTGTCTCCACCTGCTGGCAAATTAATAAAACATCCAGGCCTTTGTCAAATCCTTGTCAAAATAATAATCTAGGTACAACTTGTTTAATGTAACCACATAGTTTTACAAAACTAAAGCATGTCTATACTAAATAGCCCTGGATGTCTAAATGTTGTTGTATAGTAAACATCCCAATTGCAGTTTCTGTGTGTGCAAGATAAAAAAAGACAACAATGAATTCTCTTAATTTAAATGCATTTAATTATTTGAGTCACATCCTAGAAGATGTGATGTCTAGGATGACGACGTTAGACATTAATGTGTTATATGCTTTTCTTTGCTTAAATAAAGGTATATGTACTATAAATATACTTTTTTACTACTTTTATAATACCACAGTGTATATATCAAAAAATCAGATTCTTGTTAGCCATGTCTTAATGTAAAACCAAGAGCTCACTGTTGTTATTGGTTTTTGTTTTTATTTTGTATATCACTTTTACTAATGAGTTGATCATGGAGTGACACCATTTGTAATACTTTATTTATCCAACCATCAGTCCAAACTCTAAAATTAGCAAAGAGAAAGCAAAAATTTTTAAAAAGTTAAAACTGAAAGCAAAAACTCCTCCATTTGTGTAAAGCTATAACAATAAACTATTACAACAATGGTTATCAAAACGATTATTTTCTGTAAATACACAAAATAATCAATCAGTGCAACACAAAGTTAAGATGTAACATTGCACTGGCATTCCAAGCTTTCTAAGTCTGCTTAAAGGCTTGGCTCAAACATAATAAAATTATTCAAAATTTAGAATCTGGTCTAATTTTTGCCCCTTCTAGGCACCAGTCTGGACAGTCCTGCCTCTTCTGTATTTAAAATCATTCATGAACCAAACAATGCATTTAAGTTGCCAGAGTCTGACCTTTGATAGTTTCCCAAAGAGACATCATCCGAGCCAAACCTTTGTGAGATTTTTTAGTGGTGAAGTAACTCTCAAGCTGAAATTCCTCCATACTGTAGCAATTTTAGGACTAGCTTGTCTGCATTGTCCACATGGAGATAAGTCAAATCTTGACTAAAACACGTTAGTTGTTGTAAACTTTGCAGACCTCATTTCAGCTCTTTATAAGATTAAAAACATTGGTGAGTTGCTGAATATGCTTTTAAACAAATGTAGAAAAATGACTCAGATTGCTGCTTTAATGATTTGAGTGCTATTTCATTCAAATCGTGGTCTGTAACCCATGTTTTTTGGTTCTTGGCTGTGCCATTCCAGCTGATATGTTCCACCAAACCATGACAGCAGTGCGATAGGGTTTCTTATCCACATCCTGTCATCTTCAAGGAGGGTAGAGTGTGTTTTGTGGTTCACAAACCACTTCAGACCAAAACTGCATGAGCTCAGCTTTTTGTCACTTCACTGTCCACTTGTGTAGGGTTTGTTTGTGTGCTGCCTGGATGCTTAACAACAAAGAGACAACCCAGCGGGTTCTGTGTGTTCCCAAAATTAAACTGGACATCTTATAATTTTCCATCAAGAAGCATCCTTTTTTTTCTTTTCCAAAGCGTTGATACTCTGAAACAACTGTAAGTGAAAACATGTTTGAAAATACATTTTATAGTCTGAAAATGTACCAAAATTAGGAGGATGTTGTATAGTGTGTGAGTGTTTGTTCTTGGCAGTAGTGGAAATAAAAATGTAAACAATAAACTGTAAAATATCAAAAGTAAAGACAACTGTATTATTTTGATTATTAATAAGATTATTTATTAGATTATGGATACAAATGAGTTTGGTAGTTTACTCCTGTGGTTCTAACCTAAGGATCAGGGCCCCTTTAAAGAGTCAAAAGTGGGTCAAGTGTGAGGGGTCAAAAGACAATAAATGGGGAAAAAAGAAAGAAGAAAAAAGAATTCTCCCAAACATATTTCTTTTGCAATCTTTAGCCTTTCCTAATATTCAATAGTTTGATCTTTCTGGGATTTAAATGAAACCATCTGGACATTTAAGAGGTGAAAAGTCCTATCAACAATTCACAGACATGAGGCCAAAGCCAGAGACCAGCCACTGGTTTGATCTCAAACAAATTACAGGCTGATTTTAGCTGGTGATGTATTTTGCATGTTTTATTGTCTCTTAATAGCTATGTTTACATCTGGCCAAGGGATGACAGTTAAAAAAATGTCCTCATGGCTGACCCTGACAGGACTGAAGAAACACAGTATACAATCCTCTATTTTATGAATTGTTCTTGAATCATTCTTTTTGTGTGCTTGTTTCACCTGCAAGTGTCAAATGTTTTAGTTTTGGATAAATCGGTTTCAGTTTGTCCCTGGTAAAGTTTTGTGCTGTCTTTTCTCAAGTAAAACATTAAGGTTTGATGTAAAACCTTTTATCTCAGAAGTTGTTGTAAATGTGGAGAACACTAATGTTACTTTTTCCATTACTGAAATATTTCCCAGTTCTCTGAAAACTGTGACAACAAATTTCTAAAAACCCATCCTTATTGAAACCACCATATTTTCACTCTGAAGGAAGCTACAAACAATTAGTTGTTGATGATTTTTTTTCTTGTCAGTGCTTTGTGTATTTTCTGGTGTTAAGTCTTGAAGTCTGTTTGGACTGCGGGCATCCACACATCTATACATCTCTCTTCAGTATATGAACCGACCAACCTCTGCAGCTCCAAACAGCAAACTGTATCCGTAATGCATTCTGTTTGCTAGATATGATTGATATGAAAAAGAATGAGACGCATCAGGAACTAATTATCAAATCATCATTTCCCGCCTTACAAGTGCCTGAAAGGGACTGCTATCTGTGCGGGGCCCATAGACGTGCTGCTGGTTGCCATGGTGCTGTTGGCGAGGGCTGCAGAACGAGGTTCACTGCTTCCTATAGCATTCCTGGTAATTGAGATCAGATGCTCCTCTGAGTGGAACCTGGACTGGGAGTAACCTGGAAGCATTTATTTTATGGAGAAGATGTTTAGTTAAGCCGTGCTCCCGCTCTAAATGAGCCTCGGTCCAGCTCTGGTGATGAATACGATTGGTGAAAGCACTGAAGGCTGGTTCCTGACTTCTTCCTTCCCCCGGATCGGGTTGCAGATTAGCACACTTCCTGTCCAGTTGTGGAACAAGCCAATCCAACTGACGGAGCAGCGATAGGTGCACAGGCAAGGGCATCATGTGTTATCTCAGATAGGGTTTCTGACACAGCTGCACAGTGGTGGGTCCTTAAACAGCCCACCAGGTATCATTTGTTAAACCTGTTTGAAAAGCAGCTGATTGTAAAGGAGGACAAATGTCCTCTGGAGTCAGCTGGTGGTCCACTTACACACAGCAATGAAAAGTAATACTTACTTAAGGAGTCAGCTAGAAATATTGACTGCAATAGTCAGTAATTTTTGTATATACAATGGATACTGTGAGGATGTGAGTGATGAACTTTGGAAAAATTATCATCTGACTCCATGTTATGAAGCTTTTTAGCCACACTTAAGACATTGTTTTTTATTCAGAAAAAAATGACAAATATTTGGCTCTTATCAGCCTTTTCTCCTTAAAAAGAGGTACTCGACAGTGAGCGATAGACCTTCATTATGTTTTTGGACATGTGTTGCATCATCATTGTCAAATCACAGAGTGGAGCATTGCACTGTGGGAATGTTACCAGGACTTACATTAGGAAAGATGTAGCTGTAACGCAGTAAATGAATTTCTTTGGGCATCATAACCCCTGCAAAATGACTTTCCTCACTATCAAAAGATAGTGAAAGACTGAAAAAGCCAGCTGATTTCATAGTTATGTATTTTCTCGTTGTTGCTTTTTTTTGGCTAAGGAACATTTATATAATTTAATTATGGCCTGTCTCTAACACTGTATCCATTTCAAACTATGCTTTTACACATGCAATGGACACGACTCTGTTCAACTATAGTGGAAATATTTTTCTTCTCAGAATTTATGCACTCAAATGAAAATGGCTGACGATAAATATGGTACACAATATATGGAAATCTATGAGACAGAAGTTGAAAGACAAAGCATGTTTGCATAAACATGCTTGTTGTGCTTTTTTCTTGGTCTGCTGCCACTAAGTGGTCAAAAAAATGAACACAGAATTTTTGACGCAGTACAGCTTGGTATATATTCAATGCTTTAATTCTTTTCACTTAGCAAATAAGACAAAAAGATATCCTTGTGATAATTAACTAACAGTAAAATAGATCAAATAAATATCCCCTCATATTGCTTCTCTTTATCAGTTACGGTCACTATTAAAGTTGGCTGAGCTAAACTGACTTATTTAGATTTTCAGTCCGTGGCTCCACATGTTGCACTGTGAGCTGGGTTCAGGCATTCACAGTCCTCAGGCCTTTACACTACATGCTGCAAACGATCACAGATCTTTGGGAGGAGCGAGATTTGGGCTCATTCATCAGCTGTCAAAGCGCTGGCACAGCTCAAAGAAAAACACATAGTCCTCTCACTGTAATGTAGTCACTGGGTGCACACGCCACAATTTAAATGTTCATGGTTTCAAAACACATAAGGTCTGGTCCTCCAAAGTTAAGGTTGCATGAAACACAAATAGGAGGATGCGGTCATAACTGATTTCATCCTTGTCTTGTGTGCCACTAGTGCCTCTGCTTGAAGTATCTCCCATTGCACTTCCATTTCTTCACACACTCCTGCTGAATGACCAGAGGTAATCTTATCAAAACAAACAGTCCTGGTTGTGCCCCAGGTTATAGATTCTTTCCAGCACTCTTTTGCTAAAACACCCCTGTTTCCTGTCCCACCATCTACACTCACCCTGGCTGATCAGAGTGCAAACGTGCACGGCACCAGCCACCTCTACTTGACACAGCCCGACTTTGCAGCTCTACACCCTTGGAGCTGCTAGCATCAACTGCATGTCAGGATATTGCAGTCGGCATCAAACTAAACACACTATGCGTCCTGCACTAGTAATCTCCACATTGAGCCTATTTGAAGTGACAGTTTAAACACTTGAACTAAGAGCCGGCTCATTGGGTGAGGTGGTATCAGAAGAGGTTGGGTGGGCTCTGATGGGGTGTGTGTATACTGACCTAAAGGGTTTTCCTTGATTAGGAGTCCTGTTCACCTCTGATTGCTCCGGGTCACTGCAGGTGAATGCAAGTGGTCGGAAGGAGGTAATTTTCCTCCTGGAGCTGGTTACCTGATTGGGTAAGTAGCTGATCTTTGACACTGACCCAAGTCCCCGAATGTATCTAAAGCTGAAGTAAAGAGCTGGATTCTGATCAGAGGCAAGACTGAGGCTAAATTAAATCACACAGAGCTATAAAAATGTGTTCTGCACATGTAGTTGAACCTTGAGTGCATGCATTACGAACATATTTTTCGCTGTTACATAGAGTGCTGTGGATTTATTGTGCCCTCAAGAACCTCTTGCTTGTTTTATTTCACAACTAGCTGATGAGGATGACAAACTTCTCTCTCAACTTCTGTCTCATAGATACATATGTTTGTCGTCTCCACTATTAAACATAATAAACAATTAATGTGCTGCTCAAACATATTTTCCTCTTGGGGGCTGAGGGGTCGAATTTGCTTAAGCAGTAAAATAAAGGTCAGAGGTCAGATTCAGGATCAGGTGTCTGAAGCTGGTAGAGATTCAACATCATGTTGGTGGAGTGCTGAACTTTTTGCCTGACTGAGAGGACATGATCAAATCATAGCAGCAAATCATAGCAATCACAGCAGCAAAAGCTGAGATAAATCTGCAATTTAGCTGTAAATTTTTGTTTAAAATTTGAGATCAGTGTGGTGATTTTCTGAGAATTTAGAGCCACAGACATTACATTTGAGTTGATGGAGACCAAAAACAGAGCAAACAGAGTACGCAATGTATGGAAAAGTTTGCCATATCAACATTAAAGGTGTTTTTATATGAGTCTTTAGTTATTTCCCCTGTTTTAAAGTGTCCAAAAATGAAGGTACTGTAGCTATGAATGCTGTATGTAACAATTTCTTTTGAACTTGTGCTATAAGAAGTCTTTTGGATAATCTTAAAACGTTGGTATTCCTTAAGGTTTTCTCTTAGTGTAATTAAACTAGATGAAACTGAGAATACACTTTGCTCACGGGCCACCTTAGGAGTTTCTACTTTTACTGAGAAAAGAAAAAAAAACATCAGCTCCCTCCTTTAGTGGAATTGATCAGCTGCTTCCTGGCTGTAAATAAAGAGGCATACTGTAATTCACTTGATAAATATCAAGCAGAATACGGCAATCAGCTGAAAGCAATTTGCATGACTGTGCTCAAGCCAGCGGCTCGTGATTTTCTCTCCTGTCATCTATCATAGACCACACGCTTGGGCCAAAATACACAATACCCCCAAATTGCTGTCATATGGAGTGCAAGCTCTGAAAAAAGGCCCTTCATTTTTCCTTGTCTGTACTTCAAATAAACTCGTATTTGTTAAATAACTGGAGAGGGTTTTTTTTTTACTCTCCGGTGCAACTTTTCAGAAAGAGGGATGGTGTAATGTACCATTTCCTTTGTTTGTTGAAAGCTTGGCTGCAGGACTGTAATCTAGATGGGTTTGATCTCAGAGTGGATGCAGCCTGTTGAATGTTGGACGCTGCTGGATGGCGAGTCCTCAAACGTCAAACTGATCCTCAACAAGCTCCCATAGGCAAACATTCACTGGCTGGAGCCTCATTCACTTTTTCTTGTATTTTTCATGTGCTCCTTGTGATCCTCAGGAGTTACTGAACTATGTGTGCATTAAGAAGAGGATTTAAACAAATGTTTGCTGGACACTTGCATCTTAAGTTCCTTTCAGCAGGAGTTATAAAACTTGGTCTGACGTACCCTTACAGCTGTAAGATGATCTTAAGTTCTCCTTCATCAACACCATCCATCATGTTCCGAATGTGTTATTATAATAAAAGGATTAAAAACTGAATGTTTTTTTGCAATACAAAAGCAATTTTGTCAGGATAAGGTTTTCATACAGTTAAAGTGCCAGTGGTAGTTGCCTCAGTGGAGTTTACATTTTCTACCACTGAGTGTCAGAACATGGATGTTTTAACCATTTATCACTTTAAGCTATTTCAAGTGTTTGTGTAGGTCCCTATGTAAAGACCCTGAAATGTTTTAACAATTTAACAATGTTCATCTTTATGTTTGGTTAACTATTCTAATGTTGTTCATAGCTAATAATTTCAACAATTTAGTCATTAGTCTTAATTATTTCAACTATTTATTTATTAGACTACTTTAAGATGACTATTTTACTGCTGTAAATTTAGTTGAGTTTTTCCTATTCCTACCATTTATTTAATAAATAATTTAATTTAGCTAACTGTTTCAACTGTTTATTCATAACTACTAGGTTACTATGAAAAGTGTTAATTCTTTCCCCGTAGTTATTTATTAGGCTATTTAGGCTATTGATTTTTTTGCTGACTATTTGAACTTTATTCATGGCCATTGACTCGGCCATTTATTAATTAGGTTACACCATTTAAACAATTCATTTATTTGTATACCTATCCCTATGTTTCTTCATTACTTCTACTTGACTGTTTTAGCTTTTAGTTCATTACTTATGGCTAACTCCTTCAAATTTTTTTACATTAGTTATAACAATATTTATCTTTATGTTTGGCCAGCTAGTTCAACATTGTTCATAGCTAATGATTTCAACCATTTAGTCATTAGGCTAATGTTGGACTAGTTCAATTGTTTCTTTAGGCTAATATGCAACTTTAAGCTAACTACTTCAACTGCTATTTGATTGTTTCAGCTATTTCATTATTTTAAAAAAATATTCAACTATTAATTCATTACTTCTGGCTAACTACTTTGTTCATTCATTTCTTTAAGCCAGTTGTTTCCTCATTTATATATTGCTTCTAGCTTATTATTAAAACTGTTGATTCAGTAGGCCTATTATTTCAACTGTTAATTTGAAAGTTTTTTTTTTTTAAAGAAAACAAAAACTATTTCTACAGTTTGTTCATTATTAAAAGCATTATTTAAACTATTAATATATTACTTTTAGCTGGATAGGCAGGTAGGCCTACCACGGAGTTGGGAATGTAGGTTTACAAAGTCACTGCCATGAATATTTTTAAGTACTTCTCACACAAACTGGCCTCAAATCAAGCTGTTATCTCAAACAATCTAACAATATTCACATGGACAAAAGTGACAGAAGTTCTACAGAAACAAGATAAGACCTTGGTGTTGCATTTAGGACTTGCTCCACCCTTCTCCAAACATTTTCTTTCTGCCAACATGCCAAGGAGAGCATCAGTCATCCCTGTGACGTGGCTTTGTGCTGGTTCGCTGTAACACGCAACAGTTGAAAGAGATTTAAATCACTCTCTATGCCCAAAACAATAACAGAAAACGTAAGTTAAAACATCTCTGTTGCCGTTTAAGTCATTGTTTCATATGTTGTAATTTCCCTGTCTTTCATGATCATCTATTTTTAATATATTTTTGTCACAAAGAAAAATTAGGTTTGATTTGCTTGCTTTACTGCTTTCGCACCTACTGTGTGTAAGGCCCCAAAACACAGCTAACTGCATCGTAAGAGAGAAAGCGTGCAAAGTGTGTGTGTGTGTGTGGGTGAGTGTGCATGTATGTGCGTGTGCATGTGTGTGTGTGGCTTTGTTGGGTTTCAAAAGTGGCCCCTAAGTGTATGCACAAAACCCCACGATTGTTATCATACTCTGATTCAAATGTTTCTAAATCATGGCTGGTGTAAGTGTGGTATCATCTTTGTCAAGCTAAGCCCCGCCCACTTCAAATCAGTGAATTCACAACAGAAAAATCTGCACAACAGTTCCCCTAATGGTCCAAGTTTGGCAGGACACATTGTATCCGTCCAGGACCCCATCACTCAAGTAAGCAGCTGTTTGAGCAAATAAAGGCTTTCAAGACCTTTACTCATGAGGGAACAGAGTCTGATATTCCAAGATAACAAGATAATAATTGTGTGATTTCAAGAGACAGGGTAAAATTAACATTTTCCACCACAGCAGCTCTTGGCTATTATAGGCTGCTCTTCACACAAAATGCTGCAGTGTTACAGCAGTGGTGATGATTTTCTGTCAGAGCCAGTTGAGAATATTTTTTGACTAAAAGAAGCCAGTGTTTTTGTGTCCTTCTGTGTAACCTTCCCTGTAACAATAAAGAATATATAAAGACTTACTGTTTGGGTGCCATAACCTGATTTAATTGAAAGATTTTTATATTTTGATTTAGATGAGGACCTTACACTGATCATACTGTCTGTCAGTGGGGACTTTTACCTAAAACTGTTGAAAGTATTATCAAAAATTTAGTCAAAAACTGCTGACAGTAACAGAAGATGGTTTCTTTTGATGATGCTCTGACAAAATGAGATTATATAACTGGCAGATTTTGTCTTTGAAAATTACTTCCATGGCATTATATTATGACAAAAAATTTTGAGATTTTAGCATGAGTGAGGCCAGTATGTTTTACAAGCACTGTTGTTTAGTTATGAAAAAAGACCCCACCTTCATGCTGATTGTTTCGCAACATTTGCACAGTAAATAAGTTTTGCCCTCATGTGAACCTCTCTGCACCTCCATGGAAAGCGGACGACGACGCACGTCATACATTGTTGACATACCAGCCATCAAACTGTCCACTGGGGCTCATTGGATGAGTCTAATAGCTTTAGCATGTGGTACAGTTTGTTTTTATTGTGGCAGTGTGCTGGTTGCTTATTGTCTTTGTGAATTGCAGACAGCTGAAGGAAGGGCAGCCACTCACACATGTACAGTAGCTGTACTGTGACATTCACACATCCACACAGCTGTACAGGATGCAAACAGGTGACCCATCCTTGGATATTACCATTGTCAGGGGGTTGCTGTGCATTTTATGTTGCCAGATCTTCAAGGAGGAAATTCTGTCAGGGTGGGGTACAGGAAAACACAAGTCACACTGTCAAAATCCTGTTTTATAATGAACATTTATAACCTTCAGAACAGTGCTGCTCATTTACCCTGTAACATGGATAAAACTCTAATCAGTGTTTGTTTCAGTAACAACAGCAACAACAACTCACACACTCACACACACACACACACACAAAGCTACTTAAAGGTCACCTTATTATTTTGATTACATCACATTGTGCATCAGCATATGTTAACTTGTCATGAAATTGTCATTATTACCCAATAATGATGAGTAAAACAGAATTATGAAAAACTTTAATGTACATTTTCTCCCAATTGAGTAAAAATCTTGTGATATGATAAATAGATCAAGAATGAGCATGTAAGTGGAAATTGGGATAGTTCTTCCCTAAATAGCACTTTATTGATAAACTAATAGTGGCATTTCCTCCCTGGATGCTAGTTTTAAAAAGGTGCAGTTGGGGCTGTTAATGCTAATTAGTTTTGAGGGTAATTGTGTTATTTAAAAATTAATATTGGTGCAATGTTAATAATGTATTATAACATAGTTTAACTAGCACAGCACCTCTTGAATATAGGAATAAAGTTTCTTTTTGCTCTGACTATTTCAGATAGGTGGTGATAATGCACATTTAATGCTGGCTATGAAAACAATATGCGGCGTAATTATTTATTGTATGCTTTTGTACATTTATGTTACAGACTCTCTCTTCACCTGCATACATTCCTGTATTCAGTGTAATTCATTTGCAAAAATTGACAAGACATAATAAACAAAGTTGAAGATTAATTTGATTGATATTATTTTTGAAATTATTTTATGTAATAATATCCTGACAATATGGTTATCATGAATTCTTCAGGCCATGATTATGGAGTAGAGCAATATGCCTTTCATTTTACCCGAGACACTTTTAACCAAAATTAGATGATTTTAGTGTGGAGTAAGTTTTAAAATCTATTGGCTAGTTGTCTTCTTTGGGATAAAAATGTTCCAAACAGCTCCTTTAAAAAAGTTACCCTGGATCATCCCTTAAAAATCACTGTCTTTGAAGAGCCTTAGAGGTATTCGTGTTAAAGAACTAAACCATTTCTACATCGGTCAAAAACCATCACTCTTGAACGCTATTATTTAAGAGCAATGATAATGGAGTTGAAATAACACTCTTCCCTCCTTTAATTCCTCCTCCATCCTGAGCAGCCCACTTCCAGCTGACCCTGCTCCTTCTGGTAATTACAGTTAATGCACAGAAGAGTGTTACGCTGACAATATGGAGTGACTGAAACAATGTAATTCTGCTGGTAGAGATGCTTTTTAAGTGATCAATGTGAATTAAAGTGTGATTGATTTTATGGAAACCGGTACTTAAGGTCATTTTGTTCCCTCTAGGTGCAGGGAGTTTGGTGATTATAGTGAAAGAGATCGAAGGCTCTGACTTCACTGTGAATGAAGGAGATAAACTGCCTTGTCCCCTTCAATTGATTTTAACACACAAAAAACTCACAATTTGTATTATTATTTCTATATATATTAATTAGTTAAGTGATCATAATGTTTTATATGTCGCCTCCATATTGACATTAAACACAATTTTATTTTTCATTTTTGTCATTTTGGTCTA
>JAPZDV010000022.1:11457443-11476836 GCA_029814665.1 Acanthurus lineatus
TATATATAGGGCTGTAATCAGTACCATTAAGCAAATGTCATTTGTATAGTGCCTGCCAGTCTCCCCTGTTGTTTTTGGACACTAAAAGTCTCTATTAAGTGCTGTCATAAAGCCTGGAAGCACAGTTGTCTCTAATATGCTGCCAATTAGATCTAACATGACCTGCTCTCACTACAGAACATTCACAGAGAGAAAAATTCCATAGACTAACAATGCGTCATAGTTATAGTGTATCTGAAACTAAATTCATGATAGACATAATCTAGGCTGCAAACATGGCAGCAAAAACACAAAATCGTAAGTCAAAAGAAATTAAAGTAAAAAAAGTCTCAGACCAAAAAACTTTCATGCCCCCATTAGATTTCAGCCGAGGATATTTGTTGCAAGTCATCACCCATCTCTTTCCCTTACTGGCATCTTTCTACACTGACCTTTAAGTATGTCTTGAGGAAGAGCTTTCAAAATTCGTAAACCCAACAACCAGCCACAACTGTTTCAATTTAAAAGTGTAACCACTGTGTTTTGATGTGAATATTTCAGCTCTCATATAGAACAAGAATTGTCCCCATTACATGATAACAAATCAAACTCAAAAAAAAGGTTAAAACAGTTTGAGGAAGTCAGTTTGTTTTTGAATGCATGTATTTATTGTCTAGTCTGTGATTTGTAATGTCTCTTGTGTTTGTTGAGTTTCACTTACCTACAGGCACTGTGAATGGGCTATAAATGCTGGTGTGTATGTAGCATGGGCCCAATCTTTTTTACATTAATAAATGAAAGGACTGCGTGACAAATTTTGCATTTGCTTTCCCTATTAACCTCTGAACTTTACAATGTGAGGTCATTTTAAACAGATCAAGGACTGCTGATTGTGTCCCTCATCTGTTCCACTGTAAACACATCACAGATTTCTTCACAGTCAGTGTGGACAGGAGCAAATGTTTGGGCAAGGCTGCAAAAAATGTGCCTCAAAAAAAAAAAAAAAGAACGTCTACGTAAAGAATAAATAGGAGCTGGTCTCGTAATAATTTTGACACCTCTTAGAAAAGGTGGGTAAATCCGGCTCCGCTGGTCCAATGGGCAGCATCACATCCTGTCTGCCTGAACTGGGTGTAAACTTCGAGTCGAGGCGGGGAGAAGAAACTACACCGGAACCAACAGCACTGGGAGACTGTGCTGGAGCTGCAACTGGTGCCACTGGTTTGAGTCCAGCAGTCCCACAAAGTTAATGACGCTGGATTATTGTTTTGCCTCAAAGACAGAGAAAGAGAAACGCCTGTCTAAAGAACCATGTTCCATGGACCTGTTTGGATATTATGATGTTTTGATGTTCTGGGAAACTTTTATCGGACGATGTTTTCGCCGCTTTTTGAAGGTTTTCACTGTATGAAGTATATGATTTTATTCTCATAAGGCCACCTCTTCTTATTTTACTGCCTCCAATATTTATACCGTAGCTGGTAATTAACATAATGTTGCATTCCTGTTAATTTCGACAAAATGAAGGACAACACGGACTCCGGATTGCCACCCAAACGGAGATTTTTTGGCAGTTTATGAATGCAGCTGTAATCACACAGGGGAGCCTCAAGTACTTAAATGGGTCCATCATGAGAACGAGACAATCAAGCTCCTTTATGTCTCAAGATCAGCTGCAGTTTCTGCACATTGTCTGTTATGAATAGACCGATCTCCAATTGAGCCTCTTCACTTTGGAGATTTTTCGATTTTCGATTATACAGCTATTGAAATTAGGATGCGCTGCTTTTTTCTCTCTTAGCTTGGTGGCTCTGGTACTTTTTTTTTTTTGATTGCCAGATGAAATTGACACTTGGGTTGCCACTTATCAAGTGAAGCATTTCAATCCGCCGCTAATTGCACATATAGTGCCATCCTTTCTTTTCACTGCATTTGATTGCACAGGAATACAGCCTCCCAGAGCGCACAAGAAGAATGATCGATCGTATATAGTTTTTTTCTTCTAATTGCATCAAAATTTCTTTTGTTGCCAGGGTTTAAATGCAGGAGAAACTGTCATTCGTTGTTTTGGACCGGATATAGTGTGGGCTGGGGCAGAGATGCGTAATGCGCAGAGCAAGCTCCATCTTCTCTCCAAATAGGCAGCGTTCAAGACCCGAAATGGTGAGTCACAAACATCTGGATGAGTTTGGCTTGTAACCTTTAGCTTTCTTTGTCTTTCAATCTGTGCAAGATTTCGTTGATTCCTCCTCTTGCTCTCATACTAAACTTTCTACATGCGGGGCTACCTTCGCAGGACTCTGGATTTGGCTCAGGTTTCATCAGGAGGAGACTAAACTGTACCTAAAGGCTGCATGCATTAGGAGCATGGATGTCTTAGGGGGGAAAGCCAACTACACGCAATTTATGCGCTTTTAATTTGATCATTAGAATTTACGCAATGCAATATTTTTAGCGTGAGATATTATTTGCGTTAAAAAAATAATTTAAGTTCAATGTAAAATCATCACAACACATGCGTGGATGCACAGTAGGCTGCAATGAAGTTATGCACGCAGTATCAGAGAGAAAATAAAGCTTTTCAAAAATTTGAATTATTTGTTTTGTTATAGGCCCTATTAGTGCTTATTTCAGGACTGGATCTTCGTGTTTCCAAAACCTTGCTGATTAGAACTGAAATGACACTACTATTAGGCTATCTTTCAGTAACTTTAAAAAAACAAACAAACAAACAAACAAATAAAACGTACTTCAAGAACTGAGGAAGCCTCCTTTCTCTTTTTTGACGCAGTCTAAGTCGGAGGTGAAGAAGGAGTCCGGGGAGTCCAGTCCGTCGGAGGCCGCCTGCCTCTGCTCTCCTCCGGCGGCCAAGAACCAGTGCGCCAGCTGCGGCATGGAGATCCATGACCGATACCTGCTGAAGGTGAGAAATGACCACATGGCAGAAGAAAAATAAAAAATTCTTTTGCTCTCAGGAAAGAAAAAAATGGGTCACTGAAGCTTCACGAGGTGTAAGCTACAATTTCATCCTTTAATTTCATTTGTAGTTCTCCCCTTTTCCCCTTTTTGTCTTTGAAATTAGCAAAATAAAAGAAATGTTTGGGCATGTGGTGAAAAATTACTCTTGCGCTGCCAAGCAATCCCCCTTTATCTAGTGACCTTTTTTCACACCAGCCTTTAACTCACTTTTAAGTGGTATAATTGCGTTTATTTAAAATGTGATGAATAAATGAATGCATGCATTATTGTCCACAAACACATAGATGTGGATTGGTCTGTAAGTGTACTCGTATTTTTTTTTTCTTCTCAACAGGTCAACAACTTGAATTGGCACTTGGGATGTTTGGAGTGTTCAGTCTGCAGAGCATCTCTCCGTCAACACAACAGCTGCTATGTTAAAAACAAAGAAATCTACTGCAAACTGGATTATTTCAGGTAAGATCAGGTTTTATCTTTTGCAAATGTGTTACAACCTGGTCTAGTTAGCATACTGATTATTTTGTTGTTAACAGGCATTTTTCAGATCGTTATTGTAGTTCAATTTATCAAAATAAAACTGTCAATAAATATGAAAGACAGCCTAACTATAGGCATTTTTTAAGTGGGATACCGCTGCTGGACTCATTTATTCATTCATTTTACATTATTATTTCGAAATATATTTTTTCTTCTAGTAGGCCTGAATTACTAAATCAATAAATCTTTATGTCTTAAATGGGGATCAATTCGATTTTACCGGAATTATATATTTCATTCAGCGGTTTAATTTATGAAGAATGTTTAGTTTTTTTTTCTTTTTAAATTTACTTCAATTTCTTACCTCTTTTTCGATTTCTGCCGATGCAGTTTATTCTGGAAATTAATCTGCAAGTGGCCTGCGCTCGTAAAAGATTTTGTGTTTTAACGAGGCAAGATGTTTTAAATTGCATTCGATAAGCAACGTTTGAAAAAAAAAAATAAAGTGATTACAAAAAGCAAAAAAACAACCGACATATGAAAATAATTGTAATATTTTACTTCCTCTGTCTACAACTCATTTTTTTAACTTCTCCCACTGAATCCCTCATACTCTTGCAAATGATTTTTGCGTGAATTTATGACTTTATACTATCTATCTGAAGAAAATCCTCCTGTTGTTTTTCATATGATTGAAAGGCTTTTCAGACAGGAAAAACATATGGATACATATCATTAATATGGGTATATAAGTATTTTTTGGAAACCAGTTGTTTCTAGATATGATTGCATTTTAAAGCTACTTTTTTCCTGGTAAAGTTGAAAAATAAATGACTGAATTTCCAGTGAACAATGGAAAAATAGCTAATGATTTAAACATTCTTGGCTGAAAAATTATTCGACCTAATTTGGTTTATTTTTCTCAGAGCTTTACAGCCTATTGATCTTTGCTCTCCGAGATTAACTTGGACTCAACTTGAGTCCAACAACTTGGGCTCAACTTGAATTTGGCTTTTCACTTTAGGGAATAACAATTATCTTGTGAAAAATATGTTCTGCATAATAGTCCATAATGGGCTTTTGCTCCACAAGAATAATTTTAGCTCAATATATCACAAAACCATGTTTTTAAAACTCACTGATTACAAATAATAATGTGTCAGTGTTCCTTTCTGTTAACAATCACTGTCTGAGAGTTAAATCAGATAAATTAACAAATAGCTAGATTACCAACCAGCCACAGGGAGCTACTTCTCTGAATTTCCAACTGTATTCCATTGTAAATCAGTAATATAGTTAAGTATATGATTGATTGCAGATTTCTTAAAAAATCTATAATCAATCATATACAGTATTGAAGGCTTTTTTGCAAATTATGTAACGGTGTTTCTTGAAAGATCATGTATCAAAAAAGTTCAGGTTATAGTAACTTATTATTTCAGATATTGGGCTAATATGGAGCACATTCCTTAGTTAAGCTGCCTTTAGTCATATTACTACAACCTCACTGACACACAGAAATCCTGGCCCTCTTAAGAGTAATTCAGAAGCCTTTTAAAGCATGTCTTCCTACTGTAGTGGCTATCATGTCCATGTGAAAGAAGTCTGAGCTTCCAAAAATGTTGATATCCCCACCAAGATTCCCTCCAGTCAAAGTGTAGGGCCCTAAGAAATACCTTAAGGTAGAGACAACTGAAAAGCAGACTCTTTGACCCTAAAATTTTCTTCCAGGCTAGATACAGACTGGGAAAACTTCTAGATATTTTTAAGAGAAATGTTTTAATCTACTATTTAGAGAAGTAAAGCTGGAAAAGTGAAAGGGAACATTTAAAAGCTACTACTAGCTAGTAAATCTAGAAGGAAAGTGGCCATTGACCAAGGGGTAGCATAGATAGTTTATGTACCTTTGGGCTTCCTCACAGTGATGTTTGTTGATGAAGATGAGCTCTCAGATGCCGTTTTTGGCTCAAAAACTTTTGAACTTGAACTTTTGAAACTTGAACTTTTTTATTTGGTGAATAGGCTGGAGGTTGTCTGATGTCTGACAGTCCCTTTACATAGATTATATACAAAAAACTACAGCAAACTGGTATATATATAAAATATTGTAGGAAACCATTGAAGAAAGATGTGGGTTGTATTTTCTGATGTTTTGAGTCTAATTGCTTCACTAGTTTTATCATATTAAATGCTACTGTATGAAAGAAAAAATACATTAATGTTGAACAGGATTTGGTTGGCAGATGCTATTAGAAGATTCCATGCAGGATCAAGACATCTCCACTGGACTGAGCTCTGCACCCAAATTCATCTGCCTATCTCCTTCTTCCTCACAGTAGGTTTGGCACTAAGTGTGCCCAGTGCGGCCGGCAGGTGTACGCCAGTGACTGGGTGCGGCGGGCCCGTGGCAGCGTGTACCACCTGGCATGTTTTGCCTGTTTCTCCTGTAAGAGGCAACTGTCCACCGGGGAGGAGTTCGGCCTGGTGGAGGGCAGAGTGCTCTGCCGCAGCCACTATGACATCATGCTGGACAACCTCCGCAGAGCTGCAGAGAACGGTAACAGACATTATGAAATATGTTACTTGGATGGTTTCTGACAATTTTCTGCGAAAAGAGTCAGGGCATGAGCATCAAAGTTTATTTTACCTTTGAGTCTCTTTTTTTCCACACGACATAACAACATCACAAATACTCTGCATGAGTTAAATTCAGCTCTTTATTGCACCCATGCAATACTCACACACTTCTTAATTCTAGATATCCTTATTTTTTAAATCAAATAATATTACCTGATCTTCTTAACTTCTTGAAATGAAGATAAAGATCAGAAGATTGAACAGTGGTTTACCAGCCAGTATGATAATATAAGATTAAATGATGGACATAATTCAACATCTGTGAGGCTAGGTTAGCTGAACTTGGAAAAGAGCGAAGTTTCAAGGACCTCTAACAAAAATAAAGACAGTTAAAAGACCACAAGCCAGATGGAGAGAGCAAAAAAATCAAAAAGAAATAATTTATCATGTTTCAACTAAATAAATGTCCAGTATGTTCCATATGGATCCTAAAAATCATATTAACCTTGTTATTTTTCTTTTTTTTTTTACTTGGATAATAACTAGTCTCGTTAAAGACTGTGCTCTCTGCCGTGCTGTCAGTGAAAATGACGTAGGCCATAATAGTATAAATACTTTGGACTGTGCGGTTGTTGGCAAGAAAACATTTTAATTATGTGAAACAAGTTGTTTGGGCGAGTGTTCCATTTTATGACACAGAGTTGAGCTGCAACAAAATTGGCCTGTAAACTTATAACTACACAGTTTTGTGTAATTTCACAATAAAAAAATGACTGAAACGTGAGTGAGACCTGGTGTGATTATGCTCTTTCAAAGGCACAGGACTGACTCTGGAAGGAGCGCTGCCCTCTGATCAGGACTGCCAACCAAAACCAGCCAAGAGAGCACGGACATCATTCACTGCTGAGCAACTGCAGGTACACTCTGCTAACATGTGTGTTTTTTACCTGTTGTTTCATAGCTCCTGCATACATATGTGTGTTTGTGAGATCATGACTGAAGGCCTGGTGTCTTTGCAGGTGATGCAGTCTCAGTTTGCTCAGGACAACAACCCAGACGCTCAGACGCTACAGAAGCTGGCAGAAATGACAGGACTGAGCAGACGAGTCATACAGGTAAGAAACGATAAAACCGACAAATACACGAGGATGCTTTTTTTAGATTAATTACATGGGTGGTTTCCATCTAGAGGTTGAAACACTTGTAAGGAATTACAAGATATCAAGACAAAATCCTTAGAAAGCAGTAACTGATTCCCGTATAAAGTTTGTTATAGGGCTGATGAAATTGTTGTTGATATTTATATATTTTACATTTTTTTTAATTTGTTGAGGTTTTGGTCAAATGACCATTTGGTTCCAGACAGAGTTTCTCCACAATTCATCATCGTGGTGTAGAAAAGTCTCTGAAAACATAATTACATGACTTTATACCCAATGTAATTGCTTGAATACCCTTACAATTAAATGGTTTATTCCTCAGAAACACGTGACATTTATGACATGTCATTTGCAGTTTTTTTATATTGAAGTTAGTCAGGTTTCATTGTGGGTTATAGACATTGACACCTGACAAAGAAGGTGTCAAACCTAATATTTAAGTGAGGCTTGCACACAAACCAATTGGTCTATCTCTCTGTCAATCAGTACATCATCAACAGTGGTCCTTAAATGAAAATAATGAATGGTCA
The DNA here is from genome assembly GCA_029814665.1 of Acanthurus lineatus. Classification (NCBI taxonomy): domain Eukaryota; kingdom Metazoa; phylum Chordata; class Actinopteri; order Acanthuriformes; family Acanthuridae; genus Acanthurus; species Acanthurus lineatus. The sequence continues at coordinate 11,465,146 of JAPZDV010000022.1, forward strand.
CTCTTGATTGAAACCACTCCCTGCATGTCGAAGCAGTCCAAGCAACATGGGTACATCACTTCGGGTCATGTCCCATTCTGTCCTATAGGACATGAGGCTTACCGGAGTTTGCTGGATCATTGCCTGTTATTCATTACTCACAATGCTTTGCTGAACAACTCACATTCTAGGAGTTGACCTGAAAATAGCAGCATTGTTTGATTTGTGCTTTGTCATTTCCTTCTTGTTTCTGCATTAGTTATCAGGTTAAGTTCTTAGTTTCGGTTTCATTTAGTTTTTAATTTTAGTTAGTTTTTTGTGTTGAAGTTCTGTCACTGTTTTGAAGTGAGCTCTCATATTGAATTTTTCCAAATTGTGACAAAATGCATTTTTTAACATTTCCTGATCATAATTCTATATGTTTATATAATTCACTGTAATTATCACATGGAGTTAATCTTCATATTTGTTGTTTATACTGGTTTCTCTGCTACAGGAGTGGCCTAAAATGTGCAGTACATCCATACTGAAGCTATTAGCCTGGGACTGAAAGGGTTAAGATGGTGCATAAATCCCCCCCATAACATTAGAACCATTCCTCTGGCATTAACGAATAAACAAATAAGCAAATGAGGTCTGGTTAGGAGGACAAGAGTTAAACCTTTACCCCAGTTTCCACAGTATTTGTTGCAGAGTTTATTCCTTGTAGCCTGTTCACATCATGAGGGATTATTTCACAGGTTTGGTTTCAGAACTGCCGGGCGCGACACAAAAAGCAGCCGCCTCAGAGCAGCTTCTCTCAGAGCGCCCCGCTGTCCAGGATGCCTCCATCCCTGCCAGATGACATCCACTACTCGCCGTTCAGCAGCCCCGACCGACCACATCTACTGGCTCTGCACGGATACCTGGACAGTGAGTGTCAGGTCTTATTTCTGATGACTACATTTATTAAAAAGCAGAATCCAGCTTATTGGTAAATTTACAACATAAAGTTACAAATGAGGAAATTTGTAACATTCCCTGTGTACTTTTATGTGACTATTATTTTAAATGCAGGACTCATAATGCAGTATTTAAAATGTAGTATTACTATTTATGAAAATTTTCTCCACCACTGACAATATGTGTTTTGAAATACAGTGTCATTAACTTAAGGATGTAATGAAAAAGGAATAATAATTAGAGTATAATGAAGGATTAAACTAAAGGAATATTAGGATCAAAACAATATTAAGAAATATAGTAGGAATTATTCATGTAAAAAATAAATATGAATTATAAATGTTTACAATATAAGGATTAAAATGAATTTGGAGTGTATGTGGTCTGGTGATGGGTTTCTCTGTGCAATTTTTCAGTATATTAAAAGTAAAATACAAATAATACAGACACTGATAAGAAAAAATATACTTAAATTGTGGATGCCATGCAAGAGATTTTGGAAAAGAGACCCAATTCCCTGCTTCAAGTTATGTCTTATCTGAGCCGAGGGTTTGATAAGGGTAGAGTGTGTCTCATGTTGTAGAGATGAGGCAAATATTTGGTCTGTGATTTTAGACTATTGTAAAGATCATCATCACACTATGAGTGTTAATGGCTCAAGTTTAAAGCATATTGTAGTTTTAGACATTTTAATGAATCCTCTTTATTATTGGGATGTTCATCAGCAGTATGTTCTTAAACTAATTGACATTAACATGCTTACATTTGCCCACAAGCTAATGTTGTTTGTCCTCTTCATGCAGCTCATCCCTTCTCCGTCCTCACTGCCCCGGGCCACTTGACCCATCCGTCCATCTCTTTACCACAGCTTCCCATCAGCCGCTGATGTCCTGCGTCTACATTCACCACTGATGATGTGAAAAAACCCCATTGGGACATACTGTCAGTAATCTGCTCTGTTTGGGAGTGTAATCCCCCCTGGGTGGCAGGAACCTCAGCAATCTGTTTTCAATCAAATCGGATTCTTCGCTATGTGAACGCTGAGCTAAAATTTGTCTTCAAGGACAGCAGACTGTGGCGACTGGAGAAATGTCCTTCCTCCACGCCAACATGGGAGATTTTTTGTTTTGTTTATTTTTCGTGATGCAGAGAAGACCACTTATATTTTATTTTTCCTCATTTTGATGGGACACAAAACATTGCATCAGGTCAGGATTTTGACTTTTGTTTACCAGCTCATACAAGTTTTTTTTAATTATGTTGCTGCAATTTAAGTTCTAAAAAAAAAGGAAAAAAAGGGAATGTTGTAGCAGTATTACAGTAAAACCTCTGCATTTTTTTGTATTGGCAATGAGCACATTTGCAGCTTGACTGTTGTTTGTTGTTGTGTTGCCGTTAGAAAATGTAAACTCTTATTTATTCAGAACAAAACTTCACTTTTAAAAAGCACTTTTAAATGTGTCTTGACATTGAATGATTCAGTGATTGTAAAATGTAAATAATGCTACAGTTTAATAAAAATGTATCAGAGCTGATATGAAAATGTTAATGTTTGAATAATGGCGGATTAGGTTGATTTATTCATTATTATTTATTAAGAGAGGGCAAGAAGGGGGTGTTTTTATGTGTGTGTATGTGTGTGTGCGTGTGTGTGAGAGGCTGAAAATGTCAGGACAAACACACGTTTTATAAAGGCAGATCAATACACAAAGGTATGAATGCATCTCCACTGAGAGCACATTATATCAGGACCTATTTTTACTCTAAGAGCTACAAAAATCGAAAGGTCGCCTGTTGGAGGCCAAGTGCCTGCAGTAACCTGTTATTGATAACAATATCCTGCACATCATCTCCAATTTACGCTCAACAGGAAACATGATCAATCCTACTGTGAAGTGATTATTTGAAACAACGTTTTCACTTAAAGTGTGGCCATTGATCTGGCAGTTTTTTGGCTTTTGTGAGGCCTTTTAACACAGATTATCTACATTTGTAACATTGATTGATAGCACTTAAGGGGCTGTGATGAGAAAAATGAATAGGATACTGAAGTCAAAGGATATCATTAAATCTGGATTTTCCAAACTGGATCAATGTGGATTCTTTTTTTTCTACCACTGCTGTAAATTAAAAGAACCGTGATGTCACTTCAGGCTGTTTCACAAGCTTAGGAGCAACAAGAATAGAGAGCATTTTTTTGAGGCCGGTTGAGTTTAAGCAAACCCGATGATGATGCATTGTGTATCATGCAAAATTGTTGATAAGGATCCCTTGAAATTGTATTTTTAAAAGCCAAAATTTAATCATTTGCTTGATTGCAAGGAGTTTGATAGAAAGACCAATAGAATTCTTACACTCATCCATTAAATATAAGTCTACATCTGGCGGCCTGTCAGCATAGCTTAGCAAGAAATCAGCCCAGTTACTGTAAAACGCAGGTACACACCATGCACCTTCATTTTGCTTACTCCTTTATATTTGTCATATCAACATTTCTACTAAAGCCTACATGTCAGATGTTAGTTTGCACTATATCTAGTTTACATTATTATATTTGACCCTTCTCATTAAAGGCAAAAGAGCTTGGTGTTGGACTGACATTAGATTTTGAGACCACTTCAAGGTTGAGTGTTTCAATTGACAAACCGGTCATTTTAGTGAACGTCTGGACAATTTCAAGCTATGTTGATGCTACAAAGCTGGGTATTACAGCTTAAGCATGATCTCTTCCTTCCTCTAACCAAGTGCTTTTATCTCATCTGTGACAACTACTCCTTGTTCAAACTTAGCGCAGCAGCCCAAGTGATTGCAGCCCTGCAAAATCACAAATGTCATTTTTACAGGCTAGCTCTTTCACCTTTTTTGTTTCGCTGCTTCTTGTTTCTTTTTTAACATACAGACGTGAAAATGGTGTTGATATTTTTATCAGACTCTCATGAATGTGTGGAAAGGCAAAAAAGGGAGCCCAAAATCCCCAAATGTCAAACTGTTTCTTTAAAAAAATCATGAGTAGGACATTAGGAAAAATAAACCTGTCAGTGCTCTCTGCTGTGCAAACACTGTTACATCAGTACTGTTTTTATATATTACCTCAAAGAGCATCTTTGACATTTTTGCACTGACATTTCTTGTTACCTCTGGCCAGCATATTTTATAGCAATGTATCTGTTGGCCGATTTTAAACCAGTGCATGAAATCGCTGATTATTTTCTTTGTTGATTAATTGGCAGAGTGTTTTCCCAATCAATCAATCATTAAGTATACAACATGTCAGAATTATTATGGGAGCGCCAAAAGATCATGGTGGAATTTTTTTAACTTAACAATGCATTTTAAATCCCCCCTGATCCATGGAGCAAGGTTGAGCAGTATCATTATTTAATATCAAGACGGCTGCTGGTTCGGACGACAGAATAAGTTGTGGCACTCTTAGCTGTGTGTGGCTTAAATCTTTATCATTGCAGCTTGGTTAATAACTAGCAGTGATATTAGTTTAAGTTCTGTCACTGTCAGAGCTACCGAGGCTGATTTTAACAGGCTACAGCAGTGAATGTGACCACAGCCATGGGATGACAGAGCTTTGGCTGTTGCTGTGATTGTGGCTGTAGCCATGGCTGTGCTTTGGTTGTTTTGAATATGACAGTGACACACGAGTTTATAATGGGTGTAACACAAACTGCATGCGGAGGTTGTGTGTGCAGTGAAGTGACCTGGATGTGCCAGCTGAGCATTTTATTCCTGAATTTCTGTGGTGTCCTGGAAATAGACAAGAAGATAACGATGCTTTCATGGTTAGTGTTAATTAGAGGGGTGAAGAGCAGCAGAGTAGCCACATATCCATTGCCACAAATGCAGCCACAGTTTTCACCTCCACAGCCAGGCAGAGCAGCTGCAGCTGTGGGCTCCAGTGACTGTTTACTGTCACAGCTCAGCCTTTTAAAAGAAGCAATGAGCAAAAAACGCATCATATAAAAGTCAAATCATCATTCTCTTTTCTGTAGCATCTTTCCCCAAGCTGGCAGTGTATTTCAACTGGATTAGACCAACACATGAACTGCTCTTTGATTTGAGTGGATGCAAAAATATATCATGAGGAAACATAAAGGTGCTAAAACAAAGAACAAAGATCCTAACCTCTGTTGAAAAAACTTTTTTTTAAAAAGTCACAATTTAATAAAGCCAAAAGAGATACTTTCATCTTATTGTTGTTCATTTCCAAACCATCATTCAAGTATTTTACTTACTTGCAGACTACAAAAGAGAATCTTCACAGTTAATAAGTTGGTTGTGCATTACTTTTAGCATTTTGCACAAAAATAAACAGGTAACTGAATTTGTGTGTGTAGTCTCAGATAAGTTTCCATTGATCAACTGTGAAACAACTAAATTGAATCATCTTGTTCTATTTTTTTAATCACTTTCCAAGATATACACCACACAGTTACACTGTCTGGAAGCTGGCCTCAGACCAGTTACCTCCAAACTAATAATCCTACAAACAGTTTTAGGAGACTAATTTAGAAGCTCTTGGTGAGAATGAGATAAAAAGACTGAAACCACTCTCGTGTAGCTTAAATATAAAGCTACCATTAGCACCATAGCTTAGTATAAAAACAGTAAACAGAGGGAAAAGCTCTTCAACGCCTTTGTTTCTCTGTGGATACAAAGGCGTTGAACAGAAACATCCAACTGAGGTAATAATGTAGGAAAGGTGCATTTACATCGGCATTCGTAGTATCTCCTGCGACAGCAGTGTTTCTCCCATTGCTTTTTGTGAAGCAGGAATGTCCGAAACTGGACAGTTTGACCGAGCACTGCTCACACAGGCACAGAACTGTAGCAGATAACACATATATACAATGGTTTCCTTTTACCGCTCAGAGATTTAATTAAAGATGCCCAAACGTTGACTGGACCAGGTGTGTCTGTGTGTCTGAATCATTGTTGGATTTTTAGATAAATGTATGCAAGTCTTTATGAGGGAGTGCACTGCATTACAGGACATTAAAAAAATAAAATTGATGTAATCGGTCTGCTCTCATTCTTCCCTTAACTTTGTCTTTAAGTCAAACTTTTTCCAATCAATCACTTTCAATCAATTCAATCCAGGAAAAAACCTGTTCAGGAAAACGATGCCTCCTTGTGAAATCTGAGAACAAAAGCTGTCTCCATGCTGAGCAGCGAGATGATTATCAGGCTGACACAGTTTGGGCCACCTGCCAGCACTACACTGTAAAAATGCACATTTCTTCCCCATTAAAGTCCCTCTCAGATACGAGCGCTTAAGGCAGCGTTTAGGCATGTCTCTCTCCATGCACAAGCATCCCTGAGCGTTTAAGCCGCCCCGTTTTGTCATCATGTCATGCGTCCGCCTTGGTGATTGGCAGCTTCAAGTGGTTGCAGATGAAAGCGGGCCCCCCATGCTAATGAATAGGCCTCTGATTGCAGAGCTGCTCGCTCTCTGAATTACAGCGTCGCCCGCCTAATGAGCAGATACACTGCAGTGCCCCTCGTCTCAGCGTATTCAAATTTCTCTCCTTCCCACTGATGAGCTCTCCTCTGCACAACAGTCAACAAAACCTCTGTGGAAGATTGCAACATAGGCCATCTTCATCAGCACCCTCCTCCTCCTCCTCAAGTTTATTTCTGATTCTGCCATATGCTAGCGGGTTCTTCATATTTTTTGTTTGTAAGTTTTTGTTTTTTTTCCTGCTTTACTTGAGGATATTTTCAACTGAACTGCTGCTGACATGGAAAGTATCTAAAGGGCTGAGGAGCAACATGAGTATCAGTTTCAACTCTTAAATAAAATAATTTGCATAATACATTTAAATGTATCTCACTGTACCATCAAACCAACTTTGTAGAGATATGCTATACTATTAAAGGAGTAAAGTTAACTATGCAGACGACACACAACTTTACATTTCTCAAGCTCCTGATAAAATGAGCACTTTGGATTCACTGTTTGGGGCTGTGGGCCTTCAGAAAACATACTGGAAAGAGGCTGAGGTCCCCAAAGGTTTATTTATGTACTTTGGTTTCGTTTTTTGGTTTTGAAACAGCAAAACATTAATGTGGCTGGCCAGGAACAGACTAGTATAACAGGGAAACAGGACACTAAAATGTTGTCCTGAGATCATTTCAGGTAAAAAATGGGCAATGCAATAACAGAATCTTGGTTCATATTTGATCAGCACTGCCTGGAGTTACAGTTTGATTTGAGATTTTTGGCCTGTTTTCACAAAACAAAAAACCAATATGGCAGCTACCCACCACTCATAAGCATTTATATTACAGCCAAACAGTCTACTTAAACATGATTTAGATGAAAATTAGTAACACAGTAGCAGGATCTTTGTTCATATTTGATTATTCTGATTCAAACTTGGTGAATGCTCTCTCTCTCTCTCTCTCTCTCTCTCTCTCTCTCTCTCTCTCTCTCTCTCATTCAACTTCTATTCTCTTTGTGTTATTATAGGATATTCAGGGTGACACTTGGAACAAATGGTCAATGTACCTTTAATATTTTTTCTGAAATAAGGTTCTTTAGTTGTACATTGGGAAGGGCAAGGACTGTTCTACAATGTGACAAAAAAGGTGGGGCTTAGCAGTTACATTACAGTTACTTCAAAATGTAGTGAAAGAGCAATTGCAATGACTGATCACATTCATCTTTGAAAACATGAACACAAGTCACTTGGGACAACGTCCTTTTTTGCTTTTAATAAATTCTAAACTTGACTGGCACCAGTAAATGATTCATTCCATTTCTGTGGATTTCAGCTCTGTCCTTAGTACAATAAACGTGCAATTGAGCTTAAAAATGCATTTTCTCTTTCTTTCAGCTGCTTATTCCTGGAGGAACTAAAAGCTTCATATCTAACTGTAATGCCATCCGTCAGCTGTTTGGTGACACAAGTGAAAACCAGCAATTTGACTTCCTCGCCGTCTGACTAAGTTTGTTGCTCAAAGCTGCACAGTCTGAGGCTTCAGAGCAGCACCACGTCAACAAACAGCAGTGCGAGTGTTAACACGACATGGGTGAACATTTTTAGGTGAAACGTCCCTCTGTAGGCAAACTGGACCACAATAAGTTTACGCTGTGGCTAAGGGAGTTTTGTTTAAATGTGGATATTGCACAGGCCTACCATTTAACCCCGGCTATAAAAGTTCCACACAAATGGATTTGGTATCAAGTTTCCAAACAAAATCAAAACAAAGCAAAACTATTTCATTTGACTCGGGACTGTGGGCTGGTACAGAGTGTGCAATAGAAATTCTGAGAAATAAACAAAGAAACTTTTCACGTGTAAACTATGACTCTTACAGTAGCACATGGGAGCAGGAGGAGGGCTGATGAAAAGCAAGGAAATGGTTGAAACATATGATTCACTTCATCCAGGCTGACAGCCAACCGTTCACTATGCAAAAATAAACACAGGACTCCACAGCAGGTTCCCAGAATGTGTTTATTTTGGGGGGAACGGCTTTTGAAATATCACAGCACTTCATTTTGATTTATAGGAAGCTGGAGCAAGATCTTTAATCACTCCCCTGACTGCTAAATGTTAGGAACAGATGGTGGCGCTACAACGCACCTCCTCCGGAAAAAAAGTTTTAAAACGCACCATATGTCATTTCTGCCACTAGATGTCTCACCAGCAAAACCCTACAACAGAGGATGCATTTAATAAATGCAGTGAAGTAGCGTGGGATCGTGACATTTGCATGGATGCATCATACATCCATGGACATTTGTTTTGTTCAGCCACCATGTCAGATAAAAAATCTTTCCGGCTGAATCAGGCAGAAACATTTACCGGTGACATATTGCAGGCTAGAAAAATTTTATTCAACTTCCTTTCAGTCACACTGGCTGGCGTCCGTCCTCACTCTGACTGGTGTTAGACTGGAATTAAGCAATGGGTGACGAAATTAAACGCACCTTTATCATGAATAAAGATGTAAACATTGTTGGACACATAACAAAGATTAGACATGCTAAAGAGTTGTCTTTAGTTGTTTTTAGACATTATTATGTTAACATGTCACGTTTTGTCTGTTTAATCAGTCAAACTTTCACCACTTCCATGTTGTGTCAGATGATCCTGTGATGCAAAAAATGAGAAAGTGAAAGCAGATTAAAGCAGTGGTAACTGGACTGCATGTACTCAGTAAACCTTTCTCATTTAACCAGCTTTTTGTAAAAGAGTGTGTAATTTTTCATTGTCTTGGGATTGTTGTTTTATTATGTCGACTGACTGTTAACCAAGGTGAGCCACTTGCTCTCTGCTGCCATCCAGTGGCTGGAAAAATGCACCTGAGCAAGTTACCTCTGAGTTTAAGTACTGGGGGGGGGGGCATGTAGACCACAATTTAAAATAAGAGTTAGTTGCAGTAGTGATGTATTTTCAGTAATCCAAAAGCAAAAATTCCATTGGCTGGTTGTCAAGGGGTTGAGTTGGCCTACAAAATAAGTCTTTATGGAATTTCTGTACTAGTCTTAGAAGAAAAGAAAAAAGAGAGAAAAGACAAGGAAGGAGCAAAAATTCTACATGTGTCTTTTTTATGTAGCATCTTCCATTTCAGGTGCCCATGAAGGATGATGATTACATAAACCATGCAGATGTGCCTGAAAGCCTTCAAAGCAACACTTCAATGGCGTCAGTGAAAAATACTACATCATGGATGTGATGGCTTTATATATAAATCTCCCACCTTGTGTTGTACATTTAGGGTTTATGCGTGTTTTGCATGTTTGTGCTTGTGTGTGCATGAGCATGTGGTTACATTAAAAGTAAGTGATAATATTACACATGGACTTATTAACAGTTACCCATTAGGATCATTCACCAAAACACACTGCACAGATTGATTTATTTCTCTTTCAGCCTTGTTTATTTTGGGTATGTGTTATGTAAAAGGCATGGACTGTACATATACACTGCAAAAAAAAGGGTAGCCCAAATATAAGATATAAACACTAAATATGAGAAAAAAATTACAAAACGTACAAAATTACAGGTACTAGTTTAATTATCTGTCCATGCAGCAAGTAAATTTTACCTGATAAGAATCTTGAAATAAGATTTTTAAATCTAGAAATAAGTTGTAAAGTAAGTAAATAACTTAAAACAAGCCAAATTATTTATCATATATAAAAATAAGATTTCAATTAATACATCTTTACTGTTTTTTGTATAATATCTGGCGAAAATCTGCTTCCTGTTAAGTTTGTAGTGTCTGAGGCTAAATATCCAAGCAGTGCTATTCTTACCCACAAGGGGGCAGTACATGCATACTTTATCCTTATGTGAGCTTCACCTTCATGCATTTGAATGGACCAAAAATTCCTGAGAGATACTTGAGAAGCAAAACATGCCTGTGTCACGAAGGCATATTAATTAAAAGGGACACTTATTATACATGTAATTACATGTTTTCTGTCAAACCAATGCCACAAACACCTGTACAATGTTATTAAATCCAGCACAATAGTCCAGCAAGAAACACCTAATTTAAGAAGCCATGAAAGTATTTTTCCTTTTTTTGGGAGTTTGCTGGACCAAATTAAACCTCATCATTTACAGCTGGATAGAGTTAAGTTATTCATGTCATTGTGTTTGCCCCCTGTGGAAGGATAGGTGATAACTTCTGTGATCAGATTACAAACAGCACAAAAGAAACTTTCCACACTTTACAGTCCAAAAATCCAATCAACCCAGTTTGCAGCGCTAATATAGCATCTCACTTGTTTTCTCTTACAGACTGGATTTAATTGAGTGGATTATCTAAACACCTGAAAAGTCATTTCATACTCTTTTTTTTCTCTTTTTCAGTGTTGATTGTTGTTGTTTGAGTGTGTAGGGCATGGATGGGTGTAGTGAGAGACATGTGAGGCACTAAACCAGGTCAGTGTCACGGTGCGATCTGATCCTACGGAGAAAATAATACTCACCAAAGAAATTTTACAATACAGTAACAGGGGATTACATACTTTATAATGGCAAGAGAGGGCTTAGAGATAGCTGACACCCATCACATGCACAAAAAAGGTGCGTGTATCTGTCTGTGTTTGTGTGCGTATATGTGAATAAAGTAAATTTAAGCCAGGTTTCCAGTTCAGCTGGAACTACGCCCTGCATTTCTCAGGGGTGTTCACTTTCTTTTTATTCTGTCCCTCCATTGTTCCTGCTTCCTCCTGTTTCTCTCCATCCCGCTGGGCCGTCCTCAGGAGGAGCCAGCGCTCAGAGTGCATTGTGTGCACATTCAATGGGCTCACTGTGGAGACAGTCCCTGTTTGCACCCTGCTCACCACACTGATGTGTCCTCCAAGTGTCACCATTCAGGTCAGATGAAGACCTGAGGAGGTTGATGTCACTGTGGGCACGTATGAGGCCACATAAAGCTCTCAAGATCAGTGTGTGTGCTGAACTTTAGTGCAGATAATACACTACTGTTTGTAAAACAGAATACCGAAGACTCCAGTTCAAACCATTGCTTTTTTATGCTTATTATTAATTTTTATAATTATATTAGCTCCAACATTAAGACAACTTTAGTGTTTATCACCATTCAAGCATCTCTATAATGTTGAGGCATATAATAAGGCCTATCTGCACTTATAATACCTTAGCACAGTGATCATCGACTGGCAGCCCGCGGATTTGGCCCGCGACTGGATTCCAATATTGTGAGGATCAAAGAGAAAATATCATGTGGTCCACACTATTAAAGCAACTGAAAACAGCAACAACTGAGACTCTT
>JAPZDV010000022.1:11493388-11523271 GCA_029814665.1 Acanthurus lineatus
ACTATTTGAGTAATAATTTTAATATTTATTTGAATGTTAGGTTGTTAAAACTGTGCTGAAAATTTTGTGCTCCAGATTTAATGTGACTCTCACTGAGGTGAAGGAAAATGTGCAGGCAATACCGAGCTCTAATCCTGAGTCCTTAAAGGATTTAGACCAGGATGAGTATGTTTGGCTTTCAAAAGAGTCGCACATCAGTGATCCGTGTCAGGAATCCTTTTTCAAATGGACTACTGACAAGATTAAATCTGAAGAGAAGGCCATAGGTGATTCAACATTTCTGCCAGCCCTTAAAGACTCTCTGTGCAAGTTATTTCATTTCAGCAGCCCTTGTTTTTGCTGTGATACTAAGTGTCTCCCCCCTTAAAAAGTATTTTCTCCTCTCAAAGATCTCTTCCTGCTTGAGGAACTCATTGTTGTTGATTACCTGCCACAATTTAAGAGACATTTACCAACACTGAAAGCCAAACTATCCAGGTTGAGGACCCTTCCTGTAGCTGACCCTCTGCGGAGCTCAACAGGAGATACCATCTCTGAGGACACCATATTAAGGTGTATATGTTCATTTTGAAGTCTGATTCATTGTAATATGATCAAAGTGGTTGTTGTATTCTGAATAGACGAACAAGAAAGTTACTTCACTGGACCATTTATTTTCTTATTTGTGTGATGAAATTGATTTCAGGCACTTTGCCTCCTATGAAAAACCTCCTGATGTAAGCACCATTGAAATTCAGAAATGTGTAAACATTCATGAGGAGTTTGGGAAAGAATCACCAATGAAGGAAGAGGTAACTAAAATTGGTAATGATAAATGAACTGCTTATATATGAGATAACTTAAATATTGATTGTTTTTTCTATGAAGTCTCTGCTGTTGCCAGTTGTATTGGACACTGTGACTCTGAGCCAAGACAATTACACTGCCTTTTCAAGCATTTGTTACCATATAAATGTTGCTCCAGAACAGCTGAATGAGCAAACTCCAGTCATAGAGATGCTTCATAAAGGTGAGGACAAGAAAAGAATGTTTCTAGATCAGAAACAATTGCTGTGTACCACAGAAAAGTGAACTGATCATCATATTTGTCTCAGCTTCCCTATCTGATTGCCCACTGTCTGTTGACATTTCCCAATATGAAACACCTGAGGAGCCCAGTAAGAAGAAAGAAAGCCTGATGGAATCTGAGTTGACAGGTAAAAGTTACAGAGAGCAAACAAATGTTTCTACATTTGCTGATTTAACAAAATTGCAACGGTCAGTGTGATATTATTGGATCAATTTTAATTATGTATTGACATGTAATAAGTACTCCAATGTTGTAGTTTTTCTTTGTAGTAATAGTTTGTTGGGTAGTTTTTTCTATAAAAATTAATAAAAAAATGTAAACTTGTCCAACAAGTTTAAATGTTTGGTAGAAAAATAATAATCTGAAAAAAAAAACTGTTCAAAAAATACAGTGAATTAAAGAAAGTAAAATATTCGCTTTTAAAATGTTACAGAGTAGAAATATAAAACACCTCCCAAACTCTTTAAGAATCAAATAGGAATGTGTGGTTATCTTTCAAAGTAGCCAGAAGAAAAACCAACCAAATTCAGCTACTACTTTAAACATTTGTCTGAAAACTGCCCTGCTTACACATAATCTTCCTCAAAGGACGTTTGATGCTTCCCACTGAAATGGAGCTTGACTTGACTTTGATGTCAACTCCCAAAAACAGTCAAACTGTGATCTGTCTGTCTACACAAAAACTTCAGAGAGAAGAGATGTCACCGCTCAACAGACCGTGAGTCTTGATACCAAGTTACCATGTGGCCAACCTTCATATAAAGCATTTAACCTGACGAAGTTCAGTTTACTTTTCAAATTTCACTGTAAATATACATAGGAAAATGTTACAAAAATACCCTTTACTTCCATAAAAGCCATATATATGACTATGTTAATGATTTCATTTCCATCACTGCGTACATAAATAAAATGCTAGTGATAAGTCACAGTTATTCTCCTTTTAATCTAAGTGTTATACTTTGTAGAAAGGCTCTTGTTATATTAATGACAGTCTTGTAGATCGTTGGTTTCAGAGAGAGCACAGAAAGAAATGGAGGCGGCTCTGTGGGAGGCAGAGAAGCATCCAGCCTACGTGGCGGGCTTTCTTTTGGCAGGTAATTATAAGGTTTAGTTATCAGTTTTAGACTGAAAGTAGCAATCCACCAGTGTGCTATTTGTGATGAATGTATGATAATAAATACTTAAATAAACACACCAAGTAATGATCACCTCAAGGTTCAACCTAATTATACTGTGCTTTGACAAAGCAGAACTGCAGACAGCTTGTCTACTTGTAAAAGAGAATTTAAAAGGATAAAACATACAGTATGAGCATTATTAACTAAATAAAAAGTATCTACATCAGTTTTTGTATAAGCATACATACAAGGCAAACAAGCAATTCTAGATATATCAAAACTTCCTAAAAGCTCTCCATATCTTCTCAAAGGCTGAAATTTTTTTCTTTAATAGTCATTGCTTGTTTATTAAAGTACAGTAATGTTTCATGTCAACGATAAATATTTTACATGCACATGTTATTGGCATTCAGTTTGACTGTGGCATTGCACAATAGTATTTGTATTTACTGCAGTTTTTCTGGACATCAGTAATAAAAATTTTATCGTCTGTGATTAAAATGAATTGACTTTATCTTCCTGGACTTACATTATGCACACACACGCACAAAATTTTAATTCCAAAACTCTGAGTGGTGTTTTAGCATTATGGCCTCTATCTTGAAGGGCTGCAATAGGTTTTGCAAACCACTAGATGTCAGCATTCTGAGTTTGAATCCCCAAAGCTTCATGAGGCTTCATCCATTTATCACTTCTCACCATTGCCATAGTTGTCTTATGTTAAGTGAGGTTCTGGGGAAGCTTCGTAAAGTCTCAGGGACTTACAGTTCTTATCTGAGAGTTTCCTTTACAATTATGGGTCATTGATGCCATCAAGTGTTATAAGTAGTATTAGAAGAGCAAATTTTTGGATCTTGACAGATCTAAAAGTCAGGGTATCTCTTCTTTCTCTTTAAAGAGAGGACAGCCATTACTATAAAGATGTCTATGCAAACATAATTATTATCTCATTGTTCTGGATATTCCTTGTTAGAAGAAAGTTTTCTGGTGTATTATTTATGAACAGTATCAGCAAACCCTATTTATACACTTTTTTGCAAATTTTTATTTTTGAAAAAACATGGTGTTGACATGTACTAAGGTAAATGATGTTTTTTTATTTTCAGAGACCTAGAAATAAATCCCAAATAATGTAATTAAAAAAACAAATTGTGTATTTTCATACAGAGCCTCAGGTGTGTGAACCAGCTGCGGGTTTCCAGTCTGTGTCTGAGGCCTTGGAAATCTTAAAGTTGAAGAAAGAAAACTTTGTCTGCAATAGTGACAAACTTCAGTATCAGATAGGAAATGGAGCCTCACAGTTGTATTTGTGCAGAAACTGTGAGTTCACAGAGAGCTTGAGGTCCGAGTTTCCCTCCATCAATCAGGAAATGACAGAAGATTTCAAGAAGTTCTCACCTGAAGATGAAGAGTGTAAGTGGTCTGTTCTTTTTTTCTGTGAATCAGTTTTGTCAGGAATATGTGAATGCCGTAGTTACTGAAAAAAGAAAATTGTGATGAAGTGATTGTCTCTGCAGATTCCTGACATGTCATCTTATGTCTTTTGGTCTTAGTCAAGTCCATCCCGATGAATCTCAAAAACAAAACTCAGTCACCTCCCCAGAGGAAATGTGTTGCTTTTCATGATAAAGCTACTGCAGATGATCCCCTTCTTCAAATAGAAACAGTTGTGTATCAGAACACCTTCCCGATGCACAGTGTCAGCACAAACAATGAGAAAGCAAAGCATGCAACCTTAGTCCTTTCAAAACCAGCTGCCACCACTGAAGGTGAAGCTGTGTTTTCTGCTCATAAGTTGGATACAGAAAGAGTTGACTGTAAGACGGGGCAGAACGCCCAAACTCCTGAGCCGGCTGACCCCTCCATACTAAATATCACAGACAGAGGTCTTCAGATTTCAAGACGTCTACCAGAGACCAACCTGGACCCTCTGTCTACATTCATCATACTGAGATCTCAGCCAAGTGTTCCAGTTGCTGCAGTACCTCAAAATGTAGTCAGCACTCCAGGTACATTGCTGGTGCTGCTGTGGCTAATTGTGGTAGATTATTAGCTGTTCTTCTCATTAAGCCTGAAACTTAATTTTCTTATAGTGTTTCTTTTATTAAAAAAAAACATTACTTATAGTCTACAGGTGGGTAGGTAGCCTTGATTGAAAAGATTCCATTGAGATACTATCACTTGTTTTTAAAACAATTAAAATTGCCATTCTTCAGTTCAAGCCTACAAAGTACTTGTAAGTCTTAGAGAATTATTTTTGTTTGTCTGTCAGTATAGTCTTTTGGGGTAATAGATTGTTTCTCTCTTTAAGACAAATCAGAATTATGCTCTGACTGCACTTACTGAAGTTACTTTTTTGAGGTTTTTGTTATTAGAATTTGGCACCCTCTGGTGGTCATATAATGAGCATGGCCACCTGATTAAGAATGTGGCCACCTGATCTGGAGACGCAGTCAAACGTAACTGTCCACATAAAAATTTTATATTTTTTGTCTGTTTATTTTCAGTTTCTAGTAACACTGAAAATGTTTGGGGTTTTGACTGTTGGACAGACCCAAAATTTAATGGCTGGATCCTTTGAACTTCCCATTTGCTGATGCTTATAGACCAAACAATGAAAAGATGAAATGAGAAAAAAACATACTTTAATCAATAACGTAAATAATCCTTAGTTCATATTTTATTTTTTCAATTAAATTGTTTTGGAGTTCAGGTTTATTTATTTAATTTCAGTATTATTGTTCTTTTGGTCTGATGGCACTTTCAGGTCACACAGTGTGATCACGTTTCTTCCTCTTTTTATCAGCCCTACAGGTGGATCAGCAGACATTAGAGCCTCCATTGGTGCAAATACAAAGATCAGACCCTGGGCCAAAATACATAAATGGTGTTGTGTCAGAAAGCATTATAAGAGAGCAGAAAGGGGTTTTTCAGCCAATGGGCCAACCCGTCATTCCCTCTGTCGGTCAGTCCAAACAGGACAGCAAAGTGATACAAGTCCAGGCTACTGGTATGACACTTTCACAGCACCTTCACCTCAGTTATACAGAAACTTGTAAGCACAATAATCCTTGCTGGAGAGAAGAATGGGTAAGATGGTGTTTAAAGTGTGCCTTCTAAACCTCTGTGAGCTGCCTTACAGACAGCGAGCAGCATGCATACTGTGAGCTGCTGGCATTCGCTCAGCCTTGTTTGAGTTCTGCCAGACAGCAGGGGCTCAACTTCCCCGCTTGGGAAGACTTCAGCTGCCTGGACCCAGACCAAACACACTTCCTCCTCAAGCAGCAGGAAAAGGCACTCTGCAGAACACATGCACAGAGCACAGAGCCAGTCAGAGGTACAAAATATCATTTTATTATGAAGAAAAACATTGTAAAAGTATACACTACTTTTAATTGTAATACTAAGATATTAATTAGTAAATCAGCATTGAAAAAGGTGTCAAAATGAACTGCTTGGTTTGTGTTGGTTCCAGATCAAGAACTGCTTTTCACCCAGGCAGCTCTGATTCATGTCCTGGTGACATTCAGGGAGCTGCTGCTGAAATGCAACCTCAGTGCAGCACTGCGTAAGTCAAAAAATAACTTTAATATACTGGATGCTGAATGATTATAATGTTTGTTTGTTTGTTTCAGAAAGTTTATTATTAATTTTTAATAGTTTCATTATTTAGTTCCATTGGAGTGTAGTATGTACTTCATTATGATGTTTACGGTCTTTTCCTCATGCACTTAAGAGTACCTGACCCAGGCAGCGGAGACATGTGCAGAGTCGAGTCTGCAGCAGCTGGTAAAAAGGCTTAAGATCATCCTCTACCTCAGTCACAAGAACCAGGAGTCCAACTTCAAGCTGTTGCAGTTGCAGCAGCTGCTGGCTGGATGGCAGCAGAGCAAGAAAGGACAGGACAACACAGAGAAAGTCAGTGTACACAATGAAAGGAAGGTTTTTTGGTTTATGTGATTAATTGATTACAAATTTTGTCACTTATAAAATTTTAAGTAGAAATAGTTTATGTTTCACAAGTCATTAATCATAACCACATCATACTATGTGGTGTTTCAGTGTGTATTCACTATTATCCTGGCTGATTTATCTTCCTGTAGATTCTTGTCATAGTATCAGTTGAGTGTGAAGACATCAGATCTATAATCATCAACAGCTTGAGCCAAGTGGCTGGTGAGCAACCCTTGATCTCTTTCAGCTAGATTAAAAATCAACTAATCTACAGTACTACTGTGTAAATAAGTGTTGTTAATAAATAAAAACAAGTTATTTAATCAGGTACTTTCTATATAAATCTCAAGCTAAAACAAAAGTTAATATTCATTGTAAAAAGGAAACAAACATGATCAGGAATACGGGAAGTATGTTTGTGTTGCTGTCATCTTAGGTGATGCTGTAACTACAGTTCTTCCTGAGGAAAACAAGAAAAAGTTGAATGGTGCCAGTGTTGTCAGCAGGTAAAATGTACAGATGTCCCTCCTGTTTGTTTACATTGCATCATTCACTATCATTTTCAGTATGCTTGTCATGAGTCACATCCAGAGTTAATATATATTCAAAGATATTTCATATCATGGCACAAATAAAACATGTACAGCAAATACTGATCTATGTGCTCTTAAGGTTGAGGTTGCTGTCCCTGAGGCTTTCATTAGGTCACATAATCAGCCTATTCTGCATGAGTAAAGAGCAAGATGCTGGTATGCCAAATGCTTTGGCATGCTAAAGTAACTGTAATTGTTTGCTGTGCTAAAGGAAATGGTTGAATTGAAGCTGCTATGTGCTATGTTAAACACAGTGGTGTTTTCATACTCCCATCCTGTTCCATCAGCATATGCGACAGTGTGTGTGTGGTGGTGTGTGAGCAGCACGTAGGCGCCGACTTCCCCTGGAACTGTTTCTCACTGGTGGTGGAGTACGATCGTCCAGGCCAGTCACCATGGGCCGCACTCTGCAAAGAGAGGAGCATCAGTCACCTTACCTTCAACACAATCATTTCTGACACTGGTCAGCTGCCACTAAATACATTATTATTATCTTATTCTTACTGGTGTACAGTGATGTCATGTTTTTTTTTCTAAATGTGTCGTGGGGTTTTTCCCAAAAGAGATGGAAAAGGCCTCATGGTGCCTGGAGGAGAATGTGCCATATGTGTTGTTAGTGACAGAGGGGCTTCTCAACTGTCCACTGCTGCTACAGACACTTGAGTCAGGGTATGTTTTCACATTCAGTATGATTAAATCAAATCCAGCTGAAAAGAGGGTCATGAATTTCAGTTGAATTTACTGTTTGTTTGTTTTTTTGTTTTGTTTTGTTTTTTTCAGTTACTGAGTGGTATTACACAGAAAATTAACATTATGATCATGGCAACCATTAACATGCATCATGATCTGAAATGTATATTATCTACTGGAAGAGAATGCATTATATATGATAAGATATTAAGTAACAGTGTTGATGGAGGCAAGATTAAGTGTTGGACCTTGTTTGGGGACTCAGTCAACATTATACCAAACCTTCTGAAACAGATAATTGGGTTAGCTGGTGGCTCCTAATATTGTCATCTGTAATAGTAAATAAGAAAAAAAAAGAGGCCATCAGAGACCATGTGGTACCCTAAAATATATATTTTTGTCTTAAATTAGTTTCTATAACTGTCAAGTGAACAGTTCACCTACTGTCATCTAGATCCTATTTTGCATTTTTTTCCACACCTCACATAGAGTACATTTCTTTAGAGGGCATTTTAAGAATAAATCTCTCTCAAACAATTTTTCGACAGTCAGGCCTTACCAGTGGTAATAAGATACAGTTTAGATGCACTGGAGTGAAAAAACATTTGTTTGTGTTAAGGCTTTACCTCATGTCATTTTTCAACTTTCAAGGCCTCTTAAGATTGAAGATTGATTGAAGCTTCCAACCATTTGGTAGAGCTCTAGTATGTGTAATGTCACAGGTTTAATATGACTGTGGTGGAGAGGAGCCACTGTCCATCCCTGCAGATGCTGGGGGGGACCCATCACTACGCTGTGATCACAGTGGATGAAAGCACAGCTGTCATTATTCAGGTACCAAGCACTGGCTGCATCCTTTAAAGACAGAAACACACATATCCATGATGATGATGATGATGCCTGTCTTCCATTTTTTTTACCTCCCTCTTAAAAGCTTCTTAGGAAATGCTGAAAAAAACACTTCATCAAGTATATTTAACTGTATATGTGTGTGTGTATGTGTGTGTGTGCAGGAGGAGGATGAACTTGGTGAGGTACGATCCAGTGAGGGAGTTGTAATGAGGCTGACTGCTCTCTCTCTGCAATACAACTGCTGTTGGCTAATCCTGCACTGCAAAGACAGCCAGGGAGGAGGGTCAGTGTCCAGATACACACAAACACAGACACACACACATCTTGTGGACAATGCTCAACATCACTGCCTCTGTTTGGCAGATTTTCCAGTGAGGCCTTCAGGAACTTGGTCCTGATTTATTCATCTCTGGTGCTGTTCAGTGTGAAGTTGAAGGATCTAGATGTCAAGGTAGAACACAAATGACTCAAGTTATCAGTACATGTGATCAAGTACTGTACTGTGTTTGTGCTTTACCACAAAGAAAGAGTGTACTTTTTAATTCGTGTACATTTGTCTTTCAGCCTAAGTCACTGGCCTCCTTTTTGATCGTACCTCACATTCCAGTGAATAACAATTATCTCCAAATTTTGTGTTTTTTGTTTTGAATTTTTCTGTTAAACTGAAGGAATGTTCATTCAAGGGTTGAAAAAAAATCTCCAGCTTCTTAAGCCATATAAAGTATTTTAAGGAAGGAACTGAATGCTGTTTTGCTACTTGTTTCTGTTAAAAAATCAGAGTCAGGAAACACCTCAAGTTAAATGCTGTCATTTTGTTTGGTCATTAAAATGTAGTTACTGCCACACATAACATTTTTATTTTGCCCTCTCTGACCACTACATCTCTTAACTGAGAGTTAGTTGTAAGTTATGTTGGTTGACACATAAGATGAATAATATGAACCACATCTATGGTGTTTTTCAGGTTCTGATTGTGTCAGACCTGATGGAAATAGCCAAATGGATCAATCAGATCTGCTTTCACAGCCTGATGACCAATGACAGAGACCCTCAAGACTACCTTAACAGAAACTGGCTGACCGTGATTCCCTCAGAGGTGATCTGTCCATAGGAAGTTACTTACCCTGGATTGGTGTTGTGTTTTGTTGAGAGAGTTTTTCTTTGGCATGCAGGATATCTGTTTGATGAGAGGCTTCTGTTGAGGCTTCAGCTCTTTTCCTTCAACTTAGAAAACTCGTAAACGACTTTTTTCTCTCTCTCCAGGAGGAAAAGCTTTTATTGCAGTTTCCATGTATTAACCCTCTTGTCAGTCAACTTATGCTGAGGAAAGCGCCATCCCTGCAGTGGCTCCTGGGGGCATCACTGTCACAGCTGAAGGAGCTGCTCCCTGAGGTGCCACAGAAAGTCCTGAAGGTGATCTGAGACACATCACATTTCTTAAAAAACATGCAGGGTTTTGTAGTAGATATATTTTATGTCAGTAACTCTAAACATGGGGGCTGAAAGAACAATAGAGTCTGAGACACCCCGGTTCATGGAATCAGTTCATTGCTAAATCATGACTTAATTATTTTTACAGACACTGATCTTCTTCCAAAAGTAAATAAATCTATGACTATAATTGCAATTGTATTGTTACCATCTGTCAGCATGGTGATTCTTTTTGGCCTGGTTTCAGACATGCACCATCAAAAATGGTGAATGAGTCTCTCAGAATGATCATTTAACTAGTCCTGTTTAAATACCTGCGAACAGTTTCATTCTGAAATTTAAATGATGTCTGTATCTTGATAATATAATTATCTAATGGCTGCATAAGGCCAAACAAAACAAACATAACCAGAAATTGAGAGGAGGTGAATGAATGAAGTGAATGAATGAAGTGAAACAATGTCCAATGTGATTATCAGACGTGATTCTTATTACGTTTGTTCTGGCTATCAGGTTTATTTTAGGCACCACATTTAAGAACCACATGAACCTACAGTAGTGTTTTCATGTGCTGACATTCAATGTAAAACATAAAACAGTGCATTTGATTTGTGATATTTAGAGCGATTGAACTAAGAATTTAAATGATTTTGATCAATGATTAATAAGCTGGTTATTTTCTCATTGATTCTTCAGTCAAATCAGCTGTGATAAGCACAAGATGTTGTTATCATATGTGACAAAGAAAAGCAGAAACTATTTACCAATTACCAAGTATCTCATTAGCATGTCATAATCCTCGCACTTTAGGATAAACATTTTTATATAGGACAGGTCATAGATTGTTCGTAAAAGTACTTCACAATGAGAAAATAAAAATCTTATAAGCATTTAATAATCTCTCTTCTTCTGGTTTTAGCTGTTCAGTGATACCACCTCTCTGTACACTCAGACCACAGACCCAAATCAGTCAGAGTCTCAGACAGACATTAGTTACACAAACCAACAAACCAGCCATACAAGTGGGCCCTGGATCACCACTCCTGACAGCAAGCACATGAACGCTGACCTACAACAAAATTTGGCCAACAACTCCCTTCAAGAACCATTCATCACAGAACACACCACCAACTTCCTGTTCAGAGGTGATCACAGATTCTCCGATCCAGACTCGATGATGCAAGATGACAACACAGATTTTAGGCTCCACTTGAATTCTTCCTTTGGCAGTCCAGATGTTTACCTCCAGAGTTGCTGGTCCAGCAGTGATCCTCGGAAAGAGCAGGACGGCAGCAGAGAGCAGGTGAAGTTTTCTGGCGGGAGAGGCAGAACGGGAGCAAGCGGGGGAGTTGTTCAAAGAGTGAATGATGAATGGACACAGGGGTCTCCAACAAAGCTCAACTGTCCTTTCAAGCTGGACTCCACATTTAGTTACAGACCCGTCCTACAGCAGCCAGCCAGCAGTCACAAGTCCACATATTCTGCAGACCAGCATCCAGATACCCGTCACATTTCCTATGGACAGAGCATTCCTGCAGAGGTCATGCTATGGGGCAGAGGTCAAAGCAGTAAACAGTGCCTCACCAGCATCAGAGGAACAACAACAGTTTCAACAAACTATGGATCCACATTCTGGATAGGACAAGAGAGGAAGAGGAGCGTTGAGGCTGCTGGTTTGGTTGGAACAGGTGAATGATAAATTGGGCGACTGGTGTGTTTCCATCCACTTGTTCTGCAATACAGTACATGAAACAAACAGAAAAGTCATATACTTCACTAAGTTCACCAAAAAGCTTTCCACTGTTTCATTCCCTCATCTTCTTTGACACTGTTCTCCTTCAATAATGTAATGACAGCTGACTGGAAAACTCCTAATATTCACACAACAATAGTAGGTGGAAAAGTGCATCTATTTGCTGCGTTTCTAAATAAACTGGTTAAATTTTAAAGCAAAAGTGGATGGAAACCCAGCTAATGTCTGTTTTTGACTCAAAGCTTGATTGAAAAAGTTAATCCTTGGTTTGTTTTGCAGCATTGACACCACTGAAGAAGGGCAGGCTGAGCTATGAGCGGGTGCCTGGAAGAAGTGACGGACAGACAAGGCTGAAATTATATTAAGAAGTGTCCCTGTGGCCTGTTTGAAAACAAGAGAGCAATATATCCTCAAAGTTTTGTTACATTTAAGTGATTATTTGCATAATTCAAATTTAACTTTAGAGATTTTATTCAGATCAAATAAATTGGTGAGTGAAGGTTGTAAACTGAGTTAAATTATTAGAATAAATTCTGTTCAGTCAAATATAAAATAGGTAATTTAAAATATTTTGTGTGTTAATGTTTTAGAATTTATTATCAGTTGTTTTATGACTTGTTATTTATAAAATTAAAAGTTCCAATAATTGTTAGTTAATTTATGGTATATATCAGTCCTGCGCCATGTGACTCCTGTTTTGTTACACATTGATCCTGGTGTACTGGTTTTAATATGTCTTCACAGAAGTTAAAAAATGCTGCTTATTATTAAACATTTTAAAAGTATTAAATTTGCTGAAATATGTATTATCTTTTTTTGTTACTATGATTTTATCCTCTAAATTAAAAAAAGGGGTGTGTTGCCTTTTTTTTTTTTTTTTTACAAAATATGATTAAACGTCAAGATTACAACTGTGCACATTTTGCTTTTGTTTTGTTTTCCCACCAATACTGAGCATGCTCAGTTGTGAAAAACAGGCTGTGATTTATGGTTGGAGGAATGAGATCGAGGGTCTTTCCCAGCTAAACTGATAAAGCTTCTCATTTTAGCAGCTCCAATGGCTGGGTTATTTTTTTTTTCTTTTTCATTTAGTGAAGCAATCCCCTTATCATCGTCTCTCAGCATGTGGAGAGAGTGCTTATCTTCACGAGCCAGCAGAGTGAAGCCAGCTCCCTCAGGAATGATCCCCAGACAAAGACGACCCCCGGGGACATCGACTCCAAGCCTTCCTGCCTCTGGACAGCCATATCCAGCACTGGCTAGCCACCATCAATAACCCGCCAGGTTTTTTTTTTTTTTTTTAAATACATCTCTCTCTGTGTCTCTGGCCTCTGCCTTCTAACAAGCAGTGGACAAACAAAGAGACAGACTAAATGGTTTGTTTTTTATGGCACAGGGACAAAAGCTGTGGATGGTCAAAGGAGTCCCCATATGAAGGCAAGGTAAATAGCTCAGTGATGGTGCAGTAATTGCCCCTGACTATACTTCAGCCGTGGACTGAATGGGACAAGAAAAATACTGTGGGAGTTAACAGGCTGTTTAAACCAAAGCCATCCTACTCTGACTGCAGCTGGAAAGGTCACACAGCTTTTATCTTTATTCACACGCAGCAGTTAAGTCTGTCACCTGTGTGCTTTCTCTTCTCTGTCAAAAAACCCAAAGACCCAGTGAGGAATCCACAATAACAAACAACACGACATGTTAATAAGATGAGGAAATAAAGAAAAAGGTACCATGTGTATTTTTTTAGAGATAGTATTTAAGTCATATTGAGTACCTCCAGCAAATCCTACTAACATGGCAATTACAAGCTAGTGTTGGTCCAATAAATGGCAACAAATGTATCCTCCCTCTGTATTTAGTATATACGTACCACTGTAGAATTTTTGGTCTGATACAGATAAACATTTACAAAATAACTTCCTTTCCCTAATTTTAGAACAAAATGAAGACAAGGTTTGTTGAAAAGCTATATGTCTTTACAATTAAAAACATAAACCATATTTTAATTATCAACTTCAGAGGGACGATTATTGTGACACTAAAACCACATTTATTTAGAAAGCACCAGCTTTTACTTTTAAAGAAGAAACACTGAGTCATGAATTGAAAACTCCTGTATCAGCTCAAAAGAAATTAAGGTCTGAACAGTCACAACTGGTCCACAGTTTTTTGCTTGAAGGTTGTTTATCAATTCTACATTCACACTGACCATAAGTACACTGATTAAAACAATCTCTGTCAACACAGAAGTCGGACAATTAAAGCTCCTGTCTCTCTCGTTTATCCAGAATTTATTCAAGTAGTCAGCTTACCTGTGAACAAGTCATTTGTGAAGTAACGTTAACTGCTGGATTCTCTAAATACATTTTCACAGCATATACAGTTGTGTAAATATGCATTTATTTATTTATTATTTTTATTCCAATCTGTATAATCTCTAAGTTTGAAGTAAAGCTGCAACTATTTTTCAGTATTGACTAATCTACCGATCATTATTTTTAAACTGTTAATCACTTTTCTACAAAATTCAAAAAAAATATTTAAAAAAACTACTATTAAAATATCCTGGAGAGATTTGCTCAATTTTTTTTCAATACTTCAGAAACCTAAAGACAAAAATTAGATGAATTCTTTTTTAATGAGGAACACTATTAACTTATTAAAAAATAACTATAATAAATAATTAAAATAAATTTTAGAGTTGCATCCAACAATTATTTGAAAAACTGTTTTTACCAATCTTTTGTCAACTAATTAATTAAGTAAATGGTCTAAAATGTAAAAAAAAAAAAAAAAAAATAGCAATTCAGTTTAGGTGAGGTTTTCAAATTACTTGTTTTGTTGGGCCAACAGTCAAACACCCAAACATTCAGTTTTAATCATATAAAACAGAGAGAAGCAGCAGATTCTCCCTGAAGAAGCTGAATAATAGACATTAGAATTTGAAAAATTATTAAAACAATCAATAAATACAATAATAAGCAAAGCAGTACATCTGTAAGCCAAACCCTCTGCTGCCAGATTGAACCTTGTGAGACTGACTCATCTCATGCTGTCCTACAGACTCTCACAGAGTGCTTACATACCAAATACTACACTTAGTTCAATGTGAGTAATTCCACAAGTGGCTTTACATTGTCATATGTGTTCTGCCTTCAGCTTAAATTTTACTACAGATATATTACAACCAATCAGTCATAATTTTCACCTGGCCCCATCCGTGAATGGTGAACTGGCCAAAGGTCCTGTGTGTGTCTGCAGACCCTCAGCCTGCAGTGGAAGCTGGACAGAGCCAGAGAGCTGCGACGGCGCCTGGCCTGCAGGTGCAGCCTTTTGGACGTGCAGGAGGGCCCATGAATGCCCGATTCAGAAAACGGCCCCCATAGGGCCTGTTCTCCAGGCCCGGGGCTAATCCCAACCCCTAATCGGATTATGTAAATTCCTACTCCACACAGAGACTTTTATGGAAGGCTGCGTCTTTGAAACAACACTTGAAGGGTGTAAAAAGAACAGTGACAATTGGTTAAACTAGACTTGTTTTTTTTTATCTGAACGGAGGTTGAAAGTGGGAGGCAGAGAGGGGGGAAGAAATGGGGAGTGGGGAGAGGTTGGAGAGAGGTGAGTCAGTACGCTGTGCTCTCCCTGTTTCCTCTGTAATTTATGTGTGGCCCCTTGGAATGGCTCAACAAGATTACCATAGTCATAACAAAACCCATATTGTTCAACTGTCAATCTGGATATGGTATTTTTACCTTTTGTGGCCCAATCAGGCTGAACTCAATCGCAGAGCGGACAGTGATATCAAGGTCTTTTCCATGGCGGAAGGGAAGGTGGGTTGTCCATGCCTAATGTGTGAGCAACAGAAAGGAACAAGTGTCCAGAGCAGTAAGAGAAGGATCAGAGGGATGAACGTCTCAGTTCACCTCAATGGGAATTTATTTGTCACCTTTGGTGCAAACCTTCAAGGATTAAATGAGCAATGAATCATAAAAGCAGCACAAATAGTCACTTAAAAGGCTGTTGAGAGCTGCAAAAGAAGAAGAGTCGGAATCCCTTCAAATGTTTCACAGAAACACCCATAAAAAAATCTCTGAGTGTGATAATTTATGGACAACATGATCATAAAACCACCTGCACTGGTTCTAAATAATAGGGGGAGGGGGTTTACCATTAACCTTAAACAATGCTACTGAGGCTCCATGACAGCGTACGTCACACAATAGGCTTCATCCTGCTATAAAATGTGGGATGCGAGCATGCAGCAGTCTCACCCTTTCTCTCTCTCTCTCTCTCTCTCACTCTCTCTCTCTGCTCCCCATCCCTCCCTCCCTTTAAACTGTCTCGCTCTCTCCCTCCCTCTCGCTCATAAGGACCTCTCTCAGCGAGCATGACAAGACATAACTGAGTGGACAGTCACGCCGGACTCCTGGACAACTGATGACCTGTGGGGGACAACTCGGCAACTGAGGTTTTACTTCACATTTCTACTCACATATACAGGTGAGAAATTTGATGTAAAATTAAAGGATTTTATTTTTTCCCTTGAGGCCAAATGTTTTTACTGTGGTCAAGTAAATATTTATTCAACAAGAGATGTTTTCTTGCAACTAAAGTGTATTGGAAAAGAGATTATGTGCATTCACACCAGACTTTTAATTAAGTGAAAGATTAAATTATTGGTTTACGACGATAACTATAGAATTTCGTGTTATTATTTTTCTAAACAGAATTTCCCTTGAAACAAATCTGGTAACATTTTATCTAAAACCCCTCTGATTTATATTTTATAGCAATGTAAAGTATACGCTGCATGGTCTTAATCCACTAAATTATGGTTGTTATTATAGATGTAACATCTCATTTGAAAACATATTTTATACTCGTGCGTATGTGTTTTATGATCTTGTCTTGTATCATCTGTTTATACAGCAGCTTTTCCACAGTATCCACAGGAGGAGTTTAAGTTGCAGACAGATATTTTCTTACAGCTACATCATAGCATGCTATAAATTTTGTTTTAAGTTTATGTTTATGTTTATGTGTACGTGCTTTGGGGGAACTAAAACGGTCAAAATGTAAATAAAAAG
The DNA here is from genome assembly GCA_029814665.1 of Acanthurus lineatus. Taxonomy (NCBI): domain Eukaryota; kingdom Metazoa; phylum Chordata; class Actinopteri; order Acanthuriformes; family Acanthuridae; genus Acanthurus; species Acanthurus lineatus. The sequence continues at coordinate 11,509,942 of JAPZDV010000022.1, forward strand.
AGCATGGCGAATGCCTAGTTTAAGCCAGAAAACTTCTTTCAAAAAAATCGAGGATCGTATTTTTCTGAAAGAAACACCAAATGACAAAATAAATTAATTCTTGGTAAAAAAAGTTTTTCTCCTGTCAAACAATAACTGATTTTACCTCCTCCAGTCAGGATTATTTTCACCATTGATTATTGGTTTTGTAAAGAAGATGAAAGACAAAGATGGCTTCTTGAAATACCTTGTTTTGTCCTAGAAAGACTTTAAAACCTTATGTTATTCAGTTCATGATCATGATTAGGGACCAAGAACAGCATATAATCTTCAGATTTAAGAAGCTGGAAGCGTGTTTGGCAAATTTGCTTAAAATAATTACTACATTGATAAATCAACTGCTGAGATATTTGCTGATTCATCCTCTGTCAACTTATCATTGCAGCTCTACTCAGCACCATGACCAGAAAGGTGTTCACCAACACGAGGGAGCGCTGGCGCCAGCACAACGTTAACACCGCCTTCGCCGAGCTCCGTAAGCTCATCCCCACCCACCCTCCAGAGAAGAAGCTGAGCAAGAATGAGATCCTGCGTCTGGCGATGCGCTACATCAACTTCCTGGTGCAGCTGCTGGAGAGCCAGAGCGGTCAGCAGGCCGGCCACTCCCCCACCGCCCTGCTCACCTTTCTAAGAGGAAACATGGAGCAGCTGCACTCCCCTCCACACCCCTGGGCCCTAACCAGCGACACAGAAGTCCCCTCACCTGGATCCAGCTGCGACAGCTCCGAGGCCTGGTAGAGAGAAAATTTAACAACAAAACAAAAAAAAAAGACTTTTTTTTTTACCCTTTTCCTGGGTGTAAACACTGATCCTGTCCTTTCTCAAGACTCTTTTGTCTCTGCATTTGTCACCTGTGTGTGACTCATGTTTTAATGCAGAAGCTGCAGTATTTGTTGTGATATTTGTGAACTCCAAACATGAACATGGCAGCTCCAGCCTCCAAGCCGATTAGTGTTGAAATATGATTTGCGGGTGAAAAAAATTAATTTGTATTTTGCATGGATGTGTAAAAAAACCTGGATGTGCACTATTCCCTTCATGTCTTCATGTTAATATTCCTTGTTGCCGGCCGCTTGGAACTAATTTAGTGTTGCAGTGAGAGGGTGTTTTTTGCCGATGAGGAAAATGAAGGGGATTAAGGAATTTCTCATTACAAGCGATAGATTGAGCAAAGCATTTGAATAGATAATGGCTCAGCCAAATCTCCAGACTGCTATCCTCTCAAAATAGCCAAGGGCACTTTTTTTTGTAATCGACATGCTGTTTTTTTCTAGAAGAGACTAAATCTGACCTTTGTTTTCATTTATCAAGGTTATGTGACTTCAGAAGAATCTGAGAAAGACTTTTACACTATGATGTTCAGTATTTGTTGAATATTGCCTTGTGGTACGAAGAATTGGGCTGAGGAATTGCAGCAAAACTGACAATCCTCTTTCCACAATTACATGCTCCACCACACAAATGTCTTCTTATTTAAATGCGTCCTCATTTGAGTTTCTGTAAAATACGCATGTCATATAGCCAAAGATTATGAATTGATTGTTCACTGTGAAGAGTGTGCTAATTATCTCTTGATACCTCTTTTGTAAGTTATTTTGGTTTGCTTGTGAATATACAGTATGTTTATTTATTTGAACTATTTATTTAATAAATGATTTGTTAATAAAAAACACTTTCTGAATTCAAACAAATCATTACACACAGTAGTTTTTGTGTGAGACGCAGCTGAGCTGAAGTTAAGAGCGGAGCTGCTGCATCTTTATTCGTGCTCAGTAAGAACAGAAAACACTTGTCCACACGTCCTGTGATGACCATGTGGACACAGAGCTGACCTCTTCTCTGCGTCCATTCACCGGCGGCCTGAGAGAGGACCTCTGAAAGTGACAGCTTAACTTGTGACCTCGGGATCAGAGGTCATTCTGGAGTCAAACACTGGCCAGTTGACCAACATGCAGATGGAATTTTCTGAAGGAAAGTATCACTTTGTCATGCAGTGTTTGATAGCACTGAAGTCAAACTTATGAAATAAATTGTTGACACGACTTGATACTGTTTAATCAAATACTGTTTGGATTTTTCAAAATAAAAGATTTGTTATTTAGTTGATAATAAGTCAAAATAGAAATAGAAATTAAAGTGAAAATACAGATTATAATCTCTTAGAATGCAAAGCAACATCTTAAAATGTGTCCAACTTTCTAAAATGATGTAAAACAGAAAAAAATGCAGATGTCTATGCAGGAGAAGCTGGAAACAGCAAGTAATTTGTATTTTTGTTTAAAAAAAAGGACTTAAGTGCTTAAACTATCATCAGAATAGTTACTGATCAATTTGCTACAAATGGAAAAACAGATAAATGCACAGATTTACTTAAGCTTTGGTTTGAACATCAGCAATTTTGTTTGCAGGCACCTCCATTTAAACCGAGGTCTGACATTTACATGCCTAATCGCCCATTGTGGGTATAGAAACCACATATCAAGCAAAAGGCTGTTACTAACTGAGCTGAAGAGTAAACACTGAGTGGGTTTCGGCTGCTTTCACCCCGGCTGTTAAACTCTGGCTAATGGTGTGTAAACGGAGCAGAGGGCAGCTGGACACACTGACAGGAGGCCTGTGGGAACTGACAGGTGATTGTTTGTAATCCTGCAGAAAACATCAAATAAATCATATTGTGCTTGGAGAGTAAAAACAACTGTACAGCAGCAGTTTGTCTCTCCCTCAGCATGAATTTGGTGGGTGTTTACCTCTTGTGCAATTTCACAGTGAATTGAGCAATTTCACGGTGAGCTGAAATAATATCAAAAAATAAATCTTTCTGCTACGTATTATGAGCTAGATTTCCTGGCAATACAAGGTGCAATATTCTAAAAAAATGTTCTTTGTTTGTTCAGTGTTATAGTATAATTCAGACTCCCTAATGTTCATTATTCAATCATCATTTGAAACTGGATAGGAAGGCTTGTGACAGCTTTTGCTCGCATGCTGTCAGGCTGTGAAGTGCATTTTGCTGACACACTTTATTTACAGAAATCACTCAATCACACCATCATCATCACTCCGACCTCAACTTTATAGCAAGATTATGAAACCCTGTATTGAAAATAATAACAAATCTGTATGCTTCTCATTCCCTCCACCAAGTATTTTTGCCTGATTGACTATTCTCTCCCAAGTATGTGGGTAATCGTCTATTGAAAGCACATTTCCTTATCAGCGTCTAGCACACTGTCTGAATCTGTTATCACAATGGGCCAGATCAGTGCAGGCAGCCCCTCGCTCTCCCGGTTGAGGCGCCCATGAAAAAGAATTTCTGGAGTTGGGTGCCAACCGATAGGCCCTGAGCTCTTTATCCCCTTAAAGCCAATTCACACTCTGCATGTTTAAATATCTCAGCTCAACCCCTGCCCTCCCACTCTCCCATCATGCACTCAAACCCCCTCCTTCTCCGCCTTTCCTCTCACTCACCCCTCCACCGCTGCAAGTCCAAGCACGAGCTGCTGACTGACCTACAGCCCGGATGGATGGGTGGGTGGTTTGCAGGTGCAGGCTTGTTGGAGGGTGAGAGAGAAGGGGAGTCATCCATTGTTGGGCTGGACAGCACCCTCTCTCCTCTGGAGCACCCTCTGATGGGGGAGCCCACAGACAATCACGCATCCTAATCAGATTATGCAAATATCTACTTCAAAAAGCAATACGCTGTAACCCTTACGCTGTGGTGGAAAGACAGAGTGAGGAAGAAGGACAGAAGGGGAGGAAGCAGCAAGAATGTAGAGAGGAGGAGGTGAATGGCTAAATTCCTGACAAAAATTTAATGCAAGGAAAATACGAAAACACCCTTAAATTCAATGATTTTGCAATTTTGTCTGCAACACTCTGAGATACCTTTCATTAGCTTCTCTCACACAACCTGTGTACTACCAGGGAAGTCTGAAAACAACACAGTATATACTTCCACACTCTGAATGGCTGCTGACTCCCTCAACAGGGCATAGAATTCAATATTCAAATGCTTATTGTTTTTCCAGATGCTCTTGAATCCAGTTTCAAAAGGAATCTACAATGTTAATGAGGGGGTCGAAGTACCCAGAGTTAAGATTTGGATACCCAAACAGTTGAGGGTGACATTTCCCAAGAGCAACACAGCCCCAATACCACTGGTTCCCAAAGACATGGTCGACAAGCCCCGCCACCCCAATATTCTCACCAAGCTGACCTTTGTGACCCTAGCCGGTTTCTGAAAACAGCTGCACTATTCTGCTGTTAGTTCCTGCTCTAATGCTGTGCTTCCACTGACTGCGAAGCATATATTTACTTTGTGTTACTCGGGCTACTTTAATCGCGGGATCATCTGTGTAGTCACATTACCTGTTAAGTTAAGCTGACCTGCGAATACTCACCCATTCATAAAAGTGTTGGCTTACCATCTCTTGAATGATCATAAACTGCTAAGTATATATCATTAGCGGCACAAGCAGCTGTGGAAAAGTCCACGTTTATGCTAGCTGGGAGTGATGCTTGTTCTAGCTCTAGTTTAACTAGAATCGCATTACAGAAACACATTATGTAATTGGGAGTTGCATTGACTTTAAATGTATTCACATCAAGTGAAACATTATGTTTGTGTACAGTGAAAATGCACCATAAGACAAGACTACAGCCATGTTAGCACCTCTTTAAAACTCTACACGATACTACTATGAGCTAAATGCTATTGTAATGCTAAAATGCTCACAATGTTAGCATGCTGACAGTTAGATTTTTTTGTGAAAAATCTTAGTTAATCATGCTAGCATACATTTGCTGATTAGCTCTAAACACAAACTAAAAAGCTGATGGGGGAGACACTCATTTTGCAGATATCTGGTCATAAACCAGAGTGCACAATGGCCATCTGCACCAAATATTTTACACTAATTCATCCAGTTGTTGTCGCATTTTAGTTGTAAACAAAAATGTCAACCACATGCTGGCTCTGAAGGGGATAGCTAAAGTCAGCACGCTTCACTCTCTGCTAACTATAATATGTTAGAACAAAATTAGATTGCAAGTCATCTAATAGTTGAGATATAGTTGAGGAAAATGGAAGGTAGAGTGACTTATTGTAGAGAAATGAGAAATACATGGAAATGACTTAACTTGTTTGAAAATGTGCCCTTAAAACAGAATCTATAAGCACTTGTAACTCACCATTTTAACATTCTTATTATATATAACAATAACTTGCCTCTCACAAAAACCAACACATTTCACACTTCAGTGGTATGCTGGGGGAGTTCCTGCACAGGCAGTCAAATCCACACACAACTTCCTCAGATTGCACAATCGTGTCCAAGCCCATTTGGCTGATGTCATTTTCCTCTCGTCATGTTGCTCCATCTCTACACAGCCTTGAACTACAATCTGGGGATCTGAAGGCTGGTTTTCTTATTAGTTTGTGGATTTCTAGTACAGGTTAGAGATTGTTTTTTTTGTTTGTTTGTTTTTTTTACTTTTTTTAAATATAATCTACAGCCATTACCTTTTATTTTCAACTGCTTGCTTGTGCTGGCTCTGTTATATAATGAGCAGTGCTGCTCACAGTTCACCTATGTTTAGTTAATGATTGTATTTCCTAATTCCTAAGATTCCTAAGATTAGGTCTCGGCAAGCTCTTCTCCTGACGTACAGCCAACATGAAGCTCAGAGAGAGCATCTCGGTCTGCATCCTGCTGGTACTCTGTGTGACATGGAGCGCAAATGGAGGGAAAATCTTGGTGTGGTACACTGAAGGCAGCCACTGGATTAACATGAAGCCTGTGCTGGAGGCGCTGATCGACAGGGGACACCAGGTGACGGTTCTGGTCCCGAGCACATCACTGTTCATGAACACCAGTGAACCTTCCCGCTTTCACTATGAACCTTTCAATGTCTCCATCTCATTAGAGGTCTTAATGGAGTTCTTTGAGGACTATCTTCATTTCTCCATGTATGAGATTGATACTATGAACTACCTGCAGATGTTCATGAAATATATGGACATCATGAAGAAAGATCTGCAGTACTCTTTGAAGTTTCTGGATGGCCTGCTGAAATCAAAAACGATCATGAAAAAGCTGAAGGAGGAAAAGTATGACCTTCTCCTGTCTGACCCCATCTACCCCGGCAGTGACTTGTTAGCAGACATTTTGGGCCTTCCTCTGGTCTTCTCCCTGCGCTTTTCCTTGGCCAATAACTGGGAGAGATATTGTGGTCAGATAGCTGCTCCACCGTCCTTCGTCCCCGGCGCTATGAGCAAATTGACTGATAAGATGGACTTTTCTCAGAGAGTGTGGAACTTCCTCTACTATGCACTGCAGGATATTGTAATCCATCAAATTTATTGGAAAGGACTAGATAATTTTTACTCTGAAGTCAAAGGTGAGTAACTTTGGTGTCAGAGGCTAAATGTACTAACGCATTTTTTGGACCTGATTGCTTTGGATTAATTCAGCAAATTTATATCCAATAACCTCTGTCAAGTTTGATATTGTAGGTAAATTAAATGTGAAACTGTAGCTATTTTATCTCAATTTTCTGGATACTTTGCAATGGGCAGTTGTCATCTGTTACTTGTGACAGGAATACCCACCAGTTCTTGTGAGCTGATGGGTAGAGCAGACATCTGGTTGATAAGAACCTACTGGGATTTTGATTTCCCTCGTCCTTTCCTCCCTAACTTCAAATATGTTGGTGGGATCCACTGCAGACCTGCTAAACCTTTACCAGAGGTAGGGCTGTGTCCACTGTCACAGGCTTGTTAATCATTTATTGCACCTCTACAGTATTATTGACATAAAATGCTGGTTGGTTTGTACTGAGGTAATGTAATTTCTCTTGCAGGATATGGAAGAGTTTGTGCAAAGTTCTGGAGATACTGGCATTGTGGTCTTTACTTTGGGATCAATGATCAGAAACATCACCACTGAGAAGGGAAATATGATTGCATCAGCCCTCGCTCAGATCCCACAAAAGGTCAGAGGACAATCTCTGTGTCCCTGTTAAATTAAAAAACTGTTTTCTATGGCTAGTTTTCCTGGTAATGATAACCTTGGGTAGAGTGATTTTTTTAAATATAACTCACATGTTCAAATTAATATTGAGGCTTAGAGTTATGCATTATTAAGTACATGGCTGTTTTCAGTGACAGCAGCTGCTAGCTTTCAGCTAGGCGTCACACAGCCAATGGTACCAACACACAGCTTCTACCTCTCACCAAAAAAATACTAAATAACTGACTTCACTGTAGCTCTGTTCACTATTTAATACACTGTTTACAGTTGGTTGTGATGGCTCAGTGGTACACTGTCATCACGTGGCAGAGCAGTTGCAAGCAAAGGACTCTTTATAAACCCTTCTTGAAAGTAGGTTCAAGGTGGTTTATTATGTTTGATTGTTAGTGAATGCAACGCTGTGTAACGGGTCACTCTCAGATGTCTTTTCATGCCACAAATTAAATATAATTACTGCTAAAAACTGCAGCAGCAGCAGATAAGGCTGTGTGACTAATAAAAAAGAGGTGAAAATATTAATGGGATGAATTCAAATCAAAAGTAAAGTTTAAGTCTGAAATTGATTTTTATATCATGTTTGCATACAATAACACCAACACTTCCTACAGGGGTCGAAGATTATTACATAGGTAAGAGATCTGCATATTACAGGATTTGCAGTTAATCAAGTTAATTAAGTTTCAGATTTACGGGCAGGATATGAAGTGAGGAGAAGCAATTTAAGGAAAGCACAAAATATATATTTAAGTTAAGGTGATTTCATGGGGAAGGGTGTGTAGTTTTAAGAAAAAGTAATCACTTTAAAGAGACTGTACAAATGTTAAACAAAATGTAAAATGACTAGCCAAACAAAAAAGTAACAATTAAAAAAAAAGTATGTCAGGGCATTTGCAGCACTTTGTTAGACTGAAAGTGTTTTTTATCATTGTTTTCAGGTGTTGTGGAGATACAGTGGAGAAAAACCAGAGACTCTTGGTACCAACACCAGAATATATGACTGGATCCCTCAGAATGACCTCCTGGGTATGTTTAAGTTTTATAAAAACCTCTTGAACAGGCCTTAAGAGTAGTAATCCTCATAATTTTTATTTTTTTTTATGTTCAAGGTTATATATATTCACACATCTCTTTAAATAATACTATTTAAAAGGTGCTGTATGTTACGGTGGCTGTCAAGTGCAAACGCGCTGCATATAAGAAAACAGATGCAAAAGAAAAACGCTGCAAATACAGAAACACGCTGCATAGACAGAAACGCGCTGCATATAAGAAAACAGATGCAAAAGGAAAACGCTGCAAATACAGAAACACACTCTAAATAAGAAAACAAATGCAAAAAGAAAACGCCCCATATCCAGTCACACAACGGAAGTGCTGCAGGCCTCTAGGGGCAGTGCTGAGCTACCACCCGAGAGACAGACAACGGACGTATCAACGTGCGGAGCAGATGAGTACATCTGTACATAGTACATAGACTCCAATTTTCTCCAATCTGCTCCGCACGTTGATACCATTTTGTCTGTGTCTGGGGTGGAGGCTCAGCACTGCCCCTAGAGGCCTGGAGCACTTCCGTTGTATGACTGGATATGCAGCGTTTTCTTTTTGCATTTGTTTTCTTATTTGCAGCGCGTTTCTGTATTTGCAGCGTTTTCCTTTTGTATCTGTTTTCCTGTATGCAGCACATTTGCACTTGTCGGCCACCGTACAAAACAGCAACACTTCATGCTGCACTATAGTATATACACAGGAAAATAACCAGTTTCTTTATCTAAATGAAATTATCCAGAGTTTTACAAAAACTCTAAAATTCAATTAGCATATATTATTTATACGGCTGTTACATCTAACGCTGCATTTTCCTTTACAGTTAATAGACCAGTGTCGTCATAAATTACAGAAACTCGTTGCTTAACATGGAGCAGAAACTGCAACCACATCAACCACATCTGAAATTACTGGCAAAGGACATAAACAGAGAAGTGAGAGAAAAAATCTGTAGACCATTACTTCATTTGTCTGCACTTTCGCAGTGATTTTGCCACGTTTAGGGTGTTGGAATCAAAATAATTGCACCACTGACTATTTCCATGAAAATAGTGAGGATTCTTCACAAAAATTACATAAAAATAAACATTACACCAAAACTTCATGGTCCTCCTTTTGGTTACTTGTGTTCTCTTTCTTAGACCCTCGCAGGGTCTGAACCAAGCAAATTACAACCAAAGAGAGAGAGAGGAAAAAAAGATATACTTTGGACACAAAACTCAAAATAAACTCCAATACTGATTCTGGATTATCATGGCACTGTGGGGAACGAAAAAGATGTGAACTGATGAATCACAGCCTCATCGTACAGACTATTCTGCACAGACAAACCTGGCAACCCGGAGAGAAAAATAACAAACAACAGCTGGAGACAGAGCAACACTCCCTGCAACTTGCAAAAATAACAAGACTTCCCTTCAGAAATTCTTGAGAATTTGACAAACTCTAAAATTAATTCAGCACATATTTCTGTGGTTGATACAGCTGTTTTTACTGAACATGCAAACTTACTTGCATTTTCTTTAAAAGTTAAAAAAAACAAAACTTTGGTGGTGAAATACAGGAACATATTTCTTAACCAGGAGCAGGAACCGTGATGACATCAACTACGTCTGAAATTATTGGCAGAGCAGATAAACTGAGAAGCGAGAGATTTCAGAGGTCTGTTACAAAATCTAGACAGCCGAATAAGCTGTAATTTTCCAGATATCACGGCTGAATTTGGCTGTGAATCCTTTACACTTAAGCAGGGGCACATAAGATATCATGGAGATTAATTCAGTGTAAATCTTCTTTACAGTTAATTTTGGGTCGCCTGTATGTGTTTTGCTTAATTATTTGTTACACTCCATTAAAATGCACCAGATTCATTGTCATTAAGTTAAGCCAGCAAAGTCCACTGTTATTTTAATTGTAAAAATTTTCATTTTTATAATCATTCATATGGTTATTATCACTGTTAGATCTCCTGCCATAATGTGTTAATGATAACTGCCGTTAATTTCGCTGGTAAATGTTTGATGAATAGATTTTTGTGTGTTATTGCTGTTGTAGAGATGATTAAAAATGGCTGATGCAGCTGCAAAAAGTGGTTAAATTTTTTATTGACATGTGATGTATGTATGTATGTAGATAGATAAAGCATAAAACCAGGCAATTTCTGATATAAAATCTTTTATTATGTAAGAAACAAATTAGCTCTTTTAATTCATAGGCATACAGCACATTGTGTACACTAGTAAAGTAGAAGTAGCATGGCGGTTCTAAAGAAAGCTTGTTTCTGACTTCTGTTGTTTGAGGGAACTAGTGAAACAGGCTGTCTCATCACATCGTCAGCTTGTTGTCCTACGCCTGAAGATGTGTAGTGAAATTGGGTTTCTTTGTAGGTTTCTGAACAGGAAGGAGAAAGAGGGAGAGATGTACTGTAATCAGTAATGACCACATTAAGATTTAAGATTTCAGATTAAGATTCACATTGAGATTTCAAAATTATGACCAATTTAAAACAAACTTACAACAAAAGTCCTGCATCCGCCCACCCTTCTCCAGCAGCCATTCCAGTATCTTGGCTTCAATCGTCTTCCTTGTGGTTTTTCCTGTAATGAAATTGAGATTAAACAAAATATTACTAAGCACACTTTTTTCTTCTGTCAGATAAGACATGATACATTTGTAATTTGTCGGGCGAATAGATTTACTACAAACTTAAACAGAAACAAACCCTTTTTTTTCTCTTTTTTTGTTTTTACCTCAGCAGCAATTTTAAATGGTTGAAGGAGGAAACACCATCAACTTACCTGAATAGGAAGCAGTGGACGACCATGATCTCTCACCAGAGCAGCTGCATCAGTGGCAGTGAAGGTTGAGATGAGCAGGAAAGCCTGCAGACACAACAGGGCCAGCAGCAAACATCTGTCCATGGCTGAAGAACTGAAGAGTGTCAAACACACAAGTCTTTATATACTGACAGCAGACCTCGTGCACGTGAACAAAAAGGAAATAACGAGAAACAACCATGTTGCATTATCAGAACATAGTCAGACAGAAATTTCATGAACCAAAACTTCTTACTGATAAACCACAACCTCACATACTAGTTTATTCAGCACAGACAGACAAAAGATGGAGACAAATAAATTCTGTTTCAAAAACTTACTTTTATATTTAAACTGAATTGTCTTTAATCTTAAAAACACTGTGACTAAAATTTATTCAGCACATTTTTCTTTGATTTGTACACATTTTAAACTGGCTCAGGGGCTTTGAAAATGAAAAAAATACTTGACATTGCTCTTAATAGTCAAAAAAAACAGTTTGGTGGTAAAATACAGAAACATGTTGCTTAAAATGGAGCAAAACTTATGACGATCATAATTGAAATTATTGGCAGAGGAAAAGACAGAGAAATTGTTGTTTACCATCACAAACTGTGGGCCAAGCAGAAAACCATTAAATATCTGATCTAAAATTATTTATTTCGTAAATTATTTCACATTTCATAAGCAGTACAGCATTTAGGCATGTAGTCATTTTTTCTTCCTCAAAGTGGCTCAGCAGCTCTGGAAAAGTTGTTTCTCTCCTCTATTGTTCAAGGCCAGCGGTGAAACAGATTGTTTCATCATGTTTACTTTCTTTTTGCCTCCTGGTCTTAACTTTCTTAGTTTTTTTACTGTAACCTGGGTTTCTTGGGTGAGGCAAAACAGCAGTGGCAGCTGTCATCTTCCTTTTTCAGTGTGAAGCACATTAAGATGTCAAAATTTATCCCAAAGTAAAGCTGGTTCACCACACTGTGATGGTTTTAACTGATATTAAACATGGCCTTTTTTAATGAAATCTTCAGCATAATTCTTTAGAGACAAAAAGTAGGTACATAAAGAAGTTTTGTCTCAACTATTTAGCAGAAAACCCTGCTGAACACACTTGGAATTAGGCTAAAAATGTAAAAACTTCTATCCAAACCACAAATAAAAACTATTTATTTTTCAGCCCAGTTACAGGGCAGGAATGTTTCTAATAAAAGGATGCCCTCCACACAAAAAAGGTTTTCTCTTATCTTTATTTCTCCTAAAATTCAGGTCCTTGACCGTACGAGCTTATATATATTCAGTTATACCCCAGCAAGCTAGAGTTGGTTCATTACAAATGCAAAAAGCCAATCACAGGCAAAAAAAAGGGAAGATGACTTTTCAGTACAGAGAATCAGAGTTTGCAGTAGAGCATCAACAAACACTGTTAATCACTAAAATAAACGCTGATTTTAATGCCAGTGGTGGCAAATAGAGGAACAACTTTCAAACCAATAAAGAAAAAAATATAGCAGAGGTATCTAAAACCGAAACTTAAAAAAGAAACTGTGATGACATTAACCACATTTAAAATAATTGGTAGAGAAAAAAGAGATAAAAAGCACTAAATGTTGAGAGATCTGCTGTTAAACATAGTGTACACCAAAAAGACCTGGGTCCCATACAGAAACACTGCCATAATCTAAGTAATTAGTCTTTTATTTAGAAATGCACACCTTATTGTACATTTAGAGGACACAGTAAATTCATTTCCACTCCTCAAAGTAGCACAGCCTTTTGGTATGAGCCTGTATTCTTCTTTTCTTCATCTGGTTTTACTGGAGTGGGGGCCTGAGAGGTGTGAGAGAGAGAGAGAAGGGGATGAGAGAGATGAATGGTAATTTAACAACAAACCAATAAACCAGCTGTAATCAACCTGGTCGGTAACGAGCATATTAAGATTTCAAAATTTCAACCAAAGAAAATAAGCTTACAACAAAAGGACGGCATCCGCCCTCCCTTTTCCAGCAGGGGATCCAGTGAAAAGTAAAACGTTTTACTGAATTTTTTTGCTGTAATGATATTGAGAAAAAACAAAATATTATTGATCACAGAAAAAACACTCTTCTACTGTTGAAACATTCATGTTAATTTGTAATTTTATAATCAATTTCACTGTAAATTTGGACAGAAACAAAACCTTTTGTTTTGCACTTTTCTCTCTCTGTTTCTCACAGCAGCATCTTAAACGTTTGCACATAAAAAGTCTAATGAGAAACAACATCTTCTTACCTGAACAGCAGGAAGCTGAGAAGGCAGAAGACCATCATCTCTCACCAGAGCGGCTGCATCAGTGGCAGTGAAGGTTGAGATGAGCAGGAAAGCCTGCAGACACAACAGGGCCAGCAGCAAACATCTGTCCATGGCTGA
>JAPZDV010000022.1:11535759-11578639 GCA_029814665.1 Acanthurus lineatus
TGCAGGTTTTCAGGGGTCTGAGCTGATGAAGAAGGTCCACTATGGGTCTCTGGTCTCCTCTGACAGGTTGAGGAGACGAAAGCCTGACCTCCTTTCACTGAAGTGGTTAGCATGGAGGCTCTCTGCTGTACCTGGTGGATCTGGGAGGTTACGGAAGTCTGGGAGCCAAATCCTGACCCCGGAGGCCCACGTAGGGGAACCAGCACCCTGGGCTGAGGTCTGCTCTTAGCCACAGGCTGCTGAACAGAGTATGTAAATCAAAAAAATGTCATAGCCAATCTGAAATATCAATCTTATATTTTCAGTATCTCTGTGGTTGAATATATCCCACTATATCGCAAAATTTGAAAAGATTTACATCAGTGAATCACAGTTGTTCCTCTAATCAATTTAAATAACATTTTTTTACCTTGATATATAAATGGGGGAAGGTAATATACTTGATTTTTTTCTTTATTGTTTTTTTTTTTCAAACCATATTTCTTTTTTGTTTTTCTATGGAAAAAATTATGCAACATAAGTATTTTTAAAGCAACATACTTACTTTTTTACAGAATTTTGTATGTGTGTGTGTGTGTATATATATATATATGTGTGTGTGTGTGTGTGTATATATACACACACACATATAGAGAAAGAGAGAGAGAGATTTAAGATAAGCCATGTCATGTGTATGTGACATGTACCTCTGTATGTTTGGATTCATGAGCCACCCTCCTCTTTCCTTGTAACACTTGAGGTTTGATGTTTAACTCTGGCAGATCCACATCAATAGGTCCAACCTAAACATGACACAGTGAGGGAAAATATCCATACACTGCGAAAGTAATGATTTCATCTATTGATCTGGAATGTCTATGGCATACTTACACACACATCTGTCTGTTCATCATCTCCTTGATCACCATTGTTTGCCTCCATAAAGATCCTGTAACATTCCTCCATTGGATCACTGTCAGACAACTCAATCTCTGAACCACTGAGCTGATCCTCGATATCAGAGCTGGAATCGAGGATTATAACCTTCTCATTATCCGCTCTCTCAAAAAGCTGCTCAGTCGATTCAGCTCTGTTGGTTAAATTTGATGCTGAAGAATTGTGCAGGGCCAGACCTCGGCTGCGGCCCAAAACTGGCTCTGCAGGCTCCAGGTGGCTTTCAGGTGGGACATGGTAAACAGCAGATTTACTCTGTGCCAGTCCTGGGATTTTGCCTGATGTTTTCTGGCTGTGTGGCAGCTGTGATGGTACATATTTCGCAGAAGGTGACTGATTACTAACGCTGTTCTGGGCTAGCGGCTCCGATGTCTGAACTTGCTTGGTGTGTTTCTTGTATGGTGTACCAGAGTCGGCAGCTTGAGGTTCATAGAAAAGGGAATTCTTTGATGGAAAATTAAATGGCTGCAGTGGATTCATTTTCACAGCACTACTGGGCAGCTTACATTGAGATAATTCAACTAGAAGTGCGTTTTCTTGCTTTTCCACCTCCAGACTGTTTCGGCTTTTAGGCTGCTGTTCTCTGGTGGCAGAGGGATTTTCCACAACTGTGTCAGAAGCCTGAAAGAGTCTGATTTTCAGGCTCTCTTTCCTCAGGTCTTCTAAACATCTATTCAAGTTAGCTATACTCCCATTTACTGGTATATTTTTGCATTCTTCGTTCTCATGAAGTTTGGCTAGATCTTGTTTATTTTTAGCACTGCAATTACTAAAACTTCTACTTTTTTCTATCGTTGATGGAGGTGGAGATGTGACTCTGCACACCTCAGCATGTACAAAGCGTAGCACTGGAGAATCAACAGGCGCTGTTTTAACCTCCTTTGAACCTAATTGTTTATCCTTGAGTGAATTATGAACCACAGAGTCAACAGGTTTCTGAACTCTTCCTCTCTTTTTGTCAGGTGAGGAAGGAATATCAATAATCAGGACCCCTTCCTCACTAGAGTCATCAAGTTGTTCGGGGGACGGCAATGGGAAAAGCTGAGACTGACTTGTGATGTGCTTTTCTTGGTCACAAGGTGCAGCGTTTCTTGCTCTTTTTAAACTATGTCCACTTTTCACTTTTTGCTCCTTTCCTGATGAGCTATATGACCGCAAGTCAGCAGAAAAGTTGGATAAAGGGTCATACTCCAAATCAGTTCTCGGTTTGGAGTTGTCAACCACGTACTTCCTTGCTTGGGAGTATGTTTTAGTAAAATTTGTGCATGAAGACAATACATATGAATCTCTGCCTACATCTTTATCATCATTCTTTGACTTAGAAACAGAGGAATTAGGCAAAGTGTTTCCACTTTCTCCCTGTATTGTCTGGTAGTGTGACAGTCTCCTTTGCTCCTGCTCCACCTCGTTCCTTACAGTTTCAATTTCCTTGTTGATGCGCTCTAACTCCTGAAGGCAGTCGTCTTTGGCCCCATCATTCGCTGGCAGTCCACAGTCAGAATAGGTATGGCGGCTTTGGACTCCTGTTCAAAAGAAACATGACATAGGATTGATAAGACTAGTGCTGTGGAGGAAGATTCAAGGTGGCATGGATTAAAATACAAAGCTGTAGGAAGTACTGTTGTGGTCATGTCAAAGTATGCTGTAGAAAACAATTTTAAATTCTATAATGTATTTTAATGTATTTGTATATTTGAAATTTAGCTTACAGAAAACTGCCCCTCAAAAAAGTAATGAGGTAATTTGAATGAACTGGCTGTAAGACAAGAAACAATGACCAAAGATTTTTTATAAACCCTACCTAAAAAATGAAGAACCCACAAATGTGCTTAACTTCGATAATACATAACTTACCACAAAGTTACAGAAATCAAGACAAAGAATGGTTAAAATATTCGAGAGGAAAATGTGAAACCATTTTATTTTACGTAGATTTGGACGCTTATTTAAATAGACAACATAGTATTGATAGTTATGCTTTAAAGGTGAGTTGTTTCATCTACAGAGGTAAACTAGTATGGTCAAAGTTTTAAAATTATTCAACCAACATCTAACCAGCTTCATTCTTAGGTCTATACCTTTTTTTTTTTTTTTTTAAATATATGCAATTGAAAACTTGCTGGCAATAGTACCGACAGAAGCTAACTTAAAGCACATTTGAAAGAGAAGTTGGCTTGTAAACCTCGAAACACTGACCTTCAACGTCAACTATCGATGATTTACAGGAGGTGCCAAACATATCGCGCAGTTCTGTGGCATGTTTGTACAAACAGTGAGGCCGTTCACAAAAGTCACGTTTAGAGAAAGGACAATTTATATCTTCAAAAAGACCAGACGAGGGAAACATCAGCAAAAAACGCGACTTTTCACGACACGCAAATCCGCTTGGTTTAACGTTAGCTAGATGACAAGCCAACCCTTAGCCTTCAGGTGGAAGCCCCAACTTCATTTCCATCGACACGACACATATTTATAGGTTCTGCTCAAATCGCCAGACAAACGTTAAAACACAAAAAGCTAGATTATTTGTTAGATTATTCGTTTTAATCCTTAAGTGTTTATCTTTCGAATTCAATCTCCAAATAAAAATTTGACATTACAGGCCACAGGAATTGATGTAGTCAAGCACTTTACTCAGTCTAACTTTATTTAATTGAGTCACAGTAAATCTTCCATGGCGGCAGATGGCGCTGCTTCACAAATTTTGAATGGGACCTACGATAAAAGAATAGGTGTGTTCCATTTTTGTGCACTCATGCACCGCCAAATATCCAACGGTAAAGCCGGGGAACAGTTTAAATGGCGCGCACTGGGTGCGCATTGTGTCATCCAAATAATAACATAATAATAATCCACAGTGCCAACAAGCAGACGGTCATCACATAACTGTTAGGGGATACAACAAATAGCAATGTCGGCTTATACGGGGCTAAAAACATGGGATCTCAATAGTAAAAACTCCGTAGTGTTCGTAAAACAATTTTATGTAAGCTTGAATGACATAAAATATATTTCTTATTACCCTTGAATTATTTGTGTTTGTATGGATCATGTGTTTGTGGTGCTAGGACCAATGAAATATGATCAGATTTCGCCTACACGCCGCGCCACCGGCGTACGCTGGTGTTGAATCGCGAACTCAACTTTCAGTCTGTGAACTTTCGTCACTACAGTCAACTGCGTGTTTACTGCGTGGATGTAGAATAACTGGCATATCAAAATCTACAAAACCTTATTCACGTTGGTTAAAATGGAGAGTGACGAGGAAATAGAAGAAGATGAAACTGAGTGGAAGAACAGTTTCGTGGATTCAGACCCTCGTAGCCCTGCTGCTGTCTCTGGTAACGTACGAAGACAGGGGCCCTGTTTCAGAAAGCATGGAAACTGTTATGTTAGTCAACACTGAGGAGAGGGAAACCCAGGTTGTTCCGTTCTGAAACAGAGATATCTTAAACCCCGGGGCTCTGTGGAGCTGCGGTTGGCAAGCTTTCTTTAACAAATCCTGAGTTGTCTCCTCACCCTAATAGAAACACTGTTTTTCCTCACTAAGTCACTGCATGTTGAAACGTATTCATAAGCGGAGATTAACAGTGTGTCTGCATTAAAGTCATGGTTCAATATCAGTTTATTTTTCAGGACTATCTTCAGGCAGTTTTACGCGCCGTTAGTCACCTCTTGAGTTTTGCAAATAGGGTATCCAGTGACACAGCATTAATTCACCCTCAGCTCAGAAAGAAACCTCTACATGTCCTTTTTTGTGACACAGCGACTTGACAGCTGTCAGTTTGTTAGGGCAGCAACCCCTAAATGTTTATTGCACATTATGTGATATCTCCCTTTAGATAATGAAAATCAGTATGAAGCTGCAGGCAGAGGGATACACTTTCAGAGGTGCTGAATTATTACCACGATATTAAAAGGTGTATTGTTAATATGATATCAGTATTCTATTTTGTAAATTGTCCTTACAATACCAGTATACTGCTGTAGGATCTGTTAATAATTTCCTATCTTACTCAGAATTTTGTGTGATTTCCAGATTAGATTGTTGGTTTACAATCATGTCTCTCTTTCTTTTCTCTGTATTGTTAAACCCTCAGCTATGTCTTTTATCTTCACCTGCCAACTAAGGGCCTCATGTAGGCTACAGACTGATACACTCATTCCACCGCTTTATTATTTATTATGTAAGGAAATGTAATTCTGTTAAGTGATGAATTGAATAATAGCACCAAAAAATTTTTACTGTGTTACCTCATTCAGACTTTTCCTACTCTTGCTTAAGAGCTTGGATTTCGTTCCAGAAATGCTCCTTTGTGTTTGTTTCACAGCATTTGTCCTTGGTTGGGAAATGACATTTATAAATTAGAAACAAACTCAAAATGCCACTTTGGGTCCACTTACCCTTACAGTCAGGACTGAATAACATCTGAACAACACCAAATCCTATTAATAATTGTATGTGTAATCTCTGTTTCAGGTCCAAGTCATAGCAAGATGTCAGGACCAACACTTGCACACAGAGTCATTCTGCACTTTGACCTTGACTGCTTTTATGCTCAGGTGGAAATGATCAGAAACCCAGCACTGAGAAATGTCCCTCTGGGTAAACATTAACCACAAAATATCTTCTATGAATAAATATTTACCTGTTTTATGTTAAAGGCCAGAATATGTCTGTTTTTTGATAATATTCTCATATCTATAGGCATTCAGCAGAAATACATCATAGTCACCTGTAACTATGTGGCAAGGGAGATGGGTGTCAACAAGCTCATGTCTATTACTAATGCAAAGGAGAAATGTCCTCAGCTGGTGCTGGTTAAAGGAGAAGACCTCACACACTACAGAGAAATGTCCTACAAAGTGACAGGTAAGGAGGAGCAGTGTATTACAGAGGAATGCTCCATAAACAAAACTCTACTCTACACACAAAATGTGTTATTCAGTAAAGTAATTGAAGTATTATTTGGTATTTCAAGAGTGAAATCTGCTTAAAAACACTCACCTAGGTCAAGACCTTTAATACTCTCAAAGCACAGAGTTCAGTTGACTGATACTTCAGACGATGGAAATGGAGGTGACATTTCGATCTGGTATAATGCAACAAAAACACACAAGATGTGGCAAATAAATCTTGTCTCTCAAGCTCATCTCATTGTTTCCTGTTAGGTGACAGCAGAGAGCAAGTAAACTTGGTTAAAACATCAACAGAAAATAACAAAATGTTAAAATCAGGGACCATTTTCAACATTTTTACACTCAATGTAACCTCAAAAAGGCAGAGCACAGTGCAAAAATAAGACATTTTGTGCTGAGTAAGGAGTCTCTTTCCTCAGTAATCTCTTGCTATGCTACTTACCTCTATTACTGTTACTACTAAAACTATTGCCTTAGCTTTCCTTTTTGCAAATACATTATTACCCACAGATTGATGCAACAAGCTTGCACTTACATCAAGTATATTTCTGTTTGTGTGTTCTTCCTTCTTTACCTTTTTTTGTCTTGCATCCAGAGCTCCTTATGTCTTACTGTCCACTGGTAGAGAGGCTTGGATTTGATGAAAACTTCATGGACATCACAAAGATAGTAGAAACAAGGCTCGCAGAGACACCTGAACCTCCCAGCCTTTCATTTAAAGGACACGTCTACAACCGTTTCAGTAAGTTACATCTGTGTGTCTTGTGTGTAGCTGCACCTTAATGAACATCTGGCTCATGGAAACCAGGAAATGAATTGTGAAACAAGCCAAGAAGCTAAAAAAATTTGCATTGCACTTATAGTTTCCCACCTCATGAAAAAAGTACCTTTTGGATCCTCTTGAAGAATGTCAGCTTTACAAACCACAGATAACATATGAGTAAATTTCAGTTTCTCTCCTCTTGCTCAGGTGCAGATGCTGAAGCCAGTGATCATCTGAGGTTGGCTGTAGGTTCACACATTGCAGCAGAGCTGAGAGAGGCCATCCACAGCAAACTGGGTCTGACTGGCTGTGCTGGCATAGCCACAAACAAGCTACTGGCCAAACTGGTGTCGGGCACCTTCAAACCTGATCAGCAAACGACCCTGCTGCCTGAGGACATTAGCGACATCATGAGCTGCCTAAGCAGTCTGCGCAAAGTACCAGGTATATAGATCAGCTTGTGTGTAGCTTTTTTTTCCAATTTAAAGCTCTTTGATGTGTTTTTCTACTAATACTTTTTATCGCTGTGGTCCCATCATGTATTCTTAGGGGTGGGTCACCAAACAGCAAAGAGACTTCAAGCCCTGGGATTGGTCAGCGTTAAAGACCTACAGCTCTTCCCACTTAATGACTTGGTGAAAGAGTTTGGAGCTCCCACTGCTCAGCGCTTAAAGAATCTGGCTCATGGTGTTGATGACTCACCTGTCACCCCTACTGGGGCCCCACAGGTAGGCAAGAAAAGTACCACCATCTGCCTTTAGTGGTTTATAGATGTATAAAGCATGCCAGTAGTCGGTAGAAACAGAGTTTAAACTGGGTGGAGCCCACTGCAGCTAAGCTCCGCTGACATTCAAATTGCGTCATTGTGGTCTCTTTCACTATGACAATGTTACCAACTCTCGCATTTTTAGGAAAATGGTTCATGCTGACCCAACAAATGTCTCTGTAAGCTCCTTTATTTTTTTTGGTTCATTAAGTAGCTGTGGCCATCACACACCAGCCAGATCGTTCCGTCTCCCCCAACCCACCGGGCTTGGTACAATTTATTACCTGCAAACCTCCAAATATCTTACCCCGCCCTCACCAAAAAAAAAAAAAAAAAAAAAAAAAACTGAAAGGAAAATATTTTTGTGTCTCTCAGTTATCTAGTCATTTGAAATCTGTCTGTGAAATTTCATAAGTACAGGAAGATTAGAGTTTAGTTTGTGTATATTTTTTTTCATTATTATTTCTGAAGAGAAAAAACTTTCTTAACCTCATGCAACTGCCTTGTAGTACTCTCAGTCCCCATTGTCATAATTCAAAACAAAAGTAGTGTTAGTTGGGTGTTGGGAAATCTGGTTTTTATTTATGCCTTTTGTTGTAAAAAATGTGCATATAATTATATAATTAGCATGTATTTTGTTCAATAATTATCCTCTTAATGTTTCAGTCTCTCAGTGATGAAGACTCCTTCAAGAAAATGTCTTCGACTAAAGAGGTTGTGGAAAAGATTCAAGAACTTCTGGGCAGTCTGGTGGAGAGGTAGGATACTATGTCAGCTATTTAAAACCTGCATTATGCTTTTTTCACATTAAAACCGGTTCTGTTAAAGTTTGTGCACATAATTTTAAACTGTTCAGAACATTTTGACAAAAACTCAAAAAGTTGATTCCCACATGGAATCAAAATCTTGCAGGTTTTTTCTCGACTGGAAGTGGAGCCAAAGTGGGCTTGTTAAATTCTACAGTTTGTTCTTATTTGTGCAACATTTTCTATTTGTGAGGTACCCTTGATTACAATGGTTCCACTCAAAACTAATGGAAACACAGGCTGATTCACTAGATGGCACCAGTGTTCAAAAGAATCCTGAACAGAACCGGTTAAAGCACTAGAGCTATTTATGAAGAAAATCAACCTTTATTGAAGGCACTGAATCTAATCTTGTTCATCTGTGTGTAAATAAGGATGCACAAAGATGGCAGGCAGCCTCAAACCTTCCGGCTTACCATCCGCAGATATTCAGCAACCAACAAGTGGTTCAGTCGGGAGAGTCGGCAGTCTCCCATCCCCAGCCACATCGGACAGAAGATCATCTCCGGTGAGCTCATGGACACTGTAACATCCCAGATGCAAACGTACAGGATGGCATGTGTAGACACCATATCAGAGTTTCAACTTACAGTAAAAGTACATTAAAGTATATTTATTTTTGAAAAAAACTGAGTGATTAACATTTATTGCAATGAAACTTGATTCTTTCAGTTGAATGTAGCACCAGAATACATAGTAATTTGTCTGGACAAGAGCGGTAGTGTATCCACAGTCGCCTGTTGTAATGCTCTGGCTCTTTAGTCTGTGCTATCATACCACCAGACTAAAGAGCAACTTCCTCTTCAGACAGTGAGACGCGTCAATTTATCCTCAGTATCCTGCAATAAAAAATAAATGGATTCTCTTGATAAACCATCATGATATTCTCATGAATGGTCTCATTTGCTCACATTGGTCAATGAAGAGGCATCAGTATTAAAGTGAGACTGTTTCACAAGCAGTTTTAATGTTCCTCTCGGTGTGTTTAACTCATTAACAATGCCTATTAACCTTTAAAGCTGCTCAGTGGTTAACTGTATAAAAGGAGTTGCTTGTTGAGAATATTGGGCAAAATATGGATCATCTTAGCATCTTTCATCTTACTATTTAACCAGTTCACCATAATTTCTTGTTTTTACAATTAACACAAAACAGAAGGCTCTGCATTGTCTTTGAAAATACTCAGTCAGTCAGGTCATGTTTTATCCAAATGTCTAGATGTACCAACTCTTAGCTTCTGTAATCTCTAGTATTGTTAACCAATAACTTGGAGGAATATAAAGTCTTACAACTTCTAAAATTATTGTGTACGCTTGTTCTGTTATTTTTTAGTCTCTGTAGCTCTGCTAAGTTAGGATCAGCCTGGTCATGTCTACATCCTGGTATCAAAAGCTGCCATCGAAGCATTGTTTTCTGTATTTTCCCTCCAGGCAGCAGTGACGATGTTGTGGTCCTGCTCGTCCCGTTGGCCATGAAGCTCTTTCACAAGATGGTGGACAGCAGCGCTGCCTTCCACCTCACACTCATCAATGTTTGCTTTAGTAACCTGCAGACCAAGGCAGCTGCCACCAGTGGAAAGGGCTCAATAACGTCTTTCTTCACACAAAGCACATCTCCCAGAAAAACACAGATCTCAACACAAAGCCAGGTAATACAGTGAAGTCACGCTGTTCAGATAATGGGATCTCTGTAAGTCTTTAGCAATGAATTCAGTTCCATGCTTGACTATAAATACAGTTCTAAACTATAAGTGGTAGTTATTTTAGCTATCAGTAATCAGTCAGTTGTTCAACTGCTCAATGAATTTTTCATTTTCAAGAACCAAAAAAGAATTTCCAAAATGAAGAGATTCTCACTTTACTTTTATTTGATAGAGAGAAGTTGGAAATCCTCATGCTTGAGAAGCTGAAAGCTGCATTTTTTACCCATTTTTTACCCTATAATTTTTGCATTAATATCAGGGGAAAAAAGCAGTTAATACCATTTTCAGATACTTACAGACTATTTTTTATGCCAATAGTTTAATAAATGAATCACCGCTCTGGACTGGTGCAAACAGTGGATTTTAGTTAAAGTGTGAACTATCAGACCTTTAACAAAAACCATCACTGCTGCTCAATACAGGGACTGGAAATATCCAGGTCTCATTTGGTGCAAATTGATTATTTTTATTGGTTAAACCCATCCCATACATTTTATGATTTGTTTTCTGGGTCCAGGTCACATAAATCTGATTAATTATATAACAGATTTTTTGTTTACTGGAAAGCACTAAAAATTTGTTATAATATTAAATAATTTTTATAGCAATAAATAATTCTAGACCATAAAATCTCTACTGTTTTTCTGCCTTCTTTTATTCTTCAGAGGCTGGGTTTATGAAACAGGTCTGTTTCACAAATTTCATTTATGTGGCATGAAAAAAGTTAAAAAGTCTTAAACTGGTGAATCCTGTAGACACCCCACATCATAGTTATCACTGAGATCTTAACCTCTTGCCTGACGCACATGATGCCCTTAAAACTTCCTTTCTCGGAAACTATGAATATCCTGAAGTCATTTGTGCTCCTCCTGTTTTATTTTCCAATAGGATGACTCAGCTCAGAGTGACTTCATGGATCATCAGTTCAGCGCAGACAGTGTGATTACTCAACATATCTCACAAAAGACAGTAACCACAAGTAATCCCTGCAGCTCTGAGGCAGCATTACATGGATGCAAAAGAAAGCAAAACCCCCTTGTCGCTGTAGGTGACCCTCCTCTTCAGAAGGTGTCCTGCAGTACAGCGAGGTCAGACTTTGATGAAACAGATGTAAGAGCTTCTCATCGGTTGCCCCCAAACGTTGACCCAGAAGTGTTCAGGCTTCTCCCTGAGGAAATCCAGAAGGAGCTGCTATCTCCTGCCTACACAGACTCTCTCGCCAGCACTTCAGTGAGCTCAGCTCCTGTTGCTGATGCCTCTCACATTACAAAGAACAAGTCTACACACTCATTTGCAGACTCACAGAATGTTAAAGACATATCTAAGTTTGAACACAAACTGGATCCATCTGACGGACCAAGGACTCACCACAGTCCTGCAGGCACAAGCACATTATCAGGAGAAA
The DNA here is from genome assembly GCA_029814665.1 of Acanthurus lineatus. Lineage (NCBI taxonomy): Eukaryota > Metazoa > Chordata > Actinopteri > Acanthuriformes > Acanthuridae > Acanthurus > Acanthurus lineatus. The sequence continues at coordinate 11,547,055 of JAPZDV010000022.1, forward strand.
CTGACCAAGAAGAAGGGACATCGTCATCCCCCTGGTCTTCTGACTGTATGTTCCCGGGAAATGTGGACCCTAAGGTGTTTTCTGAGCTTCCTGCGGATGTTCAAAAGGAGTTAATGTCTGAATGGAAGCAGCAAAAGCCGATCCTGAAGACCGCCTCATCCCGGAAACCAGGGAGAAACTTAATGACCAAAGACAGAAAAGCTGCTGGAAAAAGCAGTCAGGCAAACAATTTGTTAAAGTATTTCAAACCCAGTTAAAGAAGGACTAATTATTTTGTCATGTTAATCATCTTAAAGAAAAAAAATTTTTTTTTTCATTGTTGAGTTGTTCTCATGATACAAACAGGAAGTGAACAACATAGAAGAAGCACTTTCAAAAAGCCTTTACAAGGTGAGACCTTGGCAAGAATTTTTGTAATAAAATAACTGTAAATTGGTGAGAGGTTTGTGTTTTTTTTTGTCCATCCCTGTTGAGAAAAGTTTCCTTTTTTTTAAACTATAAAAATGTTTATAGAAGTTAATACTGTTTTCAGGACATGTGTATATATTTAATTTTCCTTTACCTAAAGTGACCTTATAATGTCCCCATTTGTAAGCATGGATTAGAGTGAAATGGATCAAATAAATGTTAAGGGGAATGTTATTTGAGTGTTAAGTTTCATTGTTTTCATATTGTTTTCACATTGTTCAAAGAAACAGGATTACTTCGCTGAGCTTCTAGAAGTCGGGTCAGATCCTAGGTTTCCCCTGAAATCCACAGAGAGGCACATTATTCATCGACAGGGGCCACAGTCCAGTTTTTCAAAGAGCCCTTTTTTTTTTCTTTCTCATGAGAAATACCAGAAAACTCAGGGTCTGTAAGCACAGCCCCGCTTAGTTCTTTCTGGCACCAAACTCCTCCCTGGATCACATGTAACAAGGGGAAAAGGCTCAGGATGTGGCATCGCATCATGACAGTGACTGTTTTATTTAATCAAGACGAGCTGAGCAACCTCTGAATGGATGTGGGCTCCTCCTGCAGATAAACAGGTAAGGTACTCTACCTTTTTTTTTTTTTTTTTTACATTAATGGAGCTTTGTAGAAGATCACAAGATAGAGAGCATTCTCCCTGTGTGTGAAATGTGTGTTGTCAGATGAGATTGCTGTAGGTTACAGTGTTGATTACTCAGCCTCTCTGCTGAATGCAAAGAACCCAACACCATTAATCATGCTCATGGGAAATGACTCCGGATTTCATGGTAGTATCCCATGTCCTATCACTGCTGCGGTGGTCAAATCCAAGTTGCATGACAATAAATATTTACTAAATGCACTCACACACCCCAAATGTTTACCATCAAGTCGCATTTAGAATATTCTGAAGAAAACAAACAGTATTCTTCAGGATTGTTTGTATCCTCGGGGGCTCTTACCCATCTCTTACATAACCAAATCTGATTTTCCATGCCAACTTCTTTCGCTCGCTTAGTCCCAGCTGCAAGTGTAACTGAAACATTGCAGTGACCTGCGTGGCGTCATGCAGTGTTGAGCTGGCTGCCCAGAGCCCTTCAAGGCAATGAAATGGGTTCTGTCTGCCAAACAGACTTTGTTTTTTTGCTCAACTTTGAGAGACTCTGCAGAGGCATTTGACTGCTCATGTGGAAGCCAGCTCCAGTCATGTGCTAGCCCCTCTCTGATCAGCGCTTAATAAGCGGGGAGTCATGACGTCCAGCTAAGCTTATGTGATGGTCCGGCACCCTCAGACTGAAATCTGCAGCTTAGATGGAACTCATCCACTTTTTCTTTGCTAGTTTACTCACTAAATATTTAGCTGGTCTGACCCACTTATGGTTTTTTAGATACATCAAACCAGCATAGCACTGCACTGTGAGTTTAACTCTGTGGCAGGTGGAACACTCAGCTGCACAATGGCTGACTGGGACTATGACTATCTGATCAAGCTGCTGGCTCTGGGGGACTCAGGGGTGGGAAAGACCACCTTCCTCCACAGGTACACCGACAACAAGTTCAACCGCAAGTTCACAACCACAGTGGGCATCGACTTCAGGGAAAAGAGAGTGGTGAGTGATGCTTGTATGTCTTGTTGGCACATACATGGCCTGAAATGTTGTTTCACCTGTATGATTCTTCACTTAAACTTCATATTTCTCAGTTTGGGTGGGTTTCATGCTTTTGTGGTTTGCTTCAGACATACACAGGGACAGGTGCTGATGGGACGACTGAGAGGAACTACAAAGTCCACCTTCAGCTTTGGGACACAGCGGGACAAGAGAGGTAAATCCAGCCTTCATGTTGGCAGTAAATTTTATTTTAGTCTTGATGTGGAGGAATTGAAATGTGGGGCTTTTATGCTGCCTAGTTTCGGACTAAAAACTGCAACTTAGCCACAAACACATCAAATGCAATTATGGGGACACTAATGGACTGAGACCACAAAATGTATTGAGCAAGAATAAGTCCATTTTCTTCCACAAATATAAAGTACTGTCAAGATAATTTAAAAATTGTACAATCACAAAAACAAAAGGGTAAGAGTACAGTTATGCTAGCTGCTCTGTAAAGCTGGGCCGAGGGCACAGAGTACCTTTAAGCCACTTTCACTACATCTTAGTTTAGTGTGGTAACATGATGAGCAGTTATTCAGTTATAGTATTGGACAGATTTAAATGTCAACTTGATGTAAGTGCCATATTTGCAAAATATGATAGTAGTCTGTTTAACAGTTGCAGTTTTTTTGAGTCTGGAACAAATGCTTGACTGACCAACTTGTAGAGCAAAACATCTACACATTGGAGCTCTAGTGCACAATGTGTCATTTCTACCACCATAGTTCTCTCAGTCAAAACAGTGAAAACAAAGATGTAGTTGGATGATGTCGAGAAGTAGTGTGGTATCATGGGACTTTGTTAATGTCATTGTTAAACAGCCACCATTGTGAATAAAAATCTATCTGACCTCTCCAGGTCAAATGTTCACATACAAGATAAAGTATAAAAATGTTGTTCATGTTAATTTTAGTCATATTTTTCAACCTCTTTTTTCACTCTGTCAGGTATTGCCCCAGATGTGACAAAATAAAAAGCACCATTACCTTGAATAAAATTCTGTATTTCTCTGAAATTGAACATTGTTTGAAACATCTTAAAAAAATAGGAGTTTACAGCTCAACAAAATAAAAACAGATAGTCATTTTTAGACATTTTAATGTGATAATAATGTTACATATTGTGTGCTTATACTATAAAAAATGTTGTTCATCTGTTTTTAGGTTTCGCAGCCTCACTACAGCTTTCTTCAGAGATGCCATGGGCTTCCTGCTGATGTTTGACTTGACCAATCAGCAAAGTTTCCTCAATGTCAGGAACTGGATGAGTATGTGTCACCTCAGCAATCTGTTCAGCATCAGATAAACACTCTGAGATCAATGTTTTCTGTCATGCTGCCACAAAGAGTGAGATGCAAAGCTGCCTTTTCAACCTTGACTAAGGGAATAACTGAACAGTGTTTCAAGTTTGTTCATGCATATTTGTTTTCATCACATGGCTTTAAATTACTTCCTCTGTGGGTGTTCAGGTCAGTTACAGGCCAACGCCTACTGTGACAGTCCAGACATCGTGTTGGTGGGAACCAAGGCAGACCTCCGAGACATGAGGGATGTTCATGCCAGACAGGCAAGAGATCTGGCAGACAGATACGGGTGAGGAATTAAATACTCACAATTGTGAGCAAAGGCAGTGTGTGAGGTGTAACTGTAGTGCAGATAAGTTTTATATTTTTTCTCAAAGCCCATTTCATACAGGTTTCTGTCTGTTTAACCTGCCCTACATATGAGCCCACACTCAGATGCAAAAAAAAGAAATTAAAAAGATTTTCATAAGAGGAATTGCTTTATTGTTTTTTTTTGTTAATTCAACATTTATTAGCTTGCAAGTCAAAAAGAGCAAAAGATCATTGATAAATATTTCAGTGCCGAACAAGTGCAGGATTTTTTTCATTTTTATTTATTTATTTAACAGACACATTTTTTTCTCGACTGAGTGAGAATTAAAAATCCTCCTAGAATAAAGTTTACATCACGATTTACAAATAAAAACCCCCAAATACACCTGAATTTAATAACTGTAATTTAAATGTTGTCTAACACAGTAAAAAATCTGCCAAAAGGTGTAAATGTAGAGCAGCAATGATGAATCAAATAACTAATTGACATAAAGTTGTAAATGTTTTGATAAACGCTTAACTGTTTAACTCACTTAAACAGAAACGTCTGTAATTCACAGACCGATTCCCATAAAAATGAAAAGATTTTTACTGTTTTTATGATAATAGTTTTTTATGATAATAAACTAAATATTAGTTGTGTTTTACTGTTTCTGGCCATTTTTTGGACAATCAAGTTCATCGACCAATGGAGACAATAATTAACTGATTAAATGCTAATGCAAGTGGACATCAGTTGTATATAGTTTTATGTCAGTGGGATCAGAGTTATCCAGTCATGGTGTTTGGCTTCTACTTTTGTTTACATTTGGATCACATTTTCTGCCTTTTTACTCATCTGTTTGGTCTGTTTGGTTTGTTTCAGTAAGATTTTTTCCCCTATCACTAACAATCATCCTGGTTATTTTTAGATGTTTTCGCAACTCAAGTTATATTGCATAGAGTGTCATACTGTTATTTAATTAAGTATTTACAATATTTTGTCAAATCACAGATGACCTGGCACCAAATACTCTTCTTTTCCTTGTTAACCACAAGATGGTGCTGGTTAGCTGTTTTTTAACTCTTCCTCACAGATCTTCCTCATGGGGTTTTAAAATTGATTTGATTAAACAAAGTGGTTTCAAACCTATAAATCAGGCCCCCTCAAGGGGTTGCAAGAGAAATGTTGGGTTTCATCAGTTTAATCTAAGGATAGAAAGACAATTCTGCTTTACAAACTAATGTTTCCTATTTTGGATTTTTCTTATTTTTTCTATTTGGAAGAGTTAGATTCTGGAGAGTTCTGGCCTATATTATTTTTTTAAAAAAGCACAATACAGGGCTACTCAGACTAAAAGGCACATTAAAACTATAACGTGTACCGAGTAGATTCAGGAGTCTCAAAAGGAACACATGCACATGGTCACTTAATGTCAGCTCATGTTTGATCCTGTCTGTTACATAGAAATCTGTCCTCTGTTCTCATCAGCATTCCCTACTTTGAGACAAGTGCAGTGACAGGTGTTGACGTGAGCCAGGCAGTGACCACCCTGCTGGACCTGGTGATGAAGAGGATGGAGCACAGCACTTATGGGGGCCGCGGCTCCGAACCCAACGGCAGCCCTGTTGCCAGCAATGAAGTGGAGGAGGCCCCTGTCAGGAGGAGGTGTGCCTGCTGATGTTGACACCAGAGGCCATTCTTTTCCTATTTGCTCCAAATACAACAGTATTTTTTAAATATCATTGTTTTCTGGAACTTGATGAAGGCACCCTCTAGTTGACATAAGATCATTTAAGATTGTAAATTTACAAAAATAATGATGCAATAGCAAGCAATATTACACTGTTAGTTCTTAACTTGGAATATGCTGTCCGTAATATTTGTTCTCAGCCCATGCATTGCCAAGTAAGAAAGAGGAAAGAAAATAAGGAGCAGAGACTTTTTAAGATTGTATATAGTTACTGAATACACTTATTGTTGTAAAAACGTGAATTAAAGACCCAAAGCTGATGGTGACTTAGCAAACACCCCCTTTAAATGGGTCATATCAAATAAAAAATACTATTTTTATTTGAGACATTTAAGCATTGATGGAAGGAATATGCAGGCACATAATGTATATTTATCATGGAGTATAATCAAAAAACATTGAAGACATGGTTACATTTCTTATGTGGATGGTCCTCTCTGTTAGAACATCCAAGATAGCAAAGTCCCTTACATGATTCATGACCTTTATACGACATGTACATATGCAGCCAAGCTTTTTTATGCAGTATGGGACAAAGTTGCCATGCATATTGAACACAAGTACAGGAATGTTAAAGGGTTGTTGACACGAATCCTGTATAGTGCTGCAGTTTGAATAAAGACATTTTATGTTTAGGGTTATGTATGTCAGTGTCTTGTCATTTAAATGTAATGCACAAAAAGCTGTAGTGTTATTCTGACTGGAATCACAATCCTCACAGACTTGGTTAGCATCATTATCATTTACACACATTCTACACATTGAATTTAAAATAATTAATAGGAGGAAAATATCCAGTCTTACTGTCAGTGCCAGTAAGTTTCAAACAAATGGATCTATAGGAGAACATTCATGGAGTCACAAAGAAATTCCACCACATTATTTTGGCTAAATCCATAAAAGCAAAAGTTGTAAATGATTTTTGTGCCACAAAAAGTGATATTAAACATCAAATTCAACATCAAAAAAGAAGTATTCCACATTTTCTACAATGATACTTGTTGTTAGTAGTCATACAGCTCCAAAAATCGCAAATAATCCTACGGAGACATGGTCTTTGGTGTACAAAACATTCCTAAAGGAAGGACTACAGAAATGATCTTCAATGCTCACATCAATGACATCGATAGAATGGCCAAAAATTCAGCTCATCAGACAGTTTTTATCAGATATGTGATTTCATGGTTGCTGTTACTGCGCTGGGACTTGGAGATGAGACAAAAGAGTTCACTCTCTGAAATGCTCCTCTGGCCTAGGCGGACAAGAAACACTTTGTGTGGGAGAGGATGGCAAGCAATGCCTATTATGTTAAATGTGAATGAGCACAAAAGCACACACTATATCCCCTAAGTGTGAATGACTGAACTGCTCTGCGTATTAAACCTCCTCTTTAAATCAGAATGTGCAAGAAGGAGCACATGTTGCAGGGTCATGAGATGGTCATGTGGCCAGCTTTCCCTGTTTGGGACCAGTTGTCTGAACTCCATAGCCAACAGTCCACTTCAGTCTGCCATAATAAGGGGGACTGTTCATGAGAACTCAAGATTATCTGCATTTACAAAAAAATAAAGCTTGTTTGTTTTAAAGTTGATTTGTTGAGGTTTGGTCCCATGTGGAATATAGCAGTAGGGTTTTCTAAAGGAATACACCATCAGAAATACAAACAATAGCAAAGAGCTAAATGTTACCATCAAAACAATCTTTAAAAAGGTATAAAAGGATTTGTTAGTGTTTCACATGCAATGCTATTTAATGGATCATGCTCCTCATACAAGAGAGAGTAAGTTGTGTAACATTCATTCATTTCTCTGTTTTATGTCACAAATATTGGAGTTGATTTGGTTGTATTATGAATAAACAACTTTCCCACAGTCAACAAAAGCTCTATAGTATAGAAATGATGTACTCTCTTTAATATCTTTGAAACTGAAGTACTGGTAAACCTCTTGATTAGTTGTTGGTACGTATTAAATAGCTAATTGAAGAAACTGTCCAAAATGTTGTTTCCTGATGCTTTTAGCCACGCTAGCACCACGATTCAGGTCACAAGATGGTAGTACTCTGGTATTCTCTCAGAATTTTTTATGTTTTTCTGGGTATTGGTAAAAATTAAAAATTACAAAATTGTACCTCTATTTTCATTTATCCAACAATTCTATTTTCTGTAGCCAGTTGCAGCTGTTTACGGAAGCCCTATAGGGCAAAAAAAAAAAACCTGTTCATCCATTTTTAAGTGCGATCTAAACTGTTTCAGGTCTAAGAAAAAAACCTTCTGTCAGGATTATTTCTATGATTATTTCTATTTCACCTGTGGAAAAAAGGTGAATAAATTTTTGGCAAGATTTTTTTTTCTTTTTCCCAATTAGGATCAATTTTAATTTTCAGTCTATTTGGTATTGCAATACTCACTTCAGCCACAAGAGGCACAAGTGCACCACACATGGAAGAAATTACTGTTTCTCTGAAAAAAAAAAATCTTTGATAAAAAGCCATGAGATTGTTTGAACATACAATCTGTAATTTCTGTCACTAGGGATTTCTTAATCAGAATAATTATTAAAGATTTAGTTTGATCATGTTGTGAGGTAGCGTAGAATCATGAAAGTTATCTTCAATGTTAAACAATCACCATTGCTAAGGAAAAGCCTTCCTTTGTGGCTGTGGCAGAGATCATGTCTGCAAAAAAAGGTAATTCAAGTTATGTTAGTCACATTTTCCAACTGCTGGCTTGAATTACATTAAGATATTTGGAAAAATTTGGGATAATTTTGGAAGATATCAAAGAATATATATTAGGGTTGAGTGGTTTTTATAGATATTTTTGATATAGAAATGTTTTATACTATACCTTTATTGAAAAAATTACCACTGCACTGAAGTTGTTCATATTGTAGGCTACAACATGAAATTTTGAAATTTCATCATCATTTAAAATTTCTTTCATTTGTTAAATTTATTTTACATTCTCAAACAAAGTAAAGTTTTCTTCTTGTGTTTTAAAGGACCGTTTTTTCATTTCATCTAGTAACAACTTTGAAAACAGGTGAAAAACTTCTTCCTCCAGCAAACTAAATGATTTACATTGAAGACCTTTGGTACAGCAGTAAGTGATGTTAAACAACGTTTTGGTTTTCCTTCAGAAAACTGGAGCATTGTGACTCAAACGTAGCAGCAAGCGTGGCTATAGATTCTGTTGGAAGTTATTCTCATAGTCAAATGGTCTTTAGAACCTTATGTAAGCCGAAACCACTTCCTAAAATTCAGTAATGACAACACACTTTTGTCTGTCCATGAATTTATGGCTTATTGTTGGAATGTAGGTCATTATTCCAAAAAACTTGAGGAATTTCAACAAAATTTGAAGTGGACAGTCACTGTCTTAAGAGAATAAAAAGACAAACTATGTATATAAGTGTATATATATGTATAGAGTATAGAGAGAGTATAGTCTTGTAAACAAATACCATCTTCCAGAGCAGTGCAGATTGTCTGACACCTCGTAGGGGAAAAATCAAGGCTTAAAAACAGGAACTGCACCTCTCCTGAGGCATTGAATCTGATTACAAAAAAACACTGATCTAACTCCTTCCCTGAGATAAGGCAGTGATTTCAGTGTACAGAATCAGTATACTGTTGTAAAAGGCGATTAATCAATCAATACTTTGTTGAACAGAACAACTGCGTTTTCACAGCTGAATGCCCTGTGGACTCCAGTTAAAATAGACATTTGTTTGTTCTGTTTGAGCTGTTAAGCTGCAGCCTGCACCCATGCAAAGGAGAGTAATGGAAGCAACTAAGCAGCAAAAAAAGTCCTAACCGCACTAACAAAGACAGCAATGAACCGAATGAGCAACAACACTGTAATGAGTCTATGATTTACATCCCCGGTGAGCCTGACAACCTATGAAATAACAGCATGATGTGAGTGTGTTTCTGAAGAATCAGGGTGTCATAAATTGCCTTAACACTTATCATGCACTGTGGGTCACAACAGAAGTTTGAGCTGAGCTGATGTATCAGGTTCAGGGTCTCTGGAGTCACCTTTAAACCATCCAAACACTCTATCTAAATGCAGTGTGTCAGGCTGAGTTTAATCACGCCTTCCCTGTGCAGCTTGTAGAGCAGCTTGAACTCGCTGGGTAGCTGGTGGGTCTCCTGCCACTTGGTGGTAAACTTGGTCCCTTTCTTGTCATAGTAGTGGTAAGGCAGGTCCTTGCCCGTATTGGGGTCCCAGCCGAAGGGCCAGAAGCCGTAGAGATGGATCTCATCACACATGGCGGAGGCCAGCGTGTACATGAGGATTCCAGTGCTGAGACGTTTGGGGGAGAGGTTTTTAGTCTTCCAGTACCTGTAAGGGACAGACAGGTCAGTCAGCCAAAAATAAATCCAAATGCCTCTGATCTTTTTATAGCAGAATATTATGATTAATCCCTAAAAACCTGGCCTACCATAATCCCACTACTCTTGTGATTGCAAGTTTTCCATCTGGTCTTTTTGATTTTACCTATTAGGATATGTATGTGCCTATGATTTTATCATTTTTAATAATATTATGCAGAGCCACTTATATCAAGGATTTAAAAAAAACAATGTTAACAGGTCCCCCAACAACTATCCTATGTAATTGCTTGGGTTTATTATATTTTATGTATCAAATTTAAACTACTATAATCAATGTTTTTATGATAACACTGATCAAATGACATGTGAAACATCCGTTATAGCGACAAACCCATAGATATTATCACCCAGCAGCTTGTTGTCAAAGTTTTATGGCCCTGTGAGTGGTGGAGACCAAAACCCGTGATACAAGAGAGTAAATATTAGATTAAATTCATCATGCGGACATGCAGCGAGTAACATGACTACAGGTGATGGCTGCTGCGACTGAGTCTGCACTTACTTGTTGACATCATGCATGATATTTCCTGGCCAGGCCAGTTCAACCTTCAGTTGGCCCTTGTGCTCCACAAAGAAGTCCACCAGGGTCCTGGTCACTGTGGCTGACGTATGAAGGAAGAAGGCAGGGATCCACAGGATGGCTCCCTCCAGCTTCTTCAGGTTTAGGAAGAAATTATTCCTGTCTTGAATGGTCAGCAGGTTATTGTAGTACCTCTCCAGGATGCTGGGGTTGAAGGTGGTCAGGTTGGTCTTCCTGCCCACGTCCTTGGAGTACACCTCTGTGGGGGCGAAGTTGCAGCGGAAGACGAAATCGGCCTGGTCGATTTCTTGGCCACAGTGACTGCCTGTCAGGATGCCGCTGTTGCCCACCACTGAGCATATGCTGTAATGCTTGTTGTGGATGGGAGAAGTATCAGGCAGCAGGGATTTGAAGTTGTTGCTGATGGAGAAGACATACTTGTGGCTGGAGTAGTCAAAATGCATCAGCTGGCCGACACGCACGCTGTTCTTTGTGAGGGAGAAGTTGTTGGGAATGTCGATGTAGTTGAAGATATCTTTCCTGGAAAAAGAAAAATACTCGATCTATCAGAGATGCACCCTTAATTGTCTCATTTTTATGTTTGGTGTTTTACAGTTTTAGTTCTGTAGGTAATTAACCATTTAATCCAATACCATCATATCTTTGTAGCATCATCTAACCACAAAACATGAGCAAAAATGAAAAGAACTCTTAACATCTGACCACAGCATCAACCAATAAAATTATGATGCAGCCAGACACAAGTGCCTCTAATTGCATGGCTATTACTTACCATGCAGCTGTTATAGATGGAGTTGTATTTATTAATGGATTATGTGAAAAGTCTATCCGCAGAAAAGTAATTAGCAAATGTATTGATGGCAGTTCATCATTTAAGAAAAAGACTTTGCTGCTCTTTCTGCCTTATTTCATTATTAATTAAATGTTTGTTCGGGTTGTGTCTGTCGGTGAGACAGATTAAATTATCTGAGGACGTCACCACTAATAGATATAAAACTGACAGTAATTGTCAGTTGCAGCTTTGGTTACTGTGCTGCCCAACAACCAGCAGTTAACTGCAACAGATTAATGATAAATTTTTTTTGGAGGGGGGGTTAAGGTATTCTGGAAAATCTTGGACATTGATATTAAAAGGTGACATAAGTATTAACCATCAGAATAAAAATCTAAGTGCTAGAAAACTTTAATCTTTCTGGGACTATTTTGGATACTAAAACAGTAAATGACTGTGTGCATTTTCCTAATTAAAATTAAATATGTTTTCACTGAAGGTATTAGTGATTTGAGTAAAAAACCTGAATACTTCCTCTACTGATTCGGGGACTTTTTATCCTGCAGGACTGAAAATATTTACAGGCAGAAAAATCTTGATGAATTGTACAAAATAGTTGGTTCTCTTACCTCTGCTGATAAAAAGCAGTCTTGTTGAACTTCCACTTTGACGGTTTTCCTTGGAGCTCCTCGTTCAGAGCATTAGTTAAAGGAATGAAGGAAGGGTCCAGGAAATTCATAGCAAATTGAGACCTATAAACAACAATCAGTGAAAATACAGTTATGATCTATTTCTGTGTGTAATGTGTGAATAAACTGAAGGTTTACTCTATAATTTTTTTTAAGTTTGATCTTGTCTCCGACAGGATTATTGGTATTGATTATTGGTATACACTGTTTTTTAAAGGTATATGTTGTTTTTAAAGGTAAGTCTTATCACACGTATTTCAAATAAGCTTTAACAATGATTCTCTTGTATTCTGATTCTCAATGCCTAGGGGAAATTAAATGAAATGCTTTCTAACCTTAAAAAAGGCTGCATCAATTTAATATAAAACACAGAAAGCCTGACAAAGCCCATTTTGAAACCCTTACATTAACTTGATTTGTTACCACTCTCCAATAAGCAATCCCTAATAAATTGCTTTGAGGTTGATAGCTGGTGGCTTTATTTATGGATAATAAGTCTTTTATCAATGCTTCACAGACAACGTTTTTTTTTCCCAGCCAAGGAGCTACAGTTTCATCTTTATATTATAGCACTAACATTTGTCACATGAAATGTCACATGAAACTTAGGCCTACATGTACAATCTCAGCAACATATCCACACAGGCCTGCTTCATGTGCATAAAGTAACCCACCCTGTTACATTTTACATTCAATATTTACCCTGGCTCTCTTTGCACTCCTGTTGCCTTGTTTCTAATATAAGTTTAAAAAAATGTGACTTGCATATATGGACAGATTACATTGCTGTTTACTGTGTAGATTGTTGTTTTCTATGTATATTTAGAATTAATCTATTTTCCACTTGTATTAATGTGAAATATGCTTACTTTTTAATGCTTTTCAATCTTTGTTTAGCTTTTTGTCCTTGTTTTAAGCCGTATGTCTATTTCTTTCTCTATTTCTAATTGGAGACGATGACCAGAGTGAAATTCCTCGTAGGATGCAAATACCATTGAAACTGATTCTGCTGATGATACAGATGCTCTGATACTGTACTCTCATCGCCCATGGCGACAACATCAGCACCTCGGACAGCTCAGTGTTGATTGACAGGAAGCACACTAATGTATGTCTCAGTTTGAAGGGACAGTAATGTGTTAAGCTTGTGCATCACATCCAGGTTGGATCGTGTACACTAGGCCTGCCTCCTCTGTTTATATTTACAACACTTCTCAGCATCACACCCACTACCAGCATCTCTCTGCCAGAAAAAAAAAACAAAAAACAAAAAACAGTATGCCTACTCACCGAAATCCGGCATGGAACATAATTCTCGGACCTCCCATGTAGTATTTAGAGGAGGTGAAGAGGCTGTCTTTTCTAAGGGACACATAGCTGATGAGTGACAGTATGAGCACGGCGACACACAGGATAACCAAACCCAAGGCCTTTGCGATGCGGACCATCTTGGGAGCGTTTTCATTCCTTGCGCGTAGCTGCAGCGAGGCGTTGGCCTATGTTGTCATCGCCGGTACTGCACACTGTTGTTGTCCGCCTGCAAGTTACGGACAAACTGGCGTTCATTAGCTCATATAATCGTATAAAATGGACGGCTGCTGGTGGTCGACTGCATGGCGGAGATGCCGCGGCTCGGTCCGCTTTCATTCCTCTGCCTGCCCAGCCCCCCCTGACCCACTGCTGCTGCTGCTGCTGCTGCTGCTGCTGTTGCTGCTTCACACTCCGCTGCGACTTTCCTCCAGGCTGCCGATTTAATCAAGGAGATGGAGCAGAAATGCGTGTCAACACATCCAGTCAGCTAAAAGACGACAAGCCCCTTCCACTGCGTCCAGCACCAGCAGCATCAACACCACCACCTCCACCCCCTCGCTTGCTCGCTCGCTCACGCACGCAAGCACATACATTAAGAGCCTTTTTGCAGCTCGCAGCATAAAGAAAAGCTTGTGCAATAATAAAATGAATGGGACAGAAATAGAGGGATCAGAATAGACCGTCAAAGACAAGTGCAGCCTGAGTTTTGATCTGGACAAGACTTGAGTAAATTTGAGGTGCTTGTGCTTCACTTAAGTAATTCCATTTTATGCTGCTTTATGTTTCACTTTTTTTCGACTGTGAGCACAGGTTTCCAATGGTAGTGTCAACTACATTACATTATTCAAAATACATGCAAGTGAAATTAAACAAGGCAAAAACAGGTTGTAGATAAAAAACACATTTTTTTTAATTGGAAAGATTATTCCAGTTCCTTCCAATATATTTCACATTATATCCAAATACAACATGTATTATGTAGAATTCACAAAACATACAATTTTTTTCTTCTTTTTTTACAGATTATGTACATTTTTTTCAACATTTTTTACAGTCAGCTTATCTTGGTCGACATGAACAACATCCATTCATAATCATATATCAATGTATCCATGCATATACAGTCTGGTATTTTCACACTTTAATGTCATATATGTCACATTAGACTTGTGTATAACATACATTGGCAGAATACTGTATATACTGGAATATCGAGTATAAAAACTTTTAAAAAAGACTGAGGATGTGCTAGTGTGTTAGCTGGTATTCAACAGTATGTGTACCTCATGACTGACATCCATAAAATCTCCCTTGTGCTTCGCTATTTTTTCCTGGAATGTGCCGAGTCCGGACACAAATAACACAAAGAGAACATCTTAGAGAGAGACATTCAGATGAATTACCATCAAGCTGCCGAGATATTGCAATTTTGCATTATTACGATATGTTTTTTTTTCCCTAAACAAACAAACAGTAAACTGAATAAGCACAGGCACTTGATGATTGATACCTGGCATACCCGCAGGGCACATGGTATGACAAGTAAAAGAACACAGTTAGCTCTGAAACATGATGACCATCTTAAATCAGTTACAATTCAGGGGACAAATATACATCCATTGCTACTGCATAATGACGAATCATCACTTTCCGCTCTTGAGAAAGGCAGAGGGGAAGAAGGCCCCTTCGCCATCACTTCCTGGAGAGCCCCATGGGCTGTCTTCTCCACAGCTCATGTCCTCACAGGAGTCCTCGCTATGGGAGATGAGAAGGTTGTAAATACTGTGCTTGAATGTAAAATCTGCATTACAATCTTTTATTATTATTATACACCGTTGTACTACTAAACTATAGTAATAAAATATATTATAATTTATTTATATTGTATATAAAAAAGTAAAATAGTATGCACAATATTGCTGGAATGCCCCTTTAATCTGCAGCAATGCTAATAACTGATTAAATTTTTACATCCTATGTCAAGAGAAAATATGAAATGCCCACTATTCAAGCTTCTCAGTCGTAAGAGCAAAATTTCTTTGTTTTGCTTGAACTGTTTGTTGGATAAAACCACATTTGAAGATGTCAGCTAAGGCTCTGGGCCCTGTGATGGACAGATACACTAATATCTGGCATTTTATAGACTACAAGATTGATCCAAAGAATGACCAATAGATTACTTAATAAAGAAAGTGCTTGTTATAGTGACCTAAGTTCAAAGCGATGCCAACTTAAGGTAACAATAAGGACTGGCCTTTTGCTATTCTGGAGCAATGTAAAGCTTAGATTGGTAAAACAGTCTTTTACAGAACACATATAACCATTTGGGATCCAGTTCAGCTCTATAATGGAATTTATTTTTTTCCTTCTCTTGGCAATAGAGATTTTTCTTAGTCACATACTTGAGAACTCCAACTGACTTAAAAATTAGTCTGAGGGAATTTAGGAAATACCACTGTGTCAAAACTTCACCATCACACTGCAGTTTATGTATTTAGTCAGACAAATGCGGCATGAAGGAGACGGAAAAAGTGTTTGTTTTTTTTTACCTCTCACTCTCATCCCATCTCCCCTCAGGAATAGTTGGCAGGCCAGGAACACTGAAGTGATTTGCCTGAAGACTCTGTGCTGTCCTCCTTGACACAATCCAAACAAGTTTTTTGTTGTCTGGTTTAATGCATTGGCTTGAGCAGTATTCAGTCATACACTTGGCCACGAGTTCCTTCCAGTGGAGCAGCTCGCTGTCGCTAATCTGTGACAAAGACAAAAAAAAATAGAGAGTAACAGCAACTACAATAGTAATATAAAAGATGAGTTATGGAAACTCTCAAAGTCTGACAGCAGTAGATGAAAATGTCTGAAAAACATGGGGATGTAAGAGTCTTGGTTATTAATTGAGAATATAAACCCGATATCGGACACCATGAAGAATGTAGCTTTAATGGTTATCCAATTAAACAATTGACAGAAATTTTAATGGCAGCGATTTTGATAATCAGTTATTATGTATAGCTCTCATTTTTGGACTATTGGTCAAACAAAACAATTCAAGATATTTACATGGTCCTTAATAGCTTGTGATCACCATTTTTCATTGTAAGCAGAGACTCAGCAGTGCAAATAATATTTTATATGTGGGAAAATTAATTAGTTGTTGCAGTTCAAGCAACCTATAACCATGACAACCCTGGTTTCTTCATACCTTTAGATATCTTTGGAATTGATGGACGACCTTCAACAAGGCAAAGGACTGGAGGGCTTCAAACTCTTGAGCAATGAGGGACAGTGCCAGCACTGATGGCTGTGAGGGAGAAAACAGCAGGATAGTAAGTTTCAAGATTTAAAGCGGTTGCTACTATGTTCTGAAATTGTCGCCTGAGTACAATCCTTACTTTTGCTTTAGAGAAAACAAGCCGGCATAAGCAGGCTTTTAGCTGGGCTTCCAGTCTCCCAATGCTTGGGATCTCCTCCCTTAAAATATAGAGGGAATCCTGTGATCCGCCAGTACAAACCTCATAAAGCAGAATCTACTTGACCAACTCCATGCAAACTGGGGCAATGCTTTAGCAATCAAAACAGAAGTAGGCTAAGTATGAAATGTTTACCTTCCAGCAGGCAGGGATGCAAAGGCTGAGTAGTAGAGGTGTAGAAAGGTTAAGGCTGTGACTGCTTCAGGCTCCACACCAAGCTTGTCTGAAATTATCTTCTCCATGCGACAAAGGTCTGACACAGTGAACTTGCTTTGGCTGATGCGAATGAGTTCATGGGTGGGTGAGATATTGCTCTCTTCCTCAACCATTTTGGCTGCAATGTGAAGACAACAGACTCCAATACAGGGCAAGTGTTTGGGCTGCACCTATCACAATAACACAGCAGTCACAAATGTGAGTCAACATCCCATGATTCAAAGCCAAGCAAGGTCACTGTTGATGTGCTTTTTTCTTATTGATAAAACTACAATTAAAACATGCAAAGTTGTAGATTGGGTTTCAAAAACAAAAGCATATACAGATTCATGTTGTAACTTGAAATAAAATATAAAATATCTGTGTATTCCTACCTTCATAATGGTAAGGAAACGGTCAAGCAAATTGACAGCCTGAACAAAAGTCTGGGTGCTGTAGGTAAAGAAACTGGTGAGGCCCCACAGCTCTTCCACTCTGGTGTCTCTGCATTTTGCAGACACTCCACTGTGATTCTGAAAATGCACCATTGTATTCAGTATGAGACAGACCTCACCAAAAATAGCATTTTATTTTAAACTGACCCATATGTCTGCACAGACAGCCAAAAACGGAAAAATTAGGTCAGTGGGTTACCTCCGTGGAGGCTGACTCCATCAGCTTCAGGCCAGTCTCTCTGGGAAGAAAGTTGTACTCCCTCGCACAACATGACTTCAGCTCTTTCAAGAGCAAGCTGTCAATGGCTTGAATATCCCTCATCCTAGAAAGACATATTTTAATGGTTTTGCGTTGCAATCCAAGATAATACGACTGTACAACGTATGGAGACAGAATTACTTGTGCTACAGACAGAGCAACTAACGTTTTGTCAGAAGCCTCCTTGACCACACCTACTGAGTGTCAGGTGTCACTGGAAAAATCCCTCCACCGCCCCAAACCCTGCAAATTCCTGCTGTTATCTTCATCATCTAATACTGTTGCTACAACACTTCAAACTGCAGCAATAACAAAATACCCTGTAGGGCTTTTACTTAAATAAATGCTGATATTAGTTGAGGCTAGCATTAAATGTAACTAAATCTCTAACGTTTACATTATTCAAAGTACTACTAATACTAACACACACTAACTGGGTTCCATAATCAGTAACTAACGTTATTGTATCCTTTTTGAAGAGGCTGAATTTATAGACTCAGACGGTACATTTTATTCGGCTCTTCAAAAATAAAATTCTTGCCAAACAACATTTATAAACACATAACGTAGAAAAGCTGAAGCCGTCATTAACACATAGCGTTACGTTGAAATGTCAATGTTAGCTAACTCCGCTAATTTGACAAACGGTCGTTTTACCTTGCCCAGACGCCACCGCCGTGCAGGGTTGTTATAAGGCAGCGTAATCCCGCTTTTCACTTCTTCATATTTTCATTTTGATTTTTGATTATGGGCGGCAAATGTTAAAAACAAGCTCTTTGACCCCTTTCGAGCCGAGAGGGTCCGCCCTGAATAACAAACAACCGCTGATCTCTCCCTAAACTACAATGACCATCATGCACCACTGGAAACGCTTTTACGTTGCAACAAACTGTAGGAAAAGGCGGATGTTAACGGATCATTTCAAAGAATCGGCGCTAACGTAACTTTTGCTGTCATTTTAGTGTAAGCTTTACTGAGCCAGATTTTTAATAAACCAGTTCAGTCAACCACTGCTGATTAGATTATCCTAACTTTTAGCGCCAAAACCCACAAAATTATCATCGATAATAACATAACGCTAGCTGGGAATTAGCCTACGATGCTGTTTCCATGGTGATAAATCTTGCTATGCCAACTTGCTAGCTAGCTGCTGATGTTAGTTTTGATGAGGTATTTGGAGGCAAAACAACAACTTAACGCAACTAACTTAATGTGAGCAGAAATGTTATCGGGTTCCAATGACAATGGCGCTCAAATTATACAATCTGAGTCACCACCAAACCGTACACAGTTTACACAAGTGGCGACTAGGGAAAAAGGTAAGTTGTTGTTAACCAAGGTTACGAAAATCTCTATTTGCTAATTTTAGAATTAAGTTTTGTTGATTTAGAGTCATTTGATTTTTCACTTTTTGAAGGCCTTTGTTAACTGTCTTTACAGAGGCCCACGACGCGTCTCATCGGCTGAGATTTAACAGCCTCACACTGGATGAACTAAGGTAACATGCTAAAACTGTAGCTTAGTTCTCTTTCAACTGCTGGCTTGACCGCAGTCTCTTACACACAGATACTGTCAAAGTGCCAGCTGATTTTTTACAACCGGTTCATTTGCGTCTTTGATACTTTAGCTCACTTCTCAACTTATTACCAAGGTAACCTTAGGATTTTGATTTGAAAAAATAATCGCTCTACAAAACAATAATCCCAGACATGACAATGTTACAATGACAACCTTTTTTCAACATGGTCCCAAGTTAATAAAAGGAGAGACTTAAATATGTAACATAAGGTTAGAGTAGAATTAAAATAAAGCTATAATGGATCGATTCAGGTAACTACAATACACCTTCTATACAAAACCTCTACACAAAGTGATGGCCAGAGATGATGATGAATACTCACTGATTGAGAATTGTGTTGTAAAGAATTTGATAGAACGCGAGAAATTTAATCGACCGATCAGTATAATCGGATATTCAGTTGCATTCAGCTTATTTAAAATGTCTAGGCCTTAATAGCTGTATACCTTTCATGGGCTATACAATACTGTCAGAGACTATGCAGCATTTTCCTTTGAAAATGTAGGTTTGATTGAGGAAATAAAATGCATTTGGTATTGTTTGGTAAGCAAATCCTTTGTGTTTTTATTGCAACTTAGAAATTAAATGAAGAAATTTAAGATTAAGGAAAGTGAAAGCTTAAAATTGGAAACACTGGTATGGCTCATGCAAAATTTCCTGAATTTTACTATCCTCTGCTAATATTTTAAGACTACACTTGATCTGTGATATATTTTGTCCGCTTCATATTTAGAGGAAGTCTCTTCTAGACTGCAATGGCATCACAATAAATTATCCTCTCTATCCTTCATTATTTCTGTTTTTTTACAGTGAGGAGCTTGACAGGCGCACCAAAGAAACCCAAAGGCTTCAGGATAAGTTGGAAAATGCGACCAAACTCACCATGGAGAAGTTTGGCTGCACATATGGCATCCACAGCCCACCTGGACAAAGCTTCCACAACAGCAGATTTGGTGTTTGTAAGTACAAACAGCATGACCCAATGATTTGTTTTTGTAGCAACACAGTAGCCAGACGCATGAAACAAATAATAAGTTGAGTAAGGGTTCATTTGTTTCAATTTTCATAAAACTTGAACTAAAAGTCCAATACAAAAATCTTTGTTATTTGACTTTGGCATGTGTGGGGAAAACATTTTGGAGAGCAAAATATTTTGAAAAAAGAAAAGAATTTTATACAGAGATGACAAACAGATGACAGATGTGTATTTTATTCTTCCTTTGGTCTTTTGACAGATGACTCACCTGGGGATTCCACCGTTCTTTCAGCCCACCAGCAGGCAGTGACTCAGCCCCTGGTCTGTAATCTGGATAGTTCAAACCAAGGGGTGGCCCAAAAAATGATCAACTCTTCAGGAGAGGAGGTTTTTGAAAAAGCAATAGATGATTGTCTTCAACATCTGTCTGACTTGCAGCTCAACAAGGTCCATAGTTTTATTTTAACCATCAGTCTTATTAGCTTGATGCTTTATGAATAAGTGAATTGGTGAGGCTTTTATTTTTTGTCTTGTGAAACATAGACCGATGATCAGCCTGAACAAGAGACATTCAGTTTTGACAAAGCCATCGTGAACCTGCAGACTGAGTTGCAAAAAGTCCAGACGGAGAAGGAAGTTCTGTCTGACCTCAGGTGAACACACTGATAAAGTTTGATTTGTATAAAGAAAGTGTTTAAATTCAATTTGACCCACAGATCTTTTTATTTGTAGATTGAAGGATTCGAGGAAACATGCTGATCAGATGGAAAAGATGCTGTGCATGTTGGAGGAGCTCCAAGAGATCAAAAGGGCGGGAGACCAAAAGCTGCAAGAGTCGGAGGATGAGGCGTTGGCGCTTAACAGGAGAGTAGAAACACTGGAAAAAAACATAAAGGAGATGTACTCTTCACTGTTATCTCAAGAGAAGCAGTGTGGAGGAGAAGCAATCACCAGCACAAATGTTGCCACAAGTTCAAGACAGCCATTTCTGGCTACTAAGCTAAGGGAGGGATTTGACAATAAAACAGACAAGATACAGGAGAAACTTTTCTTGGTAAGTACTAGAAGTCAGTTAAACTTTTAGATTTAGACTTTTTTTTTCATTATTTCTGATTTCTTTCATCTGTTTTGTAGCAGTCAAGAGAACATTTGGGGACCGAAAAATGCAGTGGAGTGAAAAATGAAAGGTAATATAGTCTAGAGCTGTAACAACCAGTTAACATGTGGAAAATCTTTTTAAAAACTATTTGAGAACAAAATAATACTTTCAGTCACTTTTTAAGCAAAAATGCCAAATGTTATCTGGTTTCCACTTCTTAAATATAAGGATTTATTGCTTTTCTTTGTCATGCATGAGAAAAATACAAAGATTTTTAGGATATGGACTATTGGTATGTTAAAGCAAAAAATCTGCATTAGTAAGTTAATTGAGAAATATATCTTAATGAAACGTACTAAATGCCTAAACCATAAAAAATGTAGTTATCTACCATAGCGGTGATAGTAAGCATTCTTCATTTTGCTTTGTCCTAGAATGGGAGATCTAATTTCAAGTCTTGGCCAGGAGATGGTGCTGTTGACCAACAAGCTGAGCTCAAGTAAACACAATAGCATCACCTTAACCGCCAAGCTGGAGTTACTGAAGTAAGTGTTGTAAATCATCATGTGCCTGTTTTGTACTTGAGCTTAAATGAACAGGAAATGCTGACTTTATGAAATAATTTATACCTTCCTAAAATTTGTAAAATTTCTATTTCCAGGAAACTTGCAGAAAGACAGACGTCAGTACACCAATGTCAGGTCAGTGAACTTGCATCAATTCTCTTCAGCCATAAAGAAAAGGTAAGGACCAATTTGCAATTACATTATGAGTGATACTGTAAGCCATGACGCATTAAGACTGCTAAAGCTAAATACATATCCACTTCACTACTGTATAGATCAGGAAAACTATTACGTAACCAACCACAAAAGCCATCACATGAGCTTTACCAGGAATGTGCTGGTCTTGAATTCCAGCCCTGATTATAACTGTAACTCCTGGAGAAATAACCCTAATGAGCCTCCATCT
This sequence comes from Acanthurus lineatus, assembly GCA_029814665.1. Lineage (NCBI taxonomy): Eukaryota > Metazoa > Chordata > Actinopteri > Acanthuriformes > Acanthuridae > Acanthurus > Acanthurus lineatus. The sequence goes on from JAPZDV010000022.1 coordinate 11,569,227, forward strand.
TTTTAGGAATACACAGATGCATCCTACTGTATGTGTAAATGAATCAGAATGAAAACAAAAATATTATTTATGTGATTTGTCACATTGTAGGTTAGCTGTCTGGAGCAACAGCTCTTTCAGACTAAGTCCCTGCTGGTGGACGCCCAAAGAGAGAGGGAACGATATTCACAACAAGCAGAGGAGCTTCAGTCCCATTTTGGCCAGTTGAAGGTGCTGCATCCAACACTGAATTTCAAACCAGCATTTTGTCTCTTGCTCTTGTCCTTATGGAGGTGTATTGTTACAATAAAGAATACTGTTTGTATCGAAAACTGAGGTGTCAGGTTAACTTTATGTAATATGAATGAGACTTGATGTTGGAGAGATATAAAAAGCTGGATGTGTTTAATATGCTGGTAAAATGGCTTAAAACACCGATGAGGAGGGTCAGAGAGGATTTCCAAGAATTTTCTGACTTGAAAGGCAAGTAAATGATTAATGCTTTACCTTTTAACATTTAAAATTTTACCCATTTGGTCCTAAGGCATTTGAGATCATATTGCTTCACACTTTCAAAGATTATTATTTTTTGTCCTTTCAAATACACTCATCCTCCTGTGCCTCTTGCTTTATCCTTCAGAGGTGCAGTGAGCAGCAGCAGTGTGAACTCCAGGAGGGGGTAAAGGTCCTGAGAGGACAGCTGGAGGCAGCCATGGACCAACTTCACAGAGGCAGGGAGGAGAAAACCTGCTTACAGGCCCAGCTGGAGCAGAAGACCAAAGGGTGGAAGATTTCCAAGGAACTCCTGGAAGAGAAAAACAAGGAGGTCCAGCTCAGGCAGCAAGAAGCCCAGCAGGTAATAAACCAAAAAGTGTGTGTGCGCGTGCATGCGTGTAGAAATTCTTCTCTTATGTTACACAACAAAAGGTTTTTTTTAAGTTAACATTTACATTATATAAAAATCATCAGCCCATTACCTGCCCATTTTGCTAATGAACACTGATTCTTCAGCATCTTACCAGGTTGGAGGAGGCTCAGGGCCAGTGTCAGACCCTGCATGCAGACAGAGAGACACTGAGGCTGAACCTGGATGACCGAGAGAAGATGATAGATGTTCTTAGGGTGCAAATGGAGAGCAGCATCCAGATGACAGTCCAGCACAGCTGCACTATTGAAAATCTTAGCAAGGAAAACAGTCTTCTCAGCAACCAGCTAAACCAGCACAAGCTGGAAATTCAGCAGCTCAGGGTCAGGAGCATGGCAGAAAACTTCACTGACTCGAATAGAAAAATAAACTTTCAGATGCCGCCAATATCATTGATAACATCCCACTCTCTATCTTTTTGTCTTTCTCATGTGCAATATGCTGATTAGGCAAAGTTAGATCAGCGTAAGTCAGACCTTGTTGCTGCAGAGCAAGAGATGCGGCAGCTAAAGGCTTCTGTGGCTGAACAATGTCAGTGCGTCCAGGAGGAAACTCTGGAGAAACAGCAGCTCAGCACCCAGCTGGAGCTCCAGCGTATGCAGTTACTCAACATCACCAGTGAGTTAAACTTTACTGAATATAAATCACTACACAGGAGAGAAGCAAAACAAACTGTAAACTGAAAACAAACTGCATCTTTTATAATAACTGACTGGAAAAATAATTTTATTTCATTCCTGGTTGTTTACATGATGAGCATAAAGAACATTAAAAAATGCAAAGTCAGCAGCATCTTATAAATACAACCTCATAAAAATTTCAACAGCCTACAAATGTGTCCCAGAAATGGATAAATATATGTAGGCGAAGCCCTGCAGAATAATATGTATGAATATTAAAAAAAACATAATGTAACAGTTAATCATCATTAAATTTAAATAACAGCACCTTATGTCTCATTCAATCAATGAAAATTTCAAATAAGTTAAAATACATCATCTGTGGTCCATAGTAACTATAAAACTTCTGTCTTTTTGTTTTTTACTCCCCTTTAATTCATTCAGAAAATCTAATTGTTGTCCAAAAACTATTAAATTTGATGTCTGTCCTCAATTCTAATCAAACCTGATAACTGAAAATTTTTAAAACTACATTTGTTTCAGTAAATGGTACAAAGGACTGTAGAGCAAAAAGCTGATGCGTTTTCCTCCTTTTTTATGATCACACTGTTCTTTTGGAGTCCTCCTAGATAATAAAAGATTTGTGTTTATTAATTACCACATAATATCGTATTCCAAGAGGACTTGTAATATTTTACTGTATAAAGTTAAGCATCCACCACAACCTGTAGGACTTTTGTTATCTCTGAACAGTGGAGTAGTGTAAACAGGCTCTTTCATTCATTACACATTACTCTTTGTTTCTGGAAAAAGCTCAGTTCTCACAGTATCTTTGCCAAATCAAATGCTCTTCTTCTCCTGCCGTGTTAAAAAACAAAGAACCACGTTTGGTATGTTTTCCCTGTCAACCAAGCCCTTCAATTGTTGTGTGTGTTTGCTCATGTGGTAAAATGTGTTTCTCTCTGAGGACGTAATGCATTTATTTGTCCGGGCACAATTTCAGAGGAGCACAAGCAGCTGCAACAGCTCCACAGCTGTAAGAGCACAGAGCATGAGGGTGTGGTGCTAAAGCTTCAGAGTCAGCTAAGAAACGCCCAAGACGAGCTTGACCAGGTCAGGGGCACCCTGTGGAACCTGGAAGAAGCTGATGGACACGGTTAGATGATTTAAACTGACACCTAATTATAAGACAATATAATAATTTCATGTACAAAGAAACATTTGAGAAAAATTCTTAGATTACATCCCATTTGTGATCAAGTAAACAGATAACAGTGATTTACAGGAATCTTAATGAAATCTAAGAATGCTGATTACTCTTGCACACAACATAATCCCTAAAGTTTAATGAGACTAAAAATATTAGATTTCCTCCTTTTCTGCATTCCAGTCAGAGAGATCTAATCTTACTTGTGTAATCAAAGATATATGTCCATGATGTGTGTAAAGCTGCTCCCTGCCCTCTGTCTGTCTCTATGTTGCTTCATCATGTGGGTGTGTCTCCTCCTCAGGCCTCCAGGCAGCAATGCACATGCAGGAGAAGATCACTGCCAGGAGAGAGCAGATCGACTCCCTGCAGGGCAAAATCAAACATTTAGAGGAGACTATTGAGAAGCTGCACCAGGTGAAAAGCTTAGTGTGCCAGTATTTACAAAGATGGATCAAGTTAGATTTAGATCCCTTTATATAATGCAGTTTATCTTGCGTAAATTACTCTCTATGTTAGCTAGTATTTTAGATTTCTTAATTATTTTTTTATCTTTTTGAAAAACAAATGTAATGTCATTCTACCTGTTTTTTATTCTGACATTGGCTGCAACTGTTTGCTAAAAAAAGGCAATGTTAATGTGGTTGATGTCACAAATGTTTTTTGTTTTGTTTTGTTTGTTTTTTTTCCTGAATGCCTCAGCTGTTGATAAATCGGATGTGTACATCATGGGGTTCTTAACATCTTGAGTTAATTTTAATGACTTTTAAAAAATCCTCCAAATATATATGTGACTTTAACTCGTAAAAATGACAGTGAGCATTAACCACTCAACACCACAGTGAGTTCACTGAAGCCTTTTAGGGTAAGTTCAGATTAAAGCTGGGCAGCTGTACCTGTTATAAATCAATCATTTTTTGCTGTCTCTCAGGAAATGCGCTATCAGAGTCTGGAACACAAGCGTCAGCTTCAGGAACTTACTGTCGTCAGGGAGGAGAAGAGACAGCTTGGCAATGAACTGGAGGCCCTTCGCTCCAAAGATAAACAGTTAAGGGAGCGGATTGGACAGCTGGAGGCAATCCTTCACAAGGTGGTTCTGCATTTCATTCCCCACCTCCCATTCCCTTCATTTACTGTCATCTCTTTACTATCTGTTGTCTTATAAGGCACACAAATGCCTTAGAATGGGAAAGGGATGTACTAACAAAAAAGTTTTCAGTTAGAAAAGGTCCTAAAGACTGGCCGATTCTCAATCAGTAATTGTTTTTAGTTTTCCCTGAGTCAACATAAAAATTTGAATTTATGTTTGGATTTTTTAAAAAGCCTTATCAGTCCTGTTCTGTGTCATTTGCTCTGTGTCCTCTCAAAGATGTCAGAGAGCTTTGCAGACTGTCAAGATTTTATCCAGCTGCAGGAGCAGGAGTTTTATCGTCTGAAACTCCAACATGCCTTGGACTTGAAGGTAGAGCTACTTACATACAGAGAGTCTTCTTGTAAGACGCAATAAGGCTTATCCACCACTGTACACATATATCCATGTGTCTGTAAATATGCCAATATTAAACTGAGATACCTAGTACTAAGCTTTCCAGCTGTTTTCTCCTCATCACGCATGTTTGATAGTAATGTCCTAATCCAGACATAATCACTCTTTATTAAATCTTGAGTTTTAACCTGTTTTATGTTCTCTGGAGGAACTCCAAGGTCAGAGTTTGCACACTGCTCTGAATCCACCTTCACCTGACCTGGTCCCTGTGTTCTCATCTGCACTCAATGCTCCACCCTACTCCCAGCATGCTTCCAACACCCAGATAACGGTACAGTCAGGAACTCCTTATATCTCGCCTGTCTTCTACAGCTCTAGCCCATCATGTGCATATGTGAATCATTGTTTATTTGGCTTAACTGATACAAGTTCAGCACATCTGCTCTGCTTTTGAGTCAAAAACATACACATCATTACATTCCTATGGCAGAGAGAAATGTTACAGTTAAAAACTTCAACACAACAGTGAAATACTATTTGGTATTGTTTGTTTCTGCAAGCTAATCAGCTACTGATAATATTGACATCACTACAGCAGTGCATTGAACTTTTCTTTGTTTCCTCCCTCCTCCTCTGGCTGCTGAAGCCAAAGAGGCAGCAAGAGAGCCCTGCTCAGGAGCTCAGGTCTCTCGTCAAAGAGCTAAGAGAGGTGCTTTCGGAGAACCACAGACCACACACAGATAACAACGGCGCTGGCAGCGGCTTCCACAGAAGGAGGTCTGCTCCAGAGGAAGTGCACAGAACCACATCGTACGTCTGGCTCCATTCCCACACACTGAAAGGATTAACTTTGCTCTTAGGCTAGTTTAGGTCACATCAGAAAATCATGTGATGCAGGAAGTCACTGGAGTGGATGATGAGTTGGTAATCCATACATGAGGGGTTTTACTGCATTGTTTTACAGCTTATCCTGCAATATACCTTTTTCGAAAAGAATAGACCAGCGGCTGACCTTGTGTAATTTAACATAATATAATGTATAATGTCTCACTTTGTATTTTAATTTTTCCCTACCACCTACAGCAGTACTGACAAGGCTGAAGAAGTAAAAACTGGCCTCAGATTTAGAAGAAAAACCTGTGGGAGGTAGGGAGTGCACCCAAACCCAATCAAACTCAGTGTTTTGTCAAATGCTTTGTGACTGACTTGCCTTAAGGTTATGGGATGGTCTAACCATCTACCCACGTGATCTGTCATCCCTCATGCAAAATGCAAGGCACAGCATAGTGCTACAGGCTGTGTAATATGATGTAATGCATGTCTGTTTGTGCATACACTTTGTCCAGTGAGACGTATTTTCCGAAGACAGCTGAGCTGAAAGGGAAAATGATTAACAAATCCGTCAGTGAGAGTAAGTTTTCAGAACTACTTTTTCCATTTTCAATAATTTTTTTTATTAATTAAAAGAAATGACTTTTTCCTTAAAACACATTAGTTAAGTTTGGGTGGTTTAGTTAGTCATCCTCCATATGACATGAGATTAGAGCTCCCACCATTTGATGATCAACAGAAAAACAGTCTTTTTTTTATTAGATATGGATTGTTAGACAGACAGTACAAACAGTTTGAAGACATCACTCACAGTGAAATGATCAGCTGATGAATCAGTGATGAAAATAATCATTAGTTGCAGTTTAAATACAATAGTGTTGTTTTTCTCTAACTTATTCATGATGACTTTACTAGGCCTGGCAATACTGAGTCCAGCGACTGCACAGCTACTGTCACCAGGCCGCAGGTCACCCGTCCACTCTCTCCTGACATCTGATCCAAACGGACAGTGACTGACACGACAGACCTGAGGCTGACTCCTCTTGTTGATTTCTACTGCATTAATATTGTACATTATATATATATAAACAGTTTATTATGCTGCTGTGAATACTCTAACAGACTGTAATTTATTAAACTACTGTTTAATAGTCTGAGGAAACAGGTTCCATGTGGAGTGATTTAGAGGATTTAATTAGTAAACGAGAGCTACCTGCTGACAAAAAAAACTGAGCAGTTTTGTTTTGTTTTTTGGAAGATGCTGTATCAGCTGTATTTTATTGTATCATGTTGTATTAACTGAAAGGGAAAACATACTTACAAATTCATAGTTTTCATGTACTTGAATGTAAAAATGTTATGGATTGATCACAATCTGTTATCCCCTTGGTCAGAGTTAATTTAACCAAAAAAAATGTATTTTTGTACTTAATTTAAAAAAAAAACATTTTAAACAAATGTGTTTGAGTTGTTATTTAATACCATAAGACATGCCAAATAAATTTTTTTTTGCATAGTGTTGATGATTCAATTTTTTAAATGTTTCAAAACTGCCAGCATATGAAGTGTAACAAGGCTTAAGCAAGACACAAATTGAGAAAAATAATTAACAATTCTGCATCATCTGTATTGGCTGTTGAAGTTAATTTTAGGCACCAATTAAACATCAACCTCTGCTTCCACACAGTGTATAATTGTGCATGATTTCTTTTACTGAAGTCAATGCTGAAACAGACCCAACCATCTCCTGAGTTTAATTTTACTCTACAAAAGGGATTATTCAGACACTGAATTGGGGAAAAAAGGCCTATTTTAGACATCCCTTCCTTTTCCACTTTTTTTACAGTGTGGTTTTGAACAGCATTTCTTGTGTACAAATGACTGACCTAATGACTGGTCTTTCAAAACCACTCCTCTAAATGTATAGTCTTGCCTTTTACCCTTGACCGTCATGGTCCATTGTGTATCACATAAATCCTGACAGCTTGGGTTACATGCATCTATTTTGGCTCCTCGTTCTGTCAACAAACCAACTGTTGGGAAAGAGACAAGAACTGTTTTGAGATTTGTGGCAGACAGCAGTCCCAATCCTATCAATTGTTTTGTATATCAAAGGCCCGCTTCTTGTTCTTGGACTATACTACTCAGCTGCCTTGTAAAATGATATATCATTGTTGTTTGTGGTTTAAAATTTGGTAAACTTTACTTGGCTCCTGAAACATAGATGTCCTGTCTGTTTATGTCTGTGACAAGATTTAATTCTAGACATGTGGAAACTTTGACGTTCACATGAGCAGCTGTTCTCCACTTTTATGGGTGACATCAAATGATGAAGAGTCTTCGATTCCACTCTCAGAATTTGGGTAGCGTGGCAAATTCAGTAACATTTATCTCTTCATCCTGCAACAGTCAAACATACATTCTTTATATCACCACTTTTAAATTACATTTGCTTTTGTGTAAAGTCCAGCAACCAGCAAAATTTATGTTATCATTTTATTTTTTTAATGCCTCAAACTTGCTTTCTTCATCTTACCGGTGAGGCAAACCATTTGCTGAACAGTTTGGCAGCTATTTTCATGTCATCATTGCAGCTCAGTTGATGCACTTTGACCTTCTGGTCTTTTTTCATATCATTTGCATTAATTTGTAATGTAAAAGGGTTTCCGCGAGTTGGAGCTTGAACCTTGAGGCTGCTGTAGAGATATTGAAAAGTAACATGTGACATTATAGACACAATCATTTATATATTATTTTACCTTCCACAGTTTCCACAATTTATAGTTAAATAATTTATGACAGTAATGTAAATAATTTTATCACCACCAACCAAATTACCAGTATACTTGCTTTTTATTAAATACTGTTTTCTCCACTTCCTCCTTTCTTGGCTCTTCACAGTTTCCCTCATCTTCAGCATGGTCCTCTGTAGGTGTAGGAAGTGTGGAGGCGCCGTTTACGCACATGTCTGGGTCCAAAACAGATACCACCTTATCAAATAACTGGAGAGAAATTAAGACACCATGTACTATAAATATGTGGTAACAAATCATCGACATTTTGTGCTTATTCAGGCCTAATTCATTTTGGCCTGTTTGTTCTGGCACACAACAGCTTTGTTGTCTTGACTGCTGTTATCTCCACTTACCTCTGGGGTCATGTCCTCCTTATAGTACGGGTACATAGCTAGAGGATGTTGTTTGAGTTCCTCCTCCACAGCGGCCACATATTCTCTGCGTATCTGCTTTTGGATCATCTGCTTTGAAAAGCAAGCATGCCTTTTAGAGATGCCTTTTCTAGGCTTTTGACTGGAGCTGTGATCTGGAGTATCATGGAAAATAAGCCCTGAGATGCCTCTCTGGACCCCAGATGAGACTGATGAGCAATCACTGAAGTCATCAAGGCTCACGTTTGTGAAATGACAGTAACTGCCGACCGAAGAAATCTTGTTTGCTGAGACTTTAAGATATTTAGTCTGCAACCTCTCCTTGTACCTGAAAAATTACAAAAAGAACTTGAGAAATATATAAAGCATTTTCATTTTTTTGAACTATGAAACAATAAGGATAAAAAAGGAGGGAGTCAAGGCTAATTATAGCAAGCATAGTTTAAACTGCAGTTTAACTAGATTTTCAATTATACAGTATATCCTGAAATAAAGCATCACTTCAGGGATGCCAGACACAAAATAGCACACAGTGTACGAGGTCACTACATTGCTGCAACAGTGCAGCATAGTTATAGTCTCTATAGAAATAACGTGTTTCAGTCTGTCACACACTATCATTATTTAGTCAGTCCTCTTTTCCAGTTGAAGGCCCATAGATTTCAAATAGCCTGCCATCATAAATTAAAAACAAAGTCTGATTTTAAAGCTTTAAATACATACAGTGAAACTACACAGGCAAATCTGCAAACACTGGGTTACATGTTGAGTTACACAAAGTCAAACACCACAGAAGATTTTTCGAAATGTTAGAGAGAACTAGCCTTTACCTCTGTTTGACTTTTAGCATAAGCAGACATTGACGACACTGAGGCATTTTTGATATTTGAGCATGAAGCCTGGTCTGTTTAAACCACATGCTCTCTGAGTTGTCTTTTTATATCCTCTTTTATGTTTTGCCAGTTGGATGCTCAGCCTGTACTCAGTGAAGATGAGGCAATGTGTCATATCTCTGATTTAAAGGAGATGATAAGACAATGTGTGCTCTTGATCAAGGGCCTGGTGATTATTCAGGCTGCTTTGATGTGTTTTATCCTCATGTAGGTTGATAGTTGGGTTTATATATTGATTGATAGTTTATTGTCATTACAACAGTGTCATTACAACAGCATTGCAACGAGATTACATTCAGTTACATC
>JAPZDV010000022.1:11581396-11628173 GCA_029814665.1 Acanthurus lineatus
TAGATAGATAGATAGATAGATAGATAGATAGATAGATAGATAGATAGATAGATAGATAGATAGATAGATAGATGACATTATGAGCAGCCTTTTAAGAGCTTTTGTAGTATGCTGTTGCCAGAAACAATAGACTGCAGTAAGATCTATGTTAGAGCTTGTGAACTCTGAATGAATTTATTTATCACTGCAGTTGGTTTAAAACCTCTTCCTCCTTCCTATAGATTCCTCGTGCTGTCACAGGACTTTCCTGCAGCTCATGATGCAGCAGAAGCAGTATGTCATCTCTATGAATGGATAAAGAAGTCATCAACGTGTAATAAATCTCACTATTGCGCCATTTCTCTGAGGAATTTACAACTTTGAGCTGATGATGGGACTTCCAACATGCGACTCCGAGGATCTCTCAAGAGTGTTTTAACAGCTTTGTCCCACATACCTAAGTCAGACCGGGTGACATACAGTGACTTGGAAAGGCCAAGTCAAGTCAGGAGTTTTCACAGTCTCCTTCTTCTTCTTCATGGACTGCTGATGACCTGAATTGGCTATTTCTGTTTGAAATCTTCAGCATGCATCAAAAGTAGCGCCCATATTGAGATATCATTTGTTTGTTGACATTTGAAACTTTTAGTATGTGTGTATCCATCAGGAAAATGCCAGCTAGGGACAGCTTTTGCCATTTAAGCACTTATAACAAGCTTTGAAACTAAACTGTCTAACTGCAGTTGTCAAGGCAAAAAGTATAACTCTAAATAATAATGGTTTTCATCTTGCATTAAAAGCACTCTTGGCTTTCATCTCAGGAATTTAAAAATTTCTGCTATGCTTGGGTCAACAGAAGAGATTTGTTCCTGTCCAGATAAACTCAAACATGGTGGGCAAGCTATGAAAACATCTGCCTCTAAGATCCTAAGAAGTTCTCGTTGTTAGATGCAATTTGACATTTAAAAGCAGTTGTGTTTGGTGTATGTGCTTACAAAGACCATCATACCAGTGTGATATATTTAGTTTTTGATTTTATTTTCTCATCTATCTACTTGACTGCGGTGAGGAAACTCCTGAAACGTGTGTGTATGCTCCCCACCTTTTTTTCCTCTGCAAAAGGATTTCCGTCTCATGCATCCTGACTTATAGACACTGAAATACAACACCTGTGTAATTGGCCATTGTCTTCAAAACGCTCTCTAAATGGTTGCAGAAAGATGGCCTGACTTGAGAAAGCTCTGCCCCTTTGGCAGAAAAAAATATGAGAGTAAATATTTGGATGTGGACAACTTCAAGGCATTGTGTTTGCTGATATGTGGTCAGTGAAGAAGCAGTAATTTGATACAGTTTCAAATTATAGCATACTTTTATCCATAAACAAATCCTAAATGATGCCAAATGTTATAGTTTAGATTCAGCACTATATTTACAATTATCTCATTCAGAAAAATTAACAGAAGATTACACTTTTGATTATTTGTTAATGTTGTGCATTCTTTTATGTGCTTATTTACTTACACATGCACCTTAAAGTACAAAATTAAATAAAAAACAAAGCCTCAAGACAGCATTTATTTTCCTCCAGAGACTTTCTACTTCAAATCAACAAGATAAGTACAATAGAGGGAAACTGGTTTAATACACAGGAAATGTTTTTGTTTATGGTCAAATCAGAGGGCTTGGCAGCATGCTGGCTTTTAAGTGAAAAGAAGCTTATTGCCATTTTTAAAAGTCCTTCACAGCCTTTAGGACGTTGAGAAACTTTAGAAAACAATACAAGGGAGAGGAAGCGAGGAAAATAACTCCCTAACTCCCTAACTCGCTACCTGGACAAGGCATAAACAGCCAAGGCTTTGACCCCACTTGGCCGGGCTATTAATGCACAGCATGTTTCATTTTTGTAGAAATTAATTGTTACTCTTGTCCTTTTAGATTTTGTTTTGTTTTGTTTTGGGTGCTCCTCTGAACTTTGGTTTGGTAAGCAGACTCTTTTTTTTGTTAGCAGTCTGGTCTAATGTAACTATTGAAATATGTTAAAATATCTACATTTAAATAAACACATACACACACAGGCACACAGAAAAGATAACACAGTACAATTACAGTTGACAGTACTTTTCATTATTGCTTTATGATCGATTACAATTATGTAAAACAAAGATCTGTAAATTCTACGTTTCTGAAGCTAAAACCAGTTTGCCACTTTTGTTTGAAACAAAACTTAAATATCCCTAAATTTTAGTTTGATACATAACTTTAACAGTGAATCAAAGTCATACAAATTGTTACCACAAGTGACTAATAAGTGAGTAATTGTCTAATGATTTCACCTCAGTATGTTAGCTGCTAAAGTTCAGCCAGATCATATCATACTTATTTTTGATACTGCCATGTGTCTACCATTGCTCATTAAGAAATAATGTAGTTTAAAGCTTTTTACCATCCCTTATTCATTATTTATTGTCATTGTTACAGTAACTTAGCCTCACAACACCATGGTACATCTTGCAGCCTCAGTTTTCTCTTCACATTTGAATGAATAAAGCTAAATTGTGAGCTGGCTTGGTCAGAATGTGCACAATGCATATATTGTTGCATAACTCTCCTCACAAGCCTGGGGACAGCAGGGCTCAGCAGGGTCACTGTGAAAAATTTAAATCATGAAGAACAGTTCACGTGTTTTCATAATATGTTTCCATTGAGAATAACAGTGTTATACATCTGCAATTGTAATGTGGTGTGACAGTAGTTCTTCCTCGAATTCTTAAATTACCACTGTGGGAACAATGACTCGCTGTCTCCTGTTTCAAAACACATTAGTTGAATGGTGGGAAATGAACCACACCTAGGAGGACAAAGGAGTTCTATGGTCAGTTCATCACTTAACTGTTGCTAAGTAAATAAACTCAAAAGTCATACCATGGGAGAACGTAAACACTACATACAATGATAAAAAAAATATGTTAATTGTTTCTCAGTGCAGAGTCCTGAAGAAAACATACAAATACTGTGAAGTAGAAAAGTTTATGACAGGTACTGAACTCTATATCCATCTCTTTATTCCTGCAGAATAATGACTGAAATTGTACAAAGCACATATTCAGTTAATACTGATGCATTTGTGCATACTGTGAAGGTCATTTTACTATTGCAGTTGATTGAAGTGCACCAATTTTCATAACTTTTTATACACATTTTAAATTTTGGAGTGGCTCCCAACCTGGAGTCAGGCAAACTTGACAAATCTGTGCAGTCATGAGATTATTAATGAGGGAATAAAGTTCAGCTGCACAAAAACAAGAGACAGAGAAGGTAATTTTTTTGGCTTAATTATTGCTTTTAAGGTCAAGTTTCCATCCAAATTTAGGTCAAATTTCCAGAAATTCAGCAAAAGATAAGATGCATAATTACAGCTAACGTATGTCAACTAAGAGAAACAGAAGCTTCAGTGGAAAATTTAAGCAAAATCCTTTATGAATGTCCTAATATATTCACAATATATTTGCTGAGACTGCTTCCATCACACTCTGTTGTGTATTTTTGTCTTTTGATAAACCAATTTTTCCACCTCTGTCTATCTTAAACACGTACATATGAAAGGAAATGCACTGGCTTTAAAAGCAAAACAAGGGGCAATAACTTAATTGTGACATAAAACTAAAGGTTGGGAGAAACAAGTTTAATCTGTATGATATTTTTTATTTTGTAGGATTCTGATGTGCTTAAATCATACTCCATTGCAGTGTTTGAGTATATGTATTCAGTTGTGTTTCAGTGCTGCATGGTTAATGTATGGGGCATTGGGTCCAATTTTGTCAGCTTTTTTCTGACCACACCATTTAGATGTCTTATATTACCTAACATTTCTTTTGTCTGCTGCAACACAGCAAGTTCTTTTGGTCCCTGTGATCCTCTCCAAGGAGAGCAAGATATAAATTCTGTATAGTGTAGTCTTCCCATAGCACTTAATGGCTCAGTTTGCATTAATCACCTCCAATGAAACGGTCCGCCACTCCTTGCAAATCTCCACTCCCAAAACTATGTCTGTACTGTATATCAGTCTGTGGCCACACAAAGACTGTCTCAGCCTCGAATGCACCGTGACTTAATGTTTGGTACCAGGCTCCACCGTGGTGCAGCCCCTGTGGGGTGGAGGACACCGCTAACCATGTCAAGCAGTATTTACAGAAAGAGTTAATGTTGTTTCTATTGCATTGATATGAGGAGGGAGCTGCAGATAGGGAGGACAGATGATGGAATGTGAATGATGGAGCATGTGGTTTTCACATTTTTCACATTGTACGGACTGTAGATTGTTGCTGTCAAGCAAGAAAACTTCTCTACAATTTAATGCTCAAGAAAATCTGCCTTGCATTGTGCATGGTTACCATGTTGATTTGGGCTCCCCTGTTTTAAACATGGGGTTGGGAGACTTTTCAAACAAAGTTTAATGAATTGTCTCAAACAATTAAAGCTACAACTGCAACATTTAAAGCTGATATAGATCATTATGTTGTAGGTAAATTGCCGCTTCAAATCCCTTTCATTGTGCATTAACTTTACATTAAAATGTCTTCTTTAAAGATCCCACAGCTTTGTTTTCAATTATTGCGATAAACATTTTACCTTTTTACTTTTTTTGAATTATTCATTCATGCTTTCAGTTTGTTGGGTTCAAATAATTCCAAACACCACTGTGCTGAGAACTTGATTAAAAGCAAAACTATGTCAGCTTTAAATGGATACCTTCAGATGTTTTTTGCCATTTTTTTCTTCTTCTTTTTTTTTCTATGCAAGCTGCAGGACTTGAGGGATGATGATGTTAGTCATTTGCTTGGTTATCCACTTTGGTCCAAACTGAACTATCTTAACAACTATCGGATAGGTCATTTTGAATCTTGCTGCATTTGGTGATCTTCTTATGTTTTAAATTGTACCACCATGAGGTTGACTGTTGTATTTTTGAAAGAAATATCCTGACAATTGCTATGAATTGCCATGAAATTTGGTGCACACAGATGTGTCCTTCTCAGGATGAATTTAACAACTCTGCTAATACTCTGATTTTCCATCTTCCACCATCATTGGGTCAAATTTCCAATTTTTCCAACAATTTGGTGCTTGACCCAGTTCCCCCCAAACCAATGACATTTCCATCTGGCTCAGCTGTAAGCCTACTTCTGTTTAACAAATTAACAAATGTCACTGTGAATATAAACATTATACCTGTTAACCATTTTCATACCAGCACTGTCATTGTGAGCATGTTAGCATGCCTTTAAGAGTTTTTAGCTTAAAGCATCTCTGAGCCTACTTATAGCCTCATAGAGCTGCTGACATGGCTGCAGTCTCCTTTTTTGTTTTTGTCCCAGTTCAAACACGCCATTTATACAAATTCATAACCTCAGATAGCTTTGTTAACCAGGGCGTTGGCTTTTGTACAGTGAAAAATTATAATTTGAAGGATGTGTGAGTCTGAAAGATATGAATCATTGTTTGCATACTGCGTGTGTTATTTATTCAGCACGTGAAGAGCATTTACATTTGGCCCCTGCAAAGTACACTGTGAAGCCGCCCATCTCACCTCAAACAGGATTTTCTGTTTAGTTGGGAGTATGTCTGATGTCAAACTAAACTATGCTAACAGGATCACAACTGCCTGGTTGGGAGGAGGAAATAAACCATAGTTAGTGAGACAGCGACTCTCATTCAGACTCCTTATTGGATGTGTGAGGAAGGTGATCTTAATTTATTCCGAAACACAATGTGAAGTCAAGCCCACATGAGTTTGCAGATACCCCATTTTGCACTGTTATCACACACGGCTCCGAAAGAGCTGACTGTGCAGAATGTATGAGACATTCAGGGAGTACTTTCTTTCCCTAACTTGTGAATGCACATTTGTGTCCAAATAAATGTGCTTTCTGTTCAGTCCCATTTGCACTTCAGCCATGTCTCCAAATTGTATATCAAAAGGTTTTGGTGGAGTACAAAATTTGTTGGAACACAATGAATGATTTGTGGGGACAACAGACACTACTTGGAAGAACTTGTCCAAAATTATTTAGCCCCTGAATGGATGAAAAGTCTCCTTGTTATAGTATGCAGAAATGCTTCTCTTATTCTCACAATGAACCCCTTTAACGATGCTGTACATAGAGATACTTACATAAAAAACAATCTCTAGTCATCAAATAGCTTTGTGTAGGCCTTCAAAGCTGGATTTCTTAACGTCTAACAAGTCCAACAACAAAACACAGAAAAAAACATCAGTGTCGCTCTGCTGACCAAACATAAAAAGAGACCATTACAAAGGTTGAGCTGTTTTACCCCTCTTCACCCTCCCATCCTCTCTTTGGCAGGAACAATGTTTCTGCATTACTTGACTGTTATCCTTCCCCCCTGATGATTTTCTTTAGCATTTTTTACTTCTCTTGTTTGAACAGATGCCGCCCCCCTCCTGCAGCCCCAATCCCCTGGGACTGCCATAAGGCTTAGTACAATGAGGTAACACTCAATTACATTAATGTTAAGAGTCCAGCCCAGCCAGTTCCTTCCAGTCAGCAACATCAAACGATATGATGTATATCACTTCCTGAGGGAAAATTTGCAGTCTTTTGTCCTATTTTATTTATGAATGGGTTATGAAAGAAGCAGCTGCATGACCGCACTCACCTTGCAGGTTGTCCATTACTGCACTTTAAGCATTTTACAGCCAGGATGTATCCTAACTTGTTGGCCACCAACCAAGCACCAACTAAAGCCAAGTCAATAAGTTGGGTAAATATGGGAATGACCGGTTGAGATAGGGAGTCTAAGCCTGCCTTCTCATCTTGTAAGAAAACTTATATATCTGAACTGGCATCTAGTCTGCTGGAATTCTGCATGCCGAGATAAGCAGCTGGTGTTGTCAGTAAATAAAGATGGTGGCCGCTCACAATTCCAGGTGTCTTGTTTCAGCTTTACTCTGGTTAGATGCTTAGGGTGTCATAGAATCTAAAAGGCACTGAAGAACTCCAGAGAAACTTTACCCTTGACCTGTTCTGTCATGAATACAAGATCATCTCTAAGCCAAATTCTGGTGATGCATTCATGAGCTTAACGTTGCCATTTAAAACTGTGAAATATCATCTTCAGCATGCATTAGACTGCACTGATTAGTGTTCA
Organism: Acanthurus lineatus; assembly: GCA_029814665.1. Taxonomy (NCBI): domain Eukaryota; kingdom Metazoa; phylum Chordata; class Actinopteri; order Acanthuriformes; family Acanthuridae; genus Acanthurus; species Acanthurus lineatus. The sequence continues at coordinate 11,588,546 of JAPZDV010000022.1, forward strand.
AGGTTAATCTCAAACACAATTTCAAGTGGCTTCAAAAGTTGCACACACAATGGTGCTCTCTTAATTGTATTTCAAACTTTTGCCGTTTAACTTTGTGCTCCACGACTAAATCATAGTGAAAATTGTATACAGATAAATTTGCTTAAAAAATCAATATTTGCTGGACCAGAGCTTTGAGAAAACTGTCCAACCAGCAGGCAAATGCTGCATGGCACAGATCTGTGTTTGCTGTGCTGTAGCAAATGGATTTTTTTTTTGAGCATGGCTCAAAGTTAATGTCACTGCTGTTTCTCCTTTTGGCATGGTGCATTTGGAATTTGCATTATCCCTGTTACCACTGAAAAATATTATGGATTCTAACAAATTTGAAATTAAGACAGCATTTTCATCATAGCAGCATGTCACATATGGTCAGTCCATGTTCAAGCTTCATTATCAGGTCTGAATCTACTGTATTCACTTTTTTCTTCTTATGTTATTAATCATGAGTAACTGATTAGACAGTGAGTATCTGGACACAAACAAATAAAAGGCCCCATACCATTCCTACATGTGAAAGACAATCCCTTAATTGTCTTACATCAATAGTTGAACATTAAAATATCAGTTAGTCTCTCTTATCATGATGATTTTGTCTGATCATATTTGACTGATGGATGTTCACATACATACATAAAAAGACAATGACATCACCCTCTTTGAACCAAGGCCTGTCTGCTTCAAACTAGTTACAAGAGCTCAGACAAAACACAAAATAAAGAAAATCTGTCCTTTAAAATCAAAAATATCAAGATATTTGAGACTTAAATTTTCTGTTCATAGGGTGATGTTGCTCAAAACAGGGAATTGGCTGAAAAAAATGATTTTCTGGACATTTTGTGAAATGTTTCTGCAATGTCAGTGTACTGCTCTGCTGTAATGCCAAAGAATAGATAAAAAAAGATTGGATTTAGTTTGCAAATACTCAGCATGCAGGATAAAACAATTTAATGGAGCCTTGCTTTAAAGCAAGTTTTTTCACTTTGCAACAAGAAATGTCAACATTCACTTTATCCATCCAGGATGCTGCAACATCCTATTTCAAGAATTTCATCAGTTTCACATGCATCTACTGAAACAGAGTTCCTAGGGCTGAAAGCATTACATACAGAAAAATCTGTCAATCCAACACTTGTCTTAATGTTAATTTCAACTTGATCAACACTATCTTTTTCTGTTAACCATCTCTCTACTCTGCAGTGACATTTTCCCTCAATGGAGAGGACTTTAGAAGCTCATACAATGTATGTTTGACAGTATTTAGTGAACGTTTGCCTCGTGGAGAATATAATGTAGGCCATTCATCACTTTCTTTATTCTGTTATTCCACTACATCATCTGTGGGTGAAGTGGTTTTCTCAGCAAGAGCTAAACATCCACTTTCTGTCATTAAAGAACATCACGTTGTCGGTTCCTCCTTTATAGGAGCCCCGCCCCGAAATCAGTCGATGAAATTTAAGATCGCACTCGCCAGCGTCTGACCAATCAGAGCACTTAGGGGGTGGTCTCGAGACGGTGGTCCGGGAGAGTTGTAACCAATGAGCGTTCGTTCTGGTCGGACAAAGGGCTTGCGTCAAGATCGTTGGTTGTTTGAATGGCACATTATTCATGTCCACGCTGCGCTTATTTAAGGAGACGCGATGAGGTGAGATAGCGGAATCCTTATAAAAGGTAACGGATGTTCACTGCCTTCATATTTTTCAGTATTTGAAATGAATGGAGCACATGATGCTTAAGTTTTGATATTACAGTGGAAAAATGAAATCGTAGCTATGAACATGACACACTCACATAAGCTCATTAGAAAAGGCAGCAGGTGGACTACTACCATCGACACGTCCATGTGAACACACTTCCACTAATTCATTCATAATCCTGGAAGTCTTGCATGTTGTTTTGCAAACTTATACACACCAGTAACTTAAGGTATGACCATATAAGTTCATTTTCAGCGTTAAAACTCAAAATCAAATCATGTTTTACTAAAACATGAATAAAAAAATTATGTGAAAAGGCTCATAAAAGTACCCCCTACAAAATAATAGATAATGTTGTTTACAGATTTATTATGTTGCTTATTGTTTGAAACGGATTAGTCATTACAGCTAGGCTACATTACTTTTTTTTTTCGTTTTACACACACCCACCGCCCATGCAGCCTCCCCAAATCGACGCTTTTCGCCTGACCGAGTTCATTAATGCGTAGAGGAAGAGGAGGAGGTGGACAGCTCTTCTTCTACGACCCGATGTGCTGAGAGCTGCTGTTTCACTTCACGACCGCCTCCGAGCAGCACAGTGCTTTCCTCCCCTTAGGTGCCAGGTTTAAGTGGGATCTCGGATTTTTGAAGAAAAGTGCCAACACTTTTGATACTCTTGTATTTTTTATTACCGTCAGTCTTACCGGGGAGAACACTTCAGGGCGGTGAAGAGAGAAGTTTGAAGCCCAGTTGAAGACGGATTCGACGGTTCACGATCCCAGACATTACCTTTGCTATCACCGGTTCAGTGTTTTGAAGGGGAGGTTATCGTCGACTTCAGTGAAGTTTTATCTGCCCCCAGAAGAGAGCACGTCCGCCCGGCATCATGACTCGGAGATCCTGTGCCATTTACGCCACGGGGATCGTGTGCGCTCACCTCCTGATAGTGGGGATCGCCCTGGTCGTAGCCCAAGTCTTCCAAACAATGATACACAGCCGGCTAAAAAAGGTGAGTTGTACCGTGTTAATGTCATAGTCACTGCGGTTAAGTATCTCTCCTTTTTCCTTTCACTCTTCTCTCATGATCTGTCACAGTTGAGGGTTTCAAATGTTTCATCTGCAGTGGCCAATCATGCGCATTCAGCATCTCGCTGGTATGTATGTATGGTCACAAGATGTTTGTGCAAATTGTCTTTTTATATTTTTACCTACTCAGGCCACTCTATGTCTGGTTTCTTGCTACATTTCGCATTACCAGCTCTGTGGGATCAACCCAAAGCCTTTTTCTACACGAGTCCACATGATCCAAGGTTGGTCAGCGTGTAAGTCTCGTTACATGGATGTGCAGCTTTAGGGTTTTGTTCAAGCTTGCATTAAGATAGATGACTAACCAGCAGCGTGTGTATTGTTAACAGTGCACTTAGAGCTAAAACACCCTTCGCTGTAGGTAGAAATCCCCTGAAACTCCCACAGGGGGATCATGATGGTGTGACTCTCAGAGGGGAGTTTATCATGACCATACCTCGTTTCATGGTATTTAATCCCAAGTGACACACCTTAACATTTCTCTACGTATCTGCAGCCTTTGTAAGATTTGGTCAGTCATCATTGATTCAACGAGCTTTTTCTTTAACGGAGAGTAGTCCGGACATTGAGGTAAAGGACGTGATACGATATTTCCCCCCGCTGATGCTGTAGCATCTTCATAGCCCGTGCCGGCACTATGTGCATGACCCGGTGACACATTTCTGTCGCTGCTGGATTAAAATACTGGCCTCTAGATGGATGTTCAATCTAGGGGGGAATCGCCGGTAGTAGTAGTAGAAATCTCAGCCAACAGGGACACGGTGGGATTGGGGGAGGTGATCAGGTCGTGAGTAATGGGGGAAGGGAGCCGGGATGAGTGGACAGGCAAGGAAAGGACTTCCAGTGGTTGATCCAGAGCAAGTTTTTAAAATGTGAGCAAAGAGGTCAGTGATGATAGCCATCCATCTCTCTGAAAATCAGGCATCCAACTTGTATAAACCAGACAAATGTGCATAAAATTAGTTGATGCATCCTAATATGTCTTAAAACACAGATAAAGGCAATATTAAAGCTACTTCAAGAGCTAAATGATTAAGACTGTTAGGTGTAGGTCCGGCTAAGGCATCTGTGTGCAATCTGTGTGTTCAGGAATCCCCCCTGAATCCCACTCATCTTTACAAATCTGCAATACTGGTTTAATTTGAAGAAAGGGTTGATCAAAGCCCGATCAGCTTTTGTTACACAGGCTTTATGCAGAAGGGCATGTTAAAATTTTGTAATGATTTAAAAGAATTATGTCAGCATGACGTTGACCAGTTGGAATAAAAATGTCTTCCTTGCCTAATTTGGAATGAAATAAATACAGAAACAGCCATGACTTATAAAATATGTTCTGGCCGGAGGACTTAAGGTTACAAAGTAATTTGTTCAAGGTGATTTCATGACGTCTGAAATGTCAAAATTTCACATTTCAGTGTGTTACTGTATTTAAGGGCATATGGGGTGATAGGGTGGAAGCCTGACGGGGTGGGGTTGTTAACAGCTGACACCCTATCCCACCCTGCAGACCCTTTAAAATTCCTCACATTCCTACAACTGACATGAATCGCCGCGCAACTCACAATCTCCACTGAAAAATCTCTCTGCCTCTTCACAAAGTTTCTCCCTCCCGTGAGCTGAAGAAGAAACAGCCAGGAACAGCTCAGCAAAAAAGCCAGACATGCTGTGTGTCCAAACGACTAACAAACAGTTTTCACACTGACACTATTTCCCCCTCCTGCAGTTAAATTTAGGTCTGGGTCTCATTTGTTTTTTCATTCTGAATCACGGCAGCATCCCAGGGGATCCAAATTAAAAGAGTTAGTCAAAGTTCATCAGCCCAGGAACACGATTCTGATGTGACTGGCGATTACATGAAATGACAGCATAACTAATCCTCTTTCGCCACAGTCCTCCTATTGAATTAGGCCGGCTCCGACATGATGAACTGACTCCAAAATCTACCTAATCTGATGCTTAAATGTGTCTCTCTGTAAAAAAAAAGAAGAAAAAAGAAGATGTTGCCTAGTTGTTTGGGACAAGTCAAAAGCTACCTCCAGGACACAGACTCTGTGTATCTGCTCAGGTGTGGAGGGAGGAGAGCGTGAGAGACTCGTAAGGAATTTGACAGACTTCATGGCCCTTGAGGGCATGATTTTTGCCTGACTTATTGTTGTTCTAGCCTCAGCCTATCCCGTGTCACACCGCCAAGACACGGGAGCGAAAAAGAGAAACACCCACTTGTGCCACTCCTCTCAGCCCTGTTTGGGAGGGGAGACTTTTCAAGGTAGAATGACTAAGAAACCTTGAGGTGCTCAAGAACAAGGTCACGTCTGTAATACACTGTATGCTTTAGTTTAAAATGTGCCTGTAACGCACAGCTCAAATGCAGAATTTGATTTTTTTTTTTTAAATTCTGATTTGATTTTTATATTTTTTCCCTTGAATTGTTTTCCACACACTGTTCCAAGCAGGATCTTGTCACGCCACACCTAATCTTTAACTGAAGTTGTTTGACTAAGGCTTAGTTCACATTGCCGGCAGTGTTTAACACTGACAAACCTCACTCACCACTGTCTCCCTCACTCTGTTTTTGTGTGTTCTTCTTGTTTTTGATAGAAAGATCAAGGCTTTTTTGGGAGATAAATGATATTCATATAACTCTGAGGGCCTTTTCAAAGATCTTTTGTTCAAGGTTGGCAAGCACAGTAATACAGGCAACAGTCACTCATTGGTCAAATGCAATTTGCTCCTAAAAGGGAACAAATTAGGTCATTTCTGCTGGTGTGGCTTAAACATTTTTCACAGGTCCTCTAGTGCACTGACTGCCCACGATGGTCATATGCCTCTGTTGCATTACCTGCTTTCACTTCAGCTCTTAATTAAAAGGCAGTTTCATCAGGACTCAGGAGAATCTCAATACTTAAACACCGCTACGTCTGCTTAGTTGCACGGCCGTGGTGTCAGCGGATGATTCAACACTTTTTAGCAACCATGACTTGTTTCCTTGATTGTAAGTTAAGACTTTGAGACAGTGAAAGACACTGTAAGATAAGAAATTCCTAATTTCTAGATATAAAAAGACATACAAAGTCACTGCAGGCTTACAATGGTGGTTAGCAAAAGGGCAAACCCCTATAAAGCTGCAACAGTTTCTTAATCCGTATAAATCTTAATTTAAATTAATTTTAAATATACTGATAATCCTCTTTAATGTTTTTGTGTTTTATCACTGTAAACTATCACTTTTGAATGATGTTAGACATTTGAAGAAACAATTTTGTGCTCTGAGATGATGATGATGTAATGAGCACTTTTTTATTTGTTATTTTACAAATCAGGAGACTTTAGAAAATAAACAGCACATTCAGTGATAATGACAGTGAGCATTACTTAATAAGTAAAATAGGTACTAGAGTAAAGGTGTATAATTCATAAACACCAAAAGCAGCTAAATAAGCTCTCTTTTTTTCTTAGCTTCAGTGCATTTCAGCCTTAGTTGTTTCCTCATTGAGCTGAACCATATCACTGTCTCAAAACTACCAAAGTAGGTATTTTGGTTGCCACCTCTGAGTTCTAACATTTTTTTGATAAGTAACAAGGAGAAAAACAACAAAATGTGAGAAAACAATTCTATAGAGCCAAACATATTTAAACGTCGGACGTTGTTACCCAACAGGAAGTGGCTGCCACACCCTAAGCTATATTTTCTAAACAGCCAGTGCCTGCAAACTGCAAAACACAATGCAAAGCCTTTCACAAGCCCCTTGCTTGATTTAAGGGACTGAGCCTTTTCAGGAACCCTATATGAAAAAAAGATAAGGGGAAATGGGTCATTTCTCCTTTCCAACTTTAAAATACTCTCTGAGAATGGAAAGAGCTTGCTTATTTTTCCTGTGTCACCTTCAGTGTTGTACAGTTGAGTGGTCTAGTTAAAGGTTACAGATATGTGGAAACCTGACTTGTGTCTCACACTTCCTGCTTGCTCTGGTATTCAGGCTTATTTTTACTCCCCATGATCAGAGTCAGGACATCTGATAAGCCACAACAATCTAACATTTTGTGATTGCTTTGACTTGCATAATTTGAATGGAGAAACTCATCTAAACATAACCTAGTTAGTTTGCTGTTGATGCAGAGATGCTATGTTGGCTTATTGCAACACACGGTTGCTTTGTGTGGGCTGACCAGTAACCCACAGTCAGATTCTTACCCAAGCTTTGTGAGGTCAGTGACAGGCTGCTTGTCCTGATGCTTTTTAGAGCTATGAAGGACTTTCCTCTGCTTCCCTCTGGGTTTTAGGGTCTTGGCTCGCCACCAGCTCCTTGCAGAAAAGTGCCATGTGTGCTCTCAGATGGCTCTCATTCAGATCACTGAAGAGCTCTGGGTGGAACAGCACACAACTGGGTACTTTCAAAGTGTGAAATTTGAGTGCTTTATGCCAGTTTCTCCTCCTGAGTTTGTACTTTCCTCTTTTTGTTGATAGGAAATTACCTTGACGGAGAAGAGCCAAGTGTTTGAAGCATGGAAGAATCCACCTCCACCTGTTTATATGGAATATTACTTCTTCAATGTGACCAATCCAGAGGTGTTCTTGGCAGGCGGGAAGGCAGCTGTAAAACAGATCGGACCATATACTTACAGGTAGGTTTGACATGAAGAGCTGCAGCTCTTATTCTAGCCCTGTTAGTTAAGGTCTTGTCTTAAGAAAGGCCATCTTGCATCTGGTACATCTGGGATCATTCTGCTAGTGCAGTGTGAAATCATAACAAAAGACATCTGCACTAACTGACCATTGTCCTTTCCGCGCTAGGGAGTACAGGCCACGGGAAAACGTGACTTTCCTTGAGAACGGCACCAAGGTTTACGCCCTTAACCCCAAAACTTTTGTGTTTGTGCCTGAGAAGTCAGCTGGTGACCCAGAGGTTGACATCATCAGGACTGTCAACATCCCATTTGTGGTAAGACCTGGTGTCTGCACAGGATAAATGTGTGTCATTATGACCTGCAGCAGCCAGTTTACAGAGTAGGAACATGCACAGTTGGTGTGCACGTTCTTATTATCTCAGACATGCTGTTGTTCCAGGCCATTGTCCTCTTAGTTTTGTTGTGACATTTTGATATCTTGAACATACAAACTTCAGTCATATGAGGCCAAGACAAACAAGTCTTAATGAAAACAATAAAATGACACTATAAATGCATTGAATCATGTATGTTTTCTGCTTTTTGACTCTCCTTGCCTTTCATTTTCAGGCGATCACGAACGAGCTGAGTTCATACTCCTTTTTCTTGCGAAGCATCGTTTCTATGTACATGAACGGTCTGGGCATTGATGTGTTCATGACCCGAACTGTCCACGAGGTTCTGTGGGGCTTCAAAGACCCTCTTCTCTCAAAGGTCCACTCCCTGAAGCCTGAAGTGGATGAATATTTTGGGCTGATGTGGAAGGTAAGCTTGGTGGTATTCATGGGTGTTATTTTTAGACCCAAACTAGATGTTATTTAAGTTCATAAACCTCCAATAAGCTCCTCATGTCGGTAGTCAGGGGTTACTAGAACAACAGACAAGTGAAGACGTCTGTGGTTACGTCACATTGGAGAAGTGAGATCTGCTATATGCTGATACGCATGGCTTCTACTTCCTGTTTATAGAGCAACGTCTGCAACTTGAGACGTTGACACCAGCCATGTGATCCTGAATGCAGCATTCTAGGTCGCTTAAAAAGAGCCATTAATTAGTTGATGAACAAAGAAGTACCTGATTGTTTTAAGCAATGTGTCACTCAAATATGAGAGAGATGTTTTTATTTGTGATATATTATTAAACTGGACATTCTTTTGATTCAGAGTGTGGATCAAAGAAAATAAACGTGTTTTCTATCTAAGGTCAAAACAGTTCATGCGAAATTGCTAACAATGCAAATCAAACCACAGTTTTTGTTCTCTTTGATTAGTAAAGCCTTACAGTGTCACAGTCTAGTGAGAATACACTAAGAAGCATAATGGCTAATACAAAGCAGTGTTTCTTGCGTAGTTCCCATGGTTGTTTGTCAGCAGACAGAGACACAGTTTCTGTCTCGATGCCTCTTTACTGTAACAGTTGTCCGTCACAGCAGCTTAGTCTGAACCTCGTGTTTCTTCTTGTTTTTCTCAGAAAAATGGCACCCATGAGGGAGAGTTTGTTTTCCACACTGGTGAGGAGAACTACTTGGATTATGGGAAGATCGACACGTGGAATGGCCTGAGGTAAAGACTTGTGTCATACAGTCAAGTGTCTGAGAAAAAAAACAGTCCTTTTCCCCTCTTTCTGCTTGCCTCGACTGTAGGAAAGGCTTCAACTTAGTCCCAGTCACGATATTCATATAGTGAACATCATATATTTTTATATTTGCCTTGTTACACAACCTGCATTGTAAAGTCCAGAGGGGAGAGCCTTTGCTCTCTGGTTTAAGGTAGAATGTGATTGCAAAATGAATATTTAAATACCCACAGTGACATTTTACCTTGAATGTAATCAGAGTGTGTAGGTAGACCTCAGCAGAAGAAGAAATATTCACAGCCTTTCTTCAATAAAATACAGAGGGACTTTATGCCAAATGCACTTGCAGAATTTAAAAGAATAAAATCAAAGTGATCGTCAATGTGTAAAGTTTACTGTTTAGTTAACTAGCAGTGAAGCTAGTTTTAATCACTCAATGTTACAACAGGTAATGGACTCCTTGTGTTCTTAACTTGGGTCTCATCCACAGCCCCAAAGGGGTCAAAAAATAAATCTGAGTGGGGACAAGATGATTGATGTGGTTTTAAAGAACAAAAGTTCTGCTGCAAAAACTGTAATCACTTTTTCGGCACAGAAGTTTTTTTTTAACTGCTTGATAATATTATAACTAAGGTGAAATAACTAACTTCTAACTAGAATGACAACATTTAATCAAGTAAACAAAAGTTAAGACACAGAAAATTAATCAGAAACTACTTCTTTTATAAACTTTAACAATGTATTTTACAAACAGATTGCATCTATTGTCTGATATTGTCTGAATCTGATAAAATCTAACTATAGTGACTAGTAGTAACTGAGTAACTATAGATGTCTCATAAAGGTGATGTAGTTGTAAGTACAGCATATGATGTGTAAAACAGCATTAAATTACTACAACACTAATGCCACCCTTTTTTTCTCAATCAACAGGAAGATGTCGTGGTGGTCTTCCAATCAGAGCAACATGATCAACGGTACAGACGGCGCAGTCTTCCACCCTCTGATTAACCGGAACGAGTTGCTCTACATCTTTGCTGCTGATCTCTGCAGGTATGCATATGTTGCATTTTGGCTGGGTGAGGAAGTGGGAACCAATCTGTAAGGGATGTTTCATCAGGAAACTGAAGCTGAGTCATTTACCATATGCTTACAAATCCACTGATAAGGACCCGAGTTTCTGGTTATTACAGCATGTGATAAGGCTGACAATACATTCCAAATGGGGAAGTCAAAAAGGCTGACCTGTATATGCTTGAGAGGCTGTAAGGAATTGGAATTGCACCGGAAATGATTGTCATTTGTGTACTTCTATGGTCCTGACTGCTGAATATTTTCTTCCTCTTGATGGCTTTTTCTTCCTCTTAAAGCGGTCTGTTGACAGGACAAAACTTGTTAGTTCTTACTGTGTAATCCCCTAAAAGAGGCACTGAGTTTGTTTTTATTTCCTTAGGTCTATCCATCTAGCCTATGTGAAAGACGTGGAGGTGAAAGGCATCCAAGCGTACCGCTTTGCACCCCCTAGTGATGTACTCATGAGCCCGAAAGACAACCCCACTAACGAGGGCTTCTGTGTGCCAGCTGGGGACTGTCTCGGCACCGGGGTGCTTAAAGTCAGCGTTTGTCGAGAAGGTAAGGGAATGCCCCGTTTCCCCTTCAGTTGCCGCAGAGACTGACCCACTTACTTTTGGTGGCTCCAAACTAAGCCCTGTGACATAGTTGCCCTTCATTATTTCTACCCCAAAAACTGTCCTTTCGGTCAGCCACCCCGTCTCTCGCCTGGTGTCTGACATTTCCCTCTGTTTGAGCATGCCAGATTTTACTCAATACACAGTTCAATGATTAACTGTGCTAACTGTGTGTGGAGGCCATTGAAGTATTTTATGGTGGTCAATGAGTGTGTGTGATTGCTCCGATAAGGCAATTCTCGCTGGGCTTGACACATGTAGACGGAATATCACAGACAGATATGCTACTGTAACCTCAGCACTTTGTTGTGTGCACAAATTAGACAGTTTATTTAAAATCTCCATATTGTCATTTTTATGTAATTTTGTTCCAGCATAAATCATATTAGTGAAAGAAAACACTTGTTAGTACTAACAGTATTAAATACTTTCGAAATAGGTTGGTGATAATTAAACTTTTGCTATGGTGAAACCTGATTGGTTGTCTAAACAAGCCCCTCAGAGGCAAACATGCCTGATTGGACAGATTTATGTGATGTTAGATGGTAAGCCAATCAAGACCAAGCCCTGTTGTCAGCAGACAAGTGGTGCCATTCTAAAAGTGCATAGCTTCTGCATCTTTTTGGCAACAAAATAATAAATACATAAAAATTTGTCATAAAATCCCTGAGAAGTTTATTCTTGGCAGTGAAGTCTCTGAAACAGCAGTTGGACCTTTTACATATAAACCCTAACAAAGTAGAGCAAAAAAACAGTGCATGTAAAATATTCTATGATAAAATATAAAAGTCCATATATTTAGAGCCTGTGGTCAAAATTGTCTTTTATAGGATTTATGACCTCCAGTATTTCTAATAGTTCACACATGAAATGAGTTTTGCATTTAAAGCAAGTTTATTTATATTTCAGAAATCATACATTCAAGTGGTTCATGAAGTGCTTTGTGTGAACTGAACTGAAAATAAAACAAATTCTAGTCAAATCTCAAGGAAACTGAACCAGAAAAAAACTTAGTGCTTTACATAAAATTAAATGCTTAGTAAAAAATTTTTAAAAGGACTAGAGGCTTATTTTTGTTTCCATAATTGTAGACTGGATCACTTTTTTTCTCAATGGCTGTTTTTTGGACAGAACAAGCCTCTGGGTAGCATTTTCACTGTTTTTTGTGTTTGAAAGATTAAACAGTTTCTCAGTTATAAAAAAAGTAACAATTAGCGTTTGACCAGAACAATCTAATAGTGGCCTTTTTGGGAGGATTTAAGTATTATTGTGGATAAATTTCATTTTATACAGAAGTATTAAGTGTACAGAGACCTGTACAGAGTGTCCTGCTGAAGTGTCTCAGTCCAGGGGCTATTGCCTCTAAAATCAGATTTTAAATTGCCTCTTGTGTCACTTGCAACATTAGATTTAGAGCGACGGCAGTGTATCAGAGCAGCTGATCAGAATTAATGCAGCTCACAGCAGAGTTGTATGGCGGACAACACAGTCTATGGCCAGACATAGCAGAAATTATGGACGCAGCCAGAATTTTCCATGCCTTCAAATTGGAAAGCCTCTTTGCCAGCATATATACTGACTGATGCCTTCGTCATGGTGATGCCTGGACACAAGTTTGCAAGAAGCAGTGCTGTCAAATCTGACCCACCTTCCAAAGTTTCCAATGGACCTTCATGGGAAAAGGGAGGAGTTTAATGCTAAAAGAGAACTCTTAAGTTAGCTAATCATTACAGTACATACGGAAATAAACATTCCTTATGCTATCAGATGCACTGTCACCTACAGATATACCCGTAAATCTACAGCTATCTCTACAAAATACCATACAGGTCTTTAATCTTATCTCACGTTTCTTCCTTTATCTTGTTGTTTACACAGTCATCTCAGGACACAAATAGTCAGTGAATGGTTTTGTCTAATTTGTTCCTTTCAAGGTGCTCCCATCGTAGTGTCTTTCCCCCACTTCTATCAAGCAGACCCAAAATACATCAACGCCGTTGATGGGCTCAGCCCCAACAAGGAGGAACATGAGACGTACCTGGACCTGCAACCGGTAAGGCTGATATTTATGATCCTGACAAATTGAGGTCATGAAGGAATCTAGTGAACCTTGATCTGTTGGTTTATGACCACCTTTATCTCAATGAGCATTTGTTCTTCTGAATAATAGTAATAGCTCCGCATGTTTTTGTTTACATTGGCAATTCCACTGTAATTCTGATAACCTTAAACATTTAAGTGTGTATTTTAATATTAGCAGTGCTTTATTACTTTATTGAAGAGAACATAATAAAGAAATTCACATGTTTACATAAGTTATATTGATAGTCCAGTTAGTCTTATATTGTTCGTATATTCACAGTGAAAAAGGAGAAAAAGTACAAAAATGACTATGAAAAATAGGGAAAAAATCATAATGACTCTTGGAAAAGAAAAAAAAAGGATCCCCACATCCAGAAACTCAAAAAAGCAATCAAATTAGCTCATAAATTGTCCATCTATTTTTAACAATAACTTCGGCCAGTTGGACCAGTTAAAAGTTGACTTTGATTGCAGGTATTATGTCTGAAGGAGAAGAGAAGATAAGCAGAAACAAACAATACATTTTTTTTTTTTTTTTTTAGACCACAGGTGTTCCCATTCGTGCCTGCAAGAGAGCTCAGCTCAATATCATCATGAAAAGAGTCCAAGGCTTCCCGTAAGTTGAACTTTGATGCACTCTGACCCACTTTGCTGTCATTACACTCTGTCCTCATTTTGGCCACATGTTGAGCCAGATGTCCTCCCTGACATCTGTTTCTCGCTCTTTCTCTTTGTCCTGCTGCAGTAAGACCAGGTTCATCAACGAGACAATTTTCCCCATCATGTTCGTCAATGAGGTGAGGGTTTCATTCAGATTAAGCTGAGGACAAACCTGAGCTCCTTAGTGAAACCCAAAACAATAATCCGCTCTCTCTTTGTCTTGACCATAGACGGCGACCATTGATGATGAGTCTGCATCCCAGATGAAGACGCTGCTCTTAATAGTGACCCTTGTGTCAAATTTCCCTTTGCTCATAGTGGGCATGGGCATCATCCTGCTGCTGGTGCTCGTCATCTTGTTCTGCAGAAATCGCCAGAAGAAGGTAGGAACAAGCTCTGGTGTTGTTGACGAGAGAACTGAGTATTAATCCACATAGTTTACCCAGGTTTGAAAAGTGTGTGCTACCCACTGACATCAGCTCACTGAATAAATGAGAGCTAAACTGATGATAGATAGAAAGTAGTAATATGCCACAGTAAATATTGCAAATTTTGTTTTAAGTGTTTGACTGGGTTTATTTTTTTTGCATGTTAACAGTTTCCTGAGCTGCTGCAGGTTTAACCCCCAAACTACATGCATGTTAACTAACCAATTGCATGATTCCTGCACAGCAAAGTCAGCATGAGCAGTTTTCCACAATTCTGGATCCAATGGTGTACTTGTTTTTTCCCTACTTAATGTTTTCTAACAGTGGGATGCATCATGAGTTGATAACTCCTCGTATTCAGGAAGGAAATGTCCTAGTTTCCTCTTCTGGTCAGTTTTAGCTATGAGCTGGCTTTGCACTATTGAGTGGCAAAGTGCATTGAACTAGGATAGTCTCAATTGATGTACAGCAAATGTTCACCTCTTATCTCGAGCAGTGAAGGATTGTTGATCTAACCCCTTGCCTCCCTACCTGCAGATTACAGATTATTGTAGTTTAAGTTATTCACTGCCTGGAAGAACACGTGGAGGGAACAGTGTGATATTATGAGTTAAAACAATCCTTTTTTGATGAATGTTTGATAAGAAAATAGCCAGTTATATCTGTTAAATATTAAGCAACATTGAGGAGTCAGCCTAATTTAGCGTAAAAATTGTAAATGGGGAAATGGCTAATATGGCTCTGTCTGAGGAAAAAAGGTCTCTTCCCATCATAATTTGTTGTTTATACACTAGTTTACACTCATTTGTATACCAGCCGTTTCCTCTAGTGTCAGTCTTTGCGCTCAGTTAAGCTAACTGACTGTAGCTTTGCAGTTAGCTTACAGATATGGGAGTTGCATAAATCTTCTCATCTAAGTCTCAGCAAAAAAGCACATAAATGCCTTTGCAAAAAAGAATTCCTTTAACATCCAGACATGCATTTAAGTTGGAACCTTTAGCTTAGCATTGAGAGGATATTTGAAACATGCTTAATTGCAATGTGAAAAAGTGTTGTATTAACCATGTTCTAATTTTAATTTTCTGTAACCTCCTTTTTTCCTTTTCTGTTTTAGAATGAAGTAAAACGTATTGATTTTACTGAAGCTTTTCATTCTTTTACTGTAAGTCTTAATTTTTGCCTTGTTTGCTATTCTCCTTTTTTTAATTTGTTATCCATCATCTCTGATTATCATTTTACGGAACATGACGTTCCTTTTGAGTTGTCACCTCACATTGTAATAAGTTTATACTTTCAGTTAATGTTTTCTGTGGTGTTTGTTAACTTGTGCATATTTAGATTTGATGTGGTTCACTGTGGACATTTCAGTCAAAACATTTATCACCATTTTAATCTCAGTGTTAATTATTAAAGAACATTTGGACATTTTTACACTTCAGTGGATTGTGCTAACGCCTTGTCTCTTCCTGGCTCTTCGGTTCAGACGGTGAAAGATGACACGGCCTACACCCAAGTCAGTGACAAGCCTGATGAACCGTCAGACACGCCAGCCAGCCAGCCAATAAGGAACGGCTCCTACATTGCCATGTCTCCAGTGGAGGCCCAGAACTGTTGATCGGGGATCTCCTACCCGAGTGTGGAGCTCAGGAAGGGGGCTTGGGGAGCAGCACATGGGTGCTACATTACCACGGGTGGGGGTTTACTTACACAGTGGGCTATTTTTCACTTATTTTGGGGGGCTGGGGAGGATGGGGAAAGGGGTGGGACACAAGCCCCAGTAAAAGTTTAGTCAACAGAGACATTGCTCCTCTCACTGAGCCCTCTCATGACTGTCTGTCCTCCTCTACTCTACCTGCTGAGCACGGCCCTCACTGCCTGCCCACTGCAACACAAATAAACTCCCACACTCTTCCTCATTTCTGTCCTGGTTGGCCCCACAGATGAAGGGACCTCGAATGGGACAAGCCTTTTTCTGTAATTCCTCTGAGGGAACATCATAGCTTAGGCGTCGCTGTTGCACACTGACGCATTATTGTTGGAGAAGCCTCAGCCGACAAATATGGCTCAAAGAGGTTTTTGAGCGTTCACCTGAATGACAGCGGGCGCTGTTAGTCAAAATTCTTGCTCTTTCCTCTCCATCCGTGTTGCGTTTGGAGAAAATTCCAAACGCAACACTCAAAAAAAAAGCCCTTGTAAAGTGAATCTTTTAGACAGAACTTTCTGAGCTTCTGGGCTCAGAGTATAAAAAGTTTTTCGCTAACAAAACTGAACACAGCATATCCTTTTTGTAAAAAAAACAAAACAAAGAAAAACAGACTGAGCCAAACTATTTATAGCATTTTGCCTTTTGTTCTTAAGATGAATCAGTGCGCACACACATACACACACCGCACTTCCAGTATCAGTCAGTGAACATGTGTGAACACCTTTAACTTTCGCGTCTGTGTCCTGTTTTGATGGACAATGGGCAAATGTTTTTCTTGATGCAGGCACAGTGTAATGTGACACCTGGGATACTTGTGATTTTGACACCGCCCTCTCATCTTCTCCTAATTTTTTGGCACCATTCCCTTTTTCCCAGAACACTAGTTGATAAAACAGAAATGTTCGGAGACCTCAATTACATTTCCAAACCATCATCAACTAAGGTGATGACTAGCTAGCTGTGAAAATGTTACAAATGCCAACAGTAGCTTGATAAAGTTGCACCTTTTTAGGCTTCATCACACATTCAAAGGAAAAAGGAAAAAAAAACACCCACAGAACTTACAAGGGAGACATGAACCGACTTTCTGCCTTACAACGGTTCAGTGCGTTCTTCTCATTCCTGCATCGTTCGAATAAGCTGGAAATCTCTTTGTCATTGTTGTACATATGTAAAAGGGGAAATATTGAGATACCTCTGACCAAATCCAGCAAGCAGTCCTCCTGGGTGTGCTGAAAGACACTAACTCTGCTCTGGTGTTGACCGCTCCTGCACGTCTACACTGTTACTTATTAGAGAAAGCACAATTTGGATTGCTAAGACCAGTCCTCACACAAGGCTACCAGGTTTTTTTTGTCCTATTATTATTATTATTATATATATATATTTACAGCTGATCTGTCAAAGACACTGAGAAGTGCCGTGACTTAAAAAAAAAAGTGGAATCATTGGGTTTTGAGGGAGCCCTGTGCACCACTCACCGCTGTGCAGTCATTCAGTTTACCAAGGAGCTGTAGGCATTCAGGCAAAAATGCAGCACACAGCACTTGAATCGCTGTTTGTCATATGTTTCATGTCGTGTTTTCATTTTTCTGTCACGCCACACTTGTCTTGTCATGTCAGACCCAGCGGTAGTCGCTAATGGGAAGTGAACTAAAGGCCATAATACTGTCAGCATGGAAAATTCCCTGCACTTTGCCTGGAAATTGTGCCCTGTGTATTGTCACTGTTTTTTCCTTTCCTCGTCATTTCAATGCAGGTGGTCCATTTGTTCAATACATTTCAATGGTTTGTCCTCACTAGTATTGGTTATGAAGGATGTTGTTATAAAAGAACAACAGACATCCACGCCTCTGTATGAATGGCTTTTCAGCACATGGAGTGTCTTCTTTTGATATACTTTTGTATTTGTTATTGCTGCTAAAAAAAATGCCATAACCTATGGACTTGTATTTGTATATGCGGTATTTACCATACTGTGCTCATATTTGTTCTTCAGGTTGAGCCACAGAGGCATTTTTCTTCAAGTCTCAAATCTTGAACTCTTTCTGTGTTGCCAACCCTTTTTGACACCTGAGCACAAGATACAAAGCCCAAAGCTTGCTGCCATTTATTGGAATAAGCAGTATCAGCTAGCAACGTATTTGTAAAGTTATCACATTTAACCACTCTATTAGCAGATGAGCTAACCACATCACACCATATTATTGGGGTTTGGTATAGGATTAGTCAACCTGACAGTTTGCTGTTGGTGCACAAAAACGCTGAACCATTTCAGCACTGTGGTGGAGAGTAAAGTGTTTCTTTCAAAGTTTAATCACTTCACTAAAGGCCTTTTTTATCACCACCCACGAGCAGGCAGCCACGGCCTTGTCCATCATTATTCACCAGTTTAAAAAATCTTGACTTGAACCTGTAAAACCTTAATCCCAAGAGTTGTGTGGGTTTGCATGTTGCTTGTACAGCGCCTGTTCAAACACACACCTAAGCCACCATTCCTCCACTGCTTCTACTACACCAACCTTGTGTCCAATCTTTCAAGCCCATTGGCTCATCCTTGCTTGACCAAAGATAACCTACATAGATCTGCCCCAGCGCCATGTTTACTCTCCTCTGTGATAACGCCCGTGCCACAAAACCACCGCCTACCCTTTTTTTTTTTTTTTTTGTGGATTGTATGAAGTGTTAACAGTGTTTTGAGCGTGAACAGATATGTTTATGTGCCTTTTTACATCAAGGCAACTTCAAAAAAAAAAAAAAAAAGAAAGAAACATTTCACCAGTTGGTTGTTTGATGGCCGTAGCTTTTTTGTCACCCAGTGCAAGAGCAAACAAAAGTTATCAATGCTCTTTTGTGAGCAGATCTCAGTATTATGTAAGACAAAGCAATACAGAGTTATATGAAATGGTGACTTTTTTAAGGGGCCACACTATATTTATGTATCTTTTGTTTTTGTTTTTTCTCCCACTTGTGTAGAAATATTTCCTTTTTTTCCCCATAGTGTCATTTAGACATTTAGTGTAATATTCAGCACATTTCATTTTTAGATTATTTCATTGTTTTTTAACAGTGGAAATACTAAAAAAGTGTAAAAGATGGACCAGTATGCCACACTGGGACCAGCCAGAGCCCTGTAAAAAAATGTCTGTAAAGAGTATTCATGAATGATTTAAGTTTGTTTGTTTGTGTTGGATGAGTATGAGAACTTGTGTGAGTAACTTTGTGTTTGTGGAACCAATGCGCCATTTCTGTCAAACTGGAGTGATTTTTTTACTGGAAGGCTGATTATCTTGATGACTGAGGGAGGAAAGCATTGATGCTGTGTAACCTATCTAGATGAATGAAGCCCTCCTTCAGGGATGAGCACTAGTGCCATACCATCCTTTCACCATATTTTTTTCATTACCCTTAATTTGCTGAAGTCATTAACAAGATGTTTCCTCTTGAGATGTACTAATTTGTTTTGCTGCTGAAAATGACAATCCCACTTGTCATGTAAGATGCAAAATGAATTCAAAGTAATACCCATTTTTAGTTTTGATAATTTACACTGCACAGATGTTTCTACAGTGCTTTTGTAAACATTTCTAGTGTATTTGCAAAAAAATAAAAGTTGCAGCCAAGTGCAAAGATCACACAGTCGTCTGCTGTCTTTTATGCAAACTGTCAGAGAAATAAGTTCAAATTAGTTATTTGCATTCAAAATGTTATGCCAGAAGTTATGCTCATACAGTTTGCTAAGGAGTATTTAGGGTGACTAAACTGGATTTAGGATATGAGTGAAATTTCTATTTTGCTAAAAATCTGGAATTCTACTAAATTTATAAAACTGAAATATTAATCTTGGAGAACCATTTTTGTGAATTATATGATTTGTATGGTTAGCTTAAAATACTTTTAATATTTAGATTTAAAAAGGGGGCAACCAAAGCTAATTACTCAATCAGTTAGGCCTCTCTTACTTATGTTTGTATTTATATACCTTTTTAAATTGCAAAACTTGAAAAAGAACCAAAGAAAAAAAACACAAGTTTTCAAAGCTAAATATGTAAAAAAAAAAAACAAAAACAAAAAAAAAACTTTTTTTTTAAGGAATAGTTTTAGATTTTTGGAAAAACTTAAGGTAGTTTTCCTATTACCATGTTACCAGTAAAACAGCAGAATTTTGTACAAATAAGACAAGCAATGAAAAACTTGTTGGTGAGTGTGCTGTAGAGGTACAGGAGGGAAGAGGCTTTTTAAATATGATTCTGCATTCAGTAAAAGCTGTTACAGCTGGACCAGAGTTAAATAATAGTATATTCCTTTTTCTTATGAGTAACTGGACAAACAGACGGAGATTTAAGAGCAAGGACTCACTTTTTACACAAAAAATTAATAAAATTTGCCATATATTTAGCCAAAAAACTGTGACTCTTCACTACTTCAACTGTCCTCAAGTGTAAAAACAACAAGTTCTGGCAGGTTTTTCTACAGTAGAGGAGGTCACGCATTTTTGTTAGTTCTCTCATCCTGTAACAGAGATAAATCTGCAAGTCCTCAAGGGCTTTAAATGTGTACATAGCTGCAGCCCTCAGTCCATTATTCTGACATGTGACTTTGGGTTAGTTAACATCCTCTCCATTGAACTTGTCTTAAAAATCACGTTTTTATCCTTGAGGTGATCATTTGAAGGTCTGCTGACGTCAGCATGTACACGCTTTCTCCTTCAGTTTCCATATTACTCACTTTTTTGAGAACTAATTGACCTTCAGTAGAGTTGGCACTCATGTCTGCCGTCACTGCAAATTTTCTTTGCTAAGTACTTGATTTGTTTCCTCTGGAGTCCAGGTTCATTCTGTTTAATATTTGCATAAATTTTTGACTTTGCCTTTTTAACAATCCTCCCTCCTGACAGGCACAGTATTCTGTTAGTATTCTGTGTGAAAAAGATACAAGTTGGTACAATCCCAACTTGTGTAATGTGGAAAGTCTTTCAGTGACGTCTTCAGTGTGAAATCTTTTGCAATTACCAGATTTATAAAATAAACTGTTACCAAACTGGAGCAATAGATGGTCTTATGATGAAAAGTATAATTTTTTAATGCTTTGTCACAGTTTGAATAAGAAATAACTGATTTCATAACATTTTTTTTTTCTTTAAAAATGCCTCTTCTTGTTCCTTCTCCAACATTAGTGTCATCAATCACATGATGGTGACTCTTTTTTATGTCTTGCATAGCTTTTTTGGTCCCCTGTAAATTTGCACTTTTGTGTGTCCTGAGATCATGTGGTCATATTGGTCAAAAACTGAGGTCACAATAGACTTTTCTGCTGTCCCTGTAGCGAAGAAACAAAACAACAACAAAATAAACAAATTTTGCAGTAAAATACTTTTACACACACATTGATTTCAAAAACTAGATTCATTAAAGCTCTGAAAATAGGTGATTTACTGTTTTCTCAAAAACTGAGGCCATTTCTGGGGATTTGCTCCTTTACCTTTATTAAAGTAAATTCAAACCCAAGTAAACACACTTCAGCTCTAAAATTGAAGATTAGTTGTTGCCTTAAAAACCAATAAGGTACTTTATTGGTTGTTTAAAGGTGCAGATAGGCCTTCTGTCTAATGACTGCACTGTCACAGTGAGAGCTTAGAGACGCTCCAGTTGACTGAGAAGCTTTCATTCAAATGTCTTCATTAGGGCCGAGCTCCTGCAGCTTTGCAACTGTAAGACCACCTGCAGACAGGGAACAATGGGTAACCCCCTCCCCAATGCACAGGAAAAATAGGTCTAACTGCCTCTTTCTTTTGTCCCACTTGTCACCAGTGTGTGAGTCTCTATGTTGGGGGTGGTGGAGGCACGATGTGAGAAACAGCAGAGGACGTGTGGCGGCACGTCAGCCTCCATCCCCTTGGACACACTCGAGGTGTGTTTTAACATGTTCTGGGTGGTGATGACACAAAGATAAAATTTGACATTTTTGGTGAAATGCTTGTTTGCTTGCTTGCTGGGAGTTTGCAGTGCTCTTGTTTGTTAGTTAAATGTGATGCTAGCTTGTAGCTACTTAGCCTTGCTTAGCACAAAGACTGAAAAATAGGGGAATAGTGACTCTGCCCACCAGCCAGCCGGTGGTAGAGGTATTCTTATATTTTTAAAAGTGTCACTTCTTAAGTTAAAATACAGAAGTACTTGCATCTAAATGAATCTAAAGAGCCAAGGTAATAGCTTCATTTTCAGCACAGGGACTTATCTTGTGAGATTTTCGTAAACTGGTGGATAGTCACGGCTCACCTGGTATCAGAATTTGGACTAAGATGCTGGAATTAAAAAGTTTCAAATACCATGAAAAAAAGGTATCCGCACCCTCAGATCTATGAAAAAATCATTTTACCTTTTTTTTTTTAATTGCACAGATCTGAGAGTGTGGATGCCCTTTCTCAGTACTTTTACTCAAAAACGGGTCTGAAGTCTTCCTCTTACACTGAAAACTCCACAACAGGATTCAATACAGGAGTTGACCTCTATGTCAAAGTGTTGTATTTAGGCAAATAATGACTGCTTTTAAAACAAACCTTATTTATACTGCAGACAGCTCAGGGCTTGTTCTTATATCCACCCACTTTAAAGATTATCATTTAAAAGAAAACCTGCTGCCCTAACCACAGACACTAAATCATGCAGTTAAGACAAGAATGTCTGTTGTCCATTACAGCTCAAATTCAGGGTTTAATGCTTTGAAATCTGTTGAGCCTCTGTTTGTTTGGTCTTTTGTTTCCACCTGAACAACTAAAAGCTTGGTCCCTGGTTAACTGGATGAACAACTTGTCCTGCTAATGCAGCACTGCCACTCAGTATTAGAAAACGGTCTTTTGTGCCCCCTACTGGTGTTTCTGAAAACTTATCTGCCAAGACAGATATTTAGAGTGTAAAAACTAATTGTGGTGGTTGTTTATGTCAGAATTTGATTGTTTGAATTAAAAATGCTTGAGTCTTTGTATATTTTATGGAAAATTCATTAAAAATTTTATACATACTTATATACTCATACTTAATCTGAGAAAACATGTTGGCCAATTGGCTTGGTTTTCTCTTTTATTGTGCAATATTTTGTTGAATGGTATAGTTTTAATAATCAATGGAAACACTTTTTTCGATCAGTGAATTAGTTAATTATGAGAAAGTTGCTCCGATAGCCAATAAATCATTCAAATCACTTAAAAAAAGAAAATAAATTGTCTGTAATTGTCTTGTGCCACCTTCTAAAAAACAGAGGATATCATTCAATTTTTGTCATTAATTAATGGCTATAGATTGAAAATTTGCATTTCGATCAGTTTAGACACATCACTTAACTCAAACACTGACACAAATAAATGCTACAAATTTGACTGTGAGATGTATTTACAATAAACATTTTACATGGTCAACACACTAAAAAACAATACAATAAAATTAACATTTTACACACAGAGTTTGCACATGCATAAACTGACTGTTTTTTTGATTTTGTTAAACTGTAATAATTAATGTGAAAACTGCACTAACAGTTGTAACTAAGGAGATTTAACTAAAAAATGAAAAATATACAGTTGTCTTTAAATCTTAAAGGACTGGTTCAGCATTTTGGTTATTATTAGCTTAGAATAAAGACTGGAAATGAAAGAAAACAATGCTAAGCTTAACTAACTGTTTCCTTGCTCCAGCTTTTTGCTGAACAGACAAACATGAGAGGCAGAAAGCAAATGACCATAAAACATCAAACTCTCTTTCAAGTACAGCAAATGTTCTGGGCTTTAAAGGAACAATTTGGAGGTAGACATACATCCTACAAGTCAAATGAATAAAAGCATGAGTTCTCTGTTCTGGAGAAGGTGAGGCTTTGTATCCCACCTGAGACGAGGAGGGACTCAAGAACATCGTTGGCAGTCGATGCAAAACATCATTAGTGCAAACTAGCCTTAACTTCATCAGGTAAAACACTGCTACTGCTAAGGCACCAGCAACATTTAGTTGCAAATACTTAGTGCAGCCAACGTGGAGCTGCACAATTATTTATTGTGTTATCATATAATAATTTTTGATCGGCCTCTGGTATCTATAAGTCTTTAGGAGTTGAGTTATTTGCACATTACATGTTGATGAAAGGCTACTGACAATCAGAATGAACAGAATTACACCTGCACACCAGCTCACAGGTAACTTAAAATATAGTTGAGGACATGAGCTGGATGAGAAGCAAACTACCAGCAAAAGACCTTTCTGAGATACAATGTCAAAGAAAAACTCTGCCACAAAACTTGTTTAAGATGTGCTACTGGCATCAAATTTAAAATAAGCATGTATTTATAAAAAAATTAGTGATGATGAATAAATAAATAGTCGTGTGACCCTTATCAACTGAGTTTATGTCAAAGAAGATTAGAAAATCATTGCATTATGTATTTATGTTTTAAACAGCATCCCAATTGTTTTGGAATCATGGCTTTATTATTTTAATAATCACGAAGCAAAAACATTCTGCTTTTTGTAATTTTTTTTTTGTTTCTGTTAGTGGATTTTGCCTTTGCAACTGTTCTGATTTGTTAAGAGAGGAAAAAATCCTCTTCCTGCAGCAGTTTCACCCACACTTCCTCAATGGATAAAACGGCTTCAAATGTAAAAAGCACATTCGCTCTCAGATTCGCTTCTGACCTCTAACCTCTTCTAATCCCCCGTGATCCAGGCAGGCTGTTGCTCAGCAGCATCCTACGTCTTAATGTGCGTCATTAAAGCGGCTTGCGTTGGTTGCATCTGCCCGCTCTCAGCTGTCTGTCTGCCTGGAGCCCGAGCTGTGGTCACTCTTCATCTTCAGTCTTTTCTCTCTGTGCTTAAATGTTGGGGTCCCCCTCCAGCTTGGTTAGGTCGTTGGCCGTCCCCATGAACATGCTGCGTCCTCGCTCCAGCCGGCTCTTCTTGTCTGTGAGTCGGAAGGCCTCCATGAACTCATCAATGTCAATGCTGCCATCGTGGTTGCTGTCAATGGTGACAGCCAGGTCAGAGATGGCCTCATCAGTGATCTCCATCTTTAGGTAGACGCTCAGCAGCTTCCAGGTCTGCCGGAAATCCTCCATGGTGATAAGGCCTGGGGAGAAGAAAGGGTAAAGGGTAAAGAAAATTGGAGGGAGACTTAAAGACACAGAGATGAGCAGATACTGACTGGGGAAAAAGTGTGCTGTGATAAGAAGAGGGGGTGTGGAGAGACCAGTAGATCAGTGGGTCAATCCTCGTCTTAACTGGGGATTCAGGAGGCAGCAACATGCTGTGGCCTCTTAGCACGCTACAAGGTGATTAACAGTGGCAGACGTCTCTATCTGGACATAAGAAACACTTCACACCTTCACTTGCACCACACTGTCTTTCAATTGATTGTCTCTGTGAGTTAGCATAGTTATGTTTAGTTATTGAGATGTTTGATTAAAGATGGCATTAGTCTAGAAAGTTCTAAGAAAATAACTAAAAAGACTCACAAGCACAACATTTCCTTTCAGATGCACCAACAAAAGGACACCAGAATAACAAAATGTGCTTTTCATAAAAGGAAAAGAAGCCAACTGTGTGAAGAGACCCTTGATAATATTTTTTACCTGAGTTGTCTGTGTCAACGATTCTGAAGATGGTCTCCAAGGTGGAGCGATGGCGATACAAAGTTTCAAGCAGACTTTGGTCGATGTGCTGAAAGAGGAGAAATAATGAAGACACAGTAGGTTCAGCAGGGTTTATGATATCTTTAAATTGATCCTAAATATGAAATTGAGTCACTCTCTCATCTCTTTTCTTTTCTGTAACCCGGAGCGGTGTCCTTACGTCTGCATTGGGACCTTTGATGGCGAGCTCGTCGAACCACTCGTGGTAGTTGATCATGCCATCGCTGGTTTTGGAAGTGACCAGCTGAGAGCGCAGCATCCTCCAGGGCAGGCCAAGGTACATCACACTTTCCACTGCAGTGGCCCAGTCGCTCACAGACACTAGACCTGACAGAGGTGGAATTTTTACCCATTTCATCCCATTTCTTTTTCAACTTTAGCTTCAAACCAAACTCTCAATCATTGCTTCCTCACACCATCCATTCAGGTCAGTAAAGAACTTCAAAAGCATTAGAAGAAGCCAACCAATGAATCATCAGGCCAATCATGTCAGTCAACGTTTACATATATTATTGTAACTACATTAGTTTATCTAGTAAAATATAAGAAACTGTAGCACAGATATGCCAAAGGTATGTGTGAGGTCACTTAGTAGGAGCATTATCTTTAGTTTATTTTAAGGTTAAAGGTCTGGCATTTTATGTGGATGTCCAATCAGTGTTGATGCTAAATGTTGTAAATTGAAGAAATGAGTTCCTCAGAGCTATACTGACTGACAAGTACAAGTTCTCCTGCTTGTTAAGCCATGCCAGCAGTGCCTACATGTACTGGGACACATTGAACACAAGCTTCAGCACCCAAAAAGCTGGTTTATGAGCAGCTAGATGCCCCCTACATAGACAAATCTGAAATAGGCTGTAGTTTTTCTTTAACACCAATGACATCACTGCTGTCAGAAATACAGATTTTGCTGAGGAACAACTCAGCCCTCTTGGTTCATGCAGCCTATAAGGGAACGTGAATTACTTGAATCAACTGCCTTCATGATTGAATGAACATCCTATTACAATGTGGTGAATTTTTCCTTTAAGTTAACTTTCGTTGTCTTTTGTTGGAGAAAACTGTTTTTGATGAAGGCGTTGCTGCATCAAAACCAAGTATCATGGTAAAAAGGAAAAAAAAATTCACACCCTAAAATGTTTTTAAACTGTAACAAAGTCTGCTCAGATCTGGTCACTATCATCTAATCATCAAACTCAGGGCAGCTTCACAGTATATTACTCTATTCATATGCATGTATATGTTGTCATATATATTGCTATAAATTTTTGAAAAATTCCAGATGACAAAATCAACTTCAAATTTGTTATTAAGTCAAGCTCTGAATTAAAACATTTTCAGTCCAATATATTAAGTTTCAGATGAATGAGTAAAAGAGACTGAAAACTTTTGTCATTTGAGTCTCTTGACCAACATGTCTCATTTCTAGCACCAAAACTGTCTTCTATTCAGTAAAGACATTACAAACACAAGCCGCTCCATCAGCTGATGAAGACTTTGAGGAACTTAGTTTTACTGATGTTTAATAAAAAAAATAAAAGCAAGAAAATTGAGAAAAACTGAGTTGCTGAATGACAGAAAACTACATGGTTCCCTGTGTTTACTTATTACACACTTACGAAACAAGGATGTTGGCTGAATTAAGTAACTCACAGAACAACAACAGTTTTAGTGAAAGTTTCTGGGAAACTGTCAAATGTTCTTGGATGGACTTCTGATCGGCCCACAACTTTGTTTTCCTGAATAAAGATTAAATGTTCCACACAGTGTACAAAAGTGTGAGCTCATATTTCTCCCCGGTGACACATCGTCCTTTGAGAGCCAAACAGGAAGTACACATGAGACCCGTAATAAAAACACTTGATCTCTTGAGGACTGAATTGGTTCATGAAAGCGACACTACACACCTGTGTTCTCCCTGTCGAACTTTTTAAAGGCACTGATGAGGTCCGATCTGTGTGCAAACAGCTGCTCCCGCAGGACTTTGAGTGCTGAGCGTTCAGTTCGTCCAACACTGCAGACAAGATAACCACAATTATGACAGAAAATAAGAGAAAAGTGTTGATTTACACAACAGTTCAGATTTTCATAGGGGAACTATTTTCTCCTCTTAAATTCTTATCTAATCCAGTGTCTGGGTAAATGTATGTGTGTCATTTTAGTAGCAGTTTTGATATGCAGTTCATTTGACAGCAATTTTCATAAATATATTCTTTTAGAGCAGTGGTTTGACATTTTGGGAAATAATCAGATTTGCTCTCTTTCCAAGATTCACATGAAAACCTTGATACCACCTTAATGTCTGTATGTTAAATTAGAAAGCTTTGTGAAAAAATAAACAAAACTGATAAATGTGATAATTAATCAGATTAAAAGGTGCTGTTAGGTGGATTTTGGTACCTTTGTACAGAGTCAGGCTAGCCTATGTTTCCAGCCTTTTTATGCTAAGCTAAGCTAAGTGGCTTGTGGCTGTAGTGATATATACACATCACTCTCCTCAACTAACTCTATAAGAAAAAAATAAACATAATCACCAAAATATTTGACTTTTTGTGTTAAACTGCTTTTGGTTGCAGTCTCTCAAGTAAAAGGATTTGCTCATTTTATTTATGTTGTACAGGGTTAAGAGAAAATAACAATCTGATACCTTCAGCTTCAGAGACATTTTTAACTTTTTTATGTTTCGTAGACCAAACAACTTACTAATCAACCAGTTGCACCACTTGTGTTATGGAATGAAACATATTTTTTGATGATATGTTTTTGTACCTTTGTCTCACGGTGAGCTCTCTTGTCATGCTGGTGGCCTGGTACTGAACCATATAAGGCACAAGATCTGGACCAAGCTTCACGTAGGCCCCCCTGTTACTTCCCACATCGTAGTAGTTAGAGGCAGAGAACAAGGTGAGGACCTAAGTCCAATGAAAGAAAGAATATATGCTTCAGCGCCTTTTTAATAGTTGCTCAGAGTGGAACATTTAGAGACAATCATGTTAGCAATCTTAGAAATCTTGAAATTCACCTAATGTCACGCTATTTTTTTGTAGCTGAGTTAAGTATTGAAGCCCTAAACTGTGAAGTTATTTGAGTCTATGTGGGTCAGTGCTGTCTCAGCTCACCTTACGATTGTGGCAGAACTCATAACCTTCCTGTTTGCACTCATGGGAGCGAATAATGAGCTGCAGATTGTGTCTGTTCAGGAAGTCCTCTGTGACATCGGGACCCCAGTAGCAGCCCCCACCTCGCACCTCGTTGGGTGTGCAGCCGTCCTGGTTCATGGGGTCACTCCACAGCAGGTCCAGGATCTGGAGGTAGACAGGAATGACCGATGGGAGAGATTTAACTTTGAGGAATTGAGCTGAAGAACAAATAACAGAACTTTTCAAAATACAACATATGGAGAAAAATAGTTTAAAAATTGGGCTAAACAGTTGGATGGCTTCCCACAAATTTCCATTAAAAAATCATTCACCCCCAAGGATAAATCCCACTGACTTTTCAGAACTCCTCTCCTCATCATGTGGTTCACATTTGCGGCTCTGAGTGAAATGTTTCAACGACTGGTAGCAACATATTTAAGTCCCACTTGGCATAACTGGTAATAACTTTATGATCCCATGTGTTTCCATCTAGCTCCATCATTAGGTCAAAGACAATCCCATCATCCCAAGCTGCACTTTTGAGTTAGTGCTAATTAGAAAATGTTACCCTGTTAATATTCTAAAATTAAAATGGTGAACATGAGAAACATTATACCTGCAGAACACTGCCATGTTAGCATTTTCATTATGAGCATGTTAGTATTCTGATGTTAGCATTTAGCTTACACAGATCTGCTAATAAGGCTGTATATCCTTGGTCTTATTTGATACTGACACAAATCAAGGTCCATGTCAAACTATTAAGCACTGATTTCTCACTGGAAAAGAAAAAATCCAAACTAATACCATAATTCTGACTTCAATGCTACAATTAAATTCTGTTTAGTTTATAAGACAATGTCTCATATTTAAATTTAACTTGTTTTGAGTACTCTTCAGAACCTGCAATTGCTTTTATTGTCGTGGCTTAATGCATACAAACACCTGAAAGCATCCCCTTAGCCCCAGTTACCCTCAGTTGTTTTCGCTGAATAAGCATGTTGGGTCTGACCAACCAATGAGTACCAGAGCCAAATGAGCCCATTGACTTCTGTAGTCTGTGTTTAGGGTGGTGACAGCCAGTTTGAAAAGCAGATTGAACTTGCGGCAGAGGGATTAAGGACGAGCTGGATTACAGCACGTTAAGGCCCATGCAAGCAACAATTCTCAGCACCTTCTCTGAGTGTTGATCACTGATGGAGCGCTTATCGGGTTGTGACTCAGAACTGATTTGGTCTACTGAAACAGAGCTGAGGCAGAAAGGTCATGACCTCTGATCAAATCAAAATCTCTTTCAATTGATGGCCTGTAATCATGATTCATGCTATAACTTCAGGTTACAGATTGCTGTGCATAAGTTAGTAATACTGAATGTAAAGAATGTAAAGATTGATGTTTTGTTTTGTTTTGTTTTTAAACAAGAAAACTCACAGAACCTGTTTAGAAAACGCTTAAAAATGTTAACTGGTCAGATGATTGACAGCAAATTAATTATTTTCATACTTTATTAGAAGAAAGGGCCAAAAACTAGTAATTAAACCATAACTTAACATTTTTGTCATTTTTTAAAACATTTTTTGAGACTGCCAACTTTGACAGCACTTATTTGGTACTTATAAAAGTTGAGAAAAACAAAGCTTTAAACGAGGATAATGTGGGATCACTTGGCTTCTTTGTCCTTGACTAAACCAGGCAGAAATCTAATTCAACACATGGGAACAAAAACCTCTGTCCTGGACTCATTCTTCACCTGTTTCCACTCGCTCTTGGCATTGTCACTGCTGATTGAATCAGTGGACACAGATGGAGACATATCTTTTTCAGGTCTGTTCATCTCCATGTTGAAAATGGACTGTTTTCTTCTCTCCAGTTCTTCCTCCACGCCAACTTTGATCCGGTCGGAAAAGTCCTGCAGTGAGCGGTTCTGGAAGCTGTTGCGGGTTCCGAGGGGTTTAGGGAACGAGAGGGAGGTCCGACGCTGGAAGACCCTGTTGGTCGACCAAATATCTTCATCCAAGTCCGAGTCAATGGATGTCCCCGATGAGCTCTTGTGTCTCTTCTTCGGAGGCCTCAGTGCCGAAACATACTGAAAAAAAACAGACCACAGATTCAATGAATGTGTGTTTGTTTTTCCTGCCTGATCTGAATGTGAGTAAAGGACTTTGTCACAGCTGCACATGTTGACTCCTTACATTGTGTCTGTCCACTCTGGCGAGGACGCTGAGGTCTGTGACATCAGAGATGCCTCCATGGAGTACAAGCACCTTCTGGTCGATCACCGTTGCTAACGGCAACCAGCTGAAAATTTTCTGCAGCAGCTTCAGGATCCTTTTGCCATGCATCTGAGGAGAAGCACATTTCTTCATTTTTTTCTGTATCTTTTTAGATAAAACCTTTATTCAGTATTTCATTTGAACAAAATCTCATTTTCAAGTTCAAATTCCCACACTAAGCATTAACCTTGAAAATGCAACATTTCATGACCATTAACACTAATAAATACACTTTTTCTGCCATCCTAGATTACATTTCAAGCCTAAATGCAGAAACAGGTAGAAATTATTCTCCAATATATTCAGAAAGCAGAACAAATGCAAAACCTTCATGAAATCTGAGGTTTCTTTTCGGGGTCGCTGGACAACCTCGACCGCCCTGACTCATCAGAAGCCAACAAAGCTAGATCTGGTTTAGTGACCACAAATCCTCTTAGCTGTGAGGAGGAGTGATCAGTGTTGTTCATCAAGCTTTTCGAGGAACATGTAGGTGACCGAAACCATTTTAATTTGCTGCTCCAAACATAGTTGGGATTAGGACACATTTCAGCAGTGTTGGCTGGATGAATAAGCAGGGATGAGGAGTTGATGGCAAGCAATAAACAAAAGAAAAGGGATGTGTTGGCTTTCAGGTTTACCTGATACAAACCCACCTTGTATTTAGTCAGCACCTCCTTAGTGAAGCCATACCTACGTCAGCCAGAGAGACACAAGGTAACAGTTAGAAATGAAGGATTTTGGTAATACTGGAAGAATATGGACAACAATAGCATGTGATTGCAGGCTTTCTTTTCCACCAGGTCAATTTATTTCACCTCAGGTTGACTATATGGTCCTCGTGGTTTCCTCTGTTGAGATAAATGTCACCCCGATAAACGAGCAGGAATGAAAACAGGATGATGAGGATTTCAATGGAGTCTTGGCCTCGATCTACAAAGTCTCCGTTGAACACATAGGGCTTCTCCCGGGATGGCATGCCGTTCTGTAAAGCAAACAGCAGCAGTATAAAGCCCTGTTAAAGGATCATTCTGTAAACCAGATGTAAACAAACGATCAGCGCCAGCAGAGTGACAACAGATCCTGTTTCTCTAACTGGTTGATTTGTACGCAAAACGCAGCGTGTTGGGGATTAACAGCATGTTAAAAACAAACTTGAGTTTAGCAGGGAAACAATTTTTTGGATTTTTTTAATTGGTAGATAGCATGAATCAGCAACAATTTTAATAAATAGTTAATCTTTTGAATTGAAAAAGTCAAATTTTCCTTAATTTAAGCTTCTGAAGTAAAAGATTAGATTTTTTTCTAGTTTTACATTTCTTAAAAATAGAATAGTTTTTAGGAATAGTCAGACAAAAGGAGACTTTAAGACATCACCTTAGTTTTGTTTTGCCCTTTTTTACATCTAAAAAACATTTTTTTGACATTTTTGATTTAGCTTAACAAATGACTAATAGATGAAACAGTTATGATCATGTTGTTTAATTATAAGCATTACCTTGTAAAGAAGGTGGAAAATTCACAATTTCAAGAGAACTTTATTCACTACATTTTTAAAGTTTAGGATTAATCTTAAACTCAATAGTGGCTGACCTGTAATCTCTTGTTAGGATAATTTCCTTTTTTTTTTATCGAATTATCAAATTATCATATGGTTTAAAATTAATTTACATTTGTTACATTTTAAGATTTAAGAGCACCAAGTCCTGACCTTGTAGAAAATCAGCAGCAGGTCTTCCAGTTGCCCATGCAAATCACCTGCCACCAAAGATGACATTTAATAAATCAACACAGATCACTAACAACAAAACCGCTAAAATTTTTGTTTGTTTCATCCGACAAACAGTCAAAATCCCAAAAGATTTGGTTTACTATAGTAAAATCTGAAGAAAATCAGCAAATATATTCACATTTTTTAAAACCAAAGCAGAGAACTTGAGGTTTTGGCTGAGGACCATAGATGTATCATCTCTAAACTGTTTCTACCTAAAAATCAAAACTTTCACCAGCTCACCACAAATAGTGATTTCTTTGCTGTGGCAGGTAGAGATGCGGTTGATGTTTGGCAACATGCGAAGCTGTTTCCATGTCTCAAGAAAGAGCTGGAGGACGTAGCGTGAGTGCAGCTGCTGCTTGGAGAAAGACTTGTTAGCAAGATGGTTTTACGCACAAACACAAACACTTTTTAATCTATCAGGCAAAGATTGTAATTTAGTGATATCCAAAGAAAAGAAAATACATAAATGTACAGAAATGACAACAAAGCATCATTGCTTTGAGGACTGATTTGCTTTTCTTAGAATTTGTTTGAAATTAAAACCAGCAGGATGTAAATGCTTGTTATGTTATTTCTGGTCTAGTAAAATGATAAAAGAAGCATTTTTTAAATCAATCCTGCTTCAATTTCACTGCAAACTAAGACAACTGAATCTGAATGTAAGTAATGACTCAGAAAAAAAAAGCTTCTCAGAGACTGGATAACACAGCAGTGGTGTGCACCTACTTTCTTGTTCCTGAAGGCCTCCACCAGCCCGACTGCCTGCTCCACCGTCAGAGGGAAGGTGAGGTGAGGTCCTGAGTAAATCTCCGGCACCTCGATGTTCTTGTAGCAGAAGTACCTCTCCCACTCTGCATCTCGACAAACCTCGTTCTCTCTGAAGATGTGTGAGATCAAATTTCCTGGAGGAAAGGTTAAGCTGACAGTTAAAACTCAAAGATTTCAGTTTTTTACAGAGAGAAATACAGTTTATAAGTGGAAAATGGAAACCTCACGTTCATTGCTTGATGGTGTGAAATTGTCCATGAGGTAGCCGAGGAAATTATAAAGCTGCAAAGGGAAGAGAGTAAAAAGAGAAGTCATTTCTTTTACTTCTCTGCAGCAAACATACAGACAGAAGTTTACTGTATGGTCTCTGGTAGATCCTCACCTTTATCTGAGCCTGTTCTCCAGAGTACTCGATGGACTGGAAGATGTGCCAGGTGTATCGGCGTCTCATCTCTGTGCGAGCTACATACTGACGGTACCATCGCTGAATCAGGACGGCAGCTCTTATAGCTGCAACACAGAAGATCAGAAAATATCTTACAGCAGAGTGGTCATATGCAGCGTTCACAAGCAACTTAACACCTTTACTCAAATACTGCAGCAAAAAACCCAGCTGTCACCTACTTTGCTTGAAACAGTATTTGAAATTTCTACTATTTCATACCTTTTACTCCACTACATTAATATTACTTATTTATTTGTGAGTTACTTTGCTGATTTAGATAAATAATACAAAATATAATTAACAAAGAAACTATATGTTGTATTATTACAGCTTAAGATAAGACTTTATAGTTAGTTCAATTGTCACTAGCTGTAACATTGAAGGGAAGCACATGACTGTGTTTTTATATTATATTTCAAAATTATAACATGCACTATTCTAAAATGTGTCCCTCTGCAAGGGAAGCCCCTTAGATAGGGGGTGAAACGTCTTCACAGACATATAAATAAGTTCAGTTGCTTTTGATTTAATTGCCCAGATATTAATTGTGGAAATATTAATTTTGTCTGGACATTTTATTATGATGATATCCTGTAAACACTAAATTGTACAGAAAGACAATTCTTCTTTGTGGTTTGAGCTTCACTTAACATCTTGTACAACAACACCACCACAGCATAACAGACAAGAAAAAACTGAAGTGGCTTACTTGTGACAGCTGCATGCAACAGAGCAGAACGAAAAAAGAAATACTGATATGTTTGTACAACATCTACAGGAAGAATGCAGTTATGGCAGACAAAAACAAGGTGGAAAATAAGAGGATCATGAATGTTTCATGTTAAGTGGTGCTGATTAATATAAACCTGAGAATCTAACAGACTAATAGTATCCATCTGGAGGATCTTGGTTACCTTTTCCAGAGTGTTTGTGGAACGGGTCAGGCTTTGTGACGCCACATCCCATGACTGTCCCTGTTCAAAGCACCAAACAATCATCACATCTGCTTACAGTGATTCCAATATTTGGCAAAAAAATGAGTGTGTCATTTGTCTTGTACATTTAACATATGTGCATGTATTACACAGCTTTTTAAAGTTCAAACTGCTTTTTAAAGGGATTCATAACTTTGTGGAGACACAAATCTAAACTCTTCATACATTTTCAGGCTAGGATAATGGTTCACCACTCTTAAAAACAGATTTTTAAATAATTCTGTCACAGTCTTGACCTCTAAGAAACCTCTTCATTCACAGAAGCAGCAGGAGCACTGAAGCTGCGGAACACTCGACTTTGTAGCTTTTTAATCTCATTATCTGCTGGTGCACTCCGAACTTCTGTGATTGACCCCAATCCTGCATCAGAGAACTGTTTAGGTCTAAATTCTACGAAGGCTTACAAATCAACAGACTAAATAAAGTAAATGTCTTCACGTGCTGAGGTTATTTTGATAAAATGGAAAAACTAAGTCATCTAAACAGTATCTTTAAATGTCAAGCAGTTATTTAAGATTAAAAAATCCTGCCTAAATTAGTTTATCAACTACAAAACCAAATAAATAAACAAGCTTGTAAATCTAAACATTATACATTTCATCATATTGTGCTTGCACATCACTTTTTTGTTTCATGTCCCCGGCTTTGACCCTCTTAAAAGAACAGATGGGTGGCTTTCGTCACATGTAAAGATATTTAGCAGCAAGCCAAAGTTATCCAATCAGAGAGGGTTTTCAGATCAAAATCTTTCTTTTTACATTACAGAACTGGATTACAAGGCATTTCTTCTTTAAAGGGCTCCAACAGACTGTGAAAAGTAGGCTCACTAGAAAACTTGCACCAGTTCTTGAACATTTTATTGCTCCACACCAACACTAAGACTTCTGACATCTAATATTCTGTACTTGTTTTGGGGTTTCTCTGAATAAATTAAGCTATTCTAGGAATCTAAAAAAAGTTACTCTACAATGAGATCTATAAATCAGAACTTTACTTACGTGGTCGCCTCCTTATCCAGTCACCAGTTCCCAAGTTTCTTGGCTGTCAGCTTCATATATAACACTTCAGTGAGTATTTAAACAGCCATTTTCTCTGTTTCATCCTCCACCAGTCCTTCAAGATCATGTGAAGAACTGCAAGGTGTCCATTAGACGGTTCGTATAAGGTGGATGAATGACAGCAGCACCTGGTTACTCTCTACATGGGCCTCATGCATGAGGTTTCTCCACTGTGCAGCTCCCTCGGTCTGTGCTGAATCTGGTTTAGTCTCTAGTCCCTCAGTGTGATCGCATAATCAAGGCACTGAGCCACATGGGGATTACTTGAGCTAATGACTTGATGGAACTAGACTAGTCTTTGGAAAATGGCAAAGTGCAGAGGTTAATATGGCTAGAAAGATGGAGGCCAGCATCTGTTTTTGGATTTGCTTTTGGACGTGTTTTCGATTACAGGTGCTTTTTTGGGAGTCCAGGATTATGTGATCAGGTGTGTCTGTATTAGACCAAAACTCAGTTACATCTTCCTACAGCAACTTGAGACTTCTTTCTCAGGAAATCTTTCATAAGGAGGAGCCAAATGAGGGCAGCTCCATGTTTTATTTGCAGTGGGGTATTGAGGACATAGGACTGATGTGTATTTCTGCCCACACGGGGCTGGAAAAAAGCACAAGACTTCCCAAAAACAAGTCATATTGCCCTATATCATTTAGACATCTAAATAATGATTGTTTATTTGTTATAGATGTTCTCAGTTACTTAACTATTTCTTTTGGACTCCTCAAATTTAATATCACCCTACTGTAAATACAATTAATGAAAATGATGAAGCAATCACAAAAAATAACTTTTCAATTGTCCTGAGTTCCACAGACATAATGAAATCACTGAACCCATATTTCAAATACATTATTAGAATATAGCTAACTTTGATAAGTAATGTTAATGGTAAGGTATCCTCCAGGTAATCAGTAGGCTAAGAATGAATTTCTATTTACAAAATGACCACAGGTATGAGTTTTATATAATAGTTTTGTCCGACAAAAAAACAGAAATTTATATGAACTTGATGTAACTTAGAGGGGGAAGAGGCAAACAAACACATATAAGAAAATCCAACATTAAGTATCAAATTTGAGTTATTTTTCAACTTATGGTTAGCATACTGTCACTGATAAGCTAACGTATCTGACTGACGTCTTATATAGAATTTTTGGTAACACTGCTGATATTTTAGCTTTAGCTGCTAATGTAGTTTCAGATTAAATTAAATATTCAGTAGGCACACAATAATTCGAAAGACTGACATTATTTCCATGAACTCTTGAAAACTGTTTCTTTACGAACACACCTGAACACTGTAGCTCCTGAACACTGCCCTAAGTGAACGTCGAAACGTATGGCGTAGCTCAGTTGGCTAATGTTGACATGTAAGCAGAGACAGTTGGGATGTTAGTTAACGTCAGCTAACGTTAGCAACCGTTGACAGCTCTGTAAGTGAACACTTCATTGCACAATACAATGTTCTGGAAAAATGTGGCAAAATGTATCTTGCTTTAATAATTGGATAACATAAATACATGCATATTTTTTTGAAGAAAGAGGCGTATTGTACTGTGACACAAATTAGTCCTGATAACGCTGAAGATCACATAACGTTAGGCTCATTGTATTTTTTATATGCCAAGTTTTCAGTTTCCACTTGAAACTTAAAGGCACGTTTGACTTAATGATACAGTGCTTTCACAAAAAGTGCGTCTGAGAGTCCCAAAGAGAGTCTGAGTTCGTCAATACTGGAGTCTCTGATTGAGATTTAAATGACAGTAAAGCCTCGGTTAACACTATGATAATTTATGAATTGCAAAACCACATTGGCAGCAGATTAAAGGTTCTCTGAGCTATTTTTCAGTACTGATTGCTTTACACAGCACATGTGTTTGCTTTTATGAGGACTGTTGTTTTATTATGCATGGGTGCTTTCATAATCTGTGGCAGAAGAGGCAGAACTAATGTGGTGGCACTGTGTTTTCAGGGGGGGTTAAGGACAATTACTGTCATGTTTTGATTTCATAACAATATCACTGTTTTCTTACTGTTCCTACCACTTTTGCACGTACACTGGAAAGTTACTAGCAGATTGATGTGATTATGCAAACATACCACCAGATTAGATTAATTTGAAGGATTTTGTTGAATAGGCCCTAAGGAAGTTATTAGAAAAGTGGTCAAAGAAATAGGAATTATTCTTGACCCTACTGAGGCTCACATATTATTTGTTTCCTCATGTTCTGGGAACTGCTTTGCTTTAGGTACAACATGACCTTTGACCTTGGTTAGATTTCAGGTCATTGAAGGTAAATGTGGTACTCAGACTCTGTCCTTGAAACTTTATTGTATTAGCTTAAGTTTACAACCACATATCATCAAAACCTACTTTTCTGTGTCATTATGAAGGCAAATTACATCCAATCCAATCCAATCCACTTTTATTTATATAGCACATTTAAACTACAAAAACGTCTCCAAAGTGCTGTACATAGAATCATAAAAACAATAAAACAAACATTACCATATAACAATAAGCAATAGATAATCATGTATTACACAAGAGCTGTTACAAATTTAAAATCATATTATTTCAGTTTACTCAAAAAATTGAAAGATTTTGTGAAAGACTGAATGTGTGGCAATATGTAGGGATGGCTTGTATCAGAATACATGATTTATATGAATGAGTATATGTTAAATACTTTTAAAAGTATAATACATGTAATCACAATGTTTCAGTCATGTTTCTCCACAAATGACAAGACTCGAACGACAAAATGGATATATTTACATATCACCTTTCAACAGCACGGCAATGCTGAGGCCTTTATATTAGACATACATTTAAATGAAATTTCTAAAGCATAAAGATAAAAAACTGACACAGTTAAGTTTATTTTTTGGACAAAGCTGCTATTATACTGTAGCATGTGGCTCCATGTTGATCAAAAATAGCTCAAAAACGGCATGCATAACAACTCCTGCACAAGTACCAAGAAAAATTTTGTCAGAATAGTTTCCAAATCCAAATCATTTTAGTTTCAGTCAACAGTATCTCTTAGAGAACATCAAGAAACCTTTCATTACCCAGTGCTTAAGATATCATCCATTAATACATAACAGACACGCAACGTTTGTTCTACTTGCCTGCATGAATTTACAGCATAACATTTCCATGTTACCACACTTAAATACAACTGGATCGTATATATAAATTGTGTTGAGATGTGCATTTACATTATCTCAAATGTTCCCAACAGTGTTAAAATGCAGAGAAATCCATAATTTTATTCAAGATGTGAGTAAGGAAATCAGTAAATGTGACTGAACACAAGATGAATAAAACTTTAATAACTTGTGAAAGTTTTGTTTGAGTCAGTTAGATAGATTTTCATCTGCAATGAAGGTTGCTAAACAATGAGATCTACAAATCCCATGATCCATTGCTGCTGCACAACATCATTTTTTTAACTGAGAGACCTGTAGGGGCAGAAATTGCAAATTGTTGATTTAAATTATTGAATTATGTAGGGGGCTCAAATTATCAAACATTTCTTGATTCTGAAATGTGAGGTTATGCAGTTCTTCCTAAATTATTGTATAATCTAAAATATACTATACTTAACTATTAACCGTCAAAAAAAGCTATATAAAGACATAATTTTTGTAACTTTTGCAGAGTATTTTTCAGTTCATTTTAGAAATTTTTCAGAATATTTAACAATTTGATTAATAGAAAATGCAATCATTACATTGGATGATGATAGAAAAGTAAATTTACTTCATGTAAACTCTCTTTAGGTAAGAGTTTGTGTTGGGTCAATGACTGATGTGTAGTCAGGGATTTATTATATCATATGTCTACATTTGAAACACAGTAAGATAACAAACCTAAATT
>JAPZDV010000022.1:11647218-11711312 GCA_029814665.1 Acanthurus lineatus
CCCCCCCCCCCCCCCCCCCCCCCCCCCCCCCCCCCCCCCCCCCCCCCCCCCCCCGCACGTCACATATCATATATATCATATGCATGACGAGGCCTGTTGGAGGAATAACGATAAAACTTGATAAGTTCTCTCAGGTTTATCAAGAAAGATGAGACTTTGACCCATAAACAAGTTAAGCAACTGTCCATTCATATTTGTGCAATTGGGACTTTTTCCAAAAAGTCAAGAGAGAACATTTTCCTGAAAAAATGTCGTAGCCTCCTCTTACAAATTCTTAGTTTTCTGCTTAACAGAAATCGACGAAGATTTTTTACATGGGATCATTTCACTG
Source organism: Acanthurus lineatus (assembly GCA_029814665.1). Lineage (NCBI taxonomy): Eukaryota > Metazoa > Chordata > Actinopteri > Acanthuriformes > Acanthuridae > Acanthurus > Acanthurus lineatus. The sequence goes on from JAPZDV010000022.1 coordinate 11,647,550, forward strand.
TGGCAAAATCAAAAAACAGGATGAAATGTCCAAAAGTCAGACTCCATAGTCTCTTTTTTAAAGTAAATACAGATGAAAGTTCAAGATTCACCCTCAAATGCCCCATAGTTACCTCGCTCTTTAGCACTGTTAATGAATCATACCACCCGGTCAGACCAAGTCTGTCCCCGACCCCCCTTCTCTGATACTACTGATAATGTCTGGGCACTTTACGTCTGTGGAGTTTGTGAATGATTAGTGATCCAACAAAGTCAGAAAGACTAAGAAAAAAAAGGGAAATAGTAAAATATTCTGTACAACAAAAACAACAAAAAAAGTGCTGTAAATATTGGGTATTGTATTATGTGCCTTCAGTAAAAACATAATTTAATTGAGGTAAACACTATACTACTATAGTATTATAGTAAACTATACTACTCAAAATAAATACCATCATTTTTAAAGCTCCTACGGGAGTTACTTGATATACATCAATATTTCATGTTTTTTAATTTTCAAATGTCTAATTTTTTCATCTTTATTTGACATTAATTGTCTTATTTGTGTTTATTGTGTGAGGTGTTTTTGATTTTTTGTTCAGGTCTTGTAAGATTTACTTTCTCTTTTTGATTGGTTGTTGCGAGCTGCTGCATAACTAAGAAAGACACACCCATTCACACACAAACCCCGGACTTCTAGTGTAGATTTCCTGGGTGCCCACACAGGGCAGAGTTTGAACAATAGGATGAGCCTGTCTGTGGGGTTATTAAAAGACAAAAGAGAATCTTGGGAGCTAAATCACACAAGGAAAACTCATATCCTGACTAATACACTGACACCTTGTAATGAGGCAGATGGATTAAAAGATGTAAATGAATTTAGTCTACTTTTGTGGTTTTATATTATATGACCTGTTTTATATTATAAGACTGGCACTAGTGTTTTAGTAACTTATAGTAACTTTGATTCATTTACCCTCCACTCAGGCTGAACTTTCAACTTTTTTTAAAAAACCATAAACATGTATGTTGCACTGTGAAACAGCTGGAACTCTTACACCTTCTTGCATTACTCTCTTGCTCACTGACTTCACTTCTCTTCCTTTGCTGTTTCTAGGTTTATAACCTTTTGTTTCACCTGAGCCATTCCTCAACAGTCCACCAGGTGGCCCAAGTGGACCATTCTGCCCTTCACACCTGTGGCATCAAGACAAGTGGCTTAAAAAAAAAAAACTGAACATCTGTATGAGCTTCATGAATTTAATTTTTCTCCATTATGTTTTAGTGAAAAATGGAATGCAACATGTGATTGAAAATTATCCTAAATGTTTTACTAAGGAGAAATCCACTGGTAAAAAATCATTGTGCCATAAAAATTTAACTTTTATCATATTTCATCATATTTTGAATCATCTGCTGACAATAATCTGTTAGATAATGTGAGGTTAAATAAATAAGTTGAATTTTTTTAGGTTTCAAAATAAGCCGGAGTGTCTTCATTAAAGATATCCAACATAATGTCTTTACTGCTCATTCTTACATTTTACATTTGTGAAGATCTTGAAGTGAAGTGCATGAATCAACTTTTCATTTCAAGGTTATGGGAGTGAACACAGGACAGTCAGCCAGACACACTAACATACACATTTAACAACAGATTATCCTGGTGGCCACATCATCTGTCTTCCTCCCAGGACGTGGATATGAAGGTGGTAAACTGACTGAGCACCGTGTTTTCCATCGTTGATCACTGCAGCAGACAGAAACATACCAAAGAACTCAAAATATAAATTGACAGCCAGTAGTTTTAAATAAATTGCATATATGACATGGTAACTTACCCACTCTGTATCCCTCATTCAGAGCTTCTTGCTTTGCCACATTTTTGGCAACAACCAGCAAATGTCCTAAAAGCTGAAAGTTGAAATGATAATTGACATGGTGTACCTGTGCATCTGCACATTATGAGTTTGTTGTGAAGCTCCAGAAATGTTTAGAGGACTAGGAAACTTCATCCAATTTTCTGTAGGCATGAGAATGACTGTATACAGTGAAAAAGGACTTAATTTTCATTTTAGTCTAAGTTGTCTTTTAATATTTGATTTATTCCTGAGGTAACACACTTTGGTGGCTGTTAACAGCTAACTACTGCTTATAACTTACATAACAAATTCAATGAAGACACACTCCTCTGGGTTTTGTGTAAGACCTTAACTGGCCTGCACAGAGAGCTGACCCTGAGTCCATCAAAATACCTTTGAATTAAACCGATGGAGCCTTTTCACCCATTAGTAGCATGCCAGCATCTGTATTCAATGTTTTATGGCTGATAGGGAAAAAAATCCCTGCAGCCAAACTCTTTTACAAAAAGCCTGTCAGAGCTGCAGATGATTTAGCAGCATATCAATGCCAAAAGCTTGAGAATAAAATGCTCCTCTGGTATAAAAAATAGATGAAGGAACCTACCGCAGTATCATCATCTTTGGCCTCACTTATTCTGGGAATAGGGAGTTTTGGAATGACCAGGAAGTGAACAGGGGCCTGTGGGCTGATATCCCTGAATGCCAAACACTGATAAACACACAAAAACAATATATGTGAAGTGATGAATTGCACAACTTGACATTAAATTCCTTTATCTATTTTTCAGAAAATGTGTTAATCTATCTCTTGACTCCACGTGGAATAGACCGGATGAGATAACCCCTACTTGTTTTGAAGATGTTGACTGTGTACCTTGTCATCTTCATAAATAATATCAGCAGGGATGCTTTTGTCAATCACTTTGGAGAAGATGGTTGGAGCCGGGGAGCCATACTTCTTGCTGGCCTCCTCTGCCAGTTTCACCTCGTCGCTTTTGGTGCATAAAGGTCTCTGAGGGTCAGTGAGACACATGACACAGAGGGCAATGAAAGCTTTCTGCATATTAGTGCTGCTAACATGCGCACAAAACATGTCAAAACAACTTATGAAAGACACTATGAACCAAACCTCTTGGTGGTGGGTCTCTGTAGGTTTCCCACAGCCACCAACAGGGCTAGTAGGAAAATTGTTGTCTATATATTCTGCTGCTGCTATCGAAAATGAAATGTTTATGAGAAAGAAAACAAGACTATAAATTTTTTGAGCAGCTACCTCGGTTCGACACACACGGTGCAGTTGGTTGAGGTGAGCAGTCCGGACGAACCGAGTCCGCAAAATCTGACGAAAATACATAGCCTTAGCTGGCTAACTAGCTATTACAGTTTAACGAATAAACTGTGTACGCTTAAATTGATATCTGGTGTCTGACACACCACTTTCCAGCCCATAAACCTTGTTCAAGACCAAACTCTGCACCGTACGCAGCTGTTGCCTTCAGGTACCTTCTTGTCACGTGTAATTACTGTAAACTGTCCTATATCGTGATGTGAATAAGGGTTGTCTACGTTTACAGTAAGCTACCAAGAAACAACACATTTTCAGAAAGGCGTTTAGCTGTTGTAACATCAGAAATTAACTTATAAGGCTGTTATTTGATTAGTAAGATAGGATTAGATTTAAAAAAGCGTTTCAAGTGCTAAACTTAAATAACTGACCGAAAAAGTTTATACTTCTTCGACCGATCGATTGTTTGACCTGACATAACTGGTCACAGTGTCCAGTTATACATGTGACAGTTTACATTTAGGTTTTTTTACTCTAACTTTTTCCACAATGATATTGTGTGAGTCTCAAATTTCCGATACTTTTAAATGCGTTCAAAGGAGACCATTTTTAATAGGTACAAGGGTCGATTCAAGAGCATCAATGTTCTTCTTTGCTAACTGTGACGCTAAATAAAAGCCATAAAACAGTATAGTAATCTAAAGTATGATAGTGAATCCTACTACTATTTTCATCTGTCATATAGGGATATTTTTCAGGTTTGTCAGTGTCTACATAGCAGTAAATTTTATACAAAAGAAATATCGATGAATATTTTAATTTTATTCCAATTTTTCGTACGCTAAGAGGCGCTGTTTTGGGAGGCCGCTAGGTTATATGTCAACGGAACGGAAGAAGAAGTTGAAGTCATAAGAGAAACATGGCGGCCCGCGCACGGCTGCCCTTGCTGTTCCCCAAAAACCTGTCTCTGCTTAGGAACCACAAACTTGCCCACACCGAGGCTGCAGTGAAGGAGCCCGTGTATCCCCCCATCGTCCCGTCTCTTACGGCTAAAAGCAAATCTGCCCGGAAGCGACAGGTTGAGGAGTATGTGAAAAGGATATGTGCCTCTCCTGTGGAAGAGAAGCTCTCCCTCGTCACTCGTATCCAACGGGAGAAATTTGTGGTTTACCCTCAGACTTTCGCACGCAACGCAGACAGATGGTACCAGCACTTTACTAAGACTGCATACATCCCGGGCCTGCCCGAGAAATTTTCCCTGAGTCTTGAAGCTACCGAGGGGGATGAGAGCTCAGCGTCAGCCGCATCTCAAACCACAGTACCGGGGATAGAAGATGATGCGTTCGCGGACATACGCTCCTTGGTCACTCGTGTGATTTTACAGGAGCACTGGCACATGAAGAAACGCAAACCTTTCTTGTACAGAGAACAGGAGCAGATGGTTGGACCTTTCCTAAGAGGCCTGGTGAATGAACTTCACTACAGTCTCGCCAAATACAACCCACTGTTCCTGCTTTCCAGTCTAGGTATGGATGATTGATTTGACAGTCAAACTGTGGTGAATTTAGCTGCTTTGCCATTCACTTTTGCACTTTCCAGGCCTTGTGCCTTTCAAAAACACTATTCTAAGTATCATTGTGCATGTGGCTGCTTAGTTAACCACAGACCAGTGAACAATGTTGTTTTTCTTATTTTTACTTATTAGTTACAAATCAAAAGAGCAGGTTTCTTACACTGTTTCGTCTAAAAAATTCCATATCAACAATGTCACATGATTGTTAATAGTTTGGAGAGCTTGAAATTGCACTGGTGTTATTTCTGTACACTGATTTATGGCTTGGCACTATACTGGTTATTATTCTACCGATACAACTGTTTGAGTTTTGTCATGTTGTTCCTTTGTCTCTTTTAGATATTAATCCCCAGGTAAACTTCTATTGGAGGAGAGGACAGAGAATCATCCCAAAGGGGCACCGGAAAGGCCGGCAAGAGCCAACCAGGTTCCAGATTGACGACCATCCACACATTCAGATCAGAATAACTCAACAGCTACCACAGGTAAGGCCGTTCCTGAATGTGACACATTTGATGAATTGCACATCACAGACTGAAAATATAATTCAGTTTCCATTTAAAGTCAATAATACCTGTGATTTTATTCTTATCACTTGTTCTTATCACCTTTTTGGATTTTTTTCTTAGTTTGCCCCACTGGAGGCTTCCTATACAGCTGAAGTGCCAGAGGTCACATTAGCTCCTAACTTGATGCCCCTGTTCAGAAGACAGTATGAAAACAACATTTTTACAGGTAAGATGAGCTTCAAGAGACCAGCAACATCCACTTTGTCTCATTCATTCTGATTCATGTGTTTTCAGAGGAGCCGAGGACAACAATTTTAGATTTCAGAGATAGATTATCCAGTTACCTTTTGCTGTCACTGGGGAGTGCCAACAAGCAGCTTTTCAGTCAGCCATATGCAAAATGTTAAACTTTCCTTACTGAAATTTAGTACCATTTCTCTTGTTGAATCAATAAATTTTGTAATATAATAGCATAAAAATGTGAAAAATCTTAATCACCTTTTTCAACAATTAACTTTTCTTGAAATAAAAAATATTGATCAGCTATTAATTGATTGGAAAAGTTGTCAACTAAATTTTTTTTTTTTCAAAATTGTTCAAAAAATAAAACAAACAACAAAATCAACAACAACCAAAACTAAATCAGGTTGGCAGCTTTTGTCAGTTTAAATTAAATCTCATCACCTTGGTCTCATCATCAGGTGCCAAGCTACCAGACCCGGCTTGCTACGGTCACACCCAGTTCCACCTGGTGCCTGATCGATACAACAGAGACCGGATGGCTCGGCGGCAGCAGTCTGATCAGGTGGAAGTTTTTCTCAGAGCCAACGGACTCGCCAGCCTCTTTGCCTGGACAGGAGCTCAAGCCATGTACCAGGGTGAGTTAGTTATCAGCACAGATTAAAAGAGCAGAACTTATGATAAAGTACATATTTTTAGGTTTGTAATTCTACATTTATTTCCTTTTTTTTTTACTTGAACTGAGGACAGAAACTCTATCTTACGTTTATTTGAGTATTATCTTTCAAGAAGTGTCAGGTGGTCTTACTTTCCTATCACCTCTTGTAGGTTTCTGGAACCACGAGGACGTCACCAGGCCATTTGTGTCCCAGGCTGTGATCACAGACGGCCAGTTCTTCTCCTTCTTCTGCTACCAGCTCAACACAGTGGCCCTCTCTGTGGAGACAGATGCCAACAACTCCAGAAAAAACCTCCTTTGGGGCACCGAGAGCCTGCGACTGTATGAGGGTGTGCAGGATGGAGAAGTGGTGGGTCTGAACGACGGTGTCATCAAGCTTCTCGTTCAGTTCCTCATGAACAAGCCGTAGAGTTCTTCAGGTTTTTGACTTTGCCTCTTTCTTCAGAGAGACTGTCCTTAGTTTATGTTCTCCAAGGCATTGAAAGAGGTAATGAATTAAAAAAAAAAGAGCTTTAAAGGAGACCAACACGGCAGACACAAGGAAGCTTTTTTAGACTGTATTAAAGTGTAATGTCAAAAAACAAGAAGAGTCTGTGTTTAGCTGTGTTAAACATGAGATTGAAGATTGTACTGAAAAATACTGTGCACACATCTCTAATTATTATTATTATTGTGCAGACTGTTTATGCATAAATAAAAAGACATGCTCTTCAAGTTGATGTGTTTGTGTTATTGTTAGTGCTTATGACTACAACTGAACATTAATGAGTCATCTTTATACCTACACACTACACCTACACTTTCCTGAAGAAGGAGCACTATACAGATCTACCCACAATGCAACTCCACAGCCAACAGTTCAGTCATAGAGCCAGGTGTGTAATGCTTGTAGCATCTTGAGTCACTCACTCAACTCTCTTCACTATTTTTCCCACTTAAAATCTTGAAGAATCTTAATGATTTATACAACTTTTTTTTTTTTTAAAATAGACATTTGCACACAGCAAAACCTGTAAAAAATTTCCCCTTTAAGTATCCAAATCCGTTACCACAAACAGAAACACACATGTTGAATGCTATTATAGACAGCCACTGAAACCAACACAATGACAGTGTCATGTACCTTTAATTATCTCGCTCACATAAACAGTGAATTACCTTCTAAGTTAAAGGCATGTTGACAGCTAAAGACAGTGGAAGTCATGACCATTCAGACTTTTTTTGATACATGAATATGTAAAAGATAGATAAGCAGATGCTTTAATGATGATTTATCTTCATGTACACATCAATATCAAAATGTACAGCATGTTAGACGCATATTACTGCAAGGACAAACTCAACAAAACTACAGAAAGTTGTTGCAAGCACAGTGTAAATTGTTAGTTAAGTGCATTTCAATTAAAAGTGTAAGGCACAGCTCACAGACCACGATGCACAAGAGGACACAGGAGGAGTTGAGATTTGAGGTTTTTTCCAAAGAGAAAAAAAATTGCACTTCCGTTTGACAGAGAGGTATAATGACGTGTGGTTTATACAGGAAGTGAGGGGAAACAAGATTAGAGACTAACAAACAGATAAATGCTTTGCTTTAACTCATCAGCCCATAACTGACTGAAAACAAAAAACATATCTGCCCCTTAAATAAAGTGAAGAATGAAACTCAACATAACAGAGGCTTCTTGTGTATGAATCAATGGAATAAAAGTTGTGGTTAAAGAAATTAGTTTTGTGAAAATATTGCTTCTATGTTCTATTGTTCACATCTAAAAAATAAGTAACATCAGCACAGTTTTAAATAAGATTGAATCTGTTGGATTTAAGCAGCTGAAGACTTTAAACTTTGCGCTGTCTCATTGAAGAACCTCCTTCGGACCCATCGTTCTCTTCCTCAGTCCTAATGAGGACATCATAATTAACATCATGAAAAGACACACATACATATCTGTTAAAAGTTTAGCACCATACTGTTGAAGCCCATTTCTGCAAATGTGATAGGAAACAGAAAACTTTGTGCATCATTAAAACAAGAAACCGTCTAGAAATAATGACTTTGAATTTCAAAACAATTATTGGTTTAGACAAAGTAACTTAATTTCTCAAAATAATGGCTTAGTATCTCTGGTGACTTTGTATTTTTTAAAATGAGAACCTTTCTCAAAATAAAGACTGCACATTATTAAGATTTTTTTTTCATTATTTTGAGATACTACATTATTATTTTTAGAAACTATTCATTCATCTGAGAAAGTTTCTCATTATAGTGACAAGATCTTATCATGTTGGCAGAAATGGGCTTCCATATATTTTTGCAATACTTAGTACTCACTGTGTGATGTTTTGGTCATTCGTCTGATTTTCTGAGGGTAAAGAAGAAGATCATTTTATGCCAAAATAATAAATCTGCACAAACATTACAGGCTGACATAAACAGGAGTGTGCTGTCACGTTACCTGCTGTGTAGTTTTTCTTAGACCGACTTTTCTCGTAGAGCAGAATGGCGGCGACCAGGACAATCACTTCAACCAAGATGGCTATAAAAGGCTTCAGAGGCTCAAAGAAGGTGATGACCTTCAAGTAACAATTACAGCAAATACAATGTAAAAACACCCAGTGGCGTGTGAAAGTTCTGCTTTTTATATTTTAATAAAGTAAAGATACAGAAGTGTTGTTCTATTATATTAATATTATTATATTCAGCATCAGCAGATTAATGGTTAGGTGCATTAGTACTGTATAACTTTTAACAGTTATGCAGATTAGTTTTGGTACCCAACCTGGGGTTCGGCCACTCCACAAGGTCACAAGACATAGCTAAGGAGTCATGAGATGAATAATGGGGTAGAAAAGAAGAAATTGTTGTATGAGTTTGTACAGATTTATTTTTTTTTACTCTAATAGTTGCTTTATTACAGTGCATTATTGTGCAATATCATGTAGTTTTATGTGTTTAAGTCTCAAACTTTTGTAAAAATAAGATTAGACAGGAAAGTAGAGGGCAAAACAGACATTTCATTTCTGTTATAGGTTACAGGCCAAAAGGGTTGGGGACTATTGGTTTAAATTTTTGTCAATGCATCATAATTTAAAGGCATGTTTTGTTTTCTTGGCCAGAATCTTGAAGGGTAACAAGTAATTATAGCAGTTAGATAAATGTAGCGAAGTGAAAAGTACACTGCTCTCTGAAATGTTATGGAGTTGAGGTATAAACACACATATCAATAAACTGTCTGACCTTCAGTTCCACGTGACTGATCGAGGTGCTGATGTTGTAGACCGCTCCGCAGTAATACCACCCAGAGTCGGCCTCTGTCAGTTCGTGCACCAGCAGTTTGGTCTTCCTTTCTTCGTTTTTGATTTTATAGCGATGAGGCTCTGCAGCAGGTAAAATCTGCTCCTAGAACAAATATCAGTCCAATGTGTCAGAGGCCATAAATGAGTTTAAATGTCATTTCCCATCAAATTGTGGCTGAAAACACTATCAGTTTTGTACATCTTTACAGTAAAAATATGCAGTTTTAATTAACTTGCTCTCATGAACAGTGAATTACCTTTAGATAAAATAAGATAAAAATTTAAGATGCAGTTTAAGTCATGACCATTGTGACCATCTTCTGATTGTTTCATATGCATTGCGCATATATGATGATTTACCCTGAAAAGTTTCAAGCACTGAACATGAGATTAGTCAAGCAGTTTTTAATAGTGTAGACAAACCATCATGCATAAATACCAGGAAGCAAAGAGAAAAATTCAGGTTTGGGGTTCTGTTAAAAAGTGAAAGGGTACTTCCTTTCTGGCAGAAGTAAGAAGTGAACTGCCTGATCTCAAAGAAAAACAGGAAGTGAGACATTACAAGACTGAACAACAGTCCTGACACCCGGATGGACTGAAATATTAAAGATACACGTAAATGAAGTAGAGTGAGAAAAACCTGTATAATTATTAGTAAGTGGCGGTAATTGCATTCTGGTAAATGTTTTGATTACAATAGATTACAATTTCTCAAATGGTTGATGTCATTTTGCTTTCAAGCTCCATCAGCCACGTGTGAAAATAAGTGAAATATAAGTTTTTTTTAAGAAGCTTGAAACTGTTGTGCAACTTTACTTTAGACCTGTGTTCACATTGTGAGTTTGCAGTGGCTCTAACCAAATGAACCAAATGGAACCATTTTTATTTCTTTGACTCCAAAACAAATTTGATAGCAGTGTAATCAACGTTTACTGAGCGAAATGAAACTGTTGACATACAGGGAGCTGAAGCCAGGCCACCAGACTGAAAACCAGGAATTGCAACTGAAAGAACATAGTGTACCTGTACATTGCAAACTCTATACAACTTATATTGTGAGGCATCAATGGAGACAAGGTGTCACTCAAACTTAGCTTCAGTCGTACTAAAATCCTGAGAGTTTCAAAGAAATTATTTTGAAATCACTGCTTCAGTGTTACACATAAAAACCTATAAAACCAAAGACAAGAAGGCTTTGATTAGCTCACTCACCTTTTCTGTCCCATTCGCTCTATACCAGATCCAGGTGTTGGGCAATGGTTTGCTGTCATCTATTTTGCATTCCATCACTGCAGAGTCGCCCATGTAGCTGACGATGGGCTTATCCCTGACGTCACCGATCTGCGGAGCTGGTGGACAACAAGAAAAAAAGAGCAAAATAATTATTTAAAATGGCAATTTATGGGATGCATTTTGTACATTTTAAATACACAGTAGTTACTCATAGTAAATGTTGATATTAAATATGAATGGACAGCAGAGGGTAAGTGAACTAATAACAACACAAATGTTGGCTGTAAAATTAAAAATGTTGTAAAAATTCAAATTAACATAATGCGTGAAAGGATGTGATCTGTACCTGCCAATATGAAGTCTATTTTTGCTTCACTTCCAAACACACAGGAATAATTTCCAAGCTCCTTTTCACCGAAAATGTCAAACCTGTAAAGTAGAAAACTAGATTTAAGATTTTACAGCAAAACTTCTATTTTAAACTGAAAACACTTGAGTAAAAATCTATAAAATATCCAAATCTTTAATAAAACATTAATGTCCTGCTGTAAAATGTGTTGAATGATTTGAAATGTGATAGAACAAATTAGTAATGACTCAGTGTGCTTTACTTTAATATCATTTTTCATTTTTCATTTTTATTAAGTTTGTAGTGCACACTGATAAAAGCCTGTTTTGAGATGTTCAACACAAGTGCTCAAGCAAATGTTTAATAAAAAACATACTGAACTGACTTAAATAAAATGTGAACATGTGAAGAACTTACTCCCGTTTGAGATTATACTGCTGATTCTCCAGCTGCACCACAAGGCGGCTGTTCTCAATCTCATCCCCATCTTTTCTCCAGAAACCAGTTATGTTTGGTAGTTTGTTCTGATTACCAGCCCAGGTACACTCCAGTCTCAGATTGACAGGGTTCAACAGTTCAACTTTCTTCACAGCATGACTTTCATCTTTGAGGAGAGTTGAAGAAGCATTTCAGAAACAGACATAGTGCGAAAACACACACACAGAAAAAGTGCAATCACATTTAGATGAGCAGACACTCATCCCGGCCTCAACTACAGATTAAACTGGACTAGTGAAGCACAAAATGTTGACAAATCAGATGTAACATAAAAGCGGTTACCTTTCAGAACAACACTCTTCACATCTGTTGGCAGAGGGCTGATGGGAACTAGTGGCGGGGGGGTTGGACCGGGTGTCTCTGACAGAAAATAAATCATTATACAAACACACACAAACCTGCATGTTTGCATGATCAAAGTGATGCTATAAACTCAGGCTAAATTTGAGTTAAAAGAAACTGTCATTGCAAAAGTTGTTTGCTTGGTTGTTACTGATGGTATTAGAGAATTAATAGGCAGTTGCTAGGATACTATTGGCCATTGCTAAGGCACTGTTTTTTGGTTGCTAGGGTGTTTGAAGGATTTCTGGCAGGAAACCAATTTTGCAAACCCACATCCAATACCAGCAATTACCAATTAACCTGTTAACTAATATTAATATAGGGCTCAAAAGTGCCTCTTTTGCAATATGGCGGCTGGTTTGACTAAACAGCAGCTTATTGAGATGTTAAAATCTCCAAAAAATGAATCTTCCAGAATAAAAAAAAACCCTCATATCTGCTGCTCACCCACCCACTTTAACTTTTTTTTAAACCTCTGTTGGTATTTTTATTGATATGTTTTACACAACATTTTGAGGGTATTTGTGGGAGTAACTACATGGGTGTTGTCTTAGGCTTAGAGGAGTGTAATGGGTGGTTCTCAGGTTGACGTTCAGGGTTTTATCAGTGTAACTTCAGGTTTTGCTAAATGTTTTTCTTTCTTTTTTTTCTAAGCAGTGTCTTTAGTGAGTCTGTGAATTGTATATGTATTAGATGATATCAAAACAGCACCTTTAATTAAAAAGATGCAGCATAAAAGTTTTTGTTGAGTCCCAAGGAAGGAAGTAAAAGTATATACAAGGCTACACAAATATCTTAAGAGCAGGAAAAATGTAAGAAAATGACTAAAATAAATAAGATTTCAACAAGTTCTGTTCCTCTTCAAATTGCTGTGGTACTGTGATGGATAAAAATATCTGTCCACTTCCTGTAACCGGTAGAAATAAATAAAAAACCTATTCATATCATCTTCAACACTACATAAAAGGACAAAAACTGTTCTTGAGATATTACATCAAAAGTAAAGCCGGAGGCGAAAGTAAAAATATTGTATTACACTGACTAATCAATTTGCGTATGTGATTATATCTATGATTACAGCTATATGAAAATATTCATTATATCTCTTCTTTGTTTTTTGTACAAGAGTTTATCTTTTTAATTCCTTATTTGAGTAATTGCTCTTGGATTTAATGTGAAGTTTCAGTCTGTAATGGTGGTATTAATGCTCACTGAGACGATTTTTTCTCCCAAACAAGGATAATTGTTGGGACATCTCAAATGCCACAAAAAAGACAATAAACAGTCAATCTCAGATACTTCAAATATACAGAACATGAAAATAATGAAGAAATCCTGTGACATTTTCTTTTGCTCCTTATAAGGTTTCCAATCATTTAGTGGGGGTAAAGACGAGGCACAGCAAGTTTTTAACACAACCGCACACAGTCAAAATTAAAGCCAAATAGCCATTTACTTGTATTGATGTGTCTGCAGGAGGCGAAAAGCAGGAGGATCTGGAAGAAGAGCTGCTTCCAGGAGGCTGGCATGATCATTATTCCTCCGTCCTCTGTGTTGGCAGGTTTCTCACTCGTTCTGTGTCCTCTCTTTCTGCCTGCTGCATCGTCTAAGCAGCCCTCCTCTCCCTCCCTCCCTCCCTCCCTCAGCCGCACAAGTGACGCAGCCATGATATCACCCTGCAGCCTGTGGGTGGCTGCCTCCATCCATTATTCAACCAGATGGGGTTCATGTCTTGGTGTTGTGCTGCAGTGTTCAGTCCTGCAGGGTTTTGCATGAACTGAACATGCTGTAACAAACACTCCTGCCATTTGAACCAAAATAACTAAACTCTGTGTGTGTCCTTCGATAAAAATTGTAACATCCATCATGACCTTTGTGCTGTTATGTTGCCGCTGTGAAAATGTCACAAGGTGTCCTGTTCTGTTATGTGAGAGGACCTGGTGGCTGAAGGTCACATGACCTTCCTGTCTTCACGAAAACAGCCATGAATTGAAACTAACTACTTAAATTGTAACTGTAACTGTTAGCGATTTTGATGAGGAGATGAGGAGATTCTAAAACCAGGTTTACTGTTTTAAGAGGATTTTAGAAAAGGCTCGCTGTTATTTACAGAGTACAATTCAAAAGAGACACTTTTTCACCTTTGTTGGGCAGATTTTATAAATGTAACAAGTAATCTCACATCTACTTGAGTAACTCAGCAGAGTAATTTTGCTTAAGTAGTGGTCCTTCTTTAAGCCCCTGAAAAAACACACACTATGAACTAGATTTAGAGTTAAACACACTCCTCATGTACAGTATCATGGATCTTGCACAGGCAAAAAAAAGTGTCCAGTGCACCATGGGTAGCTGTATCCACATGAGCACACTTCTCACTGAGTTACATCTCATGGATTCCATGGATTAATCTTATATGTAATCAAGTTCTTTACCAGATAAGGTTAACTTTTACTGTTTTTGCACTGCATTTGTTCTCCAGTCTTGCAAAATTAGCACATTTGGTCAATAATTTCCATTCTGCCTGTAAGGTTGTTTGTCAATTTCCTTTTCATCATTTCCTTCAGTGCTTCTCAGTAAGTTGTTCCTCTAAAATAAATTTGACCTGATGTGAAAAATACAAAACAAAGGTACAAAATTTGGGGTATTCCTCCTTAAATATTTGGAATTTTTCAATATCTAAACTAATACACGTTTTCACCTTCCCATTAAACTGATGCAGTGTAATGAAAATTTTATTGTATGCTCATGCAATTTTTGCCCTAGTTTTACTACACAAGACATCTCTCAGATAGAGGCTAACTGACTGTTTTTCCCATCCTCAGGAGGGTAGTTTGAACTTGGTTTTGTTCTTTCTTCAGAGTATTCTGTGTACGTACTTAGCTGTCATGATTAACTGTCCACCAACTGTTCATAAATATTCAACAAAAACTTTTCTTTTTCAGTCAGTTGCAGAATGCTCTGTGCTCTGTACTGATCCTTTTGCAAAGTCTTATTGAAATACACAAGATATGTCTGTGCTTAGTCTTCATTTTTAGATTTGCACTGGTACATTAAAATTAGTCAGTATGAAGGAAATTAAGTATGTGACACTCTAACATTCACACTCTTGCTTATTAAACGTCACCTCACAATGTTGAAACCAAACCTACGCGCTTGGTGTAAAAGCAGAAAAGGGTTGAACTGTTGAACTGGTTTTCCCCTCATACTGTATCCTTTAGCTGGCACTGTGTGGGACATCTTATCACAGAACTTGTGTCTTATTTAAGGAGATTAAATCTGCATGAGCCACATGGTCACATGTAGATACAACTTACAAGTAGAACTGCAGGGCAAACCATTGGGACAACCTCCCACTGTAAGAGTTCTTAGTGTCCTAATGTTGCACAAACTGCTATAAAAGTCAACTTCAGGGATGTTATTTCTGTCTTTTGGAAAGTTCATGGTCCACTGAGGAGCAAATGGACACTAAGTCCACTGCTAAACAAGGACATAAGATGAGCTGAAGACGTTGGCTACTGCCAAAAGGCCTTGAGCTGCTGGATGAGAAAAGTTCCAATTGAGAGACCTTCTGACTGAGAGGACAGCTAGAAGAGAGAAAAACTAAAGAATGATGGCTTTGGGGTTGAGTTTTCTAATTTGATTGACTTTCAGTGGTCAGAGTTTCAAATCATTGCTTTCTATTCCTCTGTTAAATGACATCATGAAATCTCTGCCACCTGCCTTAGATACTTATATTAACTGGACAGCAGAGGGAGCTTTGGCAAAATTAAGACTAACTGACATGAACAAATGCTGGCAATACTTCCTCGTTGGAAGTGCAAGGAGGCTTCAGATTTTACCTTCTCAGAAACTTTTTCCTGTAAATGTTAAAAATGAACTGTAACACATCTGATCTTGACAATTTAGCATTCAGTATCATCACTATCCTGTTTGACAAAAGTAAGAATCATTGGAATATTAATGCCTCTTGATGCCTTCAAGATTGCTGCAAATATGGCAGCTTACTGAAATACACTTTTGATTTCTCTAAAAATTTATATACATAACTATTAGAAAAATAGATAGCATGTACAGCTTGTTTAGGTAAAAATACACTAATTAATCAAAAAATATAATATTCTAAAAAAAAGGTTATTTTTCTGTCATAACATGTAACAGAAAGAGCAGCAATATTCAAGACACATTAGACATCTAGAAATATCGATGACATCCAGCAGCTTTTTTTTACTGCTGCTGAAGCTGCAGACTATTGATGAACACAGCCTGTAGCTCAGTAATGTCATCAGGGGCCTCTATAGGGATGCTCAGCCTGCCAGGTGAACTTGAAAGCCCACTAGATGAGTCGTACGCTGGTTCATAGCGAGGCTGGCTGAGATTTTCATAGTAAGAATCCCCACAGCCTCCCACTGCGCCCTGAAGATGCTCATAGACGTCCAGGTAGTTGTTTTGTGGTGAAAGGCGGCTATAGTCCTGAGTTTGGT
This sequence comes from Acanthurus lineatus, assembly GCA_029814665.1. Lineage (NCBI taxonomy): Eukaryota > Metazoa > Chordata > Actinopteri > Acanthuriformes > Acanthuridae > Acanthurus > Acanthurus lineatus. The sequence goes on from JAPZDV010000022.1 coordinate 11,663,873, forward strand.
ACAGCCCATGATGGAGGTGGAGGCGGTGTTCAGGCCCGGGGCTGTGACAGGGGCTGTGTGATGGACTGTGGGGCATCATGCATGTCTGCAGGCAGCTATTTCGCCTCATGGCTCGGTGCAGATCCAGTCGTGCAATTAGTGGCTTGCCGATGTTGATGCTTTTGGTCCAGTGGACGGGGCCGTCGTCCATGGCGGTAAAAGTGCCCTGAAGGCAGACAGTGAAGACCAGCTCCTCCTGTTGCATGTGTGGTCAGAGGAAAACAAGTATTATGAGACAGTATAGATGAAAACCTTTTTCTGTTGACAGCTCGGGATCGCTTGTCTTGAGCTTATCTTGCCTAGCAAGTCCTGACTTGGCAGCACTGTGTCAGCACTGGAGAAAGGTCTAACTGCACCTATTGTCAATCTGCTGTAGCAGGAAAAACACTCAGGCTTGTTTGCATTTCTTTAAACCTATCACAATCATCTTGCACAGTCTAAGGTCGCAATGCTGCTATGGAATTCAAAAAATGGTAGCATGTAAAAAGAGAAAGGGAAGGAGAATGTCAACTTAAATAATCAAATGCAGACTTCCACCCACTTTATCCCCTAAAAATATCTTGACACTGCAATGTCACTGCAAACTCTTTCAGACATTAACAATGCCCAGAGGGCTTTTGCAAATCTATATTTCTATCATCAGCTGTAGTTTTATATTAGATGCTAATTAGTGCCTGCTAACAAGCTAAGTTAAGGTTTTGAACATATTAAATATTATTCCTGCCAAAAATAAACATGCTAGCACTGACACTGAGAGAATGTTTGCATGCTAACATTAGCAATCAACTCTAAAGCTAGCACCACTCTGCCTGGATGAAGCTAGCTCTATTGTTAACTCTTACTATTTAATTATAGGACAACACAACATAATTTCTCAACAGGTTGACAAAAGTCTGCAACCCTTAGGCACACAGAAATCCTTTAGCTTATTCTTTTACACAGTCTCACATGTCCAATTGTCTTGTGAGAAAGTCATTTTCAGTTTTTACCCTGAGCTTCTGCAGTGAGCTGACTCTGGTGTAAAGGCAGTGCTGCGGCAGGCTGCTGGACAGAAAGTAGATCCCCGTCTCCTCTGGAGTCTCTCTGTTCATCTCTTTGGGATCCACATCAAGGTCCTGCAGTAAGAAAAGAAGCAAGTGGCAGCGGACCATATGCACACACACATGCACACACCCAATCTCAAAATATTTTTAGGTGCATTTATGATAAATGTCTGTTGTGCTCTAATTTTGATATAATTATCCAGTTTCCCTGCAAAGTTTCTGTTAGATTAGTAAGATGGATGAGAAACTCCTTATTCTTTTTAATGACCAGTGTTCATGACAGCATACTGACCTGTGAGAAGTCAGTGACGTGAGCCTGGCAGAAGGACATGTCCTCAGGCTTCTTAACAATGTGAGTGTAAATGACGAGCACATTGGAGAACTCTGCAGCGAAGCCCAACTTGATCTGAGCCCCGCAGTCAAAGCTGAGACACATACTCTCAGGAAGCTCTGGAAGAATATACAGAAACAGAAAAATTTTAAGCATAAACTCTGGTTTATTATAAAAACTGCACCTGAATTTCACACTTCATCCAAAAGTTGTCAGGATTTACTTGAATTCATTAACTTATCGCAAGACATGTCCACCTTTTGTGTTTTCATTTGTTTTGACTGCAGTTTTTTGAGTTTGTTTGTACATCTGGAATAAATATTTTTTTAAATAATGTTAGACGTTACCATTATTTCAAATCACTAGAAAATAAAAAAAAGGTTCTGAATCTTAAATGTCTTACAGCAGTGATATAGTTCCCTCAGCAAGTCCCAAACTAAATCTGAGGTGTGACAACAAAGTGACAACAAATATGTACTTCTGATACAAATAAATATGTCTTTCTTGTAATGTGCTAGTTATTTTTACTACAACGGGTCTCTAAAATCCTTCAAATGCAGACAGAGTGAAAAACAAAATCGTCAGTTTGATTCAAGTCCTAAGCTGTTAACTGTGATAACTGTGAGGGTCACAAATAAACATTACTTTTTCTTATTTGGTCACAGATGCAAACATTATAGAGAACAATCCACTGATGGTCTGACAGTCTAACAAGAGGAATTATCACAACAAAACTATCAGAAGTGATGTTTTGCCCTTCCGTTTCTTTGGTAACCAAATATTTATGAGCTGATAAAAGAAGGGAAGAGGTGCAACTGGGTATTTCTCACTTATCATACCTGCTGCATCCAGTAACTCCATCAGTATCAAACAACAGATTCCCCAACAATACAGTGGTTCTGTTGTGTAGCTGCTGTGTGTGCAAATGTGTATAACTAAGTCAATATTTGACTTAGCGTGTGGTTCTTGGGCCTTTCCAGTGACAGGTGATGAACAAATATTGACAATATATTTTAAATAAACTCACCGTGAGCTTTTGCCCACCGAAGGCTGTGAGTGTGAGTGAGATCAGCACTGTCTCCTCGCTGAATGGGATCAGTCAGAGCTCTCCTCTCTGACAGGCTACTGCGGATCTCCAGAGCCTGTTTGCCCTTTGTAGCGTCAAACTGACCCATGTCTGGACACAAAATTTTATAAATCAAATGTCAACATTTTAAAAAACAGCCCTCGTCATTGTTACACCTTAGAATATCCAAAACTCCATTAACATGCACTGAAAGTGAGGGGCAAGGAGAACTGAAAGGTGCATTTTATTTCACAGACAATTCATTTACCCAGCCTGAGCTAATATCAAAGACGTGCAGTATCATGTCCATATAATGGATGATGGTTAATATTAAGTGCATTTTCAGTAACCTCAACTCATTTCCTCTCATTAACCCTGCATTCAAAAGGAAATTCCACAAGCAAGCTGCAAAGCAAACCATGTCTCATTAACTTAATTTTCCAGCCATTGAAAAATAAACTGAAATACATACTGTGTAAACACAGCAACTGTTGGACAATTGCACATGATTAATCAAGCACTTCAATGTGGTCTTTTATCATATCTCTTAATGGTAATCTAATAATCTTCTCAGTAGCCAATTCATTTTGAGATTTAAGTGCAGCCTGGGTTGCATTATTTGTTATTAATACAACAAAAAACAAGACTTCTGTTAATTTTACCTTATAGAATATTTCTGATGTAGTTGTAACTTTAATTATTGATATCAGTACATCTTGCAGAGATAAATATGATGTAATTATTATTCACCCTCAGCGACTCTGTCCAGCACCACAGTGATCTTCTCATTGTCAAGCAGTCGCTTCTTCAAAAACTTGACAAACACACCATTTGTGAAGCCACTGGAGCTCAATTCAAATGCCTCAGCATCCTGACACCTGAACACCAAAAAGGAAAAAAAAATCTATTTATTCTTGAAACTAAAAAAAGGCATAATTTTAGTTTTTTAAATGTCAACTGATGTTGTAAACTTACGTAGCATATCCAAAAACAATGTTAGCCGTGACCCTCAGGACAATGTTTGGAGTGCTGTCATCATGAATATTCCTGCAAAATAATATGTCTATCAAACTTCTAAGATAAAACCATAAAACCCAGGGGATCAACTTCTAATAGCTCTGTGATGGAGAGAAAATCATTTCTTAATGGTTCTTGTCCTGGAATTACATAAAAATAACAATTAATGCATATAAGAGGTGAGCAAGGGGATGAATTGGTTGACTGATGTCTCAGGCCTATTGCAATAAAAATTTCTTGTTCAGCCGTAGCTGGTTTCTTTATTTAAGTTAACATTGTTAATTAAAACACATAAGTATAATAGGGAAAATAAAATTAAAACATTAAAAGGAGTCACTGCAGAAAATGTCTCTTGTGACTGTTTCACTATTACATATTATATCATTAGATTTTTGATTCATGCATTAATGTAACAGCAGGATTTTTTTCTTGTAGTTTATTGGTGTCAAATTAATTTTTTACAGTTTTATATGTTATTGTAACTAATGGTTAATATTATTATGGATTAATTTACTGATTATTTTGTCCATTCATGGATTGATGTTTATGTTAAAAATTCTAAAAATACTAAGAAATGCTGTCTTCACAATGTTTAATCCAAACAACAGTCAAAACCTTTGAAATGAAAAATATATAATTTTCAATTATTAAAATCATTAAGAGTTAAACACAGTAAAACTTTAGATGTGTGAAGCTGTTAATCAATCAGTTGTTTAAGCTCTACATGTTTATACTGTCTGGTAGTTTTATTCTTTACAAAGCATGGTTTTATAATTGTTTTATAGTTCCTTTATCTTCAAGTACTGTCTCCAGTAGTTTTAGCTGTTAAACACATGTTTTGCCCTGCTATTAATAGGTAAAAAGTGTGGTTAAATTTGTACTTAAGTGGAGTACTTGTTAAATGTACAAATATCTATCTATTCAGTCATATTTTGGGTAATGCATGGCTCTAAACTTTGCACTCCCACTCATTTTTGCCTTTACCTAAATTGAGTTTAAACTCTATGAAAACATTCAAGTTAAATCCCAGTGAGATCAAATAAAACTAAAGATATGGGCCACTGACTCAGTCACTCACCTCTTCCTGCACATGTCCAGCAGAAACACATTGAGGCCCGTCTCTTTCTCCTGCATCAGTTTCAGGATGCTCTGCACACATAAACAGTTGGCTGAGCGGTACGGATTTGGTGCATCCACCGGCACCATGAAACTGTTGCCGTAGTTCTCATATCCGTGACCAGCGTAGTACAGCAGACCTTAAGAGAGAAGTGTGTGTTTCAAACGTACAGTCAGAGTTTCAATCACTCTAATACACTATCAGTTAAAACATAACTCATGTTCTTCCTGTTGTGGGATGTGTGTATTACTCTATTTATAGCAATCCAGATGTTTGTCAAACCCCCAACATACCATAGACTCCCTTGTGAAGCAGCAACAGAAACTCATCCACAGCGTTCCTCATCTCGGACTCAGTGAGGTCCAGCAGTGAGACCACCTGGAAGTTTAGCTGCCGCAGCAGGTTGGTGAGGTCATACACGTCCACCAATGGAGCTTTGAGCTGTGGGTGGTTCTGGTAGGACAGATTGCCAATCAGCAGGGCCACTTTGTCAGTCGCTGGCATGGGACATGGGAGAGGGAGAAAAATGTACAGTTAAACTATGAAAAGGAAAATCAACTTATTTATGGAAGCATGCAGTAATGAAACATCTTCAGAAACTGACATGTGAACCATATATGTAAAATGTTAACAAATACCAAGAAATATGCAAACACTTTTTTTTGCAGTTTTGTCTAAAATGGATCAGAGTAAACAGAAATACAAGTACTGATAAAAAAAAATTATCCTAGATTTTCGGTTGCAAGCTTTTGTACTGCCTGCCTTTAAAAACAAATAAATCCAGTTTACTAGCTGAACTTCAGGTACATTTAGTGCACAAAAACAAAAAAAGGCCAAAAAGAGGCCTCTGCAATAAAGACAAAATATAAGCAAACATTTTTGATACTAATGCTTAAACTGAATTATGAAGAAATTTTGGCCAAGATATGTCACATTTACAAAATAAACTTGACAGTGCTCTCTGAAGAACAAAGTATAAAACAATGATACTATTTTCTTATTTTTTAATATTGATCAATATGCCTTAACAGTGTAACTGTGATTAACTATCATCAACAGAAACTCAGTATAGCTGAGAAATTTGCCATGCAAAACATCCCAAGGTTCATGGATGTTTGTTTTGGCTGCAACTGTCAGAAGTATTGAAGTTAGTTTCACTCAGTGCTGGTAAGGATTTGCTTTTAAACACGAGATATTTCTCACTGCTGAATGGATCCATTTCAGTTTGGCTCAATGTGGATTAATTTAGTTTTTTAATGATATTTCGTCTTGCTTTTACTGTATGTTCTACTTTTTATGGCATACATGCTTTTCAAATTTCAGCAGGTTAAGAACTAAACTTTACTTGATCCACATTGTACATGACTGATACACCAGTAATTCAGGCAGTGGTCCTACGAATCACAAATACAAAGAAAGGCTGACAGGAAGGAAGTGGATCATGTTGCACTGAATATAAAACACAATGACACTGAGCTCTTTGTTGTCACGTGAAGCATCAGCTCTGCAGAAGCTGGTAACTCTTCTTTTCTGGTGACTGTGTGTCAGAGAGAGGTTGGTTAAATTCTGTGGTGTTTCTCAGGTGTCACTGGTGTAATTGGACTTTAGTGCGGTGTAAAGTTTTATTTTGTTCAACCGTGTGGCTGCTAACAACATATGTTACAGGAAAGCTACAAGTTTCACATCTTTGTGTTTTTGTGTCCTTGTTGAGAGAGGAACTGATGGCAGATCAGGACAAAGATCCTAACCTTCCTCAGATACAACAGTCACAAAGCTGACATATACAGGAACTTGCATCTATCATATTAAACGCTAGAAAAAGTTGAAAAATACAGACATCTTTTAATAATTCACTAACACTTGCAAAAAGACACTTACCATAGAGTTGTTCTGGTATACTGTTTAGGAAAAGTTCACTGGAATCTGAAGATGCAATGTCACAGTAAAAACACAACAAATAATCAAAAAAGAACTGTGTATGGAAGGTATTATTCAAAAAGGCTTATGTTAATACTGAATGAACATGCTTACTCTTACCTTCTCCAATGGCAAAAACATCATCTAGAAAACAAAATTAAAAAATATTTTACCCTCATATAAACTGAACATTTTCTACATCTGTGTTAAAAAAACATTCTTTTGATTTAGATTGAACATAATCATGGGAGTTAAGACTGAAAGTAACAGAGGAAGATATATCTAATTTTCATGCAATCGAATCAACTTCTTCTAATCAAATTTTCAGATGAAGGCTGGTGTTATTCTGTGTTTTTCTTATTGTCAACAAATCCCATATTTTCCAACTATCCCACTGTGTCTGTTGATCTTCAGATTAAAGTTATCTCAACTTTACTCAAGCAGGAGAAATTATTTGGTTGCTGATTTGGTTGAATTACTTCTTGCATTTTTTAATTTTTTTTTATTACATAATGTTCTATTAGGGACTTGTAGAAGTGTGGGGTCTAAATTAAAATAAAGCACTACAGTTATGGTGTAAGCCGCAATGACTGTAGAATAAATAGTGGACAGATCAACTGTGGCATCATTCATATTAGCCATAGAGACTGCAGCTGTCTGAGCACTGGGCTTTATACATGTCTATTTCTGCTGTGAAGTCTGGCATTTTCAATAGGGAGCTCTATGGTAATTGGCTTGCCTTTGAAGCGAGCCTCAAGTGGCCATTCGAGGAGCTGTGGTTTTAGCATTGTAAAAGCAATTTTTGTGTGACACAGAGAAATAAGCTTGATCTGCCCCCGACACACAGACAATACTTTAGGATTAAGTTAGCAGGATGAATTTATTGTTGGTTTTGGTCTTTTCATGGGATTTCCTGACAGTAAGACACAATCAGAATAAATCAATAGAACATATAATTAGTTGAGAGAAATTACATTAGTCAAACCGAAATATCATGCATGTGAAACCTGGAGATCAACCCCTGTGAACCTTGTGCTTTTTAGTGTTAATGTGATAATAATCCAGATCATGACCCACATGCAGTCATAGGAACAATTTAGACTTGTTAACAAGGTTGGGATTAACATTTTCATGCAGCCCATGCCCACTAATTGTTACCCTGTTGCCATTTGATAGACCATGCAACAGTCCTTGCAACTCTACCTTCTGAGCACTCCATTGCCCCTGAAAACTGGACAGATATCCTTGGCGCTTTCAGCCAAAAACAGAGCAAACAATCACTCAGACATATTGACAAGAGAGCTGCTTTTCCTGTGCTGTAGTGAAACCATGAAAAAATGCACTCGAGTGTGACATACCTACTACAACATCAACTTCATTGGTCCACATTCTCTCAGTGCTGCTGCTGATCTCACAGCGATATCTGCCGTGATGATCGTGCATCGCCTGGGGAATCTGAAATGCACAATGCACAGAAGTTTTCTAGTACATATGCCTTGCTGCAGATGTAAATTTTTTAGTAGTGCACTGTAAAAATAAACACTAATGTCTCATAACCATAAAGGCTCATAACCATATGAACGGAGACAATATTTTCCAAACAAGAGGCAAAATGAAGTACAGGTCATATCATTAAATCTTCTAAACAACAATTTTCTTACCAAGAGTTTCCGCTTTGTGGCGTTGGGGATTGGGACTCCATTTCTGTGCCATTGGTATCGAGGGATTGGTCTTCCCATGGCTCCACACTCCAGCTGAAGGTTTTCTCCAACATGTAGCCTCTGCGACTGAGGCTGTATCACCAACTTCAGCCGACCATCTAAGGATTGATAACTCTGTCCTGGTTGTGGGGGGAGATGGGACATCATTTGTATCATTTTCTAAGTAATTAAGGCACCTAAAATACATGTACCCAGTGCAGGAAACAGCAGCCAGAAGTGAGATTTAAACACCTCAAATATCTTACCATAGGACATGGCGACATTGAGGACATCCACCTGAGCCCACTGGCTGAATTCAAAAGCATCTCCACAGTTGACCCTGCAGATGTAAAGGCCAGCGTCCTTCAGCTGGACCGGACTTATCACCAGGTCTGGAGAGAGGCCGTTTGGCAACTAAAATACAAAATGTGAATCAAATTCACTTAAATGGAAGGTATAGCACCACTGGTGCAGAAGAGAATGATCAGTTCTCATCTACATGCTAAAATCGAATCTATTTATCCTCACTTCATATTCACTCTCACTTGCACTCTCTTGGAGTTCTTTGTTTTACCTGCAAAGTCCTGAGATTAAACTGTTTCACTTACAAACATTTCAGGGATACTCATGAACAGTAATAGACACTCAACAAAAAGGGCAAAATTACAGAGAATGAATAGTGGACGATGCCAAATAATTACTGCTAATATATCACATCAACCTCACTTTGTATGTTCCTGTGTGTGCCTGTGTGTGGGTAAGCTTAGATTGTATATCATCTTCCTATAATGCAGTGTTTTTGATTAGGACAAGTCAACATTTACGTTATATCGCGGTGAAACGATGTTAAGGATTTAAGAGGATATCTAGTCGCATATCTCGATATGAGTGTGAGTGTGTGTGTGTGTGTGTGTGTAGTCATAACTCACCTCTTCTTTACTCTTGAACCACTGGTATTGTAGTGGAGCTTTGCCCACAGCATGGCAGCTTAGGCGCAGATTGTGGCCACAAATAAGAGCGACAGACTGGGGCTGAATGAGGATCTGCAGGGCTGCACATTAAGGAGACTTTCACTCTGGATTCACACTTTTTTTCTTACACTGAAACTCTGATTCAGATGGATGTCCGACCCATAGCGAAGATGGGCAGTTTCTGTGTAAAACTGACATTTTTTGCAACACATCAAAACCACCCGTTGGTAAAATATATGCATTTTAGTTCCCCAAAAGTGTTATACTGCATTTCATTGTACATACCACTCTACTGGTAGTATGGTTCAGGAATAAACACATGATTATATGTTTCCTCTTTTAAAAAACAAACTGACTGAATCCTGCTTCCAGTATTGTTGCACTGACTGCAAACTAGCCTGGAAAATGTGTTGTTTTGTATTGTACTGCATGAAGTGGGAAACGAATGCGCTTTGAAGCCAAAAATACAACACAGAGAACAAAATCAACCAACACAATAACATGCTGGGGGATAGTTTTACTGTACCTGATGGTTTCAGGCACTGCAGGGCCTCTGAGTTGCCCAGCATTTGGAGGCAGTCCATCAGGTAACCTACAGTGCAGCCTCGCTCTCCCATCAACCTCAGCAGCGTGCGGCTTGGGCTGCCATCTGCCTTCAACACCTTCAGGGAGCACATATCCATGTCGTCTGAGCTGGAGAACAAAGCAGGAGATTAATGATGTGTCATATTTCAGATAATAGAGTCAGAAGCAGCTAAACTGGCAAAGTGCGTTGACACATTTAAGGAATTTGAACATAGCTGTCAGTATATTTACAATAAGTGCAGAGGACAAAAGGAAGATACAGATTGAGACATACAACTTTACAAAAGATAGTCAAACTGAAACATATAGTTATTACAGACAGGCAAGATTTAGATAGCAATAATATAGCATCCAGGAAATTCAACTACTGTGATGTCAAAGGTACATAATGACTGCTTTGCTGGTGAAATAAGATGATTTATTTGTATTTAACTGCTATTTTTTGACCTTGGATTTACAATTAAAGTTATGTATGATTGAAATGTAAATTAAAAAGTGTTTAAGTATAAACTAATGTCATAATACCAAACTGTTTGAAAGGCTTCCAAATATAAGGTGTAACACAATATAGTTATTGAATCTAAGTTATTAATGTTCTTTGATGGTTTCTCCAAAAAAAGCTTTTTTTCCCATCTATAATATTTGGAAAAATGTTGTTGGCTTTCAATTTTTTTTTGTTCTTGTATGCATTGTATTCATTTAAACATTCACTTCCTTTGAGACAATAACTCTGTAATGTATAGAGTCAAAAAATGACAGATTAGACCTTTAATTTCTGATATGTTGTGTTACTGAACTACATGATCCTGAAAACATGCATTACATTTCATACAAGTACAGAAGCTCACATAGATATATCACAATATTTTCGACCAGAGACCTAATGGGGTTCAGGTAAATGGGTAAGCTTAGGTTGTATATCATCTTCCTATAATGCAGTGTTTTTAATTAGGACAAGTCAACATTTACGTTATATCGCGGTGAAATGATGTTATGGATTTAAGAGGATATCTAGTCGCATATCTCGATATGAGTAAGTGAGTGTGTGTGTGTGTAATGACTGTTCTAGCTATCACAACAAAATCAGAACAGCACTTTAATAATTGAATAATAGTAATTATATGACTGTAAATTAAAATGACATTAAATAGACTACAGTGACGGGTGTGAGTTTGAAAAATCTGTTTGTGATGATAAATATTTTACAGTCTGAATCAACATCTGCCTTACGTTACCTGACTTTGACACGTCGGTCATTGCCAACTATCTCTCCAAGTTTTCGCCATCCTTTAATGCTGGATTTGTCCAAAACCTCACAGAGCTTCTTCACAACCGGCTCCCTCAACAAGTTGATCTTCGTCGACCTGTCCGAAGAGTCCGACATGGCAGCCAGGAGGAAACGTTTACCATACACTTCTCTCTATTAGACTGAAGACGGTCGCAATTCACTTGAAAACAATTGACTTCAGGACAAAAGTTTACTTCCTGGAAGAAATGGTAAAAGTGGTACAGACACACCTACTGCACCGTCTTGGTTTCTCCCCCCACACAGCTGTGGGTTGCATTTGCTAAAGGTTGTGTGTACGTCAAGATAGTACGCTGTAGGCAAATATGTTTGGATATGTTTGTTGTATTTATTTATTTTAATAAGAAAAGTGAGTTGTCCAACAGTCTGCAGATTTGATAATATGGGTCGGGTTGTGGCAAATGCCATTTTTAGTGGCTACTCGTCTTTTTCCACTTTCTGACAACCTTGTATATTAAGGTTCAGCTCTTGTAGGCGGTCGTCGTTTACAAAAGACATCCAATCTTACCGTTTTTAAATATTAGCTAGCTTGCTATGGCTTTCATTACGTAGTGGTGGTACTGTTAGTGCAAGCCGGCTAATATGACCAAATGGCTTACTTCGTCATATTAGCCAAGGCTTGATCTTGACACAGAAAGATGAAATTTCGGAAACAGGGTTTATCTTGCGCCACCTGCACTCTTTGGTTGTACTATAGGTGAGAAGCAACAAAACACTTAAAACTCTACACTCTGTCACAATGTGTGTTACCTGCGGTGTTAGACGACCTAGTTGCCATATTTTAGAGAGCAATCTGTGGTAAAGTTAAAGTGTGGAGTGCGTTACTTTTCTCTCTGCTTGTGAAGGTCGACACTCTTGCTAAATTGGTGACAAAAAAGGTGAACACTGATCTGTACTAACCTTTGTTTTGTCGTTTTACTCCTTGATGTTTTGTGTGTTTAGATATTTATTGGTTGTTATATTTAATTATTGTTTACTCTTTTTTTTAGTTTAGTTTACCTTTGTGTGTTTAATCTCTAATATATTCAGGGGATTTGCATGAAGGCAAATAACATGAATATGAAAGTACATAGAATTTTTTTGAGGCTCATAATGGTATTTTCAGAGAGCAGCATGTGTGAGTTTAAATATCATAATCTATTTTTAAACTCATTCTGGTAATTCCAGTTCCTCTATGAAACCAACCCACTTATACTATTCCTCAGCTTTGATTCACCTCTGTTAACCTTTAAGCCATGCTCTTTTTAAGGTAAAGCTGCGGATTCCTTCACTGATGAAAGTTGTATGTGACGCTGTCGTTAAAATTATTACTTCTATGTTAATTGTCCTATCTCTGTATTGTTTATAATATCATGTTTTATTAGCATTTGGTGACGTTAATCCCAACCCCAAGCTGGTGAAATCATTTCCTTTTTCAGGGTTCATAGTGACATTATCTGTCAGGGATGACTCAGTTTCTTGCTGCTTACAGCTGCAAAGTGCAAAAGGAAGTCAAGGGCTTTAATGCATTGTCTCAAATGAATGAACAACCACACAATAATAATCCACATAAAACACATGCATTTGCTTTTGTGTTTTCAGGTTTTTCGATTTGAATCTCTGAGGTCTGCCTTAACTCTACTGCAATAGAGGAAAATTGTATTTTATATTCAGTGTTCACACCATTGAGAAATTACATTTAAACATTCAACAGGATCAAATCTTTCTAGAGATTATTTTCTGGGTGTTCCACAAACCTCAATAACAACAATCGCTACAACGGACGTTGTTGGGCCTATTTAAGAGGGGCTGAAGCTACCCTAAAATGTTTTTTAGCCCCCACCCCCTCAATAATTAGATTTTTTTTAAAGCTCTTTTTTACATTATAGACATGTACTAAACATAAAGAAGCAAGAATATGAGTTAAAATAATTAAATCTGGCTCTTTCCTCTGCTTCACAATGGAAATCCCAGGCTGTTGAGTGGATGGCAAGGCAATAGGACCTTGGGGACTCCATTTCATTGCTCTTCTGCCAAGCAACATGAATTGGCATGAAAAGTGAAGGAGCATGGATGTATGAGTAATTCTAATACAGTACCAGAAAGATGCGAGTGCAAAGATTTTGCACCTATGACCAGACAACAAAAATCCCTCATTTTCTGACTTCAGACATGTTAACTGGTCATAATTGTGCAATATCCTGACAGTATATATGACTCTTATGTCCTCATCAGATATCTCCAGATATGACCTAATATCCAGACAATCGATATCCTTCATATCACATATTACCCTATTATTATCACAGCACACGTAGACAACGAAGAGGCCAAGTCTGGCCCTGGTAGACAGGCGAATGGAAAACTACCAACCCCCGTTGTACACACACACACACACACACACACACACACACACACACAAACATGGTCAGTCAGCTAAGCATAAGTCTTTATTGCTGTGCAAGTAAACCTGTGTGACCCTCCATCAGCTTGGCCTCGGGTTTTGGTGCCAGTACTGAACTGTGTAAGACTTAAGTTCATATTACATAGCTTAAATTTTGACCATTTTTTATGTTAAAAAAGAGGATTCTGTGGTGTATTGCATTATATTGTTGTCAAGTTTGAACGGGCCTGTGTAGTCGCATTTATTTCCAACTGACATGTTGAGCTAATTGTCATAAACAAAATGTTTTTAGTCACACAAGCGGTGTGACTGATGTTGATCTATTGGTTTGATGTCCATCACTTTAATCTAAACCGAGGTGCAAAATTAACTTGGACTTAAGGCTGGACTGCCATGAAATTTTATTACAGATATTAATAGTGCCCAGAGACTGATTAACCAAGAAAACAAGTGCAGCTCCACACTCAGACACACAGGGCTTTATTTTTCGGTTATAATTAGCTGTCAAATCCAGCAGCAAATGATGAAATGTCTTAAATCTTCCTCAGTTTAAGCCACAGTTGGCAAAGAAAGGGATAAAGCAGATGTAGCTTAATAAGTAAAGCTTAAACAAAGCACTGTCCTTTCTAATCGCCTTATAAACACAACCCACCATATACTGCATGTAAAGTATCATATAACATTCCGAATTTTGTTTCTTTTCCAATGTGAATGAACTACAAACTCAAAATCCTCATAAAACTCAGCATGTTGTGTGGAACTGGAGCGTGGCTATTAACTATTTGCAACTAAAGTTGAACTAAATGTGTTCTTAATCTGGGTATAAGGTAAATGTAAACTGAATATTTTTACTGTCAAACAAAAATCCAAGTTAGCTACCACAGCATCAGTGTGGTGTTGTAGTGTTGTAGAATTAAATCAATGTGTTGAACTCATAGTTTATTTGTTCTAGCAGATGACTAAAACTATGATCAAACTTTAAAACAAGGCATTGGTGCTAAAATATGAATCTGGATTCTGCTCCAGCATAATCTAATCTAATCTAATAATCAAATATGTATTGCATTGTTACAGCTGTAACTGCACATTTACGGCTTGTTGTAGGCAAGCCAAGATGAATTGTATTCAGAGTTTGAGATCAGTTGTTATAATAGCTTTTTATCTTCTATAAATAATTAGCCACTGTTCAGATGACTGACCTGAAATTATGAAATAACAATGACTCTCACTCCTTTGTATGTCAGTGGCATATACAGTTGTTTGTTTGTTTGTTTGTTTGTGGTATGAAACTGCTGAGCTACAGTTTTATAAACTGCATGTTACCAATGACAGGAACATACCCTTGAAGGAAGAAACTGCCTAACACTTTGTAGGCAGTAACTTAGTTAGCGGAGTTAGCAAATTATTAGCTCGAAACGGCCAGCATAAAAGTGTTTCAATAAAGGCTGACGCTTGAATTTACAATCTGTGAAGTCTCTAAGTATCTTAATCAAAACTACCTGAATATGATTTCATGAACTGGTGAAGGGTTTTAGGGCTTATTATTTTCATTGTTAAACTGAAAATATTGTAGATTAAAATCTCTCTGTAGTAGGCAGTAGAGTTCACAAATAAGGTAAGGTATAAAAGTTTTATTCACATTATGTCCAGCCACATTTTTTGTTTGTTTGTGTTTGAGTCACATAAGCTGACGGGTGTAAGGACAGGCGACGAACGCACCGTTAGCTTCACTAACATCTGATTTTGAACATCGTTGGAAACTTTTCGGATAACTAAAATACACAACTCAACGAAATTTAAAACAATGTAGTCGTTTTAAGACTGTTTGTCCATCTGCGTTCATCATGATTTTGAAACTTGTAATAAGGATGATCAGTAAGGCAGAGTACGTCGTTTATAATTACCAGTTAAGCAACTTTCGACGTCTGCATTATATTTGTTACCGCAGTTCTCCATTTCGGCGCTGTTCATTCCGGTTGCTCTCTCTTGTTTTGGAGCGAAGGTGGGTGAGTTGTGACGACAACAAACCACTCCCCTTCACCACTCAGAGGACACCTTTCTTCCTCGTATCTTACCTGAGGTGACAGAAGCACCGTTTGCCAGGTGTGAGAAAGTGGTCTCTTGCAAAATCATGACTGAAGGAGAAATCTTTTGCCCCCTTTGCTTCCTTTGACATCGGTTTAATGTACATTTTATTTATAAAATTACGAAAAAATCTGCACTGGTCTTCAAGTGGTGACTGAGGTGAGTGAACACCAGAGCTGCATTCACTTTTATTTATGCAGGCTTACTACACTTAAGTGTAATTAGTGTATAACTTCCAGTTTCTATTACAGTGGATTCGTAACTCTAACTTAATTTTGCGTGGTGATATGATGCTATGATGGTACACTTCTGAAATACCTTAGCACATGATTTCAACATGTCTTTTGCATGTAGACCAGATAAATTTGGTTCTGTTTTTGACATCATAGTAATGCAATAGTAAGATCTAATCATAAAATCTTATGTGACTCTTGGTCTCTTGGCACAATAGTAACATATTCTTAATTTTGGTATAGGACCAAACTTAAGATAGCCCAGGTCTAATGATTTCTCTCAATATTAAATTTAAGTTTTTTTATTTCGACTGTTCAGACTATTTTTGCTCTTGTTTTGAGTATAAAATTTTATCTGCAAGTTAAATATAAATAATAATAATCTATATACAATAGTATTGCCCTAAACACTGATTATCTTGATTTTAGAGAGATATTTAGCATTTAAAACAATTTTGACCCCTTAACTAGAATTAAGAAATAAGCCAGATGCCATTTGCTCAAGCAATCCTCTTAAACTGTGCCACAGCAGGTACTGGTTTCAAGAACAAGAACAAAACCATTGAAAATCTCTTTGTGCCATACTTAAGATTACAGGCTGATAGCCAGTGAAGGGAGCTTTCTCACACCTTCAGATGACTAAGTATATTTATTAGCAAAGAGCTGAACAAAATGTGTTGCAGTCTGAAGCATAAAGCATAAATTTGCCAAGTGCTTACTCTGAGCAAATCAGTAAACCTTTTGTATATTTCAAATGAGTCTGAAAACATACAGAAAAAACAGCAGATGGTTTTAAGGCAAATAAGCAAGTTAAAGCTGGTTGCATTGTCACTCTGTTGCCCTAAAACTTTGACATGCATTTTTAGAGTTTCCAACATGCATGCCAGTGTCACAGAAGTCTGTGCACTGTGCGCGTGTGTGTGTTATCTAAATGAAGATATAACGAAGTAGCCAAACAAGTATTGTCTAAAGTCCATTTGAAGATTATTTCACTGGGCCACAGTTGTGAGTCAGATGAGTCTAAAAAACTATATAATAAAGACTGTCGATTGCCACTATTAATCCCTATCAGTCAACACTCATGACTGAATTATATCACTGAACTGAAGACTAAAGGTTTGTGTTACAGACTCAGTATAATACCAGCAGGATGTAGCACAGTCCTCCTCACAGTTGCCTGCCTAATTCTGGTAAATCTAGTTTCTTCTTGAACTCACCCACTCTACTACTATTCTTCGAACCCCGTACTATTCTGCTATTCTACATTCAATTTTTCACCTTTAGTTATGGTGCTTACATAAATTATGAATGGTGCTGCAGATCCTTTGCCTGATGAAAATCGATGACATATGTTGCTGTCAGTTAAATCCCAACTTGCATATAAATCTCACAAACTTGCAGTCATCTTTCATCAGCATGTGATGACTGCAGATGGCCTGTTTGTGATGGCTACAACATGTACACACAGTTATTGGTTGTGCTCATTGTTTTCCCTTCATGTCTCCTTGTTTTACATTAAAACAAGACATGCAGCCAAACTATGGGTTTCTATCACTTCATTAACCACAAGCATGTGATGTCACTTCCTTTTTAGGACACAGACAGTTTTTGCCAGTATGAAGAGGAGAGAAGGTCTTGGGTTGACACTGCTCCTGCTACTGTCTGCAGCTGTAGAGTCCAACAGTAAGTTAAAAGCCTTGGAAAACATTATCCTTGACCAATAACAACATGATATTATAAAGGTTGGTTTACTCAAAATATATATGAAATAACCACTTACGTATAGTGGCATGTAGATGTAAACATGCTTACAGGAGTTCTTCAGGGCTTACAGCGCTACAAGATTACATTTACAAAACTCAACTTTTTCATCCAAGAGACATCACACTTTGCAGCTGAATGTGTGTGTTTGTTTGGAAAAGTGAAACAGTTACTAAACTAGTTCCTAAAATAATAGCACAGAATGTTATAACATAATTACTCAGTAACTTAAATAAACGGAGGAATAGCAAGCTGCTCAGCTCTGAGTCTATGGCAGACACATATGTACAAATTCACAAGTTTTGTAAATGTGTGTGTTGTGTTGGTCATGCAAGATCAAAAGGGTTTATTCACAGCTGAATAGGTTGGTTTACTTTAGCACAGCTCCTGGTTCATTCATTTTCTCACTTGTCCTTTGTCCACTTTTCTGACCCATCACTTGTGATTAGAGGTTCAAAAAACTATAAGTAACTTCCTTTGCTCATGCATTATTTTAAATAAATCATGTTAATGGCATGTGACGTAAAGTTCATTTCACTGCAAAAAAGCAACCTGGGTTTATTTGGGGTATGCTGGGTTTTATATTCTGATATATTTATTAACTAGCTCTCTTTTTTTAAAAATAAATACTAGCTAGCCAACTGTAACAATCAATATAAAGTCAGATGATAAACATGCCACATCTGCAGATTTGCTGAATTTTGAAATATAAAATGTTTTGTCTTTCTGGCCTTATTGCAACACCTTTCCGTTTTTATCTGAACATTTTTAAGTAAAGTAAGCTAATAAGCTACATTAGCCTCTTTTTGTATGGAATGTGTTTACAGGAAATTATTCTAAATTACACCACAATTTGGGTGTTTGTCATTTGGGTGTCTTCTAATTATCATCCAAGCATTCCTGCATTTCTCTTTAATTGTATTTTCTAAATTAGTAATTAGAAGCTGATGTTGTTTGTTACCTGCTGCCAGGCACGTCTCCACCAGGGACACCAGTCCTGCTCGGATGCAGGTCCCCCGAGAAGGAGACCTTTACCTGCTGGTGGGAACCAGGCTCTGATGGAGGGCTGCCTACCACACACCACCTCTATTATGAAACAGAACGGTCAGTTTGTTTTTGTTATCTATTTTTTTTTTTTTGGTGCTTATTGAATAGATCCCATAAGAGATACAGGAAATTTGAGGCAGGAAGAAAAGGGAATGACATTCACCAAAGGTCCTTTGTCGGAGTCAAACCAGCGTTTCACTCCCATCATATGTCCTGTTTGTACACCAGATGCCCCTTTTTAGTTTCAGATGTGTTTATCATATACACTGAAAGCAAGTGAAAAAACAGCTATCATTGTAGCGTTGTAGCATGTAGTGTTGTTAACAGGCGAGCGGAAAACTACCAGCACCCTTGTTCACACACTCGTGCTCAGTCACCTGAGCACAAAACTTTGTTGCTATGCAAGTAAACCTGCACATGTCAAACTATTTACCTGTGTGACCCTCATTTGCCTTGGCTTAAGGGCAAAATACCAAAGACTTAAAGACTTTTTAAGAATGGCTGTTGGTCAGTTCATTAACACTTCCAAACCAAAATACCTTAACCTTCAAACTACCTGATGGATTACCATACATTTTTTACAGAGGGTGGGTCCCCAGAGGATGAACCCTAATGACCTTGGTGATTCCTTGAAGTTTTAAAGTACTAAATAATGTGACTTGACTGTTTATGTTGACCACCTGCAAAAATAATGGCATTCCCATCAGCTTCAGTTTCACTTTGTGTTAAGAGTTAATCACGCAAGCAAGCCAAAACTAAGTTGGTGAGCATTGTAAATGATATTCATGTTAGGCACCAGGATGTTACTGTTGTAATTTTGTCATGTTAGCATTTATTTGTCCTTTAACACAACTTCAAAGAGTTGTCCACTGCTGTAGACTCTCATTCTTCTAAAGATATAAAATGTTAAGTTTGGTGACAGTTATGTGCCTACAATTCAATTTGATTTTTTAGAGGCTTCTGTATGGTTTAAAAAAATTCTGTAAAACTGAAAATCCATCAAACTTTTCAGAAAAATCTGATTATCTTGAGTATTTTTTTTAAGAGTATGACATTTGGGATAATGTTGCACTGGTCACTGATCATTCCTTACTACTGTGTGACCCTCAGTCAAGCCCTGTATTTGTTTATGGATACAAACATGTGTTTACTGCCCGTAGCACAGTTTTACAATGCTGGCCTTGTAGTAAAAGTATGTAAGTGTGGTGCCCTGAGCAATGTTCACTCGCATCATGGTAGGTAAAGGTCTTGTTTTGTCTGTGTACAGATCAGAGGCAGTGTCCGAGTGTCCAGACTATCAGTCAGCAGGGAGGAACTCTTGCTTCTTTGACAAGAACCACACCTCCATCTGGGTTGATTATTACCTGACAGTGGTGGCCTCCAATGCTCTTGGAAATGCTACTTCTGACCCCTTTAAGATGGACGTAATGGAAATTGGTAAGTTGTTACTCCCAAAGAAAGATTTAGATTAGAAAGTTAAGACAGAAAACAATCTTTACATAGAGACAGTAAAGAAAAATACGAACAAAAATGCAGAATAACATAGATGGTAACTGAAGTAGAGAATTTCTGCAGAGGAGCCTCCATAAACCTCTGTATCTAAAAATCCTCTAAACTGCTTTATGGGTCTTTTTCTGGTTATGAAAAAAGACCCATAAAGCAGTTTAGAGGATTGACTCTTAAAAAAGATGATTCTTGTGGGTTTGGCTCAGCATTGTACAATCTCTATAAAACAAAGGACCTTCCTTGGGCTTTATGGATTATTGTTTTACAATACTGAACTGCACAGGCTTTCATGAGGGATTTTATCACCAGTCAAATGACTCAAAGTGATGAATTCCACGTCAAAGCAAATCTCCACATTATTTTAAAATCAAGAATGGCTCAATCTGACAAGTTTTATGTCAAGCTAGGAGTGATGCACTTTGAACTGTTAACTACTGGATCTTTTCATTCAAGTAAGAGTTAACGCAGCAGAAAATTATCTGTATTGATTCAATCAATGATTGCTACTGTTTTACTGGCCATGCAGCCCTTTTGGGCCCAGTAATGAATGAAAGCGTATTGAGTGACAGCTGTGAAGCATAAATTAAAAACCTGAACAGAATGAGAGGGAACTGGTTTGTACCTGGTGTTCAACTTGTCTATAGTCTTGTATCAAATGTCTCATCTTTTGTTTGTTTTTTTAAGCATTTGCACATGTGATCCTTATTCCAGTCTACTTATCAGAAATCTGGAACAGAGTGCTGTCACATGTTGGAAAATTTGACCCCTCTGCATGAGATGATGTGATCTAAACTTCGATTAGATTAAATATTTAAAGCATACATTAGTAAACCCATTCGTAATAGAATTGATAATCTATGTAGTTAATATGATTTGGGTGACCCCTGACCTTTTCTTTTGCACTGCAGATCAGTTTTTAATTATCTACTGAAATATGTCAACACATTTTGGTGAAAAATGCTATGAAGTTCGGTAAAAACATTTGTGTGCCCCTGGGGAAGAATCATAACAACTTTGATGGTCCCTTGACTTTTTATATCGCACCATTATCAGGTCAAAATTTCAAGTTGTTCAGTACTTTAGTTTTAACCAAAATCCTGCTTAATCTCAGCTGTACTTTGTGGTACTTTCTGTTGCTTATCATTAAATGTTTGCTTGCTTTTAAGCTAAACCCAGTTGGTGAACAAAGTGAGCATCACACACTGTAAATATTGATATATTAGCATCGTCGCTGTGAGCATACTAGCATGGTGACATTAGCTTTTAATACAGAGCACAGCCTCATAGAAATACTGGTGTGGCTGCAGACTCTAAGTCCTGGTTTGTCTGTGCTTTACAGTGAAGCCCAATACTCCTGAAAATGTGACTCTGTTGCTGGAGGAGAGAGAGGACAGTCTGTCTATCCATATCAGATGGCAACATCCTCATAACACAGACACCAAGTCTGGCTGGGTCACAATTAAATATGAACTAAGAGTCAAACAAGAAAATCAAAACAAATGGAAGGTGAGTTTTAAATGTTGATCACTGAATTGCTAAAAATGCTGAAACAATTGGTGCTGTACATTGTTTTTCAGGATCTTCATTGTATTTTTAAAAATTCACTATAAAGTAATAATGATATCAAGAGCTATCACTGTTTCAAGTTTTCTATTGAGCTGTATTAAAACATTCAAGTTGTCACACGACCAGCCAGTAAAGGGCAATAAATAGGCTGCCTACAGGACTGTCAATGAAAGTATCAATATCAATTCTTACTCGGTCACAACCTGTTTTGTAGAGGATGTTTGAGTCATTGAAGATGCATTCAGCCTTATTCAGAATGAGTTCTTAACACAGCTGAGCAACTGACATTTGGTCACATCTTATATGACCCTAATTGACTTCTTGATCACATGCATTGCAACCATTGTCTTGGTTGCATTTTATCTAATACACAAATCAGACCAAAGGAGCTTTACCAGTTTTATACAAACCAGTAAAGATCTTAGGATGGTGAGACTTCAGTCGAAAACATTTTAATACTTTATCTTTCCAAAGCACTTCATAGAGACTGCCTGTCTTCAGTGAGCACTGAAACAGCCTTCACAAAGGCAATGCAAGTTAATCAGCATGATAGCAAGACTTTAAAGCCACTAACATCGGTGCCTTGAAATTTTTCAGTGTTACCATGTAAAAAAGGAACATCTCGTACAATAATTTAGCTATGTTCTACTGTCATTTTATCAAGCATGTGATAAACAAACAAGGAAAAATGAAGGAATTTGCAACTATTGTCTGACCCATATGTGATCAAAACCTGGGTACGAGGTGAGATTTATTTGCTGTGCTATGTTTCTTTAGGAATACATGTCTGGTACACAGACCCACTTCAGCTTGTACAGTGTCAGTCCCGGAAGGGTTTACATGGTTCAGGTGCGCTGTAGTCTAGACCACGGCGCCTGGAGCGAATGGAGCAACACTTCCTATGTGAAGGTCCCTAACTGTAAGTCTCTGGAGCTCTTTTCTCCATCTCTAATTTCACAAGTACTAATAGTAATTGAAACATGCCTCTTGTTTTAATTTAGATCTTCAGAATGAGAGACCATTTTGGGTTTCGGTTGCCACCCTCTCTGTCATTCCACTTATTGCAGCAATGTGCATTGTGGTCATGAAAAGAAAACAGTATGTACAGTATCTTCTACCAAAATTATACCTAAATTTTAATATAAACTCAGGATAATAAGGATCATTTAAAACTTGAATACATTGTGTTTCCCAGTGTGAAGCAGTGTGTTTTCCCCCCTGTTCCTGGTCCAAAGATAAGAGGACTGGATTTTCAACTTCTGAAGGTAATCATGCATCTGGGCTGCATTTTTAACCATATCCAAACAGTTTTTTAAGAATTATTAACAATTGCAAGATCATAATTTACTCATTTAACCCTAACTGACCCTTTCAGAGTGGGCAATCTGAAGACATAATCAATGCCGTGGTCATCAACCATAACTTTCCTCTTGTGGAGGCATGGAAGAACCAGATGGAGGAGTACCTTATAGTGACAGAGAATGACAGTAAGTTTCTGCCGGATCCCTCCCATTGTCAAAAAAGGAAAAAAAGCTTTATTATCCCTGCTGGCTTTTGCTTAGACTCGGAATTCCAATGCAAGCAGTCAACCCCCTTGGAGAAGGCTGGAGAAACAAAGAATGAAACTGATAACTCTGTGAAGAGCAATAACTCATGCCAGCAATCTTTTCAGGAACAGCAAAGGCTTAATATAAACTTTGTACAAACAGGAGCAACAGGACAGTCTCGGTCCAATTATGAAAGCTCAATCAGAACTGTCACAGACAGCAGCTATGTGGATATTCAGAGAAATATGGAAAACATAAAGGAAGTAGATGCAAAGCTTGTGGGCTACTGCAAAGTGAAAGAGGTGAATGGTGACAACATTCTCATCCTTGAGAAAAACAATCTCCCCTTTAACAGCTTTGACTACATGGATGTTCAGGGACGAGAGAGCATATCAGAGGACTACAGCAGGGTGAAGGGGGTGGACAGTGACAACACTGTTCTCCTGCAGAAAAAAAATGTGACCGTTGACACTTCCTGTCAAGAGAGGGGTAACCACAACGCAAATATTGTCCTTCACAAGCCAGGAAACCCTAATATGACTGGACCTCATACAGAAGAAGTGTGCACAGAGCTCGATAGCGGATATGTTGATACAATCCCTGCAGCATCTTTGATTTAAAGTTTTGCTCTATATGCAACGTCCAAATACAAAAGACAGATATCCTCACTGATTTACTGTTTGGAGTTAAAGAAAGGCTGGAGATATTCTTTAACCTTGTCAAAATTCTTTGACAAAAATCAATGACACTTGGAACACACATACATGATCGCCAGTGGATGAATCCTACCGACTTGGAACTCTGAAAAGTCCCCTGGCATTACCGTGAGGTTAGCATTTTGGCTTGGATAAAAAATACTACTGCATTTTTGTGAATTTACTACAGTATATTTAAGGTCTTTAAAGAAGAGATTAAAATAACTTTGTTGAACCAGGCCTTCAAGATAATGTTTTAAACATAACAAAATCTCAATTTGTCCAAAACTTTGGTTCATGACCAAAGTCTGCAAACTAATGACTTTCTCATCAGTCTCAATTATAGTTAAGTGTTAAGTAAAGGTAAAATGGTAAAAATGGTAAGCATTATACTTTCAACATCAACTGTAACACATTAGGCTCCCAGCCTGGTGTACTGCCCAACTGAACAATGGAGCTCATTGGGACAGAGGAATCTGTTTTATCCGGCTTTGGCTACACGAAACACTCCTTCGTGGGATCAAAAAGTGTTGGTTCTGGTCTTTCCTTTGGATTTACTGAGGTTAAGACAAACAGCACCAAACGAATCTTTAAAAAAGCAGTTGACCATGAAATGATTATATTAAAAAAAAGTGTATACAAGAAACTGCTTCCATCTGCCTCTTTTAGTCATCACACTCAATACAACAGAACATTCACTGTCAAATTTTAAATAAGGTAACATTTTCTAATGTAAGCAAGAAGTAAATAAATTCACAAGAAGATAAGCCTCCATTTGATCCAGGTCACCTTAAGATTTATTTGTAAACAACAGAGAGCACGCCAACATGTCAGTAGTCAAATCACCTCAACAGTTTATTTATGTTGTAAGGTACAGTTTACTTAAGTATGCAACTGATTTTAACAGAATGACTGTTCCTTTAATTTAATGATAAATCAAATTTCATTTCAAATTGTAACACGATATATCTTTTTTCATTCATTACTTATTGTCTTGACTTTTCACCTAAAATCATGAATGAGACATTTCACAACTGGAGTCTACAGAGGCAACTTTGTATTTCACCGTACAAGGGATTTGAAAAGAAATATCTATTCATAGAAGGTGAATTCAAATTCAAACTCTGGAGAATTTTCCAACAGAATTCCAACTCTGTAACACAGGTGACATCTCATAATTTAGTGTTTTAGTTTTGTAGAAAAGATATAGTATTTTGCTTGTTAATGTTTGTACATTCTAAGCACTGTATCTGGTCTTGAGTGGCACTTCAATAGTGCAGTTTATTTTTTCCATCTCGGCTTAAGGCAGTGGTTCTCAAAGTTTTCAGCCAGCCGAAAAGTTTACTCCTCCCAACCCACATATGTTACAATTGCTAACAATGTTAGGGGAAGCAACTAATTGAAAATTTAATTTTACAAATTTGAGTAGCCCAAGAGTATTAGCTAACTCTGCTTTATTTTTCCACATCAATCAAATTCACTCAACTTAGTTTCACTCCGTATTTTTCCCTAGTCATCTATGTTCCACTTGAAGTAGCTCCATGTCCTGCAGTTTGAGAACCACTGGCTTAAGGACAGAAACTTAAGAGTAAACATGTTTTCTTTTTCATCTTTGGTTTATTTGTGAAATCCATTTTAACAGTTATCTCAAGGAATATTTGTCTTTGTTCTTTCATGGAAATAAAAATATTTGCCTAAAGTAAATCATATGACACTACTTTTATTCAGATCAAAATTTGGTTATTTACTGTAGTATCTATTAAAAATCATTTAAATTTACAAAAAAATTCAATTGACAAATTTTCTTCACTTTCCTTCTGTTTGACAGTAGATTTGTAGTTCCGAAGACTCCCTCCTACTGTATGTATATTTGGAATGCCTCAAGGAAGTGTACTTAGCCCACTTCTCTTCCTCTTGTATATTTATGTTACACATTAAGTTTGAGTAAACACTGGATTTGTCATCTTTTTGCAAATTACACTTGACCTAGATACTTGGCTTGGAGAAAAAAAAAAACATCAACAGCAAACTCTCCTGATTTTAATTTCCTATCTACCATGTAACAATTTAAACATCTGTCTGTTAATGTATTAAAAAACAATCATTTGTTTCTCTATTCTCTTAAGAAGTTTGTCTATATTACATCTTAAATACACAGTTGATATCAATGATTTATAAAAAATATATATCTTCACACCAGCATTATGCTTTTCATTCTAAGTTCCTATTGTTTCACAGTTTGGTCTCTTACTACCACAAAATTTATTGAACCACTTTATAGTATGGAGAATTTAATGGTTTAGTTTGATGTTTTATGAAATATACTTTTTGCTATCTGGTGGAGAATAAGAAAAGAAAATTCATACCTATTACATTTCTGCTAACGGAAGTAAGGTTCCAGCCTGTAACTCATTAGCTTAGTTTTGCACAGAGTTGAAAGCAGTGGTTGGCTGTGGCCTTACATTTAGAAAAGAGAAAACTAGCAACCAGAAAGCAAAGGCACATTTCATAAAATGTCAAACTTTTTCTATAAGATTCATATGTAGCTCCCACAATTGTACCACAGATGTTTTGACTTAGCATGAAGAGCCCCAACTCACATTATGAAATGGCAAGCAGCCATTATTAATGCTGTTAGTTACAGTTATGCTTTTGCTGTAAAATTGTCAACCAGGAAATTGCCTTTTTTATTAACTCCCTAACAACCCACCTTCCTGTAGAATTGCATCAAGACATATTTTAGACTCTAGCATGCTATCAGGTCCACCTAGCATGATCCTTATCCTATACCAACATCCAATGACAATAGATTCACTGGGAACCTTTGCACTTAACCTAAGACTTGGGACAGCACTTCTTTTACTACAACCAATTTTCACCATGTTTTATGATCAACTTCGTATTCAAACAATAATTGCAAACATTTTTTACATCTTCTCTCCTTTACAATACATAAAGTCACTGTACCATCATGCTAACAACAGTCACTTCTCAGTAGACTACTTCCCATTGGTCGATTTCAAAACTTTCCTCTTTGGAAGAGACAGTTGTTGGCATGTTGGCACAGGGATTCCGTCTTGATTTATCTTAGTCCTGTGTTCACTCTTTGCCCCCTTTCATCAATATACCATTGAACTGTTTCTTTTTCCTCAATATGTAGGTAAACAGAAAACTCACAAAGCAGCTTTATATCCCAGTCAAATAAACAGCGGGTAATGTATCTTAACATTATTTAGCTTTTTTTTCCTCTAACAAGAAAATCAAAAGCTACCATTTATACTTAATCACAAGTAGTACTACATACAATATGTAATACTTTGATAGCCACAGACAAAACACAGGCTCTAATAGTGCAACAAGGATAAGTTCTGACATGCCATGCTAATAGGATTTAATTCCTACACAAACTCTAACCTGAACCTAGTTGTGTCATTGCTGTCTGGGGGTTTAAGACTGTGGGTTCAAGTAAGGTCAAGAAATTCTAAGCATGGTACATAATTATGGTCAGTAATGGTGAAGCGGTTTATAACCCACACACATTCATACTTAAAATGCAGAACTTTGCTCTATTATCTTTATCTTATAAACAAAAATATGACTAGCTTTTCTAAAATAAGAGAAGGAATTCATTATTCATTACAAATATTAGCAATATGATTAATTTCTTCAAATTCCACAAATTCCCCGGGTCAACACAAAGCACCTTGCATTTTCTCCATATTTGGATTCAGTCAGTCCTACTTTCCTCTAAGCTGGTGATCAGCATAAGTGCGTCGGTTCTTCAGGCACGGACGGCTTTGCCACTGTCAACTCTTCTCATCTTCATCAGTGTTTTCAGTACATTCACTTTCCAAGCGCATGGAGTTCAGCTGCTCCTCAAAGTTCAAAAATTTGTGGTTGTAATCCTTCTCCAACATTTTCTTCCAAATTTTTACTAAAAGAAGGAAAAGAAAGAAGGATTATTTAGTTTTATCAGTCTTTTGGCAACAAAATTTCTTATTGAATACTCTGACTCTGCATCCCACCTACAGTGCATTTAATTGAAAAAACAACATTACAGCTTTTACTTGGTTTCAAAGAGCAGGTATCACAAATATTGGGTCAGTACAGTAACTTACTGTATTCTGGTTCTTCTGGCTCTGTGTCATTATTACTGGCCTCAGTGTCCTCAGCAAGACTGCTGATCTGCAGCTCTTGCTCAGTGTTAACCGTCTGCTCTGCCTCCGCTTGGTCTGTCTGCTCCAGGCTCGACACCATCACCTCATAGGCTCTCCTGGCCTCAGAAGACAACTCTATCATCTTATGATAGAAGTCCTGCATGTAAAAAAGACAGCATGTTTTGCTTGTTTAAATACTTATCTTTACTGGTACAAAGCAATTTATTAAGCTTATTTAAAGGACTGCCTTGTTATTCTTTAGTATGTTCTGTTGCTGAACATAAACCTGACCTGTGCACCATCATAGTTGAAGATGCCCACCAGGCTGACAGGCACGGCCTTGTTGACGCAGCGACCCAAAGCTTTCCTAGAGAGGGCAAACACATATGGCACCCCCTGTTCCCGACAAGTGTCAATGATTGTGTAAAGAGCTTCATCCAGGCCTCCTGGGAAAGGTAAAATATTTCCATCAATAACAGGAGCACAGTTTTAGTAACTCTGTCTTAGGAAGTTTATGTCTCAACCTCATTGCTCCCAGGTTTAAATTAGTAAATGAGTATGATCATGCTATGTGTGCATAGTCCAAATGTGATTATGCACACAGTGAGCTAGACGAATCAGAAAACCTATCTCTGTTTTTGTTTTGGCAATGTATCCACACCAAGCAGCCATTTAAAATCCAAAAAAGGTTAAAGGTTCTCTCTGGAGTAAAGCGCTCTACTCTGGATGAGGAATAAAGAGCTTTTCCAAAATGCTTAAGTCTCTCAGCAGTTAACAAAAAAGACAACTCTCTGTCACAACCTGAAATGCTGGTATGTACACAAATCATGCGAACATGTGAAAAGCATTTTTATTAGCTGACAAAATTAGCTTCTCAACAGAAACTTAATCTCCAACTCTTTTGATAATTTCTGTAGTTTGTCAAGCAAAAGCAAATACATTACCATGGGCTTTAAGAAACTAGGCATTTTGTTTCACAATTCTGGCATTTTATACACTAAATAATTTATCAATAGATTACATAAATAGCCAGCAGATTCATTGATAATGGAAACAGTTGTAACCCTTGCTTTCAGATTTAGCCAGCTATTTGTAAAAATACTCAGTTACACCTATTTCACAAATAAATGGAAACTTAACAAAAATAATTCTATTTTTACTTTTTTGCAGTAACAGCATATGATCTCAGTTGTGTGTAACCACTTATTCACAAAACAAGAACAAGATTGTGTTGATAAACTGCAGATTCTTCTATTTAAGTAAAAATCTGTACAAATAACAGTATCAAGTTTCCATAAAAGTTTGAAAAACATTTGTATATCAAACTCAGTGAAGCTTGCACAAGGACACAGTACCTTTGGACTGGATGCGTTCACAGTTGGGTGAGATGACGACACACTTGACCTTTCTGAGTTTGAGGTGCTTCAGGACCTCTCTAAGCCCCATCACAATCCGTCTTTTCATGCGAGCCTTCATGGGGTCCTTCTGGTACAGGCGGTCCTGGAAACGCACCAGCTCTTTTAGCAGAGTGGTCACACACTCGTCTACGTCTTTGCTCAGCATCTGGCTGCAGTAACTGTGCGAAGATGAACATCACAAAAGAACAAAAATATGAGGAAAAACAGTGATTCAACTCTAAGATTAAATGGCTGTTTTTTTTTTCCCTCACACAAAGTGGAGACTTAAAACCAACAGTATTCAATTTTCAAAAGCATGATGCCTTAACAGTCTTACTCTCTGAACTTTCTGCTGTGGATTTTGGGTCGATTGGTTGGACAGGGTACGGGTGAGGTGGTTTGCTGCTCGACTATCTCATCTTTGTCGGTCTCTTCATCCCCCTCTTTCACCATCTGGTTTATATCATTTAACTCTGACTGGTCATCCAGTTCCTCTGTAGGACTCCCAACATCATCTGGGCAGTCAGAAGCAAAAAATACAGGTAAAAAATATGTTAAAATCAAATATTTTCTTAATGTCTTTACAGCTTAGATAACTTTAGGATTCCTTATAAAGTCTATTGTACATGTTTGCTCTCACCTGTGGCATTTGTGCCACACTGTTTTTCTTCTTCAGCATCATCATTAGGTTGGAGTTCATTTTCAGGCAGCAGTCCTCTCTCCTCAAGCAAACGTCTTTGTTTCCTCTCCTCCCGTTCTTTCAAAATGACCTGAGGACCAGACAGAAATCAACTAACAGCAACTGTATCTCACAAAATGTACTGCACCTGTGTTAGTTCCAGACTGAGTGAGTAGTCTAACCTTCTTGAGAGGAGTGGGTTTCTTGGCTTTGGGCACCTCTCTCTGCTTGCCTTTCTTTACCAAAGGGCTGGTGGAGTCAAGGGGATTGTGGGCAATTTTATCCTGCTGCCAGGGCAGCTTCTTCTGGACCAATGGTTGCTTCTGGACAACAGGTAGTCCTCCACCAACTACAAAGAAATAATTTTAAAAAACTTTGGTCTTAATAACCTGCACCAACAGATTTGGGTCAGTGAGCATAGCCCCAAGTGACTGCACATGGACAAAATATATAATCTTTTGGAATCTATTGTAACAGAGGTGAAGATGGTAACTATAACCCACCTGAGAGAATGACTGGTTTGGCATCTGGCTTGGCTTTTTGAGACTGCTGCTTCTTTTCCAGGGCAGCCAACATGTTTCCAATGTCCAGCTGAACAGGAACTTTACTCTTCTTACTGGACACCTTTTCAGCTTTCTAGGAGACCAATAACAGGGGTAAAAACTAGGCCCAGTTTAAGCTGTTTTCTCCAGGGTGAAATTCAAAAGACAATATATTGGAGAAAAATACAAACCTGCCCTTTTTTAGCTATCTCTGTGGTCTGAGTTTTCATTGTGGGGGAATTCTCCTTAATTTGGTCAGCAGACCAATGCTGAACACCTTCTCTTTGGTTTTCCTGGGGAAAACACAACTGTTTTGCAGATTACATTCAGTCAACATTTACTTCAATAACAATCCACTGACTCCAAATGTTGTTATGTGTATTTCCCATCCCTGTAACATATATTTAAGCTCATTCTGAAGACACATTCTTTTAACTGTTGTGCAAAAACATCTATTATAACGTAGTTATTTCAGGAGAAATAACTAATGATATGTACCTCATTGCATAGTTTTGCTGCAGTGTTGGTTGTTATAAATCTGTTAAGCCCTGTTGAAGCAAGAGTCAAGCCTGGAAACTCCTCTTCATCCTGACAAGGCAAAAAGACAACAAAAGTCATTATCCGTCTTAGACTTGTTTTCACAACTTAAAAAGATACTTGTAAACTGCTTTTGTTTTTGAACTGAATTATAAGGAATATTAACCTCAAATTTTGGAGGCTCCTGATAAACTTTTGGCTCCTCTGACTCAGCTTCTACATCGTCACCAGCTCCTTTAGACTTCTTCTTCTTTTTCTTTCGTTTTTTCTTCCCTGGGGCTCCGTCCTCCAGCTGTGCAGTAATTTCCTCTGGCTGAGAAGTAAAGTGACAGATGGAGGAGAAAACTGTTTAAATACATGGTGGCAAAATATCTCTACCTGACACTGAAATACTACACAATAACCCTTTTACCATCCCAGGTTACCATCACCTTGACACACGTTACACACATTTACTCATTTAGTAAATTAATCTGTTAACATTAACTTAACTTTTCTGTCTGTGCTTCCCAGTTATATATAATAATTAGATCAATATAATAAATGAACAAGTCCTGAATACAAATAAGTGACAGAAAACGGATGACAGGATGAACAAATTAAAGATAAATTACCAATTAAAGTTTTAGCTTTAAAACTGACACATTGCCATTACAAGTTAATAACTCTTCTCGCATTTGTTGCTTGTTCTGGTAGCAACATTATTTCTAGCAAGTCTGACAATGCTGACAGAAACTCCACAAAAAGTCATGAACAGCCTCCTGCAAACACAAATCCTCTGTCACATTAGTCTCATTTTTATTTCCTTCAGTGACATAAGTAACTATGAAAAACATGTCTTTAACCTGCGTATGGTTGCTGCTGATTGTCTCCTCTTTAGGAACAGGTTTCTTCGGAGGTTGAGAGGCAACATTAGCCCAAGAAGTCACCCCCGTCTGACCTGTTCACAAAAGTGAAAAAACAAGCAAATAAATCAGATAATCAATATCTAAGATATTATTGCCTATTGGTTATTGGAGGGCTTACTTCAGAGACTTTCATCTACCTGATACAGCAGGAGATAATTCTTGCTTAGCATTAGTGGCTGTTTGCTGGGTTTCAAGCTGTTCTGGGGATCCTCTCCTAGACTGTGGAAAAGAGAATTTAAGGGTATAACTTTATAAATGAAGCATTCAGCACAAAATGCACAATATCACATCTGATGTTTAAGTGGACTCACCTTCCAGGAATATGCAGATGTGTGCGTGAGAGGACTTGTGGATGGAGGAGTTGGACCCCAGCCTTCTCTTTGAACAAAAGGAGGTCGTGCTTTGCCAAGTGAAAGACCACCTAACTCTGGGAAATCATTCATCTTCACCTCAAATGGAACCAAGTCTGCTTGTGCTGGTTTTGATGTTCCTGCAGAGTTTGGTGCAGATCTTGCACCTCTAAAACCTGGGATCCAGTTACAGGCAAAAATTGATTAAAGATTATCAAAAGTTAGACACATTGGATGTAAGTGGATACGTTCAGGTAAATTAGAGGATCCAAAGAATGGGGTGACAAAGATCATTAATGAAAAAGCAATAAATGTCATGTATGATAACCACCTTTCTTCTTGGAATCCAGTGAGCTCTTGCCCATGGCTCTGCTTTGAGCAGAAGAATTAGTGTTGCTTTTTGGTGTCTGTGGAAATGGATGAATATCAGTTGAATAAATTTAATGAAAGTAGTTTTTTGTATTACATTTTTCTGGAAATTAAAATAAAATCTACCTTTGCTTGTGGATCCCGTGCAGATCTGTCCCTCTGCAAGAAATCATTACTGGTTTCTTTAACACGACGGCTGCTGCTGTAGCCATGACTCCTTGCCACATCTCCTCCTTTACCTGCTGTCACTCCATTTGTATGCGATGGATTCTGCTTCAGGCTCACACCTGAGTGATTCCTTTGCAAAGTTCAGAAAACACAAATAAAGGCTTTAACATTGACACAGATGGGGGGAGTAGGGGTGTTGAGAGGGCTGCAGCACCCTCTAAAATGAGCTCAGATAAAAACTGTCAGTCTAAAGACTTTCTACTGGGACTTATTTGCATATTGCACTGGTACTTAAAATATTAAAGAACGGTTGTTTATCATTGATATGTGTCAAAGGAAGGCAAAGCATGTTTACTTTTACATCACCATTCAGACACAAGGCACTTCAAAGTGCCTAACATTGACAAAGAAATACACAAAAAATGAGACATTAAGAGGACAATATAACAGACCGAAAAAAGCAATTAAAAAGAATGGAAACTTAAGCAAGTAAAGATACATAATAGCTACGGACTAAATAGAAATTAAATATTCACCATCAGGAAAAATAATGCGAACAGTAATGTTTTCAGCCCTAATTTGAATAAGCTACTTGTTTTGGCTGAACTCAGGTATTCATGAAACTTGTTTTACAGGCTCACAGGATAGAAGCTAAAAGCTGCTTCACCTTGCCTGTTTTAATCCCCTGAACACCCCTGAAGTATTAATGTACAATACATAAACAACCTTGTGTCTCACAACAGTTAAGACAGGGTAAACAGGCAAACACAATGAGGTGTATCAAGGAGTTACATGTGTCATTTCAAAATTCTCAATGAATCATAGCAACCGAAGACACCAATGCAATGATCACCCTGTCAGGCAGCCAGACTGTCAATGAACAAGAGCTTAACACAGTCACAGCTAGATATGTTTAGGTAACTACAATTACTGCCACTGCACAGCTCTTTATAAGTCACAAGTTTATCTGTGAGGCAAATGAAATATACTGCAGACAGGAGTCTCTGTTACCAGTGTCAGAGCGCTTGTGAAACTCTCTAAATAATAATAACTCTGTTATTGTCAGTAGCAAAAAAATGTGAATGTATGGCAGTTCACATTAATGCAAATACTGTAGGTGTTGCACAGACCTTATATGACATCCTTCAGTATTCTGAGTTTCCCTAATCACCTCCACCTCTCACTTACTTCTGCTTTCCTGGAAATTGGTGCCTCAGTCAGGCCAGGAGGTTAAGTGGTTAATTATTCTGATCAAGATAAAAAATTAAGTATGTAATTGAATCCCTACCTTCTAAAACTCTGGTCGGACACATAAGGATTTGGTAGTATCCAAGGTGGTGATGAGGCTTTGTCTGGCTCAGTAGACTCCTTTTGCTGTCTCCTCTGATGTTTATGGTCAAAAGACTGGAAAGCAGAAGACAGTTTGCTTTCTTGAGGAAAGTAAAGATTGTTTGTCATTCAGTCTGCTGGATGCGACCTTTGACAATCACGTTGCAAGTGGATTCACAGGTTGCCACAGCTAGCTAGTTCAACACCATCGAATCACTTTATTGACGTTCTGGGTTAAAACTTCACTCAGGAGAAGTGTTTTTATTTCGACTTTTGGTCCCAGAATAGGTAACGACTAAGTTACCTGTTTAAGCTGTTACCTAGCTATACTTAACATTTAGCCTGGCTAACGTCACATAGTCTTAAGTTTTGTGTAACTTGTGTAAAACTTAAATGTCTTACAAATAAGTATAACTGTCAGCTCATCGTTGTGGTTAAAACGATTGCTTACCTAAAAGTATCATCCACAGATTGACAACAGCTAGCTAAACTTTGCTAAAAGTTAGCCTTGGTTCAGCTACACTGATCAGCATGGGTTAGCGTGACTTGCTAGCTTGTCAGCTAGTTAAAAACTACCGTTATTTTTCGTTCAATACCTTGTCCATCTTCAGGTCGTCCTATATGCAGTCACATATCCGCATGTTCACTCACTCTACAATGTGTTGTCAAACTCCCTGCTATAATGGTGCTGCATTTATATAAAGCAACAGTATGTTGGCTATCTAAGCTAAGCAACTTGTTTGATAGCCTAGCAGTAGTAGCTAGTTCAACCTGATTACAACAGCTGATGTTTACAGTGCGTGCTGTGAGGAAAGCTTACAGCGACACCCTCTGGCTGTAAGCGCACAAATCAACAGCATGCCATCGTTGACAAAGTATAAATGCTTTTCTTTACAACAAAGGTATTCTGCCAACATGATAGCCTTTAACTGGATTAAAAAAGTAAACCAAAATAACAGTGAACCTTACCTCGTGTTTTATCTTGTAGCCTACATGTTTTTGTTAATAAAACTTAACATAAATTTGCACCATTGAGGTTTCTTGCATAATGACTTTGAGTGGTGATCCTTCCTCAGTTATGACTCATTTAATCCTACATTTTGCTTTATTATGTTCAGCTTTGGTGAGTTTTTCTTTATAAAGTGAGCCATGCAGTTTAAAATGCTAGGGTTTTGTCAGGGGTTTTTGCATTCAAATGTTTTAGGAACGCTGAAAAATACGTATTCGTTATACAGAAAGCTCCCTTTCAGCGCTACATTCTTATTATTGGCTATGTCGCAGTTGATTGAGCTAAAGCTTGTTTTTACTGTGTTACTCAATTTTTTCTAGTGTTGCCTAACCTTAGGCCAAGAATGCACCTTTTTCCAGTTAATCGCACATTGTTATGAGACATCTTAATGTGCAAATAATAATAATAATAATAATAATAATAATAAAATAAAGCTGTCCGATACACCAAAGAAATTAAAAATACTATTGTTTTGTACATTCTTTAAGTAAAATAAAACATTCAGTGGACAGATAGACTTAATTGTTTTTTCCTTTTTTATTTTCAAGGACATAAAATATTTACTTTTCAAAGCTATAATAAAATGCTACTTTGTAAAATACATCATCTGAACAATTTATAAAAATGTTAATATAAAAAGATATCTCTGTTTCACAACCATAAACCACCCTTTTCCAAGCATTTCACAAAATGCACAAACACACATGCTCATTCAAAGGTATTGTGTCCGTTGCGTGTTGCTAAGTAATGGACAGAGCATATAATATCTTTATTATTTTGTTTGGGTCCATGTAAAAAGTCAGTGCTTATTTTCCCATCAGACGTAAACATCATCACATTTACTGAAAATATAAAACATAAAAATGTCTCTTTACAGTCTTTATGTCCCTCACTCATCCTTGAGCCTCCCAGCTATTCTCAGGAGAGCCAGAGGGATAATGAAAAAGACTGACGTGAGGAGAAAACAGGTTTGAGATCCAGCTATCCAGTAAACTGTGAAGAAAGACAACAGTTAAAATTGGTTCTCTGCAAAGAACAATTTTTACTAAGAAAAATGATACAAACACAGTACATCAGTCTGTAAAAATTTTGCTTCCTATGCCACTGTTTACAGAATGTGATATTACAACTGAACTTACTAAAAGGGCATTCTTTCAAAGATGTTTTCAGCCTGTCAGTGCTAATCAATGCTTCATAAAATTGTCAGCAAATATCAGGTTGCTGCCATAACTGCCACCTGTTATCCTTACCAGAGGACGATACAACTGGTCCCAGAGCTCTGGCCAGAGCGCCCAAACTACGCAAAATCCCCATCACTGTACCCTTCTGATTGGCCGAGCCTGGAGGAATATGTACAGTCAAAAATCATTAACTGTGTGCACATTATATCATGAAATAAAACTGGTTTGTAAGTTTTCATTAAAAAAAAAAAAAAAAAAAAGATAAGATGTTCACCATGATCAGAGACAAGAGTCGACAGGCATGGAACAACTACTGCAGCAGCTGTAAGCAGAGGAATGACATAAAATATGAGCACATGATATATAATTATGTTCAACTACTTTGCATGTTCTTGGATACAATAAATAAAAATATCAACTCATCTTAATATGACATACAATGCAAAATGAGCTCACCATATGAGTATAAAGCCAAGCCGATGTAAAGCATTGTTAAATTCCATGAGAGTCCGATGAGAATAAATGCTGGTATTAATAATGTGATTGCCTAAAAATTTGAAAACATGGGTCATTAATGCAAACAAGTGCATAATGTGTTTACAGCAGAATGAAGAGTAAATGTTTGCAAAGCTATTTGTCATGTAAACAGAGGGTACTCCTACCATACGAACAGCTTTGATATGGTTCCCAGGTTTGATTCTGCGAGCGTAGCCCCCCTGGATTGAAGCCATGATGACTCCAATAAAGAAGAACATCTTTCCCTGTTGCATACTAACCAGAGAAAAATACTCATAAAAAAATCACATGGTTGCTGTTCAGGTGCATTTACTGTAACTGACAGAGTGCACGACTTAATCTTTGAGTCCACACCTTGTAAAGTGGAAGCGTTGGTGAGTCAGAAAACTCAATGTGAACTCCAGACCAGAGAACAGGAAGAGGTAGCAGAAATAAACCAGGCCCAAGACTTGAAGCTTCTGCATTCCTGTGAAGACATTTCCACCTTCTATCAGCAAGCTAAAGTTCAACCATGCTTTACAAATAGGTCAAATGGGTGTAAGCTTCTGCCTCACAGAGGAATCCAGTATGTGCTCTACCTACTTTTTCTTGAAGGTGGATTTTTTGTTCTGGTAACAGCTGAAAAGTAGAACAAAGATAATGGGCTCAGAAGGTCTCTAGAGTCCCCAGACCCTGAGGATGAAGCCTAGGATGAAACAGGAGATATTGGAGGATAAAAGTTTTCAGAAAAATGTAATACATGTTTCAAAGCCCCTACACACTCAAAGTGCACCCACACAGGCATTTTTACTAATGTTGCCTAATAAAACCTCTATAAATAGATCTTGACTGACAGCTCTCTTCTCTTTTCTTAGCTTCGCAATACTTGTTAAGGCAGGACAATTTACACAGTTTTCACTGTTTATAGCTGAGTTTGGTGACATCCCCAGAATAGCTCCACCAATTTTCAGCCCAACAAAAGGTCTAATTAGCCAAAGTAAATTAAATCTATATCTTTGCTGCAAAAACACTTCTGCTTCTTGAGTAACACTGTATGTGGTTCAGTATATCAGTTGGCAGGGTGAATATTTCCACAGCTGACCTTGACATCCTTTGTGAGTGTCTCTGGCAGCATGAGCCAAATGAAAAGCAGATCAGCAACACTGAAGGCCAAGGCGATCAAAGCTGGAGTCTGGTAGAAGATATTTCCTGTTCTGGAGCCAACCGCAAAATAGGCCCCTATCAGAGGGCCCACAGTGAAGCCCAAAGAGAAAGCGATGCCGATCATGGCCTAGTGATGATAAAAATTAAGGTCAGATGTCTTTTACATGCAAAAAATGCATTTTAAGGTTTTATCAGGGGCAACTTACAATTACAAGGGCATTAACTGGCTAATCAGTTTATTATCAGAGCCCTGATAAAATATTCTAATGAACATCACAATTGAAAAGAGTAATATCTGAAGAAAAGAGGGGACAGAAAACTAACAGAGCCTGTTTTATACACATGAATCTCTGACTCCAATCTCACCAATCATGCTGTCTTTGATTGACACCTACAGAAAGTCTGAGCCTACCATTCCTCGGTTCCGTGCTTTCGGGCAAGGCAAATCGGCCACAATGGCAGTGCAGAGGCTTACATTGCCCTTACAAATGCCCCCAATTACTCGAAACAAAAGGAACATGCTGAAGCTCCGGGAAATGGCCCAGACCGCGTAGGAGGACATCATCCCTAACTGGAACATAAGGCACTCAATTAGACCTGAATGAGTCAGGGCTGATGGCAAGTATGCATGGTTTCTTATGCAATTTAAGTACAAACATTGCCAAGTAAATGTTTAACAGGCAATAATGATATTATCACACTGTTGCTCATTTATATTTGGCTTCAAGTGTGGAAGAATACTGAGGTTTATACTGTGAAGCCATAAAATGGTGGTATAATTTGGAATTTTACTAACTGTGGTAAGGATAAGCAAGGGTCGTCTGCCATAGTGGTCTGACAGAGCCCCAGTAATGGGCGACAACAGGAACTGGAGCAAAGAAAACAGCGACCCGATTAGACCTGAAAGACAAATAGAAGGGCACCCACATTAATGTGTTTATTTACATTATTTAAATTCTATGTTTAATTGATCACAGTGCCACAAAAAAGAAGAGCTTTGCATAAGCTGTACTGGATGTGAAAACAATGCAATATACCTCCGAACAGAACACTGTTGTACTTCTTTTCCAGAGGAATCCCCACAGCCTCCCTGAACAAGTCCACAACACTCTGCAGAGACTGATACACGGCATCCTGAGACAATACAAACACGAACAAAAAGGGTCAATTCAGAATGAGTCAGCACCAAGACTCGCAGTTGCAGCCCATGACTGCAAATCCAGTCACTCATATGTTGGTTATGTTTTTGTATGAATCAGATTTTTTCAGACAATATGTCTATTGTTCAATGGGAGTGACAAACAATGCACATCAAATTCTGCACATTTTCTGTCTGTATCCTAAATAAAACTACAGAAAATTACACAGCCCTCTTGTTCATACAGAAAGCAGACATTTCCCAGCCAGACTGTAAAAACATTAACAAAACGGTTACATGCAAACCAGTCCAGTGATCCAAATATATGTAAATATAATTACAAGTTCAGTTATTTCAGATAATGAAGGAAAGAAGGCTGGTTTAAGAAAATGTTAAATTACTTTAAAACACACTATCAGGAAGTTTTTCCTCATGTTACCTAAGTTTATTTTTTGAACTTCTGTTTTTTAATTGAATTAACATGTTAACACACAGGCGTGTAAAGGTTTTCAACCGGCTTTTATCATTCTGAAATGCATTTTGACTCAATACACTGCTATAACAGGAAGTGACCCCCAGATATTATTACTATTAAAAATGAACTAGCCTCTGTTTGTGCATAGTGGTCCAAAATTGAAGGCAGTAGTGGTAGAATCAGTGTAAATCCCAGCAGGTCCAGCAGCAGCGTGATAAATACGATGTTGATGACCTTTGTCGAGAAGGAGCCGCCATCCTCCGCAGATTTGTTTATGGCTGACATTCCCCCAAACTGAGTAAGCAGCCTCTTTTGTTCCTGTTTGTAAGTAACACATACAGCATACAGCATATGTTAGAAGACGAGTGCTGACATAAAAAAATAAGAGTATATTGCATTTACAGGGCATTAAGTGTGCCAGTACAATTATGGAGGGGCCACAAATTCAAAAAACATCTAAGTTTTCATGTGTGTGATATTTCTTTTTTAACAATTTCCTTTGAAGTTTCCTGTTGAGTTTCAGATGGTTATTGGAGTTTTGCTAGTATTTGATACATTACTTGCTCTGTTTCAACCCTGGAAAATGTTTCAATCACAATCACATTACTACTAGAAATTTTACTCTCTTTATGTTGCCCTCTACGCTGGATTGAAGGCACTTAGGTTATTAGATTGAACTACTAAATGAGTGGAACTGACTGGAAGTCAATCTAGTGAACCCCGTGCCCATTTCCTCAGGAATTAGTACCATACTTTATAGCTCTATAGAAAATTAAGGATTAAAAACTGTCAATAAATTTACAGTTATATGTAAGTTTGTTTTCTAGAAAATTACAGGAAGCTCAGAGATTTGTAAAATAAAGCATTAACACAAACAGTAAGTTAGCAGTCTGCACATTAATAGGGCAGATCTGCATAAGAACATTAACAGGCTTAGTAGTTTAATTCCACGAGCAGTTAAGTAAGTCAGTATGTTAAACTTGAAATATTACAGCATGGCTATTAAGCATGATCCTCAGGAATAAAAACGTCCACCAAACCCCAAACAAATCCATGTTAACACAATCAGATGGCAGTTAAGATGTATTCAACCACATTATCTTCTTTTACAACTTCTTACAGTCAGTCACTAGGAAGACAGAAAAGGGTGCAACTCAAGGAAGAAGGAAGCAAAAAACTGCACAAACTCAGATCAAAGTTGATCCCGGTGTACAAACAGCTCAGTGATGCATTAACATGCTAGGTTAACAAATTGAACAGTACGTAGCTGTAAAACTGTTAGCTTTGCCCTAAGTAAAATAAAATAATATCCTGCGAGTAGTTTGTTAAGTGTATTATCGATATGAGACTGTCCAATATTTATCAGCATCACTTCACTTCGAACAATATTTACTAACGTCACTGCGGTTAAACAACCGAGAAGAAACCTTCAAACCGCTTTTATATGATAAACCATCACAGCAGACTCGTAAATCACAACAACAGGTCACTCCGAAGACTTACCCGACTCGAGCAGATCTACCTTCTTTCTCTTTCATCAGTCCATTATTAATAGTCCACACCAGGAAGCGGTGTCCTCTTACATTTGGATGACAGGAATGTGTCGTAACATACGCATAGACGAAAATGCTGCCTTCAGGTGATTCTCGTAAGCTCGTAGTTCCGCGTTCCGAACTCAAGTTTCGTTGGCTCCTCTGTAAGGGAGGTCCGTCGCTTGGTTTTCGCCACGAAAATAAATTCAGTGCAAATCATGGAAGAAAATCAAAATGTTATTTTAGTACGTTTCTACTACATTTCACTACAGCCAGCAACTGTTTTTTTAATTAGACGAAAAACCTGAATGGTAGTAAAAAACAGAAAGAATGCACGTGGCCCCTGAATGCACACAGTGATAATACACTCATCCATTTATTGGGGATGGGTCATAGAGCAATTATGATAATTGGAGAAATTGTGAATCAGATGCTATTACCTTCCAGTTAGGAGATCCAGCTGTTCATCTTTGTGAGTTTTTGAACCAAGACGTTTGACAGTGCTATTCACGACCAACATTGCCAGAACAACAAACACGGCAATATTTTTTAAGAAAAAGGTGTTTCACCGTTTCAGCAGAGTTTCAGACCTGAACAGACAATGTTAAGGCACACTGACACTGTTCTGGCAGCACATAGTTGCCGTTACCTTGCTAAGACACTTTTCCCGTCACCCCCTATTTTTAAATGCGTTTTTCAATCACAGAAAAGGTCTACTACCTGTCTGAAACGATTAATTGTTACTTTGAGTTAGCTCGTTGGGTAGCGAGCTTATAGCAGTCTAAGGTAGTAGCCACTGCAGTCAGTCTGTATATTTTAAATTCTAATGTTGGGTTTGTTTGTTTTTTTGCCAATTTCATATTTTAAAACATTTGGAACATACTTTAAATA
Organism: Acanthurus lineatus; assembly: GCA_029814665.1. Taxonomy (NCBI): domain Eukaryota; kingdom Metazoa; phylum Chordata; class Actinopteri; order Acanthuriformes; family Acanthuridae; genus Acanthurus; species Acanthurus lineatus. Next base: position 11,706,109 of record JAPZDV010000022.1, read on the forward strand.
TTTGTGAGATCACAGTATCACTTTTCATGATACAAGCTACTTAAGAAGTGTAGGAAATGCTTTGTGGCCAAATCCAGGCTACTGAAGGGAGAGCTAGTAACAAATGGCTAATTGATAAGGCTCCATAGTTAAATATATACTAGTGGTGCGAACTTAACACTGCTTTAAGTGAAGTCGTGTATGACTGCAGATGTCTAATGTTCATATATACGTTCTGATCAACAGAATGGTAAGACAGGACAAACCATGCGTGGCAAAAACAGAGTTTATTCAAAATGAAAGTAAATTATATGAAGACAAAAATAGTTTAAAAAACATAAAATTATTGTGAACATAAAACATCAAACTAAATACTGACATACTGAATGACATACTGATTAACGTATTAACTTGCTCACTGGCAAAGTAGACAACTTGTCTTCAATTGCCCAACAACACCTGAAGGCAGCACGAAAATTTCCACAGTCGGTGTTGAGGTTAGTTCAGGTTTCAATACCTTAACAGTGGTTCACAGTGTGGCGATTTTTTCATGTTTTGCAGTAGAAGACATTGATTATAATCTCATCTTACATAAAAAAGTTAATGATGAATAAAAATGATAACTCGTGGATATTTACTTTCACCAAAACAAATCTAAATAAAATCTCGATGACAAGTGCCACACTTTTAACAGTTATATAATCATCACATTTTAGTAGTTGAATCACACAAATTCAGTTCAACCAATAACAGCTGTGTCATAAGAAACATGTCATTAGAAAAAGTTAAAAAACTCTGATGGAACTCTGATGTTCCCAAAGGTACATTATGAAAGAGGACGTTTCATGAAGGGGAAATCTTTCTTCCCACACAAAAACCAAACCATGGAGACCTTATATACCATGTCGCATCCTGTGACGTTCCAGTTCAGAGCTGTTAATGAGGCTTCGTCCACACAACTCACAAGTAAACATTTTCTCCTCTGATGTCCCTGAATACAGGACCTTAGTGTCTCCATCCGTGACTTTGAGTGCATCTGAAGAACAAGGGAAATAAACTTAGACTTGTGTTATATTACATTTCCTAACTTTAATCTGATATAAAAGATTAAAGATAAAAAAATAGCTGATTGAGATAAAATTAACCCAAAACTATGTACACGGTTGATTGTCTCAGTAATTTTTAAAGCACAAATGCTCCAACCCTGCTGCTGTGCTAGCTTGATGCTTTTCTGTGTTACATCTTTAAGTTTAGGTTGTTGGTCAGTCAAAACAAGAAACTGAAGACATCATATCAGATTTCAAGAGGCTGTAATGTCTATTTTTTCATGTTTTTTTCACAGCTAAATAATAGATATTGTCAACAATGCAGGAAAATGGTTACACATCCCATCATGCATCAACCCTAACTAATGTGTGGCGAGACATCTCTGGACTACATGTGCGACTGTAGTCCTTTAAACTTTGTGTGTGCAGGTGTTTTGACTTGTTGCCCTTTGCTGTGCATCAAAACTATTGTTCTGCCAATTATGTTTGGAATTATTTGTTTGGATTCAGGGTGATCAAGTTACTATCTTACCTTTGGGCACATGCGTATCCTCAGCTTCTTTTATCCCCCCATCATCTTGATATTTCAGTTGTGTGCATCTGCTGTAATCATCTTCAGTGATCATGTCATCTCCTTCGTCTTGCTTTGGCTCAAGAAGTTCAAACTGATCTTCCTCTTTGAAAGAACCAACAGATTGCATTTCCTCTTTGAGATATTCATTTTCAAGTACTGGCATTTCTTCATAAGAGTCTCTTATCTCCATGTGGTTTTCCTGATTTTGCACTTGTTCCTCTTTGCAGACAACTAAGATTTCCTTATGGTTTATCTTAAGTTGTCTACAGTTAGGCGAGAGAGTCAGCCAATGCCTTTGGACTGTAAAACTTTCTTGATCCCTGACATTATTTGCCTGTCCATGATTATTCTTTACAAATGCTGAAACTGCTTCTGCATTAACAGGATTTTTTTGGCTGTGGGCCAAAGTGATGCAGCTCTCTTTGTCCAGCAGTGGGATCACATTGTGAATATTATCAGCAGCCTCAGACTCAAAGCTCTGCTCTGTCTTAACCGTCCTTTCCTGATCCGCCCTCTTGTGGATTTTGCGGATGCTGCCATCCTCATCCAGCAGTAGAATATTACGCAGTATATCATCTTCTATCCTAGCCTCAATGTTCAATGCTTTGTGCCTGAGTGCCTTAAAATGTAACTTGTAAGTCTGTCCTTTTTCAGCTACTTTATCACATGCCGAGGTCCCTTCTGCTGCCTCCTCTTTTAGTTGTGTGAGTGTTACACTGTCCTCTATGAATGTGAGTTCAGCTTGGTTCTCATTCGCCTGCCTTTCTTTTTCTGGGTAATTGCAGTCCTCAGACCAGATATCTGCATTTTTCTCTTCATCAACTTTTTGTTTTGCTCTACTTTCCTGCTCATGCTTCTCTCGGACAATGGAGTTTGATTTTATATTATCATACTGAAGTTCTGATACAGAGATTTTGTTAGGTCTTTCTTCATTTCTGCTCTCATCATCCTGACCTTGCCTCTGATATGCTTCCTTCACTTGTTGTGTAATAGTCTCCCTCATGCTATTGTCCGCCAGGTTTTCAGCTTGTGTCTCATGTGGAACTTCATCACAGTCTTTATAAATTTCCTCTGTTTTTATGTCCTCATTGTCGTCACTGTGGTGCTCCAAGTCAGACAAAGGTCCCTCCTCTTCCTCAGTCATCCTGCCAATCCTTGCCTCTAGCTGATCAAGGCTGATCTGGCCCACAAGCTCATGATTCCTGACAACCTGCACCAAAAGAAAAAACAAAAACAGAGTACAAATTAAAAAAAAGGTACAAGATTTTTAAGAGTCCAAGAACAATGTCAGGAGCTTATGTCTAACATGGAAATTGCCATTTTCTGTTATTATTCTCATTTACATACAATAATGTCTTTTGTTTCCCCTGTCCCAACTTGTTTGAAAAAAAATGAACTGTCTCTGTAAGATTGAGTGTATGACAAAAAAGAATTACCAACTGTCACTGTTTTGTCACTGTCAGCTGTAAATGGATCCCTTCACTTAGTACGTTCAAAAAGGATGATAAATTATGGATCCAGACACAAAGGAATTTCAGTGACGCACAGAGAGATTTAGCTACAAATCCTCACCTGGTGCTTATCACCCAAGTGTGCCTCCAAGTCGCTCAGCCTAATGCAGTCGAAGTAGCACAGCCGACACTTGTAGGGTTTGATGTCATCGTGCTTCATCATGTGCAAACGCAGGTTTTCAGAACTGCCACTTGTAAAAGTGCATTTGTGACAGCGGAAGACAATGCCTTGAAGGTAACGTGACAGCTTCGAGCGTTGTACTTCTATTGGTACAACACGTTCATCTAAAAAAGAAAGGAGACACTTAGACCGGACATCACAAGACAAATCAGAGCATCATTGGCTGGCATCTAACCTACCTCGATGCAAGACGATGTGATCGATCATGTTGTTCTTGTTCTTTGTCTGGTAGAGGCAGAAGGGGCAGCGGAGGTCTTTCTGATGAGTAGGTTCTGACTGGCAGGTGGAGTGACCTGACTCCATGTGCATTTCCAGGTTTCTCCTGATAAAAGCAAGAAAATGAATGTCATTAATTGATGTGTTTTTTTGAGACAGCTTTTACAGTCACAAATATGATGAAAGCTTAATGACAAATGAAAGTGATCAGTGAACTCTTTGTACTGTTTTAACTTAAGTAAATGTTAAAAAAGGATTAACAAATCATCATGTTCTTTTTTTGTTTTACACAGAATCCCAAACTTTTTTTTTCTATATCAGGGTTGTACGCTACATGAACATACATTTCCTTTACAAAAAGAAACAGTAAAACACGACAATGTCTGTCAGTGATGACACAAAATATTGATGTTTTACAAGTCTCTCAGTGCTGCTAAATTCAATTTAATGTTTCATCAAAACCATAATACCGGCCCATTTTTGTGTTGCAAATGTTACATATGTTAAACAACTGTAATTTTGGCAAAACTCAATAAAATTTTATAATAGATAGAAGAAAAAGATGCTAGCAATTTAACATTTTTAAAACACTCATTCAAATATTTCACATCAAAAATACTTGATGACTGTAACTCACCTCGTCCCAGTGAAGAAGTTGCAATCCTTACATCTGAGGATCTTCTTCCCGTGGCGATTTAGGTAGTGTCTGCGCATACTTGAAAGGTGTCCAGTGTTGAAATTGCAGATTTCACACTCAAGCAGATTGTTCCTGGGTAAGTTGGTTTCTTGCCCGTTGACTTCAGATTGAGCAGTAGCATTTGCCATCAGGCTATAGTGGTTCAGCTGCCGCTGCACATCTGGGGGCTCCGAGTATAGCGACACTGTCAAAGCACAATAAATCAGTCTCTGCATAGCTACAAATGTAAGGTATGTAGTTGATATACATTTTACCAGGTGAATATACATTATGAACTATAAATTATTTTAGGAATGACTTGCTTTCAGTGACTTCAGGTTCTTCATCAGGTTCAGGTAAATTGTTAAGTTCCTCTGATGAATTAGGGGGCTCAATGTTGGCCCTCTGAACTCTCTCTTCATCTTGGTTGTCAGAGTCAGTGGGATCCATAATGACATCTGAACATTTAGCAGCAGAACATACATGAAAGGAAAGACAGAAATACTCCCAAGATCACAACACAGCTGCTGATAACCTGCACTAGAGAGGATAATTATCATACAGTCTACCTTATCTGGTAAATTCAAAATCTTGAATGCATCATTGTAGTTTAATTTTTGAACAGAGAATGGTTAATATCCACATTCTTCTTTTAATCTTGTCAGCTGGAATTTCATTCAGTTTGTTGAGTCATACTGTTCAAAACTGTCTTAGGGAGGTGTTGATTCAACTCTATGATTATTTTAGAGGATGTAGTTTGTGGGGCTATTGCACTGTATCTGGTGAGACATTTCTAATAATAACCTACCCTTACTAGGGGTGTAAATCATCAGTTTCATGACGATACGATACTATATCGATTCTTTGGACGACGATATGATATTTGCCGATATCACAAAGTCTGCCACGATTCGATTTCGATTCAATTCGATTCAGGGGCCTTCGATCAATTGAAGACGATATTATGTTCACATTTAACACAGATCTACGGCATTGATCTACAGCAATGCTAACGCTAGCA